>OU015472.1:14359347-15091847 GCA_907164805.1 Brachyptera putata | reverse complement strand
AAAATATGCTTTTCAAAGATGTTATTCGCTTACTGATACTATATAAGATTGAATTATTCAATATTCTTTTGTGCGCTTTTGTTACTGAAATTCATCCATCTTGATTTGCGAGCGGTCGCGTTAGCTAGCCGTGTTCGGACATCGTCACGTGATCTAGTCATGCAGTCTATACTGAAGCAATTCACTGATTAGTTCAGCTATCAAGATAGAAAGCCATAAGCGATTCACCACACTACATTGTGCGATGGGGGAGGGGAAAGGGGTGCTTGGGGTGGGGGTAGGGGGTCGTGGGAACGGGATACTTAGTGAAGTTGTCTCATTGGACGCGGTATAGAAGTGAGTTGTCAAGCTAGGAGTCGGAAATGAGTCCAATTCGAAACGGATGAGCTTAGAAATGAGTTTTATGATATTGTTTCTGTTTGGATTGAATCAATATGGTTTTAAGGTTCATAGTTTCAGGAATTGGATGGTCACTTGAATTGAATGTTGAGGATTAAAAGCGCGTCGGCAGCTAGGTCATCTTACGCCTTGAATTGATGCACTATTTTTAGTTCAAAATAATATAGATAATGAAGAATGGTATAATATCGAAAAATTAAATATATCCGACAAATTGATGTGGCTAAGGGATCTGAGGATTTGACTATTGATTTACAATTATCTCCTGTAGAATTGTTGGAAGGGAGTATCCACTTTTTGTATTTTTTTATTTTGTTAACCATCCTGTTTGACTGTGTCTGCATCTTTGTTACACATTAGACCTTTGCTATTTTCATTTTTCTTGTTCTCATATCTATTGTAATTTACAACAACTGTAATCATTTTATAAATTCATCGTAGTAGGCCTATTATCTCACATCTGTTTACTTTATAATGTGATTTTTCTTTTCTCTTGACCTGGTATATACATATTTCTTATGTTAACAAACTATGAATTAATGACTGAATTATCATTCCTATTATGCAATACAGTCAATAAAATTTAAAAATATATAATGATTGATAACTTATTAAATTGATTTTAACCATGCACTCTAGGTTTTGGTTTATCTATAGGAGAATACAGCACATCGGCCTACGTTGTGAGAAGAGCATTATATAGGCACGTGTATACGATATGTGATGGAAAGCTACTATGGCCTAAACTCGGCGAACTGAAAAGGCTTCCACTTCAATTTTCAGTATTGGCCCAACGCATTATTGTAGAATAACTTGGGTTTCTGAAAATGTACGTGAAAGATTTATTAGACGAGCTTTAGCGAGGATTCAATTTGACATACTGAAAAAAATTGGTGCTCGTTTTTATGTTTTTTTTTTCATGTTTTTTTGACGGTTTTGCACAGGTCAAACGGCTACAGCTATCAACTTCAAACTTTTTTCAATATGGTTCCTCATCTAACTTAGATCTGTATAATTTTGTGGCATTATCGAGTGGTAACTTTTTTTTCGTGAATTTTAGAAATTTCGAAAATACTCATTAGAATAACAAATATGGCGGAAAAAAAAGAATATATTTTTTTTCAAAAAAATGAAATTTTGCTTGAAGTTGAATTACATTTTGATACACATTTCTAAAAATGTTCAGCTTGATCGGGTCAGCCATTTTGAAGAAAAAACATAGAATGTGCTAAATTGATACCACTCGAAGCAGTTTTTACCCATTTAAACCCATACTATTACTATTCGCTCGTCTAACAACGCATATATGGCGTTTTCCTAGTTATAAGAAAAACATAACAATACCGGTAACAAAACATATCAATAGAGAAGAATGAGGGTTGAAGCCAATATAGATAGTCATAATTAATTACCTCGTGAAAAACCGGGAAGTTGATTTCAGTTTCAATAACATTCCAAAATTGCAACTTATTCGAAAAACTCGAGAGAAGAGAATCGACATTCAACATAATTGAATTTATCCTCGAATCAAGGATGTATGTACCATTTTGGAAATAGGATTTCTATCCTATTCTCATCATGTATAGTGACATCTGGTGCAAACATAATCAACTATTCCACGAATAAATTCGTGATCCCACGAAAAATCAATTCATTTTTAAAATAGATCACAAATTAGCACGAAATCAGTCTAAAAAACAAGTGGAAAATTTCACATTGTTCAAATTTCATTATTCAACTAAATGAAAATGTGGTGTTCCATTACAATAATCGATAATGTTGATACAAAAATAAAAAAAGTTCATATACTCACGCTAAATTTGTTTTTTGGTTCTACAGAACAATTTTCAAAATGGCCTATACACCAATTTTGCATGGAAGCATTCAATTGTAATTGCATCACACTTTTCAATACATAAACAAACAATACCTAGTATGACGGTTTGATAGCAAAACAAAACTCTAATTGCATCAACATGAAACTTAGAGAAAAAAGGCAATAAATAATATATCTTCCATACATGGCCCTTGTACTTAAATGCACATTACTTGTTAATGTACATTACTTTAATGAACACTCTCAAGATATTTTCAATTTTGAAATGTGACTACTCCATTGACGAATACAGCTGACTATCATCCGGAATTAATTGTGAATAAACTGAGAAACAAAACAGACTTCTGTAAATCAATTTGAAAGAAAAAACTTTACAGGCTAAACATTTTCCTTCCATCATATTATAAAATAGAGTAGAACACCATACAGTATATAAATTATTTTATATAAAATCACATTCTATTTACCATTTTATCACACATTTTCATTTTTTATATTGTAGAAAAAGTCTGTAAAATCAATTATGTAATATGGATCAAAGTGACCGAATAAACGGTATTATTATAGCTTCAATTCAGTTAACGTATAAACGTGGCTTACTAGGATTTAAATGGCTAAGTTCCACCAATAGAAATCCTCATTCGCTGTACCAACTCAAACCACATAAATAAAGATAAATTTGTCCAGCCTAAAAAAAACAAGATCATGGGTCAATGTTAAGAATCACAGTAATGGCTAGCTTCTACATATACATACATTATTCAAGCAAAATACTTGGTAATTAATTCTAGATTTTGTGTCTGTTTTAACAAATGTCGGTTTCATTACCATATGAATGAAATAAGATAAAATATGGTGGACATAAATATGGATCTAATATTATAATCTTTGTGCGAGGGGAATAAATTTCTATTCGCAACCAACGCGACAAGATATCTAGCTAGAGCGAGAGAGAGAGAGAGAGAGAGAGAGTGAGGGGGTGGACAGGAGGGAGTGAAAGAGAAGCGAAACTGCTCGAGTCAAATTAGCCGAAACATCTCTGCATTTGCATAAATATATCGTCTTAGTGATGACATAAATCATCGTTACTACTTATGCTTTCATACGAACCCTCACCAAAAAACAGGCAAAAATATCCCGACTCAACGAGATATATATATAATAGTAGAGCAAACAATTTACATAATAATTAAGTTAACTTCTTCCTCTTCGTAAGTATTTCGTTATTTAAATAATATACATATTTTGTAGATAGAAAGAACAGATTTTCGGCGAAATATTTAACTGCATAATGATGATAGTCATCTAGGTTCTAGATGGCCAGATTGTTGTATTCATTACTTTAAGGCGAACCTCTCTATCTATCCATCTATCTCTTGGAGAAAAATTTTCCCGCTTGTAGAGCACTATACATAACTGAGATTACCGCAAAGATCCAGCTACCATGTGTACCTTCCAACTCGGCAGCCATTTAGGTAGAAAGAATTTAAAACTTGGTGAATCAAATCGGTACCCAGTGAGGCGACAAAACTTGTTTTGCATCTTGTTATTTAAATTTGATCATGTTTCCAAATATTTGAATGACTATAAAAATCAAATACTTGCATGATTTTTAAATCTCATTCAACTTGAAGAAAAAAGTGTTATAACAGTCTATGGTTATCAACAATTCGTTTTTATTTCGAATGAAAGTTGGAGCCCAAGTCTTTCCAACAACGAATAAAATACATCCAATGACGTCCAAGCAATTCATTTCTCGAGAAATAAGTGCTATTTTTTTCAAACTCTTTGCTTTTACAGTTGTTTACAGAATATTATATTGAAAATAATATATTACACTCAAATTGTAGCTATTTTTATTCAAAAAATCACTATTATAATAGGATTCAGCAAAGGAATTGTGAGACGAGCTTTAGCGAGGACTCAATTTGACGTACTGAAAAAAATTGGTGTTCGTTTTCAAATATTTATTTTTTATTTTGTTATGTTTTTTTGTCGGTTCTCCACAGGTTGGCTACAGCTATCAACTTCAAACTTTTTTTTTCAATATGGTGCTTCATCTAACTTAGATCTGTATAGTTTTGTGGCATTATCGGGTGGTAACTTTTTTTTTATGAATTTAAGAAATTTCAAAAATTCCCGTTAGAATAACATGGCGGAAAAAAAAATATTTTCATTTTCCAAAGAAATGAAATTTTGCGTGAAGTTGAATTACATTTTGATACACATTTCTGGAAACTTTCAACTTGATCGGGTCAGCCATTTTAAAGAAAAAACATAAAATGTGCTAAATTTGTACCACTCGAAGCAGTTTTTACACATTTTTACCCATACTATACTATCCGCTCGTCTAACAACGCATATGGCGTTTTCCTAGTTTTATACCATCTTATCTTACTTTTCTAGCTCTCTCTATCCCGCTTCCTCCATATGCTGAAAACATCCACAAACATTGATAACTATGGAAGAGTACACGGACTCTCTCTGCAGCAACTTCACACCGCTTTGCATACCGGGAAGCTTACGCCATATTGGACATATATATTGGATATAGTAATCAAATCAAATAATATAAGGCCTAAATAAACATAGATATAGAATATAAATATAGAAGGCCTTGCTTAGAAGCTATTTGTCCAATATGGCCGCCGAGATCGGAAGGAGTAGGCCTATATGTCGTCAGCGGCCGCAGGAGTACTTACGTATCCCGGTAAGTAATATATATATATATATATATATATATATATATATATATATATATATATATATATATATATATATATATATATATATATATATATATATATATATATATATATATATATATATATATATATATATGTGTGTGGAATGACCGCACGGCTGTCTCAGTCCTCTCAAAGAAATCAAACAAAAGTGAAGGTGATGAAAATATTACCAACACAGAAATCATAAATACGATAGGCCTACAATATATCATGCAAGGGGTTTTCAGCTCGCAAATTTGGTTATCACCTGATTTCAGGTGGTTTCAGAGATTTCAAGAGATTTCAGGCGATTTCATACCGATTTCAAGGGGATTTCATGGCAAGTGTACACCGGATTTCACCCCTCGATATCATGTTAATTACCTGATTAATACCTGATTTTAAAAAAAAATCAACGTAATTTGAAAAAAAAATATTCACAAGTTCAATATGAAAAACATATTACTCAGTTTCCACCACTCTACTCACGATACCATGTTTATAATAGAAAACAATGTCGTCTCGTAGTCTCGACAATCTCACTCACACACTACCCGGCCACTTCCACTTTACGAAATTAAAGTTTTGATATATCACCGCTATGAACTGTCGCATATGCCATGTCGAGGTTTTTGGAACGTGTGCAAAACGGAAGGGCCAATTCCAGATTGGCTAGAAACAGATTTCTACAAAAGCTCGAACCATTGTATGTGTGCCTATAAATCTGGTTAATATGAATCCACTTAGTTAGAGTGAGAGGTTAGCTTGGGGTGTCTTCTGCCCTCCTCAACCCCCCTTGCACCCATTTCATCAACACCTCCCCCCCCCCTCGCTAACAGTCGTTTTCGCTGGGTGCACGGACCAATCTGCTAATAGATACAGATATATTTTCATAAAATATTGTAAACCTCACTAGCTATGACTATTACGAAAAGCAATCCATTTTAGTATTATGGTTTATAAATATTATTGTATAAGGAAACTATATAGGATACAGCTAGACGGAATCGATTTATGGAAGTGGTTTCAGTACTCTACTTGAGGAATGCGTTATGAAACTATGAGGATAAACGTTCCAAAAATAATAACAATTCGATTTATGATTGATCAAAACGAACTGATCAATTCATACGATAAAAAGGAAAGTAAATAGTTATTCGTATTTTTTGCCACTTCAACTATAATGATGGAATTTTCATATTGGGATTAACGACGCACTGTTATGATAACGCAGATCTAATGGCGTCGGATGGATGATTAATGAAATGA
This sequence comes from Brachyptera putata, assembly GCA_907164805.1. NCBI lineage: Eukaryota > Metazoa > Arthropoda > Insecta > Plecoptera > Taeniopterygidae > Brachyptera > Brachyptera putata. The sequence goes on along the minus strand of OU015472.1, from coordinate 15,085,616 downwards.
TGGGATGATGAGATGAAGGTTCTTGGGTGATGGGAAGGATAGTGGGAAGGAAGCGGTCATGGCCGACTTATTGTAGGAACCATCCCGGCATTAGCCTAGACTACAGAGGGAAACCATGGAAAACCCCTGTAAAGATGGTCAGCGGCGGGGATCGAACTGGGTTCGGAATTCCCCTCGCCTCCCGGATCACATGCCGGTATAATTATGGAATAAGTCAATGACGGGAAATAAAGTGTATTATTATTATTATTGGTAGGGTTCAAAGGCGCGTCGACAGCGAGGTCATTTAGCGCCTTCGTTCATGTCCGTGTCCTTTGCCATAGTTGTCAACGTTTGTGGATGTTTCAAGCGTATGGAGGGAGCGAGATAGAAAGAGCTAGAAAAATAAAATTATATAAAATAAGATGAAAATAAAAGACTACGACAGATGAAGAGAAAAGTGACAAGCACTCGGGTCGACAAACGCTTCCACTCGACCGAGACGGTCCGAACTTGGTCTGGACTCTCACTCCAGACCTTATCGCCATGAGTTACTTTTTTGGGAGTAAATAAATTGCTCCCAGCGATAGCTCTGGCGATCACGGGGTCACGCAAGCCCCCACACCACGTCAAGATGTCCGGATCCTTCGAGGGGGAACTAACAAGATTCGACATTATTTTCGACACCTAATTCAAGAGACCCGAAATCATCAACTTCAAGAGAGGATTTGTTCCCGTAGTACTTGGACGAACTAAGTCCCTCCACCAACAGAAAGGTTCATCAGCCCACCTGGAGACCACGACGTCGGCGACAACGACGTCAAAAGAACTCGACAGCAAACTACGTAGTGCCGTATACTACATTTAAAAAGACCTATTGCATTATATTTTTCATATAATAATTGATATGATATAAACACAAAATGGGTTTAAAGTTAAAATTTAGTTGAAATTTGTACATAAATTATGTCATTTCATTATTATTTGTTTCCTTAATCGACGGGTTAGAGACAAATATCACAGCTAGAAGTTATTGGTTTCTCATGTTTTCTATTTGAAATTGGAATTTTTTTCTAGATTTCAGTAAATTTTGACTTTAAATTGTACCTGAGTTAAAGTATGGTGATGAATTGATTGGATTCATAGAAATATAATGTCATAATAATTCAGGAGCATGAGATTATCATGGAGTTGATATTCTATTCATGGAATTACACTGGTTCGTGAACTTGGGAAAAAATAGTAACGATGAATTTCTTCAGCACCATGTATGCACTCCCTAAACTGAAAAATGTGTAACTAGAACTGTGAAAGCTTCAGTTTTCTGATCTTCAATTTGCACCGCATGCAGGTCGATTAGGTCGATCTATTATTTATATATTATATAGGTAGTCCATTTTCAGCGTTAAAAAATAACTTAACACTCATACCCTAAATAAAAACATACATACTCATAAAACGCGAAAAAAAGAAAATTTACGCATAACAAAACAAAGGTCAAAATTAACACAAATTAATTCAAAGTACATTAATTCAAAATTATATGATGAATTACCTTGGAAAAAATGTATGAATAAAATTGAAGTTTTTAAATATAAACTCAGAACTCTTCTTGAAAATAAAGCATACTATTCGGTAGAAGAATATTTAAATGACAAAATCTGATTTTGATTACTGTCAGCATAAACCTTCTTCCTATATATACCAATAGTAAAATTCCCAAGTATGTTTCATGTTCTCAAAAATGTAAATGTGTCATCTTTTTGTATTGTTAATATTTGTATATAATTGTTTTACTTATACAAATATGTTTTCCATACACCCTTAATAGGATTTATCCTAAAGGGTAATATGACTGTGAAAAGTTGTGGAAATAAAAAAATCATTATTATTTGGTCAACTATAAATATGCCGCTTCGTTGTAACAGCGAAAATCATCAGAAAACATCGTGAAAACATCAATGAGAAAACAGCAACATTTCGTTGTTGAGCCTCTTCATAAAATACAAGATATGTTGTAAAAATGTTTCCAAATTTGATAGCGAAACGATGACAGTTTATTAGAGTCGTGTGTTCTGTCCGCCTTGAAATCTTTTACAAGTTCTGTGTCGACTTTTCCGAGTCACAAAACGGAAGGGGTTGTTGTTCATCATCCCAGTGGGGGAAGAGGGGGGTGGAGGGATGAGAGGGGTGCAGAGAAGTAGGGTTGAAAGCTGGACGCATTGTTTTGCTCATAAATAATCATACTTTGCGTTGACTTTCGACAAATAACCCAAAAAACTGTATAATATGTCAACGTTTTGTACTCATTTTTCAATGTCGACTTTTTCCTCAGTTTATACGTATATAATATTATTGGAGATAATCTATCATTGAATAAATCAGTGTCTACCATTTTAATTCCATCTTTATTTTGTATGATTTTGTTTTTATTATATTGGGTTTATAACAACGCACTGTAATAATAATTGATACCTAGTGGAATTGAATGGATGAGATGATGGGATGATGGGGTGATGAGCTGAAGGTTGGATGAAGCTGGATGATGAGGTGAATTTTGTAGGAAGTTTAATCTAAACAGTGATTTTATAAATTTGATTTCAGCCTTAAAAGGATCTATTGCCATTTTGAGAAACCATTTATACTCACATTCATATAGCATAATTATTCTTCATTTTTGTATTATTTTTATATTATTTTCATATTTTACTGTTTATGCCAATACTTTTTCATATTAATGTTTATTACTCTCTCATTATTTTGTACAGTCATTTTTTATCAATCATTCATTTGTGATTTATTATTATTGTGTGTTTTTCTACTTCATTCATTTTGTATTTGATTATTATTATGTGCCGTCCAACATGGCATAGTCTTCAATAAAGATTTATATATAGGTAATAAGAATGATCTTCAATGAACTGGTCTTACGAATAACCCCGTAAAAGATGACTCAAAAACTTTTTGTGATAAATCTTGAACGGAATAAAATGAAAATATATCACTGAATTATTCAATGTTGAGGACCCCTACAGTGTGGCCATTCCATCACCTTTTTCATTTCAATTATGAAAAATTGAAATAAAAAATCATTCGATGAATCAGATATCATGAAATTGAAACATTTGGTTGTTGGACAGTTGACAGGTTTATTTGGTAACCTAAATCTCTTGTGAGAAAGAATAACATCAGAAACAATATAAGAAAACATTAACTAATTACAAAATAATAAATATACCCACACTAATAGAGCAAGAATTAGGTATGGAAGTTTGGAGCTCGAGGTACCATCCCAAAGCTGGTAGAAGATTATATGAAATATTGGGAAATTTCAGGGATAATTTCCAATATTGTCATCAGTATCATTTGCGACTCAGTTGTTATTCTTAGAAATCATCTTTATAGTCAATCATTTAGTTGATCACCTTCCATTACTCACTGTACAAATCACATATATTTTCACTTTCTCTATTCCATTACCTAAACTCATATTCATATTAATATCAATCTTCATTTACTTTAATTTTATTTTTATTCCACTTTTTTAATCACAATAGGCTTCAACATATAAATCAATCATTCATAAACACATTCATATAGATTTGTAATTTCATTAATTTTTTTCATTCCTTCTCATCTGTGTCCTCGGGCAATTCGATTGTGAGCAGATATTTAATAAAGAATTTAATATATTGCTCAATGATTTCTATTTAGAATCATTTCGACAATTTTAGTATGCTGATAATTGTATCAACCAATAATATCATCCATATACATGTGCTTCTGTTCTCAAAATAGTCGCACCGACCGGTGTATATACATAATAATTTGTGTGTATCATTGTAATTGATGCAAAAATTATAAAATGACATTGTGTATGAAGATTTCTATATAACAAACAGTTGAATAGAAGTACGCGGTGTGCTATCGCATTAATTTGTCGACGACATTTCCGTAATTTGCTCGTATCGGTTTAGTTCACTCCCCCCTCCCCCCCCCCCCCACCATTACCACCCACCCCTAAACCGACACCGGAAGCACTGAATAACGAGTGTGCATTACAAACGGGGGTGGTTGGTGTACCATGTGTTTTCCGGCGAACCGACGAATGAAAAGGTTGTGCCGGAAGAATGGCGCGAAGCGCTCCTAGTTGGTAAAACGACGCTGGGTTGGGGGTTGGGGGGGGTGTATTTCGGAGAGCCAAGGGTGGAGCTACGGTGAATTGAAACAATGTAACAATCGGGTTGCGAACACAAGCACCCCATTAGTAAAGAGTTATGTGGAAATATGTGTGCGTGGACAGTGTAAACAAAAGATTTAAATACTACATATATACATTTTGTTTTTTGATTAGATGTGTTAATTTTATGTTGGAAATAATAATTATGTTGGAAGGTATTCAATGCATATCGAAACAATCCAGATACAGGTTTAACATCTCATTCAAATAGCTCATTTCTATATGAGTCCTGAAGCAATCGAGTGTATTTAGACACTATAAAAAAGTTTTTAAAAATATAAATTTAGTTAGTGTTAGGGTTTGAAGGCGCGTCGACAGCGAGGTCATTTAGCGCCTATGTTCATGTCCGCGTACTTTGCCATAGTTGTCAACGTTTGTGGATGTTCCAAGCATATGGAGGGAGCGAGATAGAAAGAGCTAGAAAAGTAAGACAAGAATTGTTTTCAAGAAACAGGAATGAATTGACTTGATAATCATGCTGTTTTCTTAGAAATATTATCCCACTGCGATAGAACTGTTTATCGACCATAATATTCTACAATTGCAGATTGTACATTTGCTGTACAAGGGAAGATGAAATGTGAGTAGGACTGACTCACTGAACCCAACTTCGTAGGACGAAATGACCACAACCTCAAGATGAACCTACCAAGACATAACACCAACATGGCCCTCCAATATTTTCTTGGTAGATCCATTCGTCTCTGGAACGATCTCCCCCAAGAAGAAATGGAAACCTTACAAAATACTCTGCTTTCAACACTATTCTATTAAATCTCTAGACCCACATTCCAAAATGACACTTGTCTACTTTTTGCTTTTTTTTATTTATTTCCCTTTTTGCTCTACTCAAATTTGTATAAACTGTATACTTGAACTGAAAATTCCCCATTATTAAAATAAGAAATAGTATTTCGAATAAACTGCCACCGGGCCAATGGTCCAAAGCTGTAATGAAATAAATGAATGAATGAATGAATATCACGCCGTTGGTCACACCACCTGCTGGGATCTGTTTGTCCCGTATCCTGGTAGAATTGAGGTTTGCACTTTTTTTTTTAATGCTGCTTAACGACCCCACCAACAGCTAGGTTATACGGGGGTACGAATGAGCAGATGATTATGAAACGATGAAGTGATGATAGGTGAAAGGACGTTCACAAAAACTCATGCCTTATGCGGGACTCGAACCCACGCCCAACGGTGACTTCAGTTACTACCGCTAGCGATAATTGACTTAGCCACCGGGGCGGCTGTTTGCACTTCCTTCAGTTAATTAGTGTTAGGGTTAGGGCGCATAGACAGCATGGTCATATAGCGCCAATGTCCATGCCCGTCGAGGGAGCGGGATAGAAATAGCTAGTAAAGTAAGATAAGATGATATAAAATGATATAAAAATAAAAGACTACGATAGATGAAGAGAAAAGTGTAGAGAATACGAAATAAAATACAAATACGAACGCAAGATTCAGTACTCCCTCCATATACTCCGGTCACCAAAAGGCTTCCACTCGACCGAGACGGTCCGAACTTGGTCTGGACCCTCACTCCAGACCTTATCACTAGGGTGACCCTGCTGGGAGCAAGTAAATTGCTCCCGGCGACAGCTCTGGAGATCACGGGGTCACGCAAGCCCCCACACCACGTCAAGGTGTCCGGATCCTTTGAGGGGGGGATATCATATAACACCAAATAATTAACAATAGAAAAGCAGTATTAAAAGCTTCTTCCACATTGAACCCGCTTACAACAGGTTCAGTACGGGTTTGTATCTCGAAGAGGAATAAGGAAGTAGAGTTGCCGTTATCTTCCAGTCGGCTTGGAAACGTCGCGAAGAACCGACGGCTTCCAAGTAAGTGGCCTGCATGAAGATCATCATAATTCATTGTCTTCGCTTATCAGATGACGACGTCGAGTCATTATATCGTCGAGATAAGCGAGAGGGAGAGAGAGAGAAAGAAAGAGAGAAGAGAGAGAGCTGTTTTGGGCAATCCATTTAATTGAAACGTCACACTATAGGGTTGGGATGGGTGAGAGGATGAGAGAGGGGAGAAGAGGCACCCCCCGCTTTGTCAAGGGAGAAAGGGTGTTATCTATTACTAGGACACTATCTATATGAGTGCATGTACCCCTTTCTTGTGCAAAGTGTTAATATAATAATATATTATAAATTATAACGTGAAGAAGGACCTAATCCGTTAATATAATACTTTACGTACTTTTCAAATGTTTACAAAATCTTTACAATTGATAAGTGAAGTACGTTTGTATTTATATTATAATTTTATATTTTTATTGATTTGCCATATATTGTATACATAATCTTATGTAATGATCTTTTTAGATGATTAAAGAAATGAATAACTCAAATATTTGATAAAATTTAACAATTCCTTATTTAACTGAAACAAATATCGCAAGCTATTCCCAAGGAGTAATTAGAATAACAAGTTCTTCACAAAATTCTTATAACCAAAATTCCGAATTCTCCAATTTCTTAGTGTATAGTTAAAACTGTTTTAACCCCAATCTGTTAAAACTGTTTACGTTTCACCTGTAAATCCTGTATCTGATTATGAAAATTCTCTGCATTCCTTCACACTCGTGTTGGGCAAGCTCGAGTACCGTGAAATGTGCGGAGTGTCGTTCTCAGGTACAATTGACGTTTCAAATCATCCTGGACATATCAATATCTTCCTCTCAAAATGTTGTCTCTGTCTATTCAAGCAATGCATGCTCAAAGGTAGGAAAAATAACATCTTTACTGGTACCTAACGTTTCAATCCCTACTTCTTCAAGTCCAGATGAGGAAGTTATTTTTTATGTCGGTGGCTATATTGGCGTTTGCGGTACCACTTCAGAAACAAAATATTCAGATTAGGATTACAATGCATTCAAGAAAACATTTTGGACATCAAATTACTAAAGAAACCTTCAAGCAGTAGACTCAAAATTAACCTGAGAGAATTGTGTGTATTGTCGGGATATGCGACCCAGTTCTTCATGCGCATCCATAATATTATCATGAACTTAATTGGGACACAGTACTGGATCAAGCGTTCGAGTAGTTTGAGGGTTTGAAGGCGCGTCGACAGCGAGGTCATTTAGCGCCTATGCTCATGTCCGTGTACTTTGCCATGGTTGTCAACGTTTGTGGATGTTTCAAGCATATGGAGGGAGCGGGATAGAAAGAGCTAGAGAAGTAAGATAAGATGATATAAAATATATCAAATAAAAGAAAGAGAAAGGTGACAAGAAAACGAAATACAAATACAAACGCAAGGTTCAGTACTCCCTCCATATACTCCGATCACCAAAAGGCTTCCACTCGACCGAGACGGTCCGGACTTGGTCTGGACCCTCACTCCAGACCTTATCGCCATGGGTGACCCTTTTGGGAGCTAATAAATAGCTCTAGTCCTGCGGGCTTGAGCTGTTTTAGGCCAAACTGTGGCGTCGGTCGTATAACAAGCTGAAAATTTGACAGTATTTAGAAATATGATTGATACAACTGCTCTTCAAAATTGTTCGGATTTGCTTCATCGGAACACACTTGAAAAAAATCAGGAACCTGCCATTCGAGGAAAAACTGAAGAGATGTTGAGTTTCGATGAATTTTTCTCCCAAGGATCAATTTTGATCCTAGAACCATGAAACTTTCAGTAAACAGCTTGTCGTTATAAGATGTTCTCATAAAAAATAATAAACAAGTCAATTATATGGATAAAGTTCATGAAATATCCAAAATTCGGTAAGAAAAGATGCAAAATTACACGTTACCGGACTTTGGTTCTCAGCTGTATCTATTAGCGTGAATTTAAAAACGTGAATATAGAATCAACGAATAGCCTCATCTATAGGCTACAACTTTGCCGCTTGAAGACGTGTTTCACGTGAACTTTGTAACACAGTTTTCTACTATTTCTGTGGCGCCGTTTTGCATGTTTTGCAATGCTGTGTACTGGACACTGGCCACTTCGATTGACCGTCTCAGCTGTCCAATAACATCACCGATTGGATGGTTCGAGCCACCAAGATACCTTTACTGAAGTGGGTATCTAATGTCAGGGAAATTGATCGATTAAACTATATTAGTTATGTGGTTGTATGTATGGTTATTTTGTTCTGATTATAATGGTAATTTCTTTATGACACCGATGTTTATGAGTTTTATTCATCGGATTATGAAAATAGAATGATATTCTGAAATAAGATATGGTTAGAAGGTGAATTTTGCGTATCCAGCAATCGTTCTGTTACGAGATGTTCATCCGATTTCGAGCTGTTACGCCACACACTTGCGGGATCAATCGAGCTCAAAAGCACGAGGACGAATCTCGAGATTTTTTTTCACACATTAGATTCAACCCTTTACTTGACCAATATAATAACTCTTTCGGGTTCGGAATTCGGTGTTGATCAAGTTATAAAAACTTCTACCATTCTTAAATATCCAATAAGACGTAACAAAACAGAATATAGGCCATTGACAATATATATATATATATATATATATATATATATATATATATATATATATATATATATAAATTTATTTAAAATTGCATGCCTTCTAGAAACTGTTTGAAAATTGTGTTCTATTTATCACAATTCAATTTAGTTCAATTTGTGGTGTGATCCACAAGTCTAGAAATGTGTGACTGTACGAGAGATTTCGAAAATTGGAACTGTGTAAGAAGTTCTCCTCTAGCGGAATTGGTATAGGCCCAACGCGTCGTACCGGCAATCTGGAGATCCGGGCTCGACTCACGGGGGAGGTTGTAATTTGAAAAATCACACATTTATAATAACTGACCGGTGGTTCACCAGGAAACTTGCTGAAATCGTGTATTATTCTTTAACTAATGTGAAAGTGTGGAGACAAATACTGGAAATGAAAGTAGAAGATCTAACTTTACTTGGCAATTACCATGAAGAAAATAATAGTGGGTCTAGCGTGGATATAGCAAGGAAGTTTATCGTCAAGCTATATGATCCGACGAACAAATTCAAATTCTACCAAGATTCCCTCAATCAACTGAGATTCAAAATGTCGGTTGTTAAAGAAAATCCTTCAATAGCTTACTTACCACCATCAGAAGCGGCATTTATTCAACACGTGAGACGGGCTACTTGGCAATGCCAAACCTGGACTCAGTCACATGTCCGGCTACCTGACATACCCAGTACGTTTTGCTTCTCATGTTTATTAGGAAATGTATGTTCAATTCGCTACCAATACACTAAACCGAGTTTTTCTTTTGATACGAAGGTCCTGAAGAAAGTGGATGGAAGCCCGCTGCTGATGGGCACCTTGCCCCTATTTATTTCGAAGGTCCATCTGCAATAGAAATGCTGAAGAACTTTTTTGTTCTTGCAAGTCTAAAAAAGCATGCAACAGCTCATCGTGTGTTTGCAACACTACAAAAATTGGTTGTACTGACGTCTGCCATTGTGACAGGGACTGTTACAACATACACAACCATCAAATTGGCTTAGAAGGAGACGACGAGTATCAGTAACCTCAGTGACTCAATTCCGATCTATTAATTCTCGACTGAGGAGGAGGCATATCCTGTATCACAATTCACAATACACTTCACACTTTTCAATATCAGCAGCTCCACCGAGATCAATCGACGAATAAATCGGTGATGTAATTTGGGCATATCAATAGAAAAGAAATTGGTGGAAAATCGTAGCCGTACTAAATTTTACTATATACTTGGAAATTGACACATTATTTAAGCGTTAATGATAAATACAAATTCCCTTCAGTACCGGTACTGTATAGTGAATGCCAATTGTGATGAGATATGGCATCTTCTAATAACAATGATTAAAATGATAATACAAATAATTATAATAATGATAATAATAATGATAATAATAATATTAATATATATATTTTTTTCAATTTTCAAAGATTTTATTCGTCAACTTGAGACTCCACGGGAGTCGATTTAGCGGAATATCAGTTTTATGGTGATAGCTTTTGAACGGTGAGGGATATCGAAATTCTGAAAACGAAGAAACACAGATATTCTCAATCCCTTCAAGATGATGTAAGTAATAACTATCTATCTTACATCACATAATTGCCAGGCGTGTACGCTTAAAAATGTGTATTTTTAAGCGTATACGCCTGACAATCAGGCGATTTGAGATAAATAGTTATTACTTACACTACTCTGAAGGTATTGAAAATATCTGTGTCTCATCGTTTTCAGAATTTTGATATCCCTCACCGTTCAAAAGCTATCACCAAAAAACTGATATTCCGCTGAATCGACTCCCGTGGAGTCATACATTTGTGTTCATAATAATTCACATAGTCCATAAATAGGATTATCTGTGATTTTTGAATATAGAAATAGTACATGGGAAAAAATAATATATGGATACAAAATAATTACAGATAGAATGATGGCGTAGGGCCGTGGGTATTTTATCACACATATGATTTGTTATGATATGCCAATCATATAAATACGTGAGTACCATTCACTATTGATTTGAAATGAATAATAATAATAACAATAATAATAATAATATCGTTCATGAAGAACGATTTTTAATTTAAAATTTCATCTGAATAATTTCATTTTATTAATTGTAATATGGGGTTAACAGTATTTTGAAGTACTATACGAAAGTAATATACATTGAAGTACTCGATATAGTGTCCGAACGATATGTTGTAGCCGGTTTTGACCGTGATTGTATTCAATGAATAAAATGAAACAACAATAATAAAAATAATAATACATTTTATTCTCAAACTAATCAAGTACGGTACATACATGTACAGTTTTCATTGGGATGAATAATATATAAGTTATAAACTCAAGTAAAATTTCAATACTTTTGCAAGAAAATGAAAGAGAAGTCCGCGTAAGAACGTGGTGCTGAGGACAAACATTTGTAAATAAATATGGTGATTTTCACACACCGAATTCCGAACCCGAAAGAGTTATTATATTGGTCAAGTAAAGGGTTGAATCTAATGTGTGAAAAAAAATCTCGAGATTCGTCCTCGTGCTTTTGAGCTCGATTGATCCCGCAAGTGTGTGGCGTAACAGCTCGAAATCGGATGAACATCTCGTAACAGAACGATTGCTGGATACGCAAAATTCACCTTCTAACCATATCTTATTTCAGAATATCATTCTATTTTCATAATCCGATGAATAAAACTCATAAACATCGGTGTCATAAAGAAATTACCATTATAATCAGAACAAAATAACCATACATACAACCACATAACTAATATAGTTTAATCGATCAATTTCCCTGACATTAGATACCCACTTCAGTAAAGGTATCTTGGTGGCTCGAACCATCCAATCGGTGATGTTATTGGACAGCTGAGACGGTCAATCGAAGTGGCCAGTGTCCAGTACACAGCATTGCAAAACATGCAAAACGGCGCCACAGAAATAGTAGAAAACTGTGTTACAAAGTTCACGTGAAACACGTCTTCAAGCGGCAAAGTTGTAGCCTATAGATGAGGCTATTCGTTGATTCTATATTCACGTTTTTAAATTCACGCTAATAGATACAGCTGAGAACCAAAGTCCGGTAACGTGTAATTTTGCATCTTTTCTTACCGAATTTTGGATATTTCATGAACTTTATCCATATAATTGACTTGTTTATTATTTTTTATGAGAACATCTTATAACGACAAGCTGTTTACTGAAAGTTTCATGGTTCTAGGATCAAAATTGAACCTTGGGAGAAAAATTCATCGAAACTCAACATCTCTTCAGTTTTTCCTCGAATGGCAGGTTCCTGATTTTTTTCAAGTGTGTTCCGATGAAGCAAATCCGAACAATTTTGAAGAGCAGTTGTATCAATCATATTTCTAAATACTGTCAAATTTTCAGCTTGTTATACGACCGACGCCACAAACTTTCTTATTTGAAGAGATAGAGCTCGAAGCCCGCAGGACTACTCCTGGAGATAGCTCTGGAGATCACGGGATCACGCAAGCCCCCACACCACGTCAAGGTGTCCGGATCCTTCGAGAGAATCTAGACAATCTGTGAGATGTGACTGTATGCGCTAAGCATGATACTATCTGAATCAGTTCACAAATTATCATTATTTTTGCAGATCTCTCTCCATTTCATATTCATATAGTATATCTAGGCCTACATTGATTTAGAGATTCTACAGCATAGATATACACATTACTTCCAATAGAATACACACTATGAATTATTTGTTCAAAAAGTAATTACAATTCGATCGACAGTAAAAAGTGAGATAAGAATGAAAGTGGAACGGTAATTATGAGTTTATTACTCGCCATTTAGAAGTGTTCATTAAAAAAATGTTTATACGTTAAAATATTCAATTTATTAAAAGCTTTTAATGATTTCCAGGCTGATTTTATATATGGAATATGATTGATAACATTGGATGAATAAATTTGATTGATTTTATTTTGGTTGAAAAGCACAAGAGAGCACTGTAATTTCATGTGAACATTATTCAAGCAAATGGTCGTTATTTCTCGTTGGTTTTGGCTATTACAATAACAGTTGTATCGAATGTGAAATAGGCCTATTTGAAACCGTCAGTGTTGTCATTGTTTTTTTTAATTACATCGAAACTTGATACAAAATCATTGTTCCCCAATTAAGGAAGGCTATGGATGAAAGATGACATCGTTTGAAAGGGGCACCACAAGGGCGATCTTACCACCCCAAGAATATGAGAACTCATTTACCACACAAATCAAATCTCAAAATAAGGAAGTCATTTCAGGGTTAGAAAACAACTCAAACATTTACAGTGGGGAGAAAAAAATCTTGAATCTTCTTCTTCTTGATCTTTCACCTCTCTTTTTCTTTGCTCTTGTACTTTCAACAAAATTGTTCTTTTTATTCCGATTTTTTTTCGTTTCATTGTTATTTGTATGTTTAAATTTTATTCGTCCCGATTCTGAAATTTTGAAATACCATTTTGAAATTAATTGTACAGATTTATGTTTTGATATTATATTTTTTCAAGTTCTAATTTTTTTTTGTATTGACCTTGAAATAAAAATACGGTCAACTACCAATGGTCTTGAATTTAAACTGTTGATTTCAAAATAAAAAAAACAATCAGTAATTAGAAAAAATTGATTTTCAAAATGTTTTTTCTTCAGTTCTAGAGCGAAATTTATGTGTATGTTTCTAATATACCATGCAACTACTCTTTCAATAAGCAAGTAATAGCATTTATTTTTCAAAAACTGACCTTTCTCAGTCAATGCAGTTGGCGGAACTGATTTAATATTTGCATAAAGTCTTGAGTAAATTTCTAACGCATTGCTGTGATTCATGGAAATTGTGACCCGATGTTCAGCTGTTCCATTGTCTTCGACTTCCAATGAGATTTCCTGGAGATTCCAGAAGAATGATCCAGGAGATTTCTCTTTAAAATACTGTTACAAGTCAACTTAAAATTTGGATCAATCTTCTTTCATTTGAATATAATCATAAATAAAAAACAAAGTAAGTGCAGACAATCGAACATTTCTTCAGAAAATTCATAGCCGATATATTGAAATCAATTATTATATGTTCATTGAAAGATATATTTTGTTAATTTGATTCCGACTTGACACAGTTGTCAATAAAACATCGACTTTTATTTTGGGAATTCAGAAAAAGTCAATAAAAATTGATAATATATTATATATAAACAATTCGGATTCGAGAGAAAACCGAGTTAGTTAGTTAGGGTTTAAAAGCGCGTCGACAGCGAGGTCATTTAGTGCCAATGTTCATGTTCGTATGTTCATGGTCCCTGGTCATGGGTGTTGGTAATATCTAGATTGTGAGCAGATACAGGTCTTACGAGATGATTATGAAGCATCAACGAATCCCCGTTTGCCAAATGACATGCCCACAAAGAGTGATACATATTCGCTAAAACATAACTGTCATGCAGCTAGCCTTGCCATTCAAGAAGCATATACGAATATGCGTGATGAGGTTCACGAAGTCAAAGACATAGCCGAAGAACTGAAAGCTCCCTCAAAATCCATGGCACTGCTTGCTAACTCTCTAGAAGCGCTAGAATATGAAATGACTCGAAACATGAAAGAGCTCAAACATAAATTTGAGCTCTCACAAACTCAGTTTGATCACCTACAGAGTGAATTGGACAAAATGCAAACTGTGTCCGGTAACTCTGATATTCCCACTTCTTTAATTACCACCCATACTCCTGATGATAATGATCAATTCAATTTCTCAAATTTACTTCTCCTTGGAGACAGCCACATTAGATGTTATAGATCCATATTGGAAGATGAAATGAAACATAAGATGGTTTTCAGAAGCATCTTGAAGCCAAATGCCAAGGCTAAAGACATCTTATGTAATATAGACGAGCATTTTCACTCTCAGATATGGTCAGCCCCGGACTGTCTCATTGTTGCTTGTGGTATCAATGACATAAATACTAATTTTAATGTATCAGACCAACATGCCCTGATTCAAACTTTCAGAAAAGTCATCATGACTACCACGGAAAATTTGAAAACAAAATTCATTCTCATCAACATACCCTACCGCTATGATGATCCAGCATGTAATGAAACGATATATCAAGTATATATGAACCGAAGCATTAGTAATCTCACAAAGGAATTCCGTTCACTAACGATAATTGACACATCTGATATACCTCGTTCAGACTACACAACACACGGGTTGCACCTGAACAAATCAGGAAAAATAACTCTCTGTGCAAAAATCTCAGATTGCCTTAGAAAACCTGATGAGCTAACTTCTCAGCCTACTAAACCTCAACCTACTATTAGCCTACTAAACTCAAACTCGACTCAACTCAACTCAACTCAGCCTACTAAACTCAAGCCTACTAATAATCTTCAGCACACACAAGCTCCACTTCCACGAATGATCCCTTCTCTAATGAGCCTGAGGATTGAAAAAACCAACTTCACAAGAAGAATTCCCCAATTTATTCAAATTTCTAAAAGATGCTGAACTCTATGGGACAAACTCGTATGCACGTGCTGAAATGAAGAATGGAAACCTACGCAAAGAAGTACGATCACATGGAATGAATATAGACGCAGCCCAAGATCATGGGATTATTTTTCAAGCAAGAAGCTCTACTTCAAATTTGAATAATATGTTTTCTACTGATTTTTTATACCCACGACCAAGTCCCAATCGACCACCTCACTCCACCTCAACCGCTCTGGAGATCACGACAGCTCATCCGACAGCTCTGGAGATCACGGGGCCACGGCAATCCCCCACACCACGTCAAGGTGTTCGGATCCTTCGAGGGGGTATTGCAAACTGTTCTTTTGTTATATAAGTGAGGTCATCTCATCTCCTGATCGTTCTATTCAAGATGACATCATATTTACATACCGTCAGTCAAGAAACGACGGAGGCGAAGAAATGACAATTACCGTCAGAAAATAAGAAATTTACTCTGAAAGAGCACTTTTTTCACTTGCTGCTTAAAGACCCCACCAACAGCTATGTTATACGGGGATACGAACGAGATGGTTAAAGTAAAACGATGAAGTGATGATAGGTAAAATGACCAATCTATACACACCAATCACCATAGTACAAAATTTGCTCAGCAAAATTCTCATTTTATCAACATCGAATTTTTTAACATTTAACGACGTCAATAAATAATATATCTAACAGGCGCACCTTCAGTCTCAAGACATTTTTAATTTTGAAATATTACCACTCCATTGACGAATTTGTACAAGACACTACAGCTGACTATGATCTGGAATTAATTGCGCATGAACTAAGAAACAAAACAGACTTCTGTAAATAATTTGAAAGAAAAAACTTATCCGGATGAAAATTTTCCTTCCGTCATATTAAAAAATAAGAAATATTATAAAAGTATACCATATAGTATATAAATTATTTTAGGCATACATAAAATCATCATTCGAATTATTATTTCATCACAAATGTGTACTTATTATGTCGTTGAGAGTCTGTACATCCCAACATGTAATACGAATCAAAGTGACTGGATAGAAGGTATTTAGAATGTTTACAAACAAAACGGCACAAGTAGCGCAGTGGTTAACGCGCTCACTTCATGTGATCCGGAAGGCGAGGGGAATTCCGAAACCGGTTCGATCCCCGCCGCCGACCATCTTAACAGGGATTTTTCGTGGTTCCCTCTATGGCTAATGCCGGGATGGTTCCCACAATAGACCACGACCGCTTCTTACCATTACCCTAGAAAACCCTCATCTCACTCCTTCATCTCACTCATCATCCCATCATCTCATCAATCATTCATCCGACGCCAATAGATCTTCGCTATCATTACAGTGCGTCGTTCAACCAATAAAAAAAAAGGTTTACAAAAAACCTCATGCGACTAAGCCACTGGAGAGGCAGGAGCACTTTCGTATAGAAAACATATCCCAATTATAAAGTTCTGAATCTGATCGGGTTTTTTTACCCAGTCTCACCCCCCCCCCCCCCCCCCCCCCACACACACACACCAAAAAACTCCGCCTCAACACTATGCGATTTTCTCGGTGCAATATCGCTCGCACAGCGCCTTCGGGCGGCGCGATAATGAACTAGAAGATTGAGGTCAAAAGGGGACGAAACAATGGAGAATCAATTCGAAGGTTCGCACTTGCAACTCTCTCCCAACTTGAGAGAGCGCCCCAAGCGTATGAAAACAGTTTTGCAGTTTATATGTAACGGGAAAATATTATGCCCCCCCCCCCCCCTCCCCCGCCCAACAAACTCACAATTGCGTTATTATTTCCTGTCGTATTGTTGTGTATTATAGAACACTTTGAGGCGAGGTAATTTACAACAATTACAACTTTAGTTCCTAGCAATGAATGATTCGTAATTATTGTGAAAAGAAAAGTCAACAAATTACCGAGAAATTCCAATTATATTGCTACATTTGTCTGAATTTTCGATGGCTAATTTTTTATATTGGGTTTAACGACGCACTGACGCAATGACTTATATGCATTGACTGATTACTTTTTTTCCGGGTAATACCGACAGCGTGGTCATTTCGTCACTCATTTTCCAATTTTATGCTGAATAATTTGGTGTAGATAATTAGAAGAGCCAATCGTATTTTATTCAATAAATCAGCTGAATTCAGGAATTTTAAAAGTGTGTCAATACATATCGAATCATCTGACAATATTTTATTTAAATATGTATCCATGGACGACTTCCTTTGTGTCGGACGGATGATTAATGAGATGATGGGATGATGAGATGAAGGTTTCTTGGGTAATGGGAAGGATAGTGGGAAGGAAGCGGTTGTGGTCTATTGTAGGAACCATCACAGCATTAGCTTAAACTGCAGACAGCTGTAATCAAGAAACAATCAATTGAAGATGGACGGTGGCTGGAATCGAATTAGGTCTCATATGCCCCTCACCTTCCGGATCACGTGATGTGAGCGCGACGGTGAATAACTTGATTCATTTTTAACTAAGTAAAAGTTATTTTTTCGTGTTTTCATGTTATTTGCGCCGATTCGCGTCCCTCATATATTTTGATACAACTTTCAAACTTTCACAAGTGTGACTTGTGATGAAATTTTCAAATATGGATTACTTGATACACAAAATTATGGTAACTTCCCTACTGGTATATATACTACTCTATATTACTTAATGGTATAGTTATTTTAGTACATTTGATAACTAGGTTATAAATACCAAGTGACCTTTCCGAGAATATTCACAAATAATACGGATCTATGTCGGGTATAATGTCAGTGCAAACTCGCATACTAATCCGAAGACTCGTCAGACCTGTGTACAGAAATTACAAATAAAAATCAGGAACCAATTCCGTAAATTCCGTCCTCTTTCCATTCATTCAACAGTAATTTATTGAGTTTATTCCTATTGTAACATACCCATTGAGAATGTGTCTCTTTCTTTTTCATATTGCCATCTTTTCTCTCGTAAGAAAATCGTTCAAAATGGGTGCTTAAAATGAAATTTGTATCAAATTCAAGACAAATTGTTGATACAAAATATCGAGTACCGAATTGGTAGTGTTCACAGATCCAAGTTAGAAGACAGAAGAATATAGAAAGTTATACACACTTCTCACGTATAATTATCAGTGTGATTTATCCAGTACAGAAATTGTTTCTCGAATTCCTAGAAGTACGAATGGTATAAATTGTTCCAGCCTAAGAGAAGCTGAACGGAACATAGTATATTATTGTTCTTACTCGCAATATTATCATCGAGATACTATAAGACTTGCAGCTTTGTACATATATATATATATATATATATGGTATCATATATACGTATATATATATATATATATATATATATATATATAATACGATTTAAAACTATTCAAAAATCGCGACCTCTCCCGGGACTTGAACCCGGATCTCCAGATTGACTCCGGTCTGACGCGCTACCCATTACGCCAGATAGGAAGGTCTCCCTGACCAGTTTTAATTTTTCATATCTTTCGTGGTTAATCAGAAAGTTGTTGAAATAATATATAAATATATATATATATATATAGGCCTATATATATTTATATAAGAGCATTATCAAGTTATGTGAATTGCATCAACATGTGACTTGGCAAATCCGTTTTCATATCATCATTGGAGATTTAAATAAAGTTCATGTTGGCATATTTTTTATTCATGTATATCTTCATGAATTAGAATAAGGCGTCTTTTCATGAAAGGTTGCCATAAGACGCAGAATAACGATACATGAGATAGAACTAGCCAAATAGAATAATATAACAAGTAAGCACCATACTGTTGACAACAGTTGCTATTTATGGTGCTACTAAAAATATGAAAGATTAACATACGTAATATAAAAGAAATACAATGATTTACTAATACTAGGAAAACGCCATATATGCGTTGTTAGACGAGCGGATAGTAATAGTATGTGTAAAAACTGCTTCGAGTGGTACCAATTTAGCACATTTTATGTTTTTTCTTCAAAATGGCTGACCCGGTCAAGCTGAAATTTTTTAGAAATGTGTATCAAAATGTAATTTAACTTCACGCGAAGTTTCATTGTTTTGGAAAATAAAAATATTTTCTTTTTTTTCCGCCATGTTATTCTAATGGGTATTTTTGAAATTTCTAAAATTCATAAAAAAAAAGTTACCCCCCGATAATACCACAAAACTATACAGATCTAAGTTAGATGAGGAACCATATTTAAAAAAAGTTTGAAGTTGATAGCTGTAGCCGTTTGACCTGTGGAGAAGCGACAAAAAAAACATAAAAACGAACCCCAATTTTTTTCAGTAGACCATTCCCAACAACACCTGATGCCGTTCAACAAGTGAAGGAAAAGTAAGGTTTTATCCACTTCTATGTCTTATTGAATCCTCGCTAAAGCTCGTCTAATTATACGTCTGTTATTTCAGTTGCGGGAAACTCAACACTAATTTCCGTGCAGATAAATGTTCGAATCAATTTATATCACATAGTATCGTCAATTTTGAATGGCTCATCCTTCATTCTTCACAATCATCCATATAATAACTCGTCATGAATAGTACAAAACATTCATTTTATTTCAACTATTTTATCTTCAAACTTATTATTATCATTATTATTTGTATATTTTTCCAAGCTGACAGAGCACCTAGTTATCAACTGCAGACTATCGGTAAACCAACATGGCTTCCGTGAAGGGCACTCGACTCCAACGGCAATGACCCAGATGATTCTTAATATCACTAACGCACTGGAAAATGGAAAGAAAGTGGGAGTGATTCTTTGCGACTTGTCGAAGGCCTTCGACTCCCTAGACCACGCATTACTTCTAAGAAAACTTGAATGGTACGGAGTGTGCGGTACTTCAGCATCTTGGTTCAAGTCGTACTTGTCGGACAGGACCCAAAGCGTAAAGCTCAACCAGCAAGACCAATCCGACTGGAACGCACTAAAGTCTGGAGTGCCACAGGGATCGATACTCGGACCATTATTATTCACAATTCTTGTGAACGATATGGCACCTAATATTTGCCATAATAAATTCAATCGTGATGTCATTCAGTATGCTGACGATTCCAGTGCCACAGTAGAAGGTAACGATAATTACGAACTGGACCAAGAGCTATCTTCTTCCATTAAGGGATTTCACTGGGTGGTTTGACCCCAATGAGCTTCAACTAAACAAGGCAAAAACCGAAATCATTGTTTTCAATCTGCGAGGGAATAAAGTTCTTCCATCCGGCATGCAAACAGTAGAAACCGCCAAGTTCCTAGGCATTACATTGGACCATCATCTGTCCTGGGCACCACACATAGACACTCTCCTAGTTAAACTCGCAAAAGCCAACTTCGTCACCCGAACTCTAGCTCGACAAGTGGACACGTCCACTGTAAGAGCATTCTACTTTGCCAGCGTTCAGTCCTTGTTGGAGTATGGGGTCATCTGCTGGGGCTCAGCTGCTTTGAGCGTCAGAGTATTCCGAGCTCAGAAGCGGATAATACGTACGATCCTTAACATCAAATCAAGAGAGTCCTGTAGACTTGGCTTCAAACAGCTGAAAATTCTTCCTCTTCCTTGTCTCTACCTAAAAGCGGTCTGCAAGTTCACGAAAATGAACATTGAACTCTTCGCTGATAATAGTCACCACGACTACAACACCAGAGGGTCATCTGATCTTGCACATGAGTTCTGCAGGTTGTCGGCAACGGCCAAGGGCATCATGCAATCGGGAAGAAGATTCTTCAACCACCTGCCAGCCGAAATCAAAGCTAATAACAAGTTTTTCAACAGCATGCTCAATAAATACCTTGTCGAACAATCTTACTACAGTGTAGACGAATATCTCAATTCTTAATGACTTGACATTTAAGATGAACTATTTTTATAAATGACAATTTTTATTCATTCATTGTTATTCATGTCATCACATTGCATTTTAACACTATTTGTAAACTATTTATTTCATAACTCTTACTTGGTTTATACATTTAATCATGTTTCCATAAAACCACGAATAAATACAAATACAAATACAAATGATGTTCTTTTTTTATCGACGACTTTTATATCTAGATATAAGTTGATCATTCTACATGAGTAATTATATATTGTGTTATTGATGTTAATATTGGTTTCTTATATTGTTGTTGGAGTAAATTGTGTATATGTAATATTTTTTTTTCCATTTGTGTATTAGTCATATAATTTATCATATAATTTTCCAAACACCTTTATAATAAGGTAATGATTTTGTAAAAAAAAATTGGAAATGAAGCAATTATTATTATTATTATAATGACTCGTCATAAATAGTACAAAAAATGTATTTTATTTCAACTATTTTATCTTCAAACTTATTATTATTATTATTTGTATTTTGTTCCAATAACGTTCTTTTTTTATCGACGACTTTTGTATATAGATATAAGTTGATCATTCTATATGAGTAATTTCTGTAATTGAATTGTATTTTATATAGATGATTAAGCTGGATCCCAGTGGTCAATCACTAGAAGTGAACAGCTGTCAATTAAGTTATTATTCTCTCCATACAGATGCATGATTTCGGAAAATCGAAATCGAACCTTTCAAAACATGTCAATATGTTAAATTCATCAAATCCCAACGTAGCTTGAACGTTTTACACAAATCTGAAGCATATTTTAACTGCGTTCCATGACACAATCTTCAACTTCGTGCATTGGATATATTATTCAGTGGTAATCTGTTTCAATAAAGAAATAATTAAAACTTATGTAAGAACTTCTTCGGTTTGTATAGAGGAGACCTGTGAATACTACAAATAATGCATAATATTGTATTTTCCAATTCGATCATTTTCATAAATAACACTATTTTCTCATCATATTATTGGCTATTTAGAATTCCGTATTTTTTTTTGTATAATTATAGTGTGATTAAAAATTATCATGTGATGGAAGAGTGCATGGTGTCACGCACTGGTGTCTTGGACGTCGATTTTTCTGTTAGACAGGAAAAAATATCGACAAAGTGTTCAAAACTCGAATACGTATGCATATTTCAACAACAATTTTTTTTATAGATTTCTCCCTATTGTTTACATTTGAAAAATTATTATACATCGGTATCAAAAATGTGAATGCGCTAATCGACGAGAATCATTAATGGAGAAATTAAGCAAAACCCTCACCCAGTATTCATCATTCCTACAAAAACGAAGAACCTGGTGCTAATTACTGATAATATGTTCCATAAATTACAAAGAATGAAGAACAAAAACCACGGATTTCGTTGTGTCAACAGAACGCAATCGAGATTCCTGTTTTTGCGTCCGAGTCCGAAGATGAGATAGAATCGCTTCGCATCGAGCTAGCCCAGACTGCTAGCGTGCGCCTGATCGTAGATAAACCCACACTGATAGCTACATGTCTTACAGAACCCTTAGTTAGTTGGATAGATTGTATTTATTCAGCGTATTTCAGCTATTGACACATTACAGTAAATAATAATACAATATAGGCCTAATAATAATAATAATAATATATAGGTAGGCCTATATAAGCATTAGTATTTTAGCATTAATTTAGG
Source organism: Brachyptera putata (assembly GCA_907164805.1). Classification (NCBI taxonomy): domain Eukaryota; kingdom Metazoa; phylum Arthropoda; class Insecta; order Plecoptera; family Taeniopterygidae; genus Brachyptera; species Brachyptera putata. Next base: position 15,062,807 of record OU015472.1, on the reverse strand, counting down.
AAAATGATGAGCTTGATTAACAATACACATCAGAATTAATGATAATTAATAATGAAATATTGGTGAGAATTAGTTATAAAAATATAATCAAGGTTCAGTACTCCCTCCATATACTCCGGTCACCAAAAGGCTTCCACTCGACCGAGACGGTCCGAACTTGGTCTGGACCCTCACTCCAGACCTTATCGCCATGGGTGACCCTTTTGAGAGCAAATAGATTGCACGTTCATGTTTCAATTTGTGTTTGTGGCGCAAGATAATCACGTCGTTAACGCATCGTTCAACCCCAATATTCAATTCAATTTTCAATATTTTTCAATCTAATTTTTCCACTTTCCAAAATGCAGCTGGTGTTTAAATGAATTGTAAAGAATGATTACGGGTCTTGAAGTCTCAATAATTATAACAAACTTCTGTTCTCACCGTACTGACCTATAAGTACTGACCTACTGACCGTAGCGAATCAAAACCTCATCTTACCTCATTCTTGATTCAGTTCAGAAGAATCCCAAGATTCGATCGAGTTCATGGCACCTAGAGAACTAGGCTTCAAACACATAGCTAGAATAAACTATTATAATAATTCAATAATTGTAATAGTGTTTGAATATATTCCGATTAAGATGCAGTATTTTAAATGTAGGCCTATAGCAGTAGTATTCAAGTAAATCAATTGAAAATTGCATTCTTTGCGATATTATTTATTTAAAACACCGTGATTGAATTATAGGATACTCAATCAGCTGACAATATTGTATTCAAAGTTATATCCATGGACAAGTGTCGTCTGATGAGTATTTATAACAATCAATAAGAATGTGTTTTCTTTCTGCATAGCATTTATCGCATCGAGGTTCAATTTGTTATAATATAAATAAATAAGCGTGAGCTAAATCCGGAATACAGGAGGCATTCTTACTCAACTCACTCTAATGTAAAAGTATCGAAAACATCGTTTTCCTCGAATGAAATAAGAATCTTGGCTCCATTCTGAACGTTATTACGTATAGGTTTGCTGTTCGCTCCAGGGTGATGGTGCCAAGAAATTGACCAGGCGGTTGGTTCACGGATACTATATGGCATAAGGTGAAAGGTTATACAATGTCTGAGAGGGCATAAGGGTGAAGGAGTGGGCAAACAGCCAAGAAAGGCGACCCTATTACTTATACAATGCAAACGTGTGTTTCGAACAATGTATATAATATGGAGAAGTTCGTAGGAAACCACGATAGTCAAGTGTGATGCATAACAAGGCGCGTTACATGAAACAAGGGATGTTAGGTTTAACGGAGCGTCAACATTGAGATCATTATTCAATTTTTATTCTTAGAAATCATTTTTACAGTCGAAATTAACTTCATTATTTTAGTCTCAATTTAGCTTAATCTTCAAAATATTATTTAGTTGTATGTTCTTTTCAATTCTGAATTTAAATTTAATACTTATTCTGTGTCGATTGAGGCAACCCAATGTACATGGGCAGAGATCTGAATTAAGATTTATATAAATATATACTGATAGTTATTAACTTATAATCAATTTTATATATAGGCCTATATACATTTTATTGAATTGTTCAATTTTAAAATTGTATTACATCATATCGACGGATCTATTCAGTCGCTTTTCAATTTTGAAAGATCACAATTCAATTTTAATCAATTTCCGAAGAACATGTTCAAATTACAATAAATCATAATATGTATAATATGTTTATTACAAGATCATAAAATCAAAATACCATAATCTCTCGATTGTCTCGAATGATTCACTGAAAACATATCCAATAGTTCGCTTGGAGACAAGGATATACCAAGAGAAAGAAGTAGACAAGATTCAAATTAAAAGTCGACGCCAACACAGCAGGGTTGTGATTTGATTCATAAGCGTTGACAATTGAGTCATATTGCGCCTATTCAATATTCTATTGATGAGGTACATTTTGAATTGAGAATAAACGAGGAAATAATAGTGGAATAAATGGCACAGGCCTAGTGTTTAGAAGTTGGAGCATATCCAATAAATTTGCGCGGCTAAGGAATTAGAGTGTATTGTCTTGATTTAGTATTATTTTCTATGATTTTCAGAAGGGTCTTCCATTGACAACTCATGTTTAAGGCATATGTATGTATTACATTCTAATAATAATTATTAAAAAATAGGGTTTAAAGGCGCGTCGACAGCGATGGTCATTTAGCGCCTATGTTCATGTCCGTGTACTTTGCCATAGTTGTCAACGTTTGTGGATGTTTCAAGGATATGGAGGAAGCAAGATGAAAAGATCTAGAAGAGTAAGATAAGAAAATATAAAATAAAAGAAGACGATAGATGAGGAGAAAATGATGAGAAAACGAAATGAAATAAAATACAACGCAAGGTTAAGTACTCGCTCCATATACTCCAGTCACCAAAAGGCTTCCACTCGACCGAGACGGTCCGAACTTGGTCTGGACCCTCACTCCAGACCTTATCGCCATGAGTGACCCTGCTGGGAGCAAATACATTTTTCTCCCGGCGACAGCTTTAAAAAATACACATAAATACTAAAAATACAAACGCAAGGTACAGTACTTCCTCCATATACTCCGGTCACAAAAGGCTTCCACTCGACCGAGACGGTCCGAACTTGGTCTGGACTCTCACTCCAGAACTTATCGCCATAGGTGACTCTCCTAATAAATCCAAATGAATTGCTCCCGACGACAGCTCTGAAAAATACACAAAAATACTAAAAATACAAACGCAAGTTTCAGTACTCCCTCCATATACTCCGGTCCCTTCCTGCTAGGCAAGAGTGGTATAGGGATGTGGAGTGAACATCAGATGTTACCAATTTATGCTGAGGAAAATGTTGCTACAGTTTTTCTACATTTTTTAAAATTATTTTTCAACAGTATTTTAAAAACGAGATTATATGATAGGTATGCTCAGCTGTGTAGATAAGCGAATGCCAAATGAAGTATAGTGTACAAAACTTTCTAGTGAACGATTGGCAATTAGAAAACTGTTAAATCGTAAGAATGATACATCAATAAATTGTTTGCCCAATGGTGTAGAAATTCCTTCGATCATTTTAGGAACAAAAAAAAGATAAATTAAATATTATATATTGTAATATAGCTTGAAAAAGTTCAAATATTATTTTATTCCGTTACTTTCGTTGTTATTATGATTTCATAATAATTATTCGTCATTACATTTTCATTCATTCGTTTTTATTGTTTCGTCTTTTGTATTTATTCATCTCTATCAATTTAATTCATACTAGTAAAATATGACAAAATGTATTCCTAAGCTATTGTTTTTTTTTTTTTGGCTGTCGACGCGCCTTCAAACCCTAACTAAGCTGTTGGTATAAACATAAATACAAATAGAAATGTTATACCAAAAAGGTAATCATTCTATATTTTCTAGACTGCGGCTAAAATACCTATTATGCAAAAGTAACAAATTCGATTTCAAAATCTGTTATGAAAATTTAACATAAATCAGAGAGGGTAGAAAGTAATTGGCCATGTATAAAACATTCTTATATACCACCAAATTGTGTTTTCGAGGCCGGAAGGGAAGCTGTAAATGGTTATTTGCTCCCCCCTCCCTCCTATCCCACATAACTCCTGGGTGAATAAAAGCGATGAGCTGATTACCGCGACGGTGTTTTACATTCCAGAAGTCAATCTTGAGCGGGAAGGAAAATGAGGTTTAAAATCAGTTTGACTTGAGGGCAACTCACTGATGTTATTTTCTCTCATCTGCATAACAATAACGGTTGTGGTGATATTATATTATATGAACAATTCTGGTGATTTTACGTGGTAAATGCAACTCTTTGAGAACTAGTTAGTGTTGGGGTTTAAAGGCTTGTCGACAGCGAGGTCATTTCGCGCATATATGTTGATGTCCGTGTACTTTGCCATAGTTGTCAACGTTTGTGGATGTTTCTAGCGTATGGAGGGAGTGAGATAGAAAGAGCTAGAAAAGTAAGATATGATGATATAAAAGAAAAGAAGATGGTAAATGAAAAGAAAGCGACAGTAAAACGTAATAAAATACAAATACAAACGTAAGGTACAGTACTCCCTCCATATACTCCGGTCACCAAAAGGCTTCCACTCGACCGAGACAGTCCGAACTTGGTCTGGACCCTCACTCCAGAACTTACCGCTATTTGCTGAGAGCGAATACATACACATATTCAGTTAAATTCAGGAATCTGAAGAGTTTGTCGATGACTGGTGTTATCATACAACGCTTTTCAATTTGATAAGTGAGAAGAATTAATTTGTATTCCAGTATTTTCATGTCGACAACATTTTGATAATAGGCCTATAGATCCATCAATAATTCCACAATAAATCCAAGTACATAGTCAAATATCCTATCTAGGTACGCTATCAACAACGGATTCCAATAATTACATCATCGAACTGAAATAAATATGTAATAATATAATACTCAAATATTGGTATACCGACAATAAATCTTTGAAAGTGGAACATAATCTCTCGTATCTATTATTTGAATATCGAACGCCGTGCATCGAGTGGAACGGTGAATGCTGTGGTTCTAGCTGTATCCACCCCCCTCAACGGTCCGCGTCAATTTCAATGTATGCGATATTTCTACCGCGTCATTGAACACGTGATTTAGGTAACATCAGCAACCGAATGCGGTGCCTTATCGTACTATTCGTTGCTCATAAAATACGAACATAAAATAATAGATATTTATAAGCCGATATGTGAAGGATAACTGGAAATAATGGGAAACGTTTCAATTAAAAGGAATGACGATCAGTTGTGTATCACACACATTAGTTAGTTAGTGTTAGTGTTTAAAAGCGCGTCGACAGAGAGGTCATGTTCATGTCCGTGTACTTTGGTATAGTTATCAACGTTTGTGGATGTTTCAAGCATATAGAGGGAGCGAGATAGAAAGAGCTAGAAAAGTAAGGTAAGATATGAAATATAATGAAAGAAGACTATAGGTGAAGAAAAACTGACAAGAAAACGAAATAAAAAATGATATAAACGCAAGGTTCAGTGCTCTCTCCATATACTCCGGTCACCAAAAGGCTTCCACTCGACCGAGACGGTCCGAACTTGGTCTGGAACCTCACTCCAGAACTTACCACCATGGGCAAGCTCTGGAGATCACGAGGCCACGCAAGCCCCCACACCACGTCAAGGTGTCCGGATCCTTTGTATTCAATGAATATATCAATCGAGTCGAAAAATCATCGAGGGAATAAGTTCGAGGAATTTTATAATACAAATCATTTTTACTGTAAATCTACTCAAGTCTTCAATACATAACACTACCAATGTATACTGTGGAAAATTAATGATTGTTATTATTATCAAAATGATTATACAATGGACTTCCATACAACCAAAAATATAGGTTAAACATACGAAATTAATTAAAAATAAAATAAAATATAATTATGACTGATAAATGGTGAATATCAATGTGGCAGAAATGCTTATAAAAACGTACGGATCAACTTACGAACATAGTTTTAAAAAAAGGATATATAGAGACCAATATAATTATGATTGAGAGTGATAAATGACTGAAAGACTGATGGACAGACTGAAACACAGGCTGATGACTAAAAAAATTATCATATATTTATATATATATATACGGTACATATATTTATATACATATATTTACTATGTCATATTCTAACTATATGATAAGGTGTATACGCAAAATCATCATCTCTAAACGTTCACCATAAAATCTTCGTTATCTTCGTCTTATATAGTATTCTCTTTCTTATCTGAACATACGAAGTGCTTTGGTTCGTGTCTGCTTGTGCATACAAAAGACACGAAATATGGCGGAAACATCCGAATCTTCTGATGGTAGATAACATTTAAATATCACTTACAATAGGAAACAATTAAGATATGGTAAGGAACACGGTAGCTTGTAGTTGTGTACTTTGTCTTTATGATAATTAGCATTATGTAAATCTAGTCTGGTATTCCTTGGAGGTAGCTATCTGTTATCTTGGTACTGGCATAATTAACTGGAGACTTGGCCAAGATTCTTAATTAGGGGTGGTGAAGGAGAATGGAGGGGAGCGGGGGTGAGAGGTACACTCGGATCCTGGATACATGAATATGAAACAATAATATACTGGGTATAACTATTCGGAGAAATATAATGTTACAAGCTTCCAAACATATTACTTATAGCGATGTCTTTAAGTGTGTTTGTGCCTATATAATGTCGGAAATTCTTTTGGAATGACATGATTTCTTCTATGTTATAGCTAATATAAGCTTATGAAAAACGTGCTATTATTATTTATTTTCTAAATTATTATTTTAAAAAAAAAAATGAGTGCCACCGACACTATGATAACTTGACCTTTTTTACTTTTAATAATACAAAAATAATATAATTTAAAAAAGAACTTGGTGATGATACTAATTCGATTGAAGAACTTTATTCAAATTATCATATATTATATAAATGGAATAAAAGTACACTGCAGTAAAACAATTGTAGGCCTACAATTATAGACAAAAGATGACATGTGACGCAGCGTCGTAATTTCACACAGTTTCACCACATTGGTTATACAAAACTAATACAACCTACACTAGCTTCAATGAGATCAAGAGAGATCGAGCTAACATTAGTTAGTGTTAGGGTTTAGAAGCGCGTCGACAGCGAGGTAGCGCGATAGCGCCTATGTTCATGTCCGTGTACTTTGCCATAGTTGTCAACGTTTGTGGATGTTTCAAGCATATGGAGGGAGCGGGATAGAAAGAGCTAGAAAAGTAAGATAAGATGATAGAAAATAAAATAAATAAAAGAAGACGATAGATGAAGACAAATGTGAAAAGAAAACAAAATAAAATGAAAATACAAAGCAAGGTTTAGCACTCCCTCTATATACTCCGGTCACCTAAAGGCTTCCACTCGACCGAGACGGTCCGAACTTGGTCTGGACCCTCACTCCAGACCTTATCGCCATGGGTGACCCTGCTGGGAGCAAATAAATTGCTCCCGACGACAGCTCTGGAGACCACGGGGTCACGCAAGCCCCCACACCACTTCAAGGTGTCCGGATCATTTGTATTCAATGAATATACTATCAATCGAGTCGAAAAATCATCGAGGGAATAAGTTAAAGAATTGAGGAATAGTTGATGGCATACGTCACTCTTAAATAACAATGATAAACAAATGAATAGAATATAATCTTGTTTTAATTATTTCACATAAATATTTAGATTAGTGATTATGCGTTTTCCATTTCATTATTTAGGTAAGCACCAATCAATATGTTCAATTTTCTATCATCTACCATATAGACACCTTTTCTAGTCTTAGTACACATTTTCATTTTCTGATTCGACCACTTTATGTGACCGAATGGGTAAATACATGCTTTTTTTGAACGACTTTTGCCCCTCTGACGTCACAAAACATAACATCCATGCAAGAGAGTTGTTTATTAGTGAGATTTGGAAACCACCAATAAGTGGACTCCAAACGCCCACATGTTGTATAGGTCTAGGTGGCCAATTAATAATCCAAGCCCATCTCGTCTTCAATTAACGTCTGTTAATCTGAGGGTTGTGACTGTTGTAACTGATCACTTGATGTAACTGTCGAAACTTCAAGTTATCCTTTAATCACGAATAGATAGGAGAGTAATATGTATGGTGTGGTAGTTAGTTAGTGTTAGGGTTTAAAGGCGCGTCGACAGCGAGGTCATTTTGCGCCTCAATCCATGTCCGTGTACTTTGCCATGTTTCAAGCATATGGAGTGAGCTGGAAAGAAAGAGCTATATTCAATACTTTGTGGATTATTGTGATACTGTTGAATATTTATATTATACAACAATATTTATGTAGATTTCTGGGCCCTTATTCTATAACAGTAAACGAAATGGATGCATGACGGAAGTGTCAAAGCCCATATGATACACCATATTAAAGTATACGAAATAGTTTGGACAAATCGAAGATGGCCTGATTTCGTTTCGTTTTAGAGTTATAGAATAACCCTCCTGCCCACATTTTGGGTTGCCGAAAGACGCAAAACGATATAACACAATAAGAAAAATGAAGGGTTGAAAATAGAAAAAAAATATGGAAAACGATTAAAGATAGAATGTAGATGAATGGAGGAAATAATGGCAATCATATTCCTACACTAATTTAATAATTAATAGAAAAACTTATACCTGATCTGACTGTTTGTGTAAACATCAATTGTTCCTGAAAATACATACTGAACCTTTGATTGCATTTTGTTATTTTGAAAAATTGTATGAATGTAGTGTCCAACTTTATAAACCATGACCGTATGTACTTGCTACAGAACCTAGTTACAGGAACAGATTCCGTCTTGAGATTCAACACAAGTTATATTACTTATTTAGCATATTTATTGTTCGTAACATGATGCTGGCTACTGTATACCACCATTTGTGGAGAGAAATCTTAAGGTCTAACGAAATAGACCAGAGAAATATTGTGTGCCCTTGTCTAGTTGAACATACACAATTAACCTTATACTGCTACCAGGGCGTATTAGGGCCTAGGTCCACGAGACCTGGGGGCCTAGGGCGGCAAATTCTCAAGGGGCGGTAAATTGATAAGGGGCGTCAGCCCCTTAAAAATTAAGAACTGAGCCTTGTGTTTGTATTTCCATTTTATTTCGCTTCTTTTCTCTTCATCTATTGTCTTCTTTCATTAAATATTACTAGTTAGTGTGCGGGTTTAAAGGCGCGTCGACAGCGAGGTCATTTTGTCATGTCGGTGTACTTTGCCATGGTTGTCAACGTTTGTGGATGTGTCAAGCATATGGAGGAAGTGAGATAGAAAGAGCTAGAGAGCTAAGTAAGATAAGATGATATAAAATAGGACAAAAATAAAATGCTCCGATAGAAGAAGAGAAAAGTGTAGAGAATACGAAATAAAATAAAAATACAAACGCAAGGTTCAGTACACCCTCCATATACTCCAGTCACCAAAAGGCTTCCACTCGACCGAGACGGTCCGAACTTGGTCTGGACCCTCACTCCAGACCTTATCGACATGGGTGACCCTGATGAGAGCAAATAAATTGCTCCCGACGACAGCTCTGGAGATCACTGGACCATGACGCCCCCACACCACGTCAAGGTGTCCGGATCCTTTGAGGGGATTTGAGCGTAGCGTAGATTTTCACTGAACTCTTACGGAACTTTGTCTGTGCGTTTTTTTTTGTTTTGTTTTTTTTGTAAACACTGCACAGGTCGCAGGGTTTGACCGATCGACATGAAACTTTTTTTTTATATGCAAACTTATCCAACTTAGAACTGTATAGTTTTGAGGTCTAATCGGTTGGACCATTTTTGAGAAACATCATTTAAAAGTTTCTGAAAACCCCATAAGATTTGGCTAGGCGGAAAAAATTGAAAAATTAAATCTCTTCAATATGATTCAAATTTTCCACAAATGTGAACACAAGAATAATATACATGAATAAAAATTTGGTTTGATATTCGGACCAGCCGTTTTGGAGAAAATAATATAATAAATGTATTTTATTCATCGGAAGGATAGAAATATTAGTTGAAAAATGTTGCATTGTCGAAGTCACGGCTTTCTAGATTGATTGACATCGGATGAAGTTCATTTCAAATGATCAAGGTTTGTAGAGTTTTCGATTATACTTTATATAGACATCTCGCTCATCGTACAACGCACATCCTGCGTTTGCCTAGTATTAGCTATGACTACCAATAACGTAGTACATAGTTGAGTACTTGTATTGTTTCTGTTCTTTCTCGCAGATGTCAAGTAATTAATGCAGTTATCAATTGGTAAATGTGGCAGTATGGCTCTTGACTAGGGGTCCAATGCTTTTACACACGTATTTAAAATTTAGATTGGCTAATTCAAATGAAATGTATTCCAACGTTGCTTGATACAATTGGGAAGAGCTGGATTCACAGAGTGCATTACACGTATTACTTTTATGAATCAATATATAATACTACCAGTAAATTGAGTATGACGGCATCCCTTTGATTCCCGCATGGTGCGAAAGGAAATGATCAAGTTGCTTATCCCGATACTTAGTAAATTATGTTCGCAAGAAAACGTCTCTCCCAGTGCGCAGCCAAAATGTATTGGCATTTGAGTGGACCATGTATGAGGTTCAACAGAAGTAAAAGACTGAACATCTAGTTCTACTGGACTTTCTCTCAGCCAACAGTAACCACAATTCACTAAACAAATACACAATAATTACTCACTATTGAAGTCACCGGCTGAATTCAGTATAATAGTATTATAATATTATAGTATCATAATAAAATTATATAACATCACCTGTGTCTGCCTGCACACAGGCAAACATTTCTCACGCAGAATCTCTAGATTTGTTTTTGTCTCTCTTTTGTATTAAAAACTGCTGCGTGAACTATTTTTCCACATACATTGATTAATTGATATTTTTTATTCAACTATACATTTTATAAGTACAATTATTATAATTTACTATGTTCAGAAGGTAACCCTATCAATTAGTTGTTAGGGTTTGAAGACACGTCGACAGCGAGGTCATTTAGCGCCTATGTTCATGCCCGTGACCTTTGCCATAGTTGTCAACGTTTGTGGATTTATTTTATTTATTTATTTATTCTCCATTTGATCAATACAGTGTACCAATATAGGATTCGTCAGGCTAAAACTAAACTAGAATTACAGATAAAGTTGAATAATTACATTACAGTTGTATTTAGTGAATATACAGAACAACTATTAATAGTAAAAAGTAAAATTATATACATTGAAAACTAGAGAAAGGAGAGATATCGGTCAAGTTAATAGTAAAAAGTGGAATTAATTAATGTAGATGTTTCAAGTATATGGAGGAAGTAGGATAGAAAGAGCTAGAAAAGTAAGATAAGACGATATGAAATAAAATAGAAAAAGGCGATAGATGGAGATACAAGTGACAAGAAAACGAAAGAAAACGAAATAAAATGCAACCCCCAATAGAAGGTTTGAGTTCGCAGAGTTTCGATTTCGACTTGTGACGTGACTGGTGAGTGTTCATAACCAAGAATGTGATAGCAATACGTCATCGTATTGAGAGTTGAGCAAGCTACTTGTAGGCCAGCTAGCGAGGATTGTGTGCAGGAGAAAAGCAGGAGAGTGGCATAAATTCGGAATGCCGTACTTTACTACAGCGCTCGGTGGGACATTCACGGGCGAAAAGGTGATCAAGGTTAGGGTTAGGTAGTTCAGGTTGGTGTCGCCCGGTATACCGACCCGGTATCGAGCACATCACCACATTCTAGGGCGGAAAGGTGATCAAGGTTAGGGTTAGGTAGGTCAGGTTGGTGTCGCCCGGTATTGGCTTCCAGCCAATGAGAACGCTGATCGAAGGTACGGCATTCCGAAAAGATATCACATTAGAAAAGCAGAACCTCCGATTACGTCATCTCTGTCTTAAGCTTGTCGCCAAGGAATTAGTCTCTATTACACACATTTGTTATTTAAATACACATTCAAATTATCCGATAAATTGATGTGGCTAAGGAATCTGACGATCTTGTCAATTGATTTACAATTATCTCCTAGAATTGTCGGAAGGAAGTCTACCATCGATAATTCATGGTAAATTCTGGTGTATTTACCACATTCTAATAAAATATGAATTAGTTAAGAGTTTAAAGGTGAGTCGACAGCGAGGTCATTTTGCGCCTATGTTCATGTCCGTGTACTTTGCCATAGATGTCAACGTTTGTGGATGTTTCCAGCATATGGAGGAAGTGGGATAGAAAGAGCTAGAAAAGTAAGAAAAGACGCTGAAAAATAATAAAAAATAAAACGATAGGTGAAGAGAAAAGTGAAAAGAAAACGAAATAAAATAAAAATACAAACGCAAGGTTCAGTACTCCCTCCATATACTCCGGTCACCAAAAGGCTTCCACTCGACCGAGACGGTCCGAACTTGGTCTGGACCCTCACTCCAGACCTTATCGCCATGGGTGACCCTGCTGGGAGCAAATGAATTGCTCCCAACTACAACTCTGGAGATTAAGGGGTCACGCAAGCCCCCCACACCACGTCAACGTGTCCGGATCCTTCGAGGGGGAATACAATATGTTTGGTTGTTAAAACTACATCACAGATATCATCTGGGACTTTGAGGTATCTTCTCTGGTGTGAAGAGGTAAGACTGAGTGAGGAAAGAAAAGCCTACTCTAGCGAGTTAAAATAGGACCTCTAAACAGAGGAGTCCCAAGGCTACACATGGTTTAATTCTCTCAATCTATTGTGATTTGGAGGTCCCATTCTCGAATAAATTGAGGTTATCTAGTACGTTGTAGACTATCCAGAGTACGGGAAATAGATCATAACAGACTCCCAGAGTGTATATCGTCTTATGCAGCTGCAGAACGAAGAGAGCAGGGTATTGAATCAATATCCAACTTGGTTGATTATTCATTTTGTAAGAATGTTTTCAATTGAGAAATTGTTGAGTTGACAAAATCAGCCTAGAAGACGAGAAAACATACGGTTCTACAACTTCCTCTAGGGTATTCCATGTTTACATTTGAATTATATTAGTAAGATTTTATTTTTCAATTTTTTCCGCTCAGTTTAATCTTATGGGGTTTTTAGAAACTTTGAGATGAAGTTTCACAAAAATGGTCCAACCGATTTGACCCAAAAACTATACGGTTTCAAGTTGGACAAGGTGGCACTTGATGAAGCCCCAAAAGATGGTGGTGACGAGTGTTCCTGGAGGAATTAGAAAATGGAGGACGGAAATAACTGGAAGGAGAGAAGTGGTTGAAATTCTGAAAAGTCCGGAAGAATGGATGAAGGAATTTGGTTGTGAAACGCTCAAGAGTAGAAGGAAAACGGCAAGGTTATGCAACATATTTCAAACGAAGAAAGTACAGAAGGGTGGTAAGAAATGAGAGAGAAGATGAAGCATAGATCATATGAAGACAAAGAGGAGCAAGTGAATAAGCCCATGACACAAAAGATTCTTCAAATTTTATTTCTATCAAGAGAATGAAACAAACTTGGGCAAGTCATTTTTGTAGAAAATTTTAACCCAATTTAAAAGCTACCAACTCTTTTATACGTTCAATTATTCTGTCCATGAGATAATAATTTGTATCTGTTATTTTTCCGTTTGTTAGTTAGTTAAAGATTGATCATTATTTGTTCTTCATGTGTTTAAGCTAAACGATGTTGTCTATTTTATGAATTAAGTGACCTTGGCAGTTCAAATACACATCTTGCTTTGGTTTCAGTTGTTTTTTTGTTGAAATATCAAGGGAATTGTTGAAGAAGAAAAATATTATTTTGTTGAAAAACAGTTGGAGAAGGAAGAAATTTGCTCCCACGCTCACAGATGCTCAACTTATCACTGCTATTCATTTTTGTTTGGTTTGCTTTGTACCCTATTTTTGTATTTTCCATTCAGTTCTTTAATTGTAAGACTAGACTAGTACATAATATGATCATAGTTATTATTGTGTTGAATGAAGACATGTTCACTGTTTCACAATTATTATTATTAGTATTTGTTGTTCAAGTTATTATGTGAAATAGCATGATGTTACATGCTATGTCCAAATTGTTTCACATTGTTATTATTATTCAATTATTCTTTAATATGCTTTTCACAATGTTTTACTATTATTATTAATATACTGTGACATTGTTCTTACCATCATTATTTTTGTGTTGTTCTTTAGTGTATTATACAATATGTAATGAGTATAGTTGTGTTCATTATTTAGTCCCGACTCATATTAAACTTTGATTGGTTTATTTATAATATCAAAATAAGTTTTTTATTCTCTATAACTGCGATAAGTAAAAGCTGACTTTATTCAATGCAGAACTCGAACATAAATCACCTTGAGAATAGTGAATGAATGATTATTGAGGTTTAACGGCGAGTCAACGACGCGGTTATATGGCGCTGGTTAAGAATAAAGACCACCGACATTTATTATAATTGATTTCACATTTTAAAGATTTTTAATGAAGTGAAGGTAGCAAATTGAAAGCTCTGCCATATCGGGCATTAGTTCTCTACAATAACCAAAAATCGAACCATTATTGTCTACTTTTTATCGCAGCTTGGAACACTTGTTACTCAATAACTTGAAAACTTGGAACTTGAGAATTTTAATTTATATTTCATTCCATCTCTTTTTTGCTGCACAATCAGGTAAGTTGGTATACAGGCACTATTCTCACTTCCTGTAACACATTACACTTTAAAGTACTGCAGTACGCTGAATTAAAATCAATTATGAAATTATATACAATAATATAGTATCAAAATTGAGCAGTTAAAAACTTTTAAGGTAGGTGATCAGGTTTGTCTATTGAGAGTTCACACTCAAGATACTTTGAAAAACATAACTTCCATCACAAAATTCTACTAAAATCATTTCTTATTATTAGAGCATTTACTCGACAGAGGAATTCTTAGAGGACAATATTATTAGCTATAACCCAAACGACTCTCAGAATCAGCTAATTAACAGAAGTAAATTCAGAGATCAAATTAAAAACTTCCGTGTCGGTGAAAGGAGAGCTATCAACACTGTAGAAGAGTTGACAATATTTCCAATGTTTTCATTGTTGATTAATCTCATTGCTCTATTCTGTGCATCAGAATATTATTACTGACCAAAGTTATCTAGTTGGTGTTAAGGTTTGAAGGCGGGTCGACAGCGAGGTCATTTTGCACCTATGTTCATTCATGTTCATGTCCGTGTACTAACTTATATAATATAATCTCAAAATTTTCATTTCACTTTCAAATCAATTCACTCCACCTTTCAGACATGTTTCACACATCCCCAGAAGATCGCTTTAGGAACGAAGTTAAGCTACGAAACGATCGGTCAAGTAGTCTTTTAAATGTTTGATCCGAAAATATATATTTTTTTATGTATATCCAAGCATTATATATATTATTTATTTAAACAGATTGGTGATTACATAGGTATGTCTACAATTACAGTGTCTGAGTAAGCTTGCTAATTCCTGAAGGGTCTAATTTCGTATGGTATAATATAGATACTTCTTAACTCCTGAAGGGTCTAGCTTACAATCTACGAATTTAACTCTAGCATTAACTCATTGTAGAGTGTATTTGTCAGCTCTACTTTGGTGAGTTGCTTTTTCGTTCGTGTTTGTGATACTCCAAATGAGCACCGATATAAGTGAAAGTCAAATATCAGTATAATTATTTCCAGTGTTTTCATTGTTGATTAATTTCGATGCGCCATTTTTGTGTATCATATAATACGCTTGTATAGGCCCAACAGGATTCATAGTAGGCCTATAATATAGTATGATAGATTTAAACAGGGAAGTTGTTAGGGGATCCAAGGACAATCGACATTGGCGCCCCACCAATAATTCATACCTCTTTAAAAATGTATATATATATATTCACCTACCAATTAACACACAATGAAATATTTCGCTGGGAGAAATCGCGAAAATAATTTCAAAATGTCCATAATTATTAAAATATTGAAAATTACTTCGAAGATATCCATAATGGTTCAATTACGAGACTCCAAAACTGCTTGTAAATCGCAAAAAAAACATCGAAAATAACTTCGAAAATGTCCATAATGCTTCAATTATTGAAAAAAAAATCGAAAATACACATAATGATTCAATACTAGACTCCAAATTGCTTGTGAATTGCAAAAATTACTTCAAAAATGACCATATTACAAAAAATTCACTACGGTGGTCCAGACCCCCTTTTAGCGCGCGGCTGTGGAGGAAGCGGGATAGAAAGAGCTGAACAAATAAGATAAGATGATATAAAATAAAAGAAGACGATAGATGAGGAGAAAACGAAATAAAATAAAATACAAACGCAAGGTTCAGTACTCCCTCCATATACTCCGGTCACCAAAAGGCTTCCACTCGACCCAGACGGTTCGAACTTGGTCTGGACCCTCACTCCAGACCTTATCACTAGGGTGACCCTTTTGGGAGCAAATAAATTGCTCCCGGCGACAGCTCTGCAGGTCACGGAGTCACACAAGACCCCACACCACGACAAGGTTTCCGGATCCTTCGAGGGGGGGAGAACATTTTCCTCTCATCATATTATAAAATAGAATACCATATAGTAACATACTTCATTTTATATAAAATCTTCATTCTAATTATCATTTCATCACAATGTGTATTTTATATATCGTAGAAAATGTCTGTTCATCCTAACATAGAATCAATCATGAAATATGGAACAAAGTGACTGAATAAACGGTATTATTATTATTACTACCAGTTCCATGGAAGGAGACCTCAGGCGAGCGGGTCAAGACAGGAAGCTCACAATGTCACCTCGGACACGGCCACGTGTTGATGGACCTATGCGATTCGCTATCAGCAATAATCCCGATATCGGTCGCTAAACGATATCGGTCGCTAAACGATATCGGTTGTTGAAAAATCCTCCTGAGCCACAACCTTTAGCCAAAAGCTAATACAATTTTAGCTAATATTATATGATATTTAAAAAGTAAACAAAAATGCTGGAATCGAACCCTGCGAAAAACTTGAAAAAATGACCATATTTCCATCAATTCCATTCGGGGCTTTGCTGGGGAAAGTCGCAAAAATAACTTCGAAAATGTCCGTAATTGTTCAATTATTGAAACAAACTTCGAAAATATCCATGATTCAATATTAGACTCCAAATTACTTGTGAATCGCATAAGATGAAATGATATAAAATAAAAGAAGACGATAGATGAGGAGAAAACGATAAGAAAAAAACGAAATAGAATAAAATATAAACGCAAGGTTCAGTACTCCCTCCATATACTCCGGTCACCAAAAGGCTTCCACTCGACCGAGACGGTTCGAACTTGGTCTGGACCCTCACTCCAGACCTTATCGCCATGGATGACCCTGCTGGGAGCAAATAAATTGCTCCCGACGACAGCTCTGAAGATCACGGGGTCACGCAAGCCCCCACACCACGCCAAGGTGTCCGGAACCTTCGAGGGGGACTATCTTAACATAGCAGTTATTGCAAACTGTCGAAAACCACACAAAATAATACACAGACAGCTGACTTCAGCGTGTTCAATCATTTACTGTTAAATATAAAATGAACAAAAAGTATCGTATCTTTAATTAAGATTTCGAGGAGGGATTGTTTCTAAACAGAACAAGAAATCAATTGTTGTTAATTATGCGTACACCTTACTAGGAATTCTGCTGTTGAAATAATTTGTAATTTATATTTCATTTCAATATATTCTTTTGAATTTGAATGTTTGGTGTAATTCCCAACAATACGTGATAATATGAAAGCATTTTTACTTTCAACAATGAACGGAGAAGGAAAATGTAGGATTGACAACTTACTCACTTGGGATGACCAGTGAATATAATATCATTTTACTGTTTAATGTGAATATTATAAATCTTCAAATAACCTATAATATCTCCAGTAAGAAACTATAAGACTTAGGACTTTATATAGTCTCCATCTTCGGACGAAATAAATGTATACATTATTTTGGTGTGCATACTTTATACTTATTTTATTTTATATATATTTCATATTTATTTTATATTATTTTTTTTTCATAGGCCTCTACTTCATCACTTCGTGTTAAACAAATAACAGGACATGAACTCGATATATTGCATGGAAACAATCACGATCGGAATTGAATATGGTACATGGGCCTTCCAGTGCAATACATGGAGCTCTGGTTTCGATGAGAAATAGGCCTACCACCGGCGAAAAGCAAGGCAACAATATAGCAGGCTAACAAGCACGGACGTCGGTACAAATAAACACACAATAAAATATTTTGCTGGAAGAAATCGCGAAAGTAACTTCGAAAATGTCCATAATAATTGAAATATTAAAAAATAACTCCGTAAATGTCCATAATATTGGACTCCAAAACTGCTTGTATCGTAAATGTCACTTGAAAAATAGCATACATCCCAAAATTCCCTGCGGGGCTTTGCTGGGGAAGATCGGGAAAATATCTTCGAAAATGACCGTAATGGTTTCAAGTATTGAAAATAATTTCGAAAATATCCATAATGTATCAATTTTTAGACTCCAAAATTGCTTGAGTATAGCAAAAATCACAAAAAATTACAATATTACAAAAAATTCCAAATCACAACAAAGTATCTCCCAACGAGTGACTTCATTAAATATCTTACTGGCATATATAAACTGTACGCATGCCACATTTAGAGCACCATATGATTCACTTTGCATTGCGAGAAGATACAACATCGGCAGCATACTAGGCCTATTTTCTCACTAATAGTCAAATTGAATTTCACCAAATACTTCAATACATAACCTTCGGACCGAAGGTTTTAATGTATTAGATTTCACTCAAAGCTGGGTCAAAAGTTTCCAGAAACAGTACAGATCTAGGCCTGATAAAGAACTACATTAATAATCTCAACAATGCGTCAACTTCAACAATGAACAAAGTATAAACATTCCCTAAATAAATAAGGATATCTCGCGCGATAATGAATAATAGGCTATACTAGAAAATAACAAGAATACACACATGAACGTCGCATATTTCCAATGTCTTTCAAGGTCATGTAATGAGAAGACAAAATGGATGCATTCTTTATTCTATGATTGCGCCTAACCCAACGTAGCAAAGATATAAAAATAGTTACAATCTGATTTATTCGTGAAATCTTGAAAGCCGTTTGCATGAGAATTCCGAAAAGGGATGGCAAAAGAGAAACGACTGCGTGAATAGGCGAATACGGATGTTATTGACAATTGAGAGATGAAAGACAATAGCGTACGTCCTTCTAGGCTCATGAATGAACACGAAATAATTCGGGCCCAACATCCACATGAATTACGTTTGTTCAAGTTAGTTGAGACAAAACTCAAAATCCAACAGTACAAGATATAGTTCTATATGCCTGTCTAGAATTGTGGTTTTGAAAATGAGAGACTATAACAAATTACATAACAACAATAGGTCTTCGTAGAAATTAAGAACTAGATTAGTAGTACGACTCTAGTAAAGTCTATTTTCAAGCTCGTTGTTTAGGCGTTCCCTTCTCATGGATACAATAATTCATTCGAAGGCAAGAATAACAATAACCGATAATCCGATAACAATCATCGTAGTAGGCCCTACTTGTTGATCTTTTTATCAATTATACATACCAAACAATAGAAAGAGACAGAAATCAAAAGTCAATTCACTATGGCGGTCCGAAAACAAGTCGAATGGGGAAATAGGTCTACCACATGTCTCAATTCAAAGTTTCCAGTCAAGACTATTTTCAGACAAATCGAATGAAAATAAATCGAGAGAAAATTGTTCCGATGATGGAGCACATGAATTCGAAGATATCAAGATACTGCGCCATTTCATAACGAAGATACAACCTAGAACAATAACCAGAAATATTCTTCACCCTTACTGAGACCGACTGGACAGTAAAAGGTTCGCTTGATAAATGAATTGCTATTGCACACTGCAAAGAGAGTAAGAGACAGACCACAGAGGCGAGTCAAGCCAGGGCTGCCAACCTAACAATCATGCTTCTAGAATTTTCTTTCGTGGGGTTATTTCCTCACTCGAACGGGTCTTAGCCTCGACAGTAGTTGGATAATTAATCGAGAACTTTTGAATCGATATAATATTTCAAAATATTTCTCCAAGTTCACCGATTACATCTTACTTTTCACTGAATTCTCAAATATTTTTCATAATCTGTATTTATAAGGAAAATAATAATTCATCTAGAGGTGAAGTCTCAAACCTCATCAAACCCAGCTTTGATGAAACGAGATTTGAAAGTTGGTGCGCATGTGTTGAAACAATGTACTTCTCGAATGTAGACGGAATGTCTCGCTAGCTCAACCAATAAACATAACTTCAAACTCAGCAGCACCGTGCTCAGCAGTCAGCTAAGCTCTTTGGGTTTGACTGCTCTGCCTGTTAAATACCTCTTTGGCTCTGCCTAGCTGGAACTGCTGTAAACTAAACCTCTTTGAACTGAACTGTCTGTAGTTTGACTGTGAACGAATGTGACGTTAGTCCCTTAAGACTTCCGTGATTGTGGGGCAATTTTCTTTTTCACAGACTGAGGTATCACTTGTAGTAGTTCATCGTAAAATCCAACGAAGTAAGAGTAAATCATATTGTAAAAATGTCATCATTCGTGCTACCCTGCGTCGTGAATACCTTCCGTCTTTTACCGAACCCTAACCTAACTCTTCCCTGTATTATGACACTTCGAACAAAACCATTCTCTACATCTCTCAAACCAGCAATAGGCATACACCAAGACAGTACAAAAATGTTAGCTTGGCAAATACATTCGTATGGAGGACTCGAAGAATTGCAATTGGCACGAACAACGCGCACACCGTACATTACAAATCCAAATGACGTTCTTGTACAAGTTTCAAGTTCGTCGGTCAATCCTATAGATTTAGCAATGGTTGGTGAGTTGCATTTTTAAGAGTAAGAAAACCATATATATATATATATATATATATATATATATACGGTATTTATTAAGATTGTTGATTTTGTCATGACCTTTACCTGTGCGAATTGGTGTTTAATTTTCGATTTTCGAAAATTGGTGATCTTTGTTGTATATATTAGAAAAAGTCTGGGCACGGGAAGAATTGTTGGTTTTCATAAGTTTCAAACTCACTTTAATATGATGGTTTCTGGATCGACGTCAGTATTTTGACATGTTTGTGGTACGTACTGTCGTTGAGTTTGAATTTTTGCTTTTCGTTTTAAAAATCAATCATAATTATATTTAAATGATTTTGGTTGCGGGTTATATGTGCGGTAACTTTTTTGTAACCGTTTAGAAAGTGTTTTTGGGCACTTACATGTTGTGATGTGTGGTATAGTTTTGCCAAGATGGCCAAGTTTTGACAAATTGTCTTATTTGAGGGAGTTTTTATAATTTATAAATCAATTCATTACAATTCAATTCTTATCATGGCCAGGCTGTTTCTAATGGATATATTTAAGATCTATCAAAAAACACAAAATTCCCCCCTAACAAAAAAAAATGTTGCGGTCAAGTTCACAACAAATGTACGTTAGGATCAAATAACGATGGCTGTTATTCAATTATATATCAATGCCATTTTTGTAAACATATGTCCTAATTATACTTTTACGTCATTAAGGTGGTTATGGCAGCGTCATGTTGAATGCTATGCGTCAAGTCAACAATTGCAGCTTTGCTACACCGCTGGAGTTTCCATTAACGTTGGGTCGAGACTTCTGTGGACGGATTATCAGCAAAGGTCACGCAGTCAAAAGTTTAAATGTCGGTGACGAAGTATGGGGCACGATACCGCCTCACCAACAGGGCTGCCATTCAGAAAATGTTCTAGTGAAGGATTCACTCGTAAGTTGGAATTCTATGCTTAGTGAGCTATCTTACTTGGAACCTAGGCCGTAGGCCTTTTTAATTATTGTAAATATTTCATGGAGGCCAATCGTGATTAGGGCCTAATGGCCAATTCTTACGTTTCGACAATAACGCCAACATGAAAGCTAGGAGGTTGCAAAGTTTCATGTTCACATTCATGGTTGTGAATAGATCAAGGACATCCTGTAAGACAAACATTTTTCACGTTAATGTTGGCGTTGCATTTTGAATGGACATCAATAATATATTACAGGAAACAAAATCATCTGCTTTCAGGTCCACAAGAAGCCAGTGGCGTTGAATGACATTGAAGCAGGATCTCTGCTCTATGCAGGAGTGACGGCGTGGTCTGCCTTGAAGATATCCGGAGATTTGTTCCTGAGTCCGGCCCGGAATAAAAGGGTTCTCGTGTTAGGTGGCTCAGGTGGCGTGGGACTTATGGCTGTGCAACTACTCAAAGCCTGGGGAATGCAGGTAGGCCTCCGTTACGAACAGAATTAGTACCAGACTAGTTTGTTTTTAGACCTAGAATACAGATCAGTGGGTTTCTTTAAATTAATGAATGTTAAAAATGTACATGTACCTCTGAAACCTGTCTTCTATAGGTAAATTGTGTTTTTTTTTCAGTGATTTCATTCTAAAGGTAGGGTTTAAGTTTTTAGATGAATGGAAAAGGCTTTAATTTTACGCTTCAAAACGTACCGTACCTAAACCAACCATCATCCAACGACACCAAACCTAACCCTAAAGAAGATGCGTTTCATATGTACAGTATATTAACATCATATCTCGTTGGTTTTACTTTACTCCGTAGGTTGTGACCACATGTCAGGCAGATGCAGTACCGTTGTTAGAATCATTCGGTGTGGATATGGTTATCGATTACACGCTTCCGGATGCAGAACGGACAATAAAGACCGAAGGAAAGTAAGTTTGAATAGACGAGCTTTAGCGAGGATTCAATTTGACATACTGAAAAAAATTGGTGTTCGTTTATATGTTGTTTTTTTTTATGTTTTTTTGCCGGTTCTCCACAGGTCAAACGGCTACAGCTATCAACTTCAAACTTTTTTTCAATATGGTTCCTCATCTAACTTAGATCTGTATAGTTTTGTGGCATTATCGAGCAGTAACTTTTTTTTATGAATTTTAGAAATTTCAAAAATACCCATTAGAATAACATGGCGGGAAAAAAAAAGAAAATATTTTTATTTTCCAAAACAATGAAATTTTGCGTGAAGTTGAATTACATTTTGATACACATTTCTAAAAAATTTCAGCTTGATCGGGTCAGCCATTTTGAAGAAAAAACATAAAATGTGCTAAATTGGTACCACTCGAAGCAGTTTTTACCCATTTTCACCCATACTATTACTATTCGCTCGTCTAACAACGCATATATGGCGTTTTTCTAGTATGAAATACATTTTGTTTAGAGGCTTACGATCAATTGGGGTCAATAATGGATCCTAGATCAATCTCATAACACTCGCACTAGATCTGTTATTATTTTCACAGAGAAGTTGTCATTCATGTATTTTATAGGCTTTTATAAATAACTAAAATATGTCCTCTTTCATTTGAGGTTCTTTTCATTTGTTTTATATATATTTTCAATGATATCGATAATCAGGTGAAATTTACATGCCCAAAAATCAGACAATTTCTTCCTGTTTAATGTGAAAGACACCTACCGGTATGTAGTCGCAAATTACCGTTCCAACTCATGTCGAGATACTTGTCGAATGTCACTCCTTCAACTTTGGATGTTTCGATGGTACCTTATAGACGGTTCGACAACTTGACATACAGGACCTGTAATGTAGTGTCCATTAGAGGGGTGCATGCACGGTGCTTATAAAAATAGAGAAATTCACCTTTGCTAATTTTTTTCTATGTTCAAAAACCTATGTAGGCCTAATTGAATAAAAAGTTCACATCTCCAAGATAATTTTATGTTCTTTAATTTATAATATCACATTATATTTCAGTGAATTCAGTCGGTTTTGAGATGATACCTCAATTTGAATAAAAATAATGTGATGAAATTCATTGACGTATTATCTCAAAACTGATTTAATTCACAAAAATAAAATGTGATATTAATTAAATAGCATACAATTATCTTGGAGATGTGAATTTTTCATTCAATTATACTGGTTCTTGAACATTAAAAAAAATAGTAAAGATGAATTTCTCGATTTCTGTAAGCACCGTGCACGCACCCCCTTAACTAACGTAACCCAGCTCAAATTTCCATTTGTGCATTGTTTTTTATTGATTGTGTATTTCATCCATTTTCCTATTCTTCCAGGTACGATATAATCTTAGACTGCGCAGGTTTGGGTTCGGACGTTGCCCCCGATTACGCAGACTGCCTAAAAGACTGGAATTTCTCAAAGTTTGTGACCTTGAAGTCACCTATGCTACGCAATGTCGACACATACGTGAGTTATTACATGTGAAACTGTTATCACAAGGATAATGGTAGGGGCAGTGCTAATACAGACTCAAAGTTCAGTCACCAAGGCTCCCGAATTCACCCGATCTCTCATTTCTAACTGTAGAAGGTAGAGTACGTTGAAAGTACCGTATTTACACGCATATAAGACGCACCGGCTTATAAGACGCACCCCTACTTTTCAGGTTCTATTTTTGGAAACCTTTTTGTTTACTTATATAAGACGCAGTATCATATTCCCAATATTTCTGGTCATAAACATGATTCAGGAGACCTTGTAACCACAAAAGAAGGTTCCAGTCCCTGTCCCTACACCAGACCCACTCTATTGGACAATAAACAATATTGATAATATGTCTTCCAAGTTTAGATTAATTTTTATCCATCCTGTAGTGTTGAAAGAGTAGCCCCCTATAGACTCAGTTATCACCCATAGCACACTTCCAGGCAAGCATTGTTGATTGATGATAAACAGATGTGTCAAAGTGTTTGTCTTGGTATTCAGTGTAACATGATCCAGAGTCTGACCTCCTGACCTCTAATGGAGGAAAAGGCATAAGGATATTTTATGAGTATGTTTGTTGTCATTTGTTGACACATTTACGACAATGTTATATCCCGACAATTGACGATTGGGGGTCTGCCCTATGCTTTTATATGGACGACCGTCGTGCATACAATCTGACGACGATTGTGGGTTCGCCCTATGCTTTAACACTGGACGACCGGCAGTGTTTCACGGGAACTGTTTTTGCGATGTTTTTACATCAGAGAAAAACAGTTTTCAGCGAGTGAGCGCACATAAATATATCGCAAAATGTGACAGTTTTTTCGTCACTTACCTTTATAAGACGCATGTGACTTTTTGATGACTTGAAAATGGAAAAAAAGTGCGTCTTATATGTGTGTAAATACGGTACATTTAACTCGCATGTTTTCAGTACAACCTCGTGGCCACGTGGAAAGAGCGCTTGTTCATAACGCGGTGGTGTCTGGATTCAAATACGGACACTTCTACTTTTTTTGGTTTATTCAAATATTATATTGAAGCTTTTGGCGATAGCGCCAGGTAATTTTTTTTATCCTCGAACGTTCAAACCAACATTATAATTTCGATAGTTCCTGTCAAAATATTTGGATAGCCATACGACTACACTTCGACTTCAACCTCTTTAACACTGTTTTTGGTTTGGATAATTCAAAATAATTCAAGTGAATTCCTTGAATTGATCATTTATTTAGGTCGATTTCGTCGTTTTTTTGTCGCTAAATATGTCGCTTCATATCCAAGCTCCCGCAGCAATGCCTAGTCCTGCTCCACCTAGGCCTGGGAAATGAAAATGAGTATTTATAAGTTTCTCATCTGATTTTCCATCACCGTTTCATTTTTTATACTTCTGTGATCTTTTTTCTGTAATGTGTCAAAAAAATCATGGAGAAATAATCATAAGTGTAGCATCTGGAATCATTTGTACAAACTATTGCATTTTTGTAAAAATAACACAGATAGGGTGCACAGCTTCTGTCAGAAAACTTAGCAGTTAAAAGTTTAAACAAACTTTATATTATTTTAAAACATGTAGTACTCAGTGAATAGTCCGTCACAAAAATATATTCTTTAAATCAAGTCCTACTTTCTAATAAAGAAATAATCTAAAATGTGATAGAAACCAAGATGGGGTGACTAGTCATAAAATGACCCTTTTGTGATAACACCCAACATGTAAATGAATACACTCATTTGATTCTATTTCATTTATGAGTAGGGGCCTAATGATGTAACAGTAATCTTTATCAACTCATTTGAATCGTTTAGGCCTAGGCCTGATGGAAATATCATGTTGAACGTTTCGCCACAATATCGTCGTTCAAGTTATTTATTTTTTATAGACCTGTATTTAATTTGACATCGGCGCGGGTAGCTATATAAGTAGACATGTAAAAATACTAGCAATTGCTGTAAAAGCGATGAAATCTAAAAGTGCTTCAATATATGTTTTTCTAATATTTCTTGATGTTTCAATACATTTGACGTTGTTTGATCATGTTTTTGAAAAGACAACTTGTTCAAAATTTTCTTGCCCGTCTTGATTTTAAGTCGTTTCTCGCAAATTTGTGATGGTATATCTCAGAAAGTGTTCTACCGATTCGGTACAAAAACTGTAGTGTTCTGAGTTGGATAAGTCCTTGCGCCTTGAAAAAGTTCATATTGATCAGTTAAACCGTGCGACCTGTGCAGTACTTACAAACAAACACAAAAAGCCGCCCCGGTAGCTCAATCACCTATCGCTAGCTGTAGAAACAGACATGACCGTTGGGCGTGGGTTCGAGTCCCGCATAAGGCATGGGTTTTTGTATTCGTCCTTTCACCTATCATCGCTTCATCGTTTCATTATCACTAGGGTTACCAGTTGATATTCGATATACTGTATCAATATGTATTCATAATCACTTGTTTGATATGATAATCCAATGTGTTTTTAGTATCAATATATCGATATAATCGATTAAATCGATAATCAACGTGTATTTCATCAATTTTATATGATTGTTCAGTTTTTACTTCCAAAATTATCCAATGAAAGAGTAATGCGGGAACATTTCTGTAACACGATTGGTGGACACTCTTGGTGTTCAAAGTGAACTGCTTGTCAATGACTTCAATGTTGGACGTGGTGGGATTTATGGTGGTAGGAAATGGAAGAGAGGAAGGGGAAGCTGACACCACTATAATAACTCTATGGGTCACATGCTATTCAAATTGTCAATCGATATAATCGATTATCAATCACTTCAAGTTGATTATCGATACTCATC
This sequence comes from Brachyptera putata, assembly GCA_907164805.1. NCBI lineage: Eukaryota > Metazoa > Arthropoda > Insecta > Plecoptera > Taeniopterygidae > Brachyptera > Brachyptera putata. The sequence continues at coordinate 15,036,049 of OU015472.1, read as the reverse complement.
TGTAATATTGATTATTTTTCTATTCGATTATTGATATGAAGCCAATGGTTATCACCCTCATTCGTACATCCATATAACCTAGCTGTTGGTGGGATCGTTAAGCAGCATTACAAGAAAAAAAAAAGAAAAAAAAAGGGCAATCAAAGCTTTCTAAGAATAGCACGTAAGTATTAGCAATCTCTCATCTAATCAGCGTGATTGATTTAGGGTCTGATTGGGGGCATGATGAAGAATGCCGTGGATCTGGCCCTACCGAACGTCAAGGTCCTCCAAGCCAGCAAGAGCAGCACCGTCCGGTGGGCATTCTTCACACCACTGCCGGAGGCCATCCGAGAGATCTCCTGCCTCGTCGAGAAGGGAAAGGTAAGACCTCTGGATTATGCCCGTCCTCTCTCCAGAGTTGAGAAACGCGATGGTTTCTCTCGCGCGCAATTCAATTGACAAGCGGTTAAGGGCGAAAGACCTCTGAATACCCCCGGCTAAGATGACCTCGGCTAGTGCCGATGACGCGCGATCGTCATATAACCCGCCTACTCGTCAAGGTCTGACAAGACAATGCAGCTAGCAGCTCAACGTGCCTTTGTATATTACTACGCGTCAGATAAAATGATGGAGATAAGGAAAATAATGCTTCTTCATGATAAAACATTCATTAAACGTGTTTTTAGTAGAATTTTTTGCAGTTTCAAGTTGATACCTTTGTTATGAGTACACATATAGTACGCCCAATTATATGTGGCGAAAAAGGTGTCTTGACCGATTTTAGGCGGAGATCTCCATATAAGCCGAGGGTGACTTTTGGACTCACATTTTCGAGAAAAACCCTCGGCTTATATTCGGGACAATACGGTAATTGAATGATGTGATGTTTCACAGTTGTGCCCGGTGGTCGAGAAGGTGTACCCGTTTGAAGAATTGCCGGCCGCTTACGAGAGAGTCAAACAAGGCCACCTACGAGGCAAGATCGTCATCGCAATGGACAGCTACTCGAGCGTACCGGAATACAAAACTGGCCAACAGTGAAATAGCGAACAAACATTTCTACTTTTCTGATTTTCAAGATTGGGCCATGTGATTAGTGTGTAGATTATATTGATTCCCTGCAGGAGGAGGGATGTTTGTATCAGCGCATGGGACATGGTTTAGCGAAATTTCAGTCTTTTTGTGATAATTCTGGAACGGTATGAGATATCAAAATTCTAATACTGGAGGAACACAGATGTTTTTAATACCTTCAAGGTGGTAGAAGTAAAAACTATTCAACTTGCATCACATAATTTTCACAATTATACAGCTGACATTTTTTTTACTTATATATACTTGTGATGGTAGGGTTAATAATTTAATTTCACGTCATTTTAAAGATATTAACATTTTATGTGTATCTTTCACATTAGAATTTACCGTTCGAAAGTTATCACCAAAAAACTGATACTTTGCTAAATCAACTCCCATGTATTGTTAACATTCATGGATTGGTACTGCGAGCACCCATTACACCCCCCCCCCCCCCCCCTCCCCTAGCCACGCGCTAGATCCTTGGGTTAAAGCCATCATACTGATACGATACAGCGTCAGTACGATAGCTATAATCCTAGATAGATCCAATGTGATAAGTAGAGATAGAATAGTTATGCAGAGTAAAACCTCAAAATATGCAAGAACAAATGAAAAACTAAGCAAAATCCATGATAACGAGTTAAAACCCGGATTGGTGGGAGAAAAACACAAATTTGTATATTTTCATCAATATTCGGTTTTATTAACTTCATCAATAAAAGTAAATGTTCATTTGAACCTAGATAAGCAATGACTTGACTGAATTCATTTCAATATTTTGAATGTCGAATATATATTTTTTTTAATGAGTTAGCGTATCGACTTTCTTCCTGTTAAATTTCTTCAAGGACGGTAATATTGTTTTTTTAGTACATATAATTATATAAAACAAGAGAATATTCAGGAAATGTGGTAAAATAGCCATAATACATGTACATAAATACATAAGATATACATAGATACATAAATCAAAACATTCAATTACATAACTATCCTATCTCTAGTGATAAGTAAGCTTGTAATGAAGCTTTGAAAGTAATCAGGTAGTAATAATAACAGGTCTCCCCTACATAATGTCGAGGACCTATCGGTGCTTGCTAAGTAATTTATTATAGACTAGTGTGACGTGAAGTGTGAATGATATACCGATACTTTTCTCGTTCAAGAGAATCTTTAGAGTAATAATTTGTTTCAATTTTAAGACATTTTGGAGGCTAAGAATCATTTATTCTGTTTATTGTGTCAGTAAATGATTATAATTATGTACCTATGAATCTAGTGATAATAAATGTTATATCTTTATTAAGACTACTAACAAATTGTTGGCCAGAGATAACACAGAATTATATCACAAAATACTAAGAGCCGGTTGTACCAACGGGTAATTATACATCGAGTCACGCTGATCTGTGCGTGCTGCGGTCACGCTGGTTCCAGAACATTCTAGAAAGTTCGATTCGAACGCAGCAGAGCCGCCCCGGTGGCCAAGTCAATTATCGCTAGCGGTAGTAACTGAAGTCACCGTTCGGCGTGGGTTCGAGTAAACGTCCTTTCATCTATCATCACTTCATCGTTTCATTATCATCCGCTCATTCGTACCCCCGTATAACCCAGCTGTTGGTGGGGTCGTTGAGCAACATTGAATCAAACGCAGCAGTAATACGTAATTGAGTGTACTGTGAAACGTCTATGCATCATTCCTGGATCCATCGTTTTTCTGCCTGTATCATTCATTTTTTCTAACCCTACTCCCATATAATCAATGCTAAGTTCTCCTGGATGGATCATTCATTTTTTCTGATTCCACTCCCATATAATCAATGCTAAGTTCTCCTGCGTGGATCATTTTCCTGCATGGATGGTTTTATTTTCATGGTCCCTTGAAAAAACGATGGATAGAGGTCACACAGAGACAGTAGCAGACGTAATTTTATGTGTTCAGAGTACATCTTTTGTTTTCTCTGAGTAGTGTGTGATTCATTTGACATCACAAATTGGCTTTTTGTTGAAGTAATAGCAAAGACCTTATTATCGAACTACGTTAGAAGACGCAAAACTGAGCCTTTTAAGCGACGACAGAACGATGCTAGCGCGTATTGGAGTGGAGTGAATCATTTCTGCGGTAGGCCCCTCTGGAACGGTATATCTATATTTCTGGTTTGCATCAACAGGCGAGCGGGTCGCCAACAAAGTGCTTAGCGACTTTCCCTTCCCCTTCACCCCCTTGCTCGGCATTGCTTCTTCCGCTCATGTGCAATCTTGTTGTATGCCATCTCTCTTTCAATTTTACTGAGTATATGAAATAGTGTTTGATCAATAAGATGATGAGATGATTTTTTTTCGTAAACCAAAACACCGAACTTTCCTCAAACACAAATTGTTAGATGAACGTAGCAAAGACTTCCATTTCAAATACTAGGAAAACGCCTTATATGCGTTGTGAGATGAGCTTAGAAGTATGGAAATGTAGAATTAAGAACATTTGGTCAGCTCAATGTACATATACAGGCCATGGATCACTTCAAAGGTTTAAAAACCACGGCTGTCTGTTGGTATATGGACTTTGGTTTCCAAACAATTATACCAGTGCCTTCTTCATATCCATCACAGATTTTAAATGTTTTAATTTATTGGTGACACTTGTTGCTCACATTCAATAGTTTCTTAATTGCTTTCTTAATTGCTTTTATTGATGTGTAAAAAAGTACATTAAAAATGCGTTTCCTTCGTTATTTCACATCCGATTGTTCCATAAATCGCTTAAAATAGGTATGATAGATCTTTCCACATTCAGTATAAATTTGAGAGTTTTTGAAAAAAAAATTCCAAGTATTTCTCCCCTGGCCTATTCTTATGGGGAATTTCCATACTTTCCAATTTTTTTCCGGAAAAAACCGTTCGACCGATTTTTCTGAAAAACAATCCCAACCTATTCTGGTATAACACCAATTTGTAAAAAAAGTTTCGAGTTGATTGAAACTTTTTCCTGACCTGTATGCCGCGTACAAAATTACACACAAAAAAAACAACATAGAAACCAAGCCCAAAATTTTTCGGTATATGGAATGAAAATCTTCGCTACGCTCATCTAATGAAAAGAAATTGTCTTTTTTTTTTTACGTGGCATACAGGTAAGGAGAAAAGATAAATCGACTTGAAACTTTTTTTGCAATTTGGTGTACACCAGATAAGAATAGCCCAGAGAGAAAATACTTGGAAAACACACTTCTTCCAAAGCTCTAAAATTTTCACTGCATATGAAAAAACTATAGTACACATTTTCAGTGATTTGTACAACAATCGGATGAGATATAAGTAAACGCAATAAAAGTAAACATTTAATCGAATATCAGGATCAACATGTAATGCAAATTGTATATGCGACAGGTTGCAGGTAAGGTTTTTGAAAGTTTGAAGTAATCTAAGGTCTGTAGATGTAGATTGAGATGACAAAAAATAGATTCCTCGTTTTCCTAGTCGATAGAGACCAAAGACCTTATGATATAATCTTCGGTGGGTCGTGGTCTAAACAAGTGGCGTGCCAGAATCAAGCGCTAGTTTGGCCCAGCATACGTCACGGCTAGATCAGCTAGCTTGCAATTCTGGAACGACCACAAGCATCTTTTGCAACTAGCTGTCAAACAGCTGTCAAAGTCATGGCGGAAGATCAAATCGTATTGGGTGCTGCAGCATTTGTATTAAATGCAGGCATTTCTTCTGATTCCTCCTCCAGTGGATCAGAAGAGGATTACGAAGTTTTCACTCTTTGCCAATAGAATTGAATATTTTCAATAACTTTTTGGTCATCTCCTATAACCGCAACGTCGAATTTGTTCCTACAATTATTTACTCATGATATTAAAATATTCAAACTCCCCATTATTTAATTGTTCTGCAGTACTTTCTCCACAGTTATTGTCATTATTTCATTATCATACTCAATCTGCAGCTCGACCATATCAAGCGACCCGATGATCTTTGAATTGGCGCTCTAAATTATGGCTGATCTAGCAAGTTAGCAACCTTTTTCACCGCTAGATGAGCTATGTCAGCGGACTTAGCAGGCTAGATTCTGGAACGATTTGCTAGATTCTAGCGGAATTAGCCGCTAGAAATTGGAACGCCATTTCGACAATGCTAATCTAGCGCTAGCTAAGCGCCTCATTCTGGAACGCGACTACAGACATTGAATTTGGCAGGCATTCAGTTTCGATTGCAACAGGAAACGGAAAAGAAAGACCATCTTTGCGAGTTTGCGCCGTGGTATTTGGTGGCCTGCAGAGTGCAGCGGCACAGCCAAACAATCAAGACGAAGTTGGTACGCCGCACAGAAACTGCAAGAAGAATCGAGAAATCGGCCTTCGCATTTAATTAAGTCTGTAGGCCTACCAGACAAGTAATGTCACATGAATACGGGAATGATGATAATTCGGAGTTATTAAATACGATCTTTTTAGGCGAGGTATGTAAATGAGTTCTAGTTTAAAATTTCCTGAAATGCTTTCTGGCTCTAACCTCACTCTTTATCTCTATAATATGTTTTCATTCACAACTCTTCTCATCCTCAACAAAACGTGGAATATAGACTAAATTGTAGCCGTCTCGAGTTTTTGTCCACAAAACCATTAATCCTATGAGAGATTGAGATATAGGCCACATGCTTTCAAAATGTAGGCCATCAATGCCTAGGCAGGCCACAGGCTACTTAATGCCACAGGCCTAGGCCTACTCCAATGTCGACCTAGCAATAATTTCCTTAAACCTATGCCTATGGGAGCTTGTACGCCTAGGCCTAGCTTACATGAAATTATTCCGAGTTTCGAAAAAGCTATTTGTTAGTTAGCAATTGGATATCTTTGACCTGGTCATACATCGCATTCCAGAATTAGGCGCTTAGCTGCTCGCTAGATTAGCATTGAAAACAAACTTGATTTCATCTTTCAGGTCGCATCGGTGCAAAATTATGGTGCTTTTGTCAAAATACCTGGGAGCCGTAACCAGGGCTTGATTCACCGCTCTCAGATCTCCAATTCACCGGTCGAAGATGCGACAGAGATCTTGCAACGAGGCGAACGAGTGTGGTGCAAAGTCATCAGTATTACAGTAAGACAATCATTTGTTCTGGCTTGCATCCATTCGCTTTGTTGCCACATTGTCGTATTTATTCATTTACTTATTCATTCGTTCATTTATTGTGTCCACTATTTTTTTCGCGTGAAGAAAACTATGTATAAACCAGTAGGCCTACATTATATGATTATAGGTAGCGACATCATTAACTTTGTACAAACTCACAGGCAATACTGTGTACTATATTAAGTTTCTCACCTTTCAATTAGGCCAACCTCCGGTCTCCCATCATCACCAACGAATTGAAGATAAGCGTCAATTACGCGGACTGATTTGACTGTAAATTATTATTAACACATCGATATCGTTATAGGTGGAGGGAGCTATTATTCAATAATACTAATTATGAAGTATAAACAATATACCTTTCTTTGTTAACTTCTCATATATGAACTCGTTGAGTTCCCTCACTCGGGCCATGCTATCCCCACTCTTCACGTGGGTGGAACCGTTAAAATAAACAGCCGGTCACTGTGTTCCGATAATATTCTCGAAATCGTCGTGAGCTGCTGCGTTAAAAACCTAACTGGCGTCTTCTTCTTATTCTGTAGGATAAAAAGATGAAATACCGTAAAGCGGGGTGACTTTGGCCCAGTTGAGGTCTTTGACGTCTCCTATCTACCATAATAATAGAGTTACAATAGTGAAAATTTCAGGATATTATAGTCTGTTACTCATGACTAGAATACCATTACTTTGATTTTCATTAATACATTGAATCTACTGATATTAATCAAAATGTGGGTGGACAAAGTCACCCCTGACTTTGGGGTGACTTTGGCCCAACAGCAAAATTCAACAAATATATAACTAAAATGTAAATATTTAAGTAGGAAATAGTAAGTTATCACTAATGTAATCAAGTAAAAATAACAAAATTTCAGTTATCATTTTTATTAACAATTTATGACTGTTCTTACATTCGAATAAATAACAGACACCATATATTAATGATATAAATTATTTCTTGAATTAGGATATCACAAATTAAGGATTTAAAGTAGGCCATGCCTATTCATTATTTTTTTAGACCATTGTGCTTGCTTATTGATTATATTTGTATCTACTATCTAGTTCAGCGTAAGGAAGACCTAACAAATTATCAAGTTGGAACATCGAATGTGCGATACTTTTTAATCTCGCTAACTTAGTAACCTTAACGACTCGAGAGAAACAAAGGAGCATATTCTCTGGATAACAGCGGGGTCATTCTATGAGGAATCACCCAATTTTCAGAAAATTGGTTGCTCATGGAATTAAGATTTTAAAAATATTTTGTATGCTTATTGACACTCATGTCCTGAGCTCAAAAACACTTACCTTAAAAATTTTGTGTGTACCGTTTCCAAAATATGGGGCGTCAAAGTTTGGCTCCGAGCCCAATTTTAGAACCGTTAAGCATCTGTAAATTCCAAACAATTGAGGATGTTCCATTCTGTCTAATATATTCTTCTGTTCAATCATTCTTGTTAATTTCTATTCTCTGTGGGAGGTCAAATGTCAAGGTCAATAATTGCTCTTTTGGCAATTTTGAGGCCCATTTTCACCAAGAAGGGATCAAAAAAACAAAAAAGGCAAATGACTGCCCTAAACTAGACTCATGTGTTAACAATAAGCAATGGTTACTTTTATGTTTTTTCGTCTCCTTCATGCTTAAAAAAAATCAATAATATCGGAAAAAGTCAAATTTGGTCATTTTTGACCCCACTTTTCACCCAGAGCGGGACCAGGTAAAAATCTGAAAGTACCCAATTTGTAACAAGTAATATCTGATCTTCAAATGCTTAAAGTTTCTCTTTGTTTTTTCCTTCGGTATAGAAAATAAAAAATGTCAACGTAATTGGAATTTACCAACATTTTTTAGTAAACGGCCACCAGCCCATATCAATCAACATTTAGGCCTAGGTAAGGTATCTTTCTTCATTATTTCTACAATGTAGTTGCTCATAAGCATACCTGGTTGCTATTGTTTCATACTCAATAAATGCTCGATTTCCATCCTGGTTTCTTCGTTAATGTTATATCTACGGCCTGTTGCTGTGGTGAATTGTAATGGTGAAAGAACACGTAGGATGTCGATGTGCTTTACCCACACAATGTCATCTTTTGAAAGAGTGTGGGAAGATGAAGACACATTATGGTTGAAGAAATGAATTTTGTAGTCTTGTTCACCACTGCTCTTCCAGTACAATTTCAACGTACCATTTGTCATCGTACACACACGCTACGTAGTCATTTACTTTTATACGTAGCACTTCTCCCGTTTGTGATTTCAATTTAGAAATCAATACCTCTGGGAAGACGGGTGAACGTGTTGTTCTAGAGATCTTGATAGAGTTAACATCTAAGGTTATGAAACAGTGATTCTCTCTCGTGTTGACAATCGTAGACGCATTTTCGTATCGTGCAAAACGTGAGTGTTCCTCTTTTTCTATTTCATCAGTTGACACGTAGAACGAGACACCAGTGATTGCATCTACACAGAAGTCGTACATGTCTTTGTGGTGTTATAATATGTCTCGTATAAATCCTTTGCAAGCTTGCTTTTGTAACGGTCCGTTTTACCGTTCCTCCAATTCCATCACACGGACCCTTGCCGTGCGATGTGGCAAAGAAATGCTTACGTCAGAGATTGATAGATAGATGTTTATTATTTCATAGTGATACATACATAATATATACACTCACCCTTAAGTATACAAAGATGTGTTGTTACGGGTTTAAGAAATTAGTCAGTAAAAAGAAAATATAAATGAAATGAAAAAAACAAAACAAACATGTTGAATATTATGTATAGGAGCTAATTGAGGAGCTGGATAGAACAAGGGCGTAACTACAAAAACATAGTTATGAGATAAATGGCAAAAAGTTAGCTTGACCACCCAGATTTTTTTTTAAATATAGAACTTCCCATAAAGCTTCAGTAGGTTGAGTTTAATCATTCCATTACTATTCACAATAATTTCGAGTCCTACTTTGATTTTTTAGGACAAAAAACAAAAAAAAGTTACGCCCTTATTCCAATTCATAGGGATTGACATAATTATTTCAATATATTCAGAAACTTCAGATTATTTATTCCATCACAGTATAATACACTTTTTTGGTATATTATGATTTAGGATATTCATATCACATATTACAAAATTAAAAGATAGGAACATGGTACCGCATGAATACTTTCTATGACAAAACCTGGGGTAAACAGTTAAGGCCTTAAATTTACTCTGAATCTTCCACATCGGTTGAGCAATCGGATTGCGTTTCACCATCAGCTGCTATCCCAGCGAATAGTCGATTGTACCACTCAACATCTTCTGGATTTGTGAGGAAACGCATTAACTCCTTTACGTCTTTAACCTTAGCTGGCTTCAGACCGTTGCACTTTACTTGCCGGAGTAAAGGTGTGATGTCAGGACAAACTTGATTTCCTGGATCTTTTAGGTACACAAATTTTTGAATAACCATTGACCGGTACGTAAAGCTAACCGATATGCTACCTTTGGTGTCGAACTTAAGTAAAACATATTTTTGTAACGTAAACTTTAGTCCTTTGGCTTTAGGTGTAGCGAGAAATAAAGGCTTCAAGACACTCGTCCAATCTTTTATCATATTGCCGGCCTCAATGACGTTAAAAGGAAAAGGTACGGCCCTGCAGTTTTGAAATATGTCATGATACTTAGCAGGAGTTTCCAAGTTCTCCATTTTTTTCAATGTCCCTCCATACAGCCCAAAGTTCCTGTCACATTGATTATAAGAATGGCCTCTTACAGGAAATAGATGTTCTATGTTAACATTCAACTTTTTCGCAATCCAAACAGAAAATTTGACCATAGTTTGATTTTTATTCTGTCCACCGCATGCATCAGACATAAATACTATTGTTTTAATATTTGGGTTCGAAGCTACACGTTGACAAACGTAGTCATAAACAAACGAGCATACCGTGTCGGGATTTTTTTTAGATACATGCTCCAAAAAACAATAAAAAGTGCTATCATTATCATTATGGCAGTGCACATTGAACAGAAAATACCACAACAAGCGCTTATAAAATTGAGATGTTACGTTCAGCTTAGGAAGGGGTAAGTTTTGAGCGTAATCAAATTCCAAGACAAGATAACTATCATCTTCGCGGCTTCTCTTCAACTTGGTATCTTTCAGATCATTGTAACGCTTTACTTTTTCTAAATGAAGCTCGAAATCATTTTTACAAGGATGATTTGGATCTGCTAACAAGAAGACCTTACACTCCGTGCAGTAATCACACACGTCTGTACGCGGTCGACGGAACGCAAAATCGCAACTTTCTCGCCAAAATTTGTAAAACGTGCTGTACTTCATATTCAAAGCTGACCCCATCGTGTCGAAGAAATGTTCTTGAAAACCATTGAATAGTTTCTTTGTCGTCAATGTCGGATCCTTGAAGTATTTTAACTTCGATTTGGTGCGAGTATAGTGTGATTCTTGATGCGGAATTGACGTCAGATAGTCTGTTATCATTTGCCAGACGTCTGCCGTTACTTTGTTTGGACGATTCTGATGTGTACCACGCCTTTCTTGCATTTGGACATCCCCTAAAACACACACACACCAAGATATTATGTACAATGCCTAGTTAGAATCCAAGGTTTGCTTAAAGTAGGCCTATCACTAAGTGCAACAGTTGAGCAACTTTTTCTAAGTGAAGCTCGAAATCAACGTATACCAACGTATAAGCAACGTATACCTATAGCTCACAATATTTGAAAATAATGTTGTTATTGTGTTACCTTCTTTGAACTTCCTTTGAACTCCACGCAGACGTTTTTCAGATATGTTTAATATCTTGAGTAGACATCCACGACAAACAGCTGTACGCTTACTTTCAGGCAGAAGAAAATACTTCCACACGGCCTCACGATTTTTGGTCTTTACATTAGCTGCTCCACGTTCAATAGCAAAAAACTCTAAGCAGGACAACAGATATATGTCTTGCTGTTGTTTGCAGCCATGGCCCCAAAAAGATTTGTGTAGTTCTTCTTGCTTCGTTACTGATATATTTGCAGCACACTTTTTCGTGCAACAGTCGACAATGTGAGCAAATGTTTTTGCTGCCACCTGGAGAACAACAGTAATATTACTACGTGGTTGAATGATTGAAAACTTGGACTTTCAGTAATATATTTATGAGATTGCACCTAGGCTTATGTTTCATACAGTACGCCTAGGCCTATTCTTAGTTTACAATACAATATAACCTAGGCCTACCTCATTTCCTCTTTTTGACGTATATTTTTTTCCGGAATTTCTTCTTATTTTTCGTTGCTCCTCAGCCCATAACGTTTTAAAAACTTTTCTCTTCCTTCCTATATTGGCAGTCTTTTTTACAGCATCTGAGTTAGAGCTGGAATCGTCATTATTATTTAAAATTAAATCGTTGTTATTTGGGTCATCAATATCGCTGTCACTGCCTGCCATTTTGAGGTTATACAACTCTCGCTGATAGAACAAGGGCGTAACGCTAGACAGGTTTTTCAGCTGCTACAGGCGCATGCGCGCACTCACTGCACATTGAAACAGTTTGTAGGTGTTCGGCTGTGTCCAAGGAAGCGAGATATCAACTTTAAGGAAAAAGGGCGTAACGGTTGTTACGCCCTTTTTCTATCCAGCTCCTCAATTTAAATTACTAAAACTAGGAAAACGCCTTATATGCGTTGTGAGATGAGCTTAGAAGTATGGAAATGTAGAATTAAGAACATTTGGTCAGCTCAATGTACATATATAGGCCGTGGATCACTTCAAATGTTTAAGAACTGCGGCTGTCTGTTGGTATATAAACCTTGGTTTCCAAACAATTATACCAGTGCCTTCTTCATATCCATCACAGATTTTAAACGTTTTAATTTATTGGTGACACTTGTTGCTCACATTTAATAGTTTCTTAATTGCTTTCTTAATTGCTTTCATTGATGTGTAAAAAAGTACATTAAAAATGCGTTTTCTTCGTTATTTCACATCCGATTGTTCCATAAGTCGCTTAAAATGTGTATGATAGTTCTTTCCATAAACAGTATAAATTTGAGTGCTTTTGAAAAAAAAAAAAAATCCAAGTATTTCTTCCCCGGCCTATTCTTATGGGGAATTTCCATACTTTCCAATTTTTTTCCGGAAAAACCGCCCGACCGATTTTTCTGAAAAACAATCCCAACCTATTCTGGTATAACACCAATTTGTAAAAAAAGTTTCGAGTTGATTGAAACTTTTTCCTGACCTGTATGCCGCGTACAAAATTACACACAAAAAAAAAAAACATAAAAACCAAGCCCAAAATTTTTCGGTATATGGAATGAAAATCTTCGCTACGCTCATCTAATTAGGTAATTGAGCAAAAGGTACATAGACAATACTTGGCATCACAGAATTCGTCAATAGTATAAAAGGCATGTACAACTAAAAAGTCTTTGATCCTATTTTTAAACATTTGTTTTGAGACGGTTAGGTTTTTAAATTTCTCCTTCAGGCTGTTGTAAAGTTCGATCCCAACATGTGTAGGGTCACGGTCAGAAATTAAGAGTCTTATGATGCACCTTGTGGATATCATTTCCATGCCTTGTGTTATGGCCATGGTTTGTAGTATTCGCTCTGAATAATCCAGGATTGTCCTTCACAAATAATAAGACTTCCAAAATATAAATACATGTAATTCAATTCAATGCAACTAACAAATTGCTTCAGTAACATGCTGAAGTTTCAGTTTCTTACGAGGTACCTTATGTTTTACTTGCAGCAACTTCTGCTCATTTGCTTTTTTCAGTTCCTCAATCCTGCATTTTTTAGGTGTATCAGTATACACTCTTGATTTACCTTTACGACTCCCTTGAATTTTTCTCTCCTTAGCTTTTGGAAACGGGTGATTAACGTCTGGAGTAAGTTTCTCCTTCGGAGTATCGTTTTTGGATGCTGTTCTATTACCTTCAGACTGTGAAGAACCTGGTAGAACCTACAGAAGGAGCTGGGGGTTCGCGTCTGGACGATCAGTCACATATGCTCCTAAAAAGTCTTTGTCTGTGAAGACCAGTCGATTTTTTGGTCAAATACCAGGAGAGGAAAATGCTGATCTAATGTTGGATGGAGTAAACGATGTCAAGTGGCGCGGTTCGTGAGTTCAGCCACATCGTAAATAGAAATTGTCTTCGACGGATGGCTCCACATCCAATCATTGAATGCGTACTTCAACTTCCCCTTAAACGGTCCGTATACAGCAACGTCTAGTGGTTGCAGACGATGCGAGCAATGTGGCGGAAAGGACAACATTACTAGATGCATACTTACAAACTTTTTATGTAGATTCAACAGCGTGTCATTGAAATATCGTTATTATCAATTTATTATCAATCATTCTGTACAAGTTATATCAATAATTACATGATATTTGTTTACACATCATTATCACTCTTGTTTTCACATGCTATGGATAGTATTGAACAATTGACCAAAATGACGTTTTTCATACAGTTCTAACCACCGCAATAAAAATTCGTAATACAAATAATTCCAATATTGGTTAGAATAAAGGTGCCTGTATAGGAGGACCGCGAGGCGTGCGTCATTATTGAGCCGAGCAGCTCATTCATTGGTCTGAAAAACTTCCAAGTCGATGGACTAGCCCCAGACACCGTTCGGGCTTTCTTCCGCGTAGAATAAATTATCGTGAGCACGTGATATTGTGACTAAAACTCGTGCAAGTAGCGGTGAGGGAGGGGGGTGAAACTAACCCACACTAATTGGCTACCTCTATAGAAACGACTCTTCACAGTATGAGCAACTGAAGAACAATATTTTTCTGATACAACTGTTGCGTATTACAAGGTTTATCAGAATATTCTGATATAAAGTTTACTACCCGCCATAGCTAAAAACAAAACACATGAACAGTAGACACATCAAAACAATCGGACTGATAATTCTCTAGTTATGAATTTTTAATTGACAATTTTGTTAGTTTTCTGTAAAAAAGAAATGCATATTTGTGAACCTGAGATATTTTTAATGGTTCTAGTAGCTGACATAGTAAAACTTCTACTGAAAAACTATTGGAGGTACAAATACAAAACTCTTGATTAGTAATCTAATAATATAAATGAAAATAAAAAATAGAAAAATCCAGGCTGGTGCTACCCCCTTAACAGATTCTGTCACCTCCACTATTTATGGTTACAACTGGATAAGTTTTACTCGTTATTTGGGGCTCCGTTTGTTGTTTCCTCGCTCCAACCGTCACACTTCTACTTCCGTGGCCCATTCTCTTCTATTTCGTCCGTCGTGGCGGGCCCCTCTGACAAAGAAGAAACAAAACCTACTTTCATCCTTCTGTGTAATGTTTAGCTGCACGGTGATCGCCCAAATAACGAGATAGTTAGAATAATGAGGAATAACGATGAAAATAATTATTGTATTTGTTTGCGGTTTGTTAAACATTGAGAAATATGTATAAACCAGGTCAAAGGAAAAAAATCACATTTTACCTTGAGGGGGTAGCCCCAGCATAACATGGGTAAAAAAGAGCATATTTCAAATTAATAAAACAATATGAAGCAATCATCAGATTTATTCAAATTTTGTGGAGATGTATTAGATACATATTATGAACACATAAAAAAAAGTGGGATTTTTTTTTGAATTTGTTGGCAAACCGTTCATAAGTTTTTCACTAAACATAGTACACCCTGTCACCTGTTATCTCTGGTCCTAATCAGTAAATCAATACAAAATTTTGGTTTCTTGTAGATTACAGATGTAGTTATGGTCAGAAGTAAAAGATTTGAAATTGGTTCATAATTTAGATATTTACTATTTTTTTAATTTGGCAATTGAAAAACCATCTTATTTTGTTAGTACTGTTGCTTATTACACTGTTATGATATCAAATGACTTGGTGTCTATTGGAAAACAACCTTAGGCTTAATATATGAATTGGGTGAAAGGGAGAGAGAGAACAGCAGCTTACCGAGGTTCACAAGTAGATAGGCCTACTTATGGTGGTGTTGCAGCCATTGATAGAGCACATAGAGATGAGGTAACACAAGATTTTGACGTTTCGGCTGTTGCCTTTATCACTGTAGAGTAGGTAATGAAGACTGTTCTCTATTTCCGTTGTATCCAATTCATATGTTATGAATGATATCAAGTTTACTACCCACCATAGTCATCACCAAAATACATGCACAGTGAAAATTTCAAAACAATTGGTCGGATAGTTCTTTAGTTATGATGTTATAACTGACAATTATTTCACTTTCTCTGTAAAACAGCATTGAAAAAGAGGTATTTTGTACAGTGAAACACTGCCAAACTGCACTTAGTACTCAACCTTGCATTCAAAATGCTCCAGCTTGATCTATGCCGTCCACGCGAAGAACTCTTTCATTTTCCTTCACACACATCAGCCGTTTCATCTTACGTACTTCTTTTGTGGATTCAAGGGCTCGCTTCTCTGCGACGTCAATTCGTAGTTTGTCGCGTTCAGTGGAAGCGGTTATCGCGAACTTTCCGACGTTAAGTTCCAGTTTTTTTCATAATTTTGAGCCGACCAACGTTGCCATCGTTGAATGTCACAACTGCATAATTTGCAGCAATCGACAGTGGAGGAGTGGAGACTATTGGATGCTCTTCACATACGCGGGGTAACAACGATATTCCAATATCGTTACAATATAATTGTGTCCAGTTCTTGCTCCTGTTCTCGCCTATCGACATTAACCGCCGCATCGCAAATGACGAACCCGAGTTTTTCTACGCCAAACAACCCCAATAAACCTCTAACGTTGTCTCGTCTAATCAAGTCTACTTTATTTAGGTATCTAAACTCTTGTTTTTCCACCGATCTAATGTAACTACTAAGTTAACACGCTGGATCCCCGACAGACACACTGGTCATCGATCGCGTCCCCTTGTTCAACACCACCTGAAACATACCCCCAGGGTTACAGCCTAAATCCCATGTATTGTTCACCGTTTGTTCCTATGCGTAAGTTGTAAGTTCCCTCCTCCGTTCTCTATCTTCCCACCGTCTCTCGTCTAGCACTTCCTCCTCGGTAGACTACCCCACACCTTACTCCCTCCTGCCACATAAAAATATAACAAATGAAAATAATCAAGATATAATAAATTGAAAAACTAAAAATATAAAAATCACTCAAGAAAGTAGAAACACTCTTGTTGTTAAAAGACACTGAAACCACTATACACCTGAACTGTTTTGAAACTTAGCATGGCACAAGTTTCTACGGTATCTTCTTTCATGGTAGTTCTCTTGTCAGTCAGTACCAAGTTGTAACGACTAAGAAATTGCTCCGTGTCTACACTGTTCACTGGTGACCAGGGCGGCTTCGTCGTCCTCATCGCCAGAAATATATTCGGCGAGGACTGGATACATTTGACTGATATCTCGGTTTAATACAATAAATAATACACTCACAATACTTATAAATTGTCATTTTTATTTCTTTCTTTCGGTTAGTAGATTTCGCTTGTAAGAGCAGGGCCACAATCTCTCCCTTGAGAATGTCTTTCTCGTGTTCTGGGAGGGAACCCATCCCTAGAACCAAGTAGTTGGCAAAAGCCGAGTTTTCTGAGTTGATATAAGAAGCCTGACTATTAGCCAACTTGGCTGCAGCCTCGGCAACTTTGCTGATTTCAGCGATGATTTTACCATCATCGCTGTCTGTTGTCTTCCTCCTCTTCCACTGGCTGCTCCCGCTAGATTTAATTGAATTCACGGAGAGTGCCGGTGAGCAACTCGACGAAGTGCCTGTAGTCACCACCGGCAAGCTCACCTCTATCCCAGCTCATTGGGAGAGCATCGGGCTTGGTGATTCTAGTAATCTGAAAAATAAACAAAGAAATGGGTTGAAAATCATTTATTCAAGTTGATTAGACAATTGAGATTTTACACCAATTAGGTGAAGTTTCTAAAAAGTTTGCTATCAACCACTGACAGGTATCATTCGCATATCATGTTTTATCGCAAACTTTCCAACGTTCAGTCCCAGTTTTTTCATAATTTTGAGCCGACCAACGTTGCCATTGTTGAATGTCACAACTGCATAATTTGCAGCAATCGACAGTCGAGGAGTAGAGACTATTGGATTCCGTTCACATACGCGGGGTAACAACGATATTCCAATATCGTGACAATATAGGGGTGTCCAGTTCTTGCTCCTGTTCACGCCTATCGTCATTAACCGCCGCATCGCAAATGACGAACCCGAGTTTTTCTACGCCAAACAACCCCAATAAACCTCTAACGTTGTCTCGTCTAATCAAGTCTACTTTATTTAGGTATCTAAACTCTTGTTTTTCCACTGATCTAATGTAACTACCAAGTTAACACGCTGGATCCCCGACAGACACACTGGTCATCGATCACGCCCCCTTGTTTAAGGGGGTAGCCATAGCATGGAATAGGATAATTATGACTAAATGAAAGAATTATTTCTCGCTCAACCAATCACCACAAATCATTGAAACTTGCACACTATATCCATCATTCTATTGCTCACATATGATCCAGAAAAAAATTGAACAAAAAAAATTATAAATAATTTTAATTTAATTTGAGCAATGCTATGTTTTTTTCCAGAATACAAAACATTGAGCCACAAATCACATGGTTTAAAATCCAAAAATTCATCTATCTTGTTGAATTTCAGTGGATATTGTTCATCATGTACACTGTTATCTTGTGAACCTCCAGAAAAAATCTATTGCAATTTTTAGTTATATAATCAATCATTTCATATCTAATATAGATTATATATGATTTTGAGGCCACTCATTCACACCTGGATATTCATATGTTCTGACTATTTCCATAGTTTTGCTTCACAAGATAATGACACTCAAAATACACATTTTAAAACAAAAATTTCTCAAATCGGACCAGTAGTTTTTGAGTTATGTTGTGACAGGCCAGAAAAAACGTAGTTCTTGGGAAAACGTACCCGAAGTTGCAATAACTAATATGCGCCGGCAGAGTACGCATTACCGTCTTTGCGAGCCGCTTGCTCCGCTGAATAAACTCTCAACAATCTCTTCTGTCGACGGACTTCCATGGTGGACTCCATGGCTCTTTTCTGGGCTGCCGCAATCCTTATCTGGTCACGTTTCACCACTTCCCGATACGCGAACTGTCCGACGGAAAGTCCAAGTTGTCGCATTATTGCTAAGCGTCCAACGCTTCCGTCGTTGAACGTAACGGCAGCATCGTACGTTGCAATTTTGACGATCTTGTCTCCGCAATAACCTGACTTGGGGCACAGTTTCCATATCTTACTGTTGAATGACTCGTTGGCATTTTGTGTTCGCCCACCGAGACACCGTTCGAGCAAAGACGGCGAACATAAATCTTTATAGATAGGCTTCATTTCATCCATGACAGCTCTGGGAATCGTATTTGTGTGTTTGTATGTGAGGACAGTTCCAGCAGCTACAGCCTTTTCATATTTACACCAAGAGTTCTCTCCTTTCGGGCAAAAGTTGTGTGTCGGATCTTCATCGGTTGAGTATTTATGGTAGAACGAGGCCCAGACCGCCATTCGCATATTGGTGAGCGAGTTCGAATTATTTCGGATAGCATTTCCATAGTATCGCTGCTGTACTTGGATTACAGGATCAGATAATCTGTTCTTCCCTCCTATTCCTTTCCCATCGGCCAACTTCCTTTTACCGCATGCTGTCTTCAATTTTTTCAAACGCGTTCCCATTCTCTTTTGGATATGTCCCACGCATTCGATTTTATCAATTTTGACATCATCTCCATATGGCTTAGCTTCTACTACACTCTTATAGCTCTTGGTATCTCCATCTCCTATGTATTCAGTGTAACGAAGGTTGTTTTTTTCAATGGAGCGTTCAAAAATATCGACCATACCGCTACATTCCATAGCTCCTGAAGAACCGGAGTGATTGGCCGCACACTTCATTTTGTGACTGTTCCACCATTCATCATACTCATCTCCACTGAGTTCACCCTGCCAAGCATCACAACCCTTACAATGAGCCGACTTAACCTCAACGTCAAGTACCTTACCAGAGTTACCGCCGATCACTGTACATACACCATGTTGAGACGTGTGGCCCCGCGTCAACCACGAACCATCGGCTGAAATAGGTACGTCGCGTGGGTTCTCTTCGTCCTTATTCAATGATACTTCTTCATCAGCAGCTGCCTTCATTGACCGGTGGCTATGGCTACCCCCTTAACGCTACCTGAACCATACCCCCAGGGTTACAGCCTAAATCCCATGTATTGTTCACCGTTTGTTCCTACGCGTAAGTTGTAAGTTCCCTCCACCGTTCTCTATCTTCCCACCGTCTCTCGTCTAGCACTTCCTCCTCGGTAGACTACCCCACACCTTACTCCCTCCTGCCACATAAAAATATAACAAATAAAAATAATCAAGATATAATAAATTGAAAAACTAAAAATATAAAAATCACTCAAGAAAGTAGAAACACTCTTGTTGTTAAAAGACACTGAAACCACTATACACCTAAACTGTTTTGAAACTTAGCATGGCACAAGTTTCTACGGTATCTTCTTTCATGGTAGTTCTCTTGTCAGTCAGTACCAAGTTGTAACGACTAAGAAATTGCTCCGTGTCTACACTGTTCACTGGTGACCAGGGCGGCTTCGTCGTCCTCATCGCCAGAAATATATTCGGCGAGGACTGGATACATTTGACTGATATCTTGGTTTAATACAATAAATAATACACTCAGAATACTTATAAATTGTCATTTTTATTCATTTCTTTCGGTTAGCGGATTTTGCTTGTAAGAGCAGGGCCACAATCTCTCCCTTGAGAATGTCTTTCTCGTGTTCTGGGAGGGAACCCATCCCTAGAACCAAGTAGTTGGCAAAAGCCGAGTTTTCTGAGTTGTTATAAGAAGCCTGACTATTAGCCAACTTGGCTGCAGCCTCGGCAACTTTGCTGATTTCAGCGATGGTTTTACCATCATCGCTGTCTGTCTTCCTCCTCTTCCACTGGCTGCTCGCGCTGGATTTAACCGAATTCACGGAGGGTGCTGGTGAGCAACTCGTCGCTGGCACAATAGACTGCATTATCTCGAGTTTCCATTGTGCAAACTTCCGACGTATAAACTGTTTCCGCAACGTTGATGTTGTAGAAACACACGGTTTACAAATGTTTTACATCAATCTTCAGTGGGGTTTTTTTGTTGATAGAATGAACCTGGGGGTGAAATTTGGGTGAAATAATATGAGACTTGCCCATTTGTTTGCATCTACCACAGCCATATTTTCCATTGAACTGAGTCATGTTGCAAAACGAGCCTTTTGCTGGCAAATCACATGTTCCGCACAAAACATGCCTTTCACGTACGTTGCGGTGTTTATCGATGGCACATTCAACAGATACCGGTAACCATTCGGTTCAGGCCTTTCTTTGACGAACCGTTATCCGGCTAAGAGCGTAATCTCTTGTTATATAGAAAGATAAAATAGATATATAAAATAGAGAAAGGCATCTGTGTTCCACGTGGGGTCGGTGTTACTGAGTACTATGGCTTCATATTGGCACTGTTTACACTTTCATCAAATGTTGATAATTCTGACAATCAAGTCTTCCTTTCTTCCAGTTTTTCTAACTCGGTTCTAAGTTGGTTCGTGATGATTAGTAACCTAAGTTTACTAGATGATTCAATTACATTCACTTGGTCTTGTGAAAGGTCATAGCAGATTTTCTTGGAGAAAATGTTGTGACATTGAAATGAGCTATCTACACATCACCGTCGTAGATGTGTTCGTTGTTCTCTTCGTTTGGTTGTTCCGAATAAATAAAAATTGTAAGTCATCATAAAATGATACTCGGTTGTAGATTTGCTTAAGTTGTCCCGACAATGGAAGTTCAGTAAAATAGCACGTCGAATTGTTTTTACACGCTGGACAATTGCCGTCTGTAGACTTTGTTTTCAGACAAAACGCACAGAAGTAATGGAATTTCAATTGTACTTTTCCTGCGGCAAACAACTGCTTGAAGAGACTGTCAAAGGTCTACGGGTGTGTAGGCTAAATAAAGACAATGAAACAGTTTAGGTAAGTTCACTATATTTATTCACAAACTCACAGTACACTGTACAACGGGCCGGAGACGGCAATACACCCTGTTGCCTCGCTGGCCACTCGACTACTTGTGTCGCTCTCGGGTCGACCATCCCTTGCTGTCCTACGCTACCCTAATTGCTTATAACTAACGGTACTCTAATACTCTCTACTCGACAAACGTTGTCCCTTACGCTATCCTATGCTATCGCTATCCTATTCTATTATCAAACTAACATAGTTAGGTGAGGCCCAATATAATCTAACTATCTATTCCTATATATTATCTAAGTAACCTAGTTAGGTGAGGCCTAACAATACGTTGATTTGTGACGCACAGATTCTGTGTTATACAACGAAGGTCGATCAGTAATAGTAAATCAGCAATGGCTGAACCGGTCGGTGAATATTGTAGCGACTTAACTGTCTACGGACGGTTTAATCGCAAGTCATGCTGATAGGCCTAGCTCAAGAATCCTCGGTAAGCTGGGGGCTGAGGTCAAAGACCGAAAATCATTTGTCACCAAAGAAGATGCTTGAAACCAATAAGGGCGCCACATAGTTTAAAGAGTTACACACTCTATGAACTAGATCACTAGACAGTGTGTCGTTTTATATAGAAACACCTGTTATGATTAAATGTAATGATTCCGATGTAGTCATTTCAAATATCTCCACTGCTTGACTTCTTACGCAATATAACCTAGCCGTTGACGCGCCGATAAAATCCATCATTCATTTCAACTCTCTCCACAATGACGTGGTGTCGTATCTACCCTTCTCGGAAGGGCGAGGAAATTGTCCGCTTTCAGTGGTGACAAATTGTCGATGCTAGTACTAAAACGTTGAGCAAACGTTCGACGGAAGTAAATGGGGCTCCCTGGTATAGCAGTTTATCTGCATTTACGTTTGGGTCTTTTTGATAAGACCACTTCATGGTTCATTGTCTACTTCTCCATCGTGGTGCGTGGCAAGCATCGTGGGATAGTGTCACAAACAACAAACTGAAGGTCGTCAAATCAACAGTTAGACCATGGCACTCGTCTTGTAGAAGAGGCCGCAGAGAGGAGGTTGTTGTTGCCCGCCTGCGCATTGGACATACTCTTCTGACGCACGGATTCATTCTGAGAAGAGAAGAGCCGCCTGAGTGTGAGGAGTGCCTTGAGCCACTCACGGTTCACCACCTCTTGGTCGACTGTGACAAGTTCCGGGGTCTGCGCCGGAGCCTGCGTATGCCGGATGACTTGTCACGGATCCTTGGTGATGACTCAGATAGTGTATCCCGTGTTCTTGAGTTCATAAGAAAAGCAGGACTTTTGAACTTGATATGACCTGACTTGTCGATGATCGTAGTTTTAGTTGCAACTCTTAGTGTGAATGTTCGTGTTTGTATGCATGTATTTATTAGTATAAGTGTGTGTGTGTATGTGAGTATGAATGCGAACTTGACATCTATCTTAACTGTACGACACATCTCTCTTGAGATTTATTCCTTTTGGTTTTGAACAAACGAACAAAATGACGTTTTTTGTACAATCATTTTGTTCAGCATTAAGTGTATCTATGTGTGTATGACGATTTACATCATACACACAGTCGTTCAATGTTTTGTTCATGATATGTGTGTATGACATTTTACATCATACACACGTTAATTTCATTGTTCTATGTTTGTGGACTGAGTGTTTGACCATTTACATCATACACGTATCTGTTTTGATGTTCTGTGTTATGTTTTGTCCTTGACTCACTTAATGTGTTGTTTCCAACATACTGTTGGTTTCATGATTATCGTGATAATGTACTTTCATAGTAATCGGTTCATTACATCGTATAGGCGCAAAATGACCTCGGTGTCGACGCGCCTCTAAACCCAACATTCATTCATTCATTCCATCGTGGTATTAGTGCTGGATCTACAGCTACGTCTGTTCTAATATATAGAACCCTAAATATTGGACGTGTACGTGGTACTTGTCAAAGAAAGAAAACACACTAGGAATGCTAACAATATTTTGAGAGCACTTCAGTAGTAGTAGTAGATATTTATTTAGCATTTTTTGCTAATTTACAAGGTTAAATGCACTTACAAATCCATTATATCAATATCATCAATGGTTACAAAATGAAATACATAACTAGAATACAATTAAACAGTGGAGTAAATAATTAGGAATATGAATCAATTAACAATTTCAAGTGTTTTTGGGAGTTAATAGTTAATAGTTAATTAGCTTGGTCCCAGTATTTGATCACCTCACAAGCCTTATGGATTAGTTTTCCTTCTTTTATCAATATACAACATTTTTGTCTAAAGGTATTCACATTTTTGTTTTGCCTGATTTCAAGAGGAATCCTATTGTATATTCTAATGCTCTCGTCCCTCTCAGCTCTCGTCTTCATGTTGAATAATGACAACCTCTAATATAACTTCTAATGTGCTCCATTTTTCACATCAATAATTTATTTTCATGAAGAAATTAGGTCAATATAAATTTAATTACGGTATGTGAAAGACCTAATTAATCTCCCAAGTTTTGAGTGTAATGCGAACTGGGAAGCAACTATATTTACATGATATGGCATCCCTTTCCGCTTTGGACATGCCTTTGTTGTCGCGGTTTCTGCACGTCGACATCTTCAACTTGTTGCCCTATAACGATTCGAGGGCACCTCTCAATAGCTTCCTCGGTGACCCATCAGCATTGATCAATACCCGCTTCTTATCCGGAGCAGATAAATACACGCCCTACCCCGCGGAGAGCAGTTCCGGCGTACGCACTTGGTTAGTCTCCTTACATCTGAAAATATTTGTGAAGACCTATTTGAAAAGGAGATATGAATTCTGAACCAAGTAAAGTTGTAATTAAAATGTCCGCCGGCTCACGTCAGGCAGCGGGGCGGACGGTTACAGGATGCCGAGTCCCTGACACGGGAAACTTCGGATCGGTGTCCTTAATTGGTTTCTTTTTTTTTTTTTTTTTATTACCGTACGTGTATAGTAAACACTGATTGCATTACCGTGTAATGAATCCAAAATTTGACAACTGAAATGAGATTGATCCGTTGGTTTTGATGATATTGTTGGCAATACTTGCGAGTACGTGAAATGTTTCTTTCCTGAATTAAAATTATAATAAACTACCCACTAACACTTGACTATGCGTTAAGTTCGTATGCACATTTGTTCTAGCATCAGTATATTGATCATTGCATGTTGACTATTTCATGGCAACCGTATTGCTCACAGCTCTTTCTAATGATTTCATTGGCTATTTCTCAGTGTCTATGAACCAGGGAACCAATCATTTATTGATATGAATCGTGAGTCGTAATGACTCATGAGATTTTGACAAGTAAAATTATCTGTAGTTACGGGTTGTACGCTCTCAGGAAGATGGTTTTCAACTATTACCAAAATAACTTACAGTTTTCACATTTAGTGAATGATAGTTTTTTCTATTGACATACTGTTCTTCGTGTACAATTACACGGGATTATATCTATTTTCGTGCAATTGATTGCACTGATTGTACCTGGTATTCCAGTGGCTTCATAAAATCTAAAATACTTCCAAGTGTAATAATTACAACGTAAACAATGCCACTCAACAAACTTCGTTCATTAGCCGATTTGTTTATGCATATACCTACCTACGTGTAGCAATGTCACGCTCTCCATGCGTCGTTGGACACTTGTTGAGGTGTGCAACAAGCGATTGCTCGACTCACTTCGTTCACACTGCGGCTAATCGTGGACTGGCTCATTGTGTGGCAAATATCCTGGCCAACAACTCGTTGATAAATTACGCGGACTATAGCTATTTTCGTGCAATTGATTGCACTGATTGTACCTGGTATTCCAGTGGCTTCATAAAATCTAAAATACTTCCAAGTGTAATAATTACAACGTAAACAATGCCACTCAACAAACTTCGTTCATTAGCCGATTTGTTTATGCATATACCTACCTACGTGTAACAATGTCACGCTCTCCATGCGTCGTTGGACACTTGTTGAGGTGTGCAACAAGCGATTGCTCGACTCACTTCGTTCACACTGCGGCTAATCGTGGACTGGCTCATTGTGTGGCAAATATCCTGGCCAACAACTCGTTGATAAATTACGCGGACTATAGCTATTTTCGTGCAATTGATTGCACTGATTGTACCTGGTATTCCAGTGGCTTCATAAAATCTAAAATACTTCAAACGTAATAATTACAACGTAAACAATGCCACTCAACAAACTTCGTTCATTAGCCGATTTGTTTATGCATATACCTACCTACGTGTAGCAATGTCACGCTCTCCATGCGTCGTTGGACACTTGTTGAGGTGTGCAACAAGCGATTGCTCGACTCACTTCGTTCACACTGCGGCTAATCATGGACTGGCTCATTGTGTGGCAAATATCCTGGCCAACAACTCGTTGATACGAGCCAGTTGCGTAAAAGCTGAGAGCTGCTAGAGCCTGTGTAAAGAATGTATTTGTATGTACCGACTCGGTGTGTGTAATGGTAGATAAAAAAGCGTACTGTTGGACAGTGCACGGTACTTGTCAAGAATCTAAAAAATGAATCTAAAAATTGAAAGACAATATTTCAACAGCATACTCGGCTGTCTTCCTCAGGTCAACTGACAACCGAACACCTGTGACATAAACAGCTGAGCGCTCTCCCGCGCAATCCGACTGGAGCGACCTCTAGAGGTCCATAGTCAAAACGTCAGGTGGTGTAGTATGTAACGGTATCCTACTAGGCCTTGAGCTATTTATTAGCAATAGTTTTTTCAAATGGAGAATTCCTGTTCGACGATTGGTTACCTCGCCCTCGACGGAAACTGCGCTACTTCTCCGGGTTTGAGGCATCTCGCCACTTACGTCCTCGACAAGATTCCTCGCAATCCTCCGAGGAAGTCGAGACAATTTGACAAAGTCGTTCTCCGTCATGTAGTAGAATGAATGAGTGATGGCCTAACTGTGTAGTAATACCCCCCTTCTCGGAGGCTCTGTTGGTAACACATTGGTTCTATCAAGGCAGTCTTGATCACCATTTTAACATTGTGCAATGTCGTGAACACAATATGAATATAAAACATCGGGTTGCAAACACTAAAAGACCACCTAGGCCTAGGTGGTCTGTATATATCAAAAGTGGTTTATTATCAATTTATTATCAATCATTCTGTACAAGTTATATCAATAATTACATGATATTTGTTTACACATCATTATCTCTCCTGTTTTCACATGCTATGGATAGTATTGAGCAAATGACCAAAATGACGTTTTTTATACAATAATTTTTTTTCAGTTTTCTGTGTGTATGACTACTTACAACATACACGCACTCGTTTTGATGTTAAGGTAAGATTGTACGTCCTATACTAGCAATGCTAATTTGGACTCTCTTCATGTACCTTTTTCTCAGGAACTATCTGACCAATATGACTGATTTTTTCACCCTGTATTGATAATGTATTTAAGTGTATTTAAGAGCACTTTTGTGAAATTTGAAGTAATAATTTTCTTATGATGATGTTTTAATCAAATGTATTTTTTTGATGTCAAAATGACCACATTTTCTAATACTTGTTGATTTTTATAAAAATAAGTTTCACATGTATTACATTCAGAATGCTCTTATTTGTTCTCATGATGTTGATGAAGTACCAGAAAAAAATTCAGAACAATAGCTCAGATGGTTCCTGAGAAAAAGGAACATTGATCTAAGAAAAACTTGAAAAGAGATAAATGGATTTTATTGCAGGCCAAAAATGTACCAGTTATTAGGTTGTTGATTTGGGTCCTACCATATATCATTACTGTAAAGCAGCAATTCCTGCTCCATATTCTGGATCGTCAACTTCGTCCTTCTTCCTTTTCTTGCCTCGCTTCTTTTTTCTTGCTGCTTTACAATAGTCAGTGATCGCCATGTCAGCTTTTTTCACACGGTCGTTGTCGATTTTCTGTAGTTGCTTGACGGTGTTTTCCCCAATGTTACATCCCAGTTCTTGCAACACTTTTATTTTCCCCACATTACCATCATTAAATTGTAACACCGCATCGTAAGTGCACATCCGAAACACATCCATCCCAACGAACACGGTCTTTGGACAACGCGTCCACACGACGTGATTGAAGCACTCGTTGTTATTTTGTGTTTTACCGTGCAAGCATTTGGATAAAAGTTCATCACTCGTGAGGTCGCGGAAGATTGGCTTTACGATATCCATTATCGCTACCGGAAGAGAGTGTTTGTGGTCGTACTTTTTGGAGGTCTCTTCGCTTTTGTTATAGCCACACCAAGAATCGATCCCCTTAGGACACAAACCATGTTGTGGTGACTCGTTGGTTGACAGTTTGTGGAAGAATGTGGCCCAGATTGCAGTCTTCATATCCTTCATTGATTTACTATTTTGTCTTATTGCAACACCATAATAATTCTGCAAGCTGTCTATTTCCTTGTCAGTCAGACGATTCCTACCCGATATGAATTTACCGTCAGATAATTTTTTTCCTTTATACTTAGTCTTCAATCGACGAAGCCTGGATCCCATCCGCTTTTGGACGTGCCCTATGCATTCTTGTTTTACTATAAGAGTATCTTTACCGTACGGCCGACTATCGTTTACACGCTTGTGAGCTTTACTATCCCCATCTCCGAGGAAACGTGTGTAGCGAACTCCACGGTTCTTCTCCGAACGATGGAACATCGTAACCGCTCCTTCTGCCTCCATGCCACCGCTCGTTCCGCTGTAGTTCAGAACGCAAGACTCTTTGTGAGCTTCCTTACCCTCAGTTGATTGGTTGAGTACACATCCTTGGCAGTAATTTGTCAGGCACTCTACATCTAGCACCTTACCCGTATCTACGCTAGTAACAGTTACGACTCCGTTGTGCGATGTGTGTCCACGTTTCTGCCAACTTCCGTCAATACCTACGAATAAATCGTTTGGAGATCCAGGATCATTATCGGTACCAGTATTTTCCTCTACTGCCTCCTCTACAGCCTTCTTCATTGAGATTTCGGCAACAGTTTGTAGAGCAGTGCCTAACTTTTTGTATATGTTAGTGAACCTGGTAGGTGGGCTTGGTAGACCCATAACGGAACAAAACATTCTCGAGGGATTCTGCCCCCGGCCGATTGTTCGCATTCCATAAGCAAATCTAATATTAACATCAGGGCCATTGTCAGTGGACTTGGAATTTTTAAATTCAAACGTTGCAGAACATTCGGAGCACTCAAAAGATAATTTTGTAGACAAACCGTTCCGTCGTAGAGCCTTTTCGCTGATAGTAACACAGTTTTTACTGCCGCAAGCAGCGCAAGCAACAAATTGACACAGTGCAGTTGACAGTTCCTCAATGTCAATTAATTGGTATTCAGCTTGACTTGTCTCTTCAGATGTGCAATCAGAGAGGTCTTTCGCAGATAATAATTTTTTTCTTGAAGTTGACAACACAGAGTTACATGAAGTTGGAGTGTTGGGCCTTGAACTTGAGACTGGTGTTGAGGTTAGAATACGAGCATCTTCTGATAAATATTGGTCAGATGTTGTACTGATGTTTAGACTGATTGTATCAAGGTCTGTAATCAATACAACTTCATCTACAATAGGCCTACCTTCTTTACTGTACTGATTGGGTCTACCACGCGTTTTCTTGAAAACTCTTTTGGATCTAGGCATTATTTTATGAAAACTTTCAAACTGTCAAATGAACAGAAGTAAAACCACTGTATATATCACGAACTTTACTAGAAGGCAGTGAAAAGTAAGGTCTACCAACTTCTGTAAACAAAATACCACGGCGCTCAATTCAAAGTCGATCAAAAATGTGAATAAAATCATGCCTTTTGACAATTGGGGTGGCAAGCGCTGCACTTTTAACAAAATATTGTTGTCATGATCACATTCAAAAATGAAAATAAAATATTTAGGATGTTAACACAACAGTGACATTTTTCAGAAACATTCAAACATAAACAAGCAATATATATCAAAAAAAAAAAAAAAAACACAAAAAAAAAAAAAAATACGTACAATCTTACCTTTCGCGCGAGTCGAACACCGTCCTACGGGCCTGGCACCCTCTACGGGCTGTGGCCACTTTCAAGATGGACTTGCACCGGTGTGCTCGCGCGAGATGATCGGATCCTCCCGAACACTACATTTCCGAGCGATGGGATGTTAATTAACAACCCATGATTTTGGGAAGAGAAGAAGGTGAGACATGGTTCCGCTTGCAGTGAGGAACGTACCGGTAGCTCTAGTTCATGTTTATTGAAAATAGAATAATGTAATTAACGGAAGAAGAATATTATACCGTGACGATATAGATAAAAAAGCGTACTGTTGGACAGTGCACGGTACTTGTCAAGAATCTAAAAAATAAATATAAAAATTGAAAGACAATATTTCAACAGCATACTCGGCTGTCTTCCTCAGGTCAACTGACAACCGAACACCTGTGACAAAAACAGCTGAGCGCTCTCACGCACAATCCGACTGGAGCGACCTCTAGAGGTGCATAGTCAAAACGTCAGGTGGTAAAAAAACTGTTGGATTCTTGACAAGTACCGTACGTTTTCTTTTCCAAAAGTACGCTTTTTTTATCCAGAATACTGTAAAGTACGAACACTTGGTTATGAAGGACTTATATCTAACATAGCAATGCTATAAATCTAGGATATGACAGTGTCGTGAATAATAGTAAAATAATTGAAAAAAGCGGCAAAATACATTCATTATATTACTACCCAGTAAACTAATATTTGACCTCTCGGTAAGACGATAGCTCCGTTTGTGGATTCAACTGTTTCATCTGTTCTATTTTGAAAACGTAGTATTTGTTTTGCGGAAAGGCCGTACATCGGATTTTCTTGGCGTCGTTCCTTTCGACGCAAACTTGACACCGTCTGGCTGAGGACGCTGGTAGACTGAGGTATTTGCAGTTTCTTTGATGGTGACAGTTCTGCATTCTTTTTATAAATAATGTTGCTGACAAACACTCTAAAAGACTAAACATTTACTGTGTAGTAGGACTGGTTAGTTACTTCTGACACATATTTCATTCTGTAAGGGATAAAATATATTCGTCGAAAGCTACATTGTTTACATACAGGCTACAAGCGACTACACTAGTCCATAGCCAAGACCGTACTGCCTGCTCTCTTCCTCTTCACTATCAAGCTAACCTTGTACAATAGTCCTCCGCTTGTAGCTCCCCTAGCGGTGGTAAGGGTGAAACTACCTAGGGTAGCTCCCGGGATGCCATCCCCGGACACGGGCATCCTACACGTTACAACTGTTAGTCAGGTGGTAATTTGTTAGTTAGGTGGTAGTTTTATGTCTACCCAATTTTGGAACTAGAGTTACAAATAGTGACCGTGTTAATATTTGGGGCTTGTGGACGTATTTGAGTGGAAGTTCCATTTTTATACTTCTGTCGATACAGACTCCGGATCCCGGCACCAACTTGACCTGTAAACAAATTCAATAATATTAATATCTTAGAACTATTTTTGTTATCATGTTGAGTGATTTTGCCATTCAGAAAGCTAATCTAATGATCCTGCTGCTAGTGAAGTAAAGGTGAATAGTTGTAACGTTTTTTGTAACCTTTGTAAACAATTTGTGACTTACAATACGTACGAGTAAAAAACAAAGAGAAAGTGAAATGGCAATCAAATAAAGAATCTCGTGTGATGTTACTGCAACAGCCAACAAATATTCAAGTAACAATGGATTTATTCTACATCTAATAGCATCTCCAAGTCATTCATACACACTAAAAATATTATATTTTCTCAAAACCCAGATAACCTATTAGATTGGCCAGGGGGTGTTCCCACCACTTCTTCTAGGGCAGTCTTCTTATCAGTCGGTTCCTGCCAGTTCCGACTTCTTCTTTCTCTTATTCGTTACTACTACTATCCTCTGCTTCGTCTTTTCTTCTTACGAGTTCCCTCCACCTTTCTCTATCTTCCCACCATCTCTCGTCGGTTGACTACCCCACACCTTGCTCCCTCCTGCCACTTAACAATATAAGAAATAAAAATATAATGAATTAAAAACTAGAAATATAAAAATCACTCAAAAGTAGAAACACTCTTGTTGTTAAAAGACACCAAAACCACTATACACCTAAACTGTTTTGAAACTTAGCATGGCACAAGTTTCTACGGTATCTTCTTTCATGGTAGTTCTCTTGTCAGTCAGTACCAAGTTGTAACGACTAAAAAATCGCTCCGCGTTGACACTGTTCACTGGTGACCAGGGCGGCTTCGTCGTCCTCATCGCCAGAAGTATCTGCATAACGTGCACTTCCCTTGCAACTCGTAACTGGCTGAGCAACTGCCAGTGAAAATCGTGATACGCTTCTACCAAGTCATCCTCACTTACTTAGTTATTAATTAAGCCAAACCATATTTTTGGTAGTAGAACTGTTTGTTGTCGGCTTTGAATCCAAAACAGTTGTAGGCCTTCTCGAAAGTTGGGACAGCGTGATGAATCTGTACTGGATCTGTTTGTGTTTTTCGTAGCTGATTGTATAGTATGTCCACGTGAGGCATAATCATATGAAAATTATGCAACCAAAATACGAATGATGGGTCGGAAGTGATTTGCCGAGGACCACTTGCTTGGCTACTGAATACTTCTTTGACAGTGTGGCCAAAACAAATGTATTTAATTTCAGAAATTTACAACTTTAGGATTTTCTTTGCAAATTTTCTTAGCAAAATCTTTGAAAACAGATAACTCGCTAGAGTCTGTATTGTAATGACGTGTAATATCTGGAGGAATAGCTGGAATAGCAGTGAGAGGGAAAACATTGGAAAACAATCGGGAATATTGTTGTTTTTAGGCCTAGGCCTAACCCTAGCGCGTTTTGCTAGGCCTGGTGCCGGGTCGTCAACATACCTTCATCGTTTTCTTCTTCTTCCACTTCTGATAATACTACATTATCATTATCACTAACAACTGATGAACATCTTCCATTTACTATACTGTCATCATCACTCTCTTCATAATTACTATCAAAAGTAAATCTAAAATCTCCGCGTCGTTCACGAGATTCCTTACCGCCATCTTTACTAGCTTTTCAATAAACTCAAGTTCTCAACAAGTTAGAAACTCAGTATCTCGTTTCATAATCGAGATATCGCATATTGTGGTAAATACATTTAAAGCTGACTTCATTACCTTTCAATTGATAATACTAGTAACGCCATCGGCCGTCAATATTTGAAGCTTTGACTCATTAAACAATGGGCAGGAATGGCGCAAGCACAGCTCGTCAAAGTATTGGAGGGGCTGGGAAAAGTTGGCGAGTGCCACTCGTCATAAGTAGCCAAGGGGTTAATGGTTTCCTAATCCCCTAAATGACCTTGCTGTCGATGCGTCTTAGAACACTGATATGCATTCATTTATTCATAAACATGTTGTTACAAACAACTTTTTTCCAGAGCCTGAATGAAGCGAATAACTGTATGATGCTTCACAGGCCTGCGGTGGCGTTGAGACGTTGGTAATTCGAGCATCATCGGTGGGCGAACTGAGGTCGAGCATTTCCGATACACGCAGTCGAGAGTTCTGTGAGAGGAGCCGTCAGCTTATTTGCTGCCAAATATACTCTGCGTTTTATGCTTTGCGCATAAAAGTCGTAGTGGGCTCACTAACATGAGCAGTAAAAACATACAGTAAAAACTTGCTTGTCAGTTTGTATGTTTCTATCCAGGAATAAAGGAATGGTTATAAAGTATAGGCCGCTCTAAAAAAATCTCTCTAAAAAAATGTCTCTAACTTAGTATTCTTACTCATGATCAAGCAACTAAACTATTTGATAAACTTTTTACTATTTAATATACCACTTAATCTTACATCTTATAGAGACTTATTATATTCAGACAGTATTATTCAGACTTACTCAGTACTAGACCAATATGTTCACCTTAATTATAAAGATACTTTTATTATTCTTTTTTATTTGACTGTAGACTTATACTCTTTTAGTTATTGAACAAAACTATGTGAATATTACCATCTGCCACCGGAAAGTAACCCCTTCCCACGCAGACCAAATAAAGATTTGATTTGATTTGAATTTATCTTGATAAATTTAACCATGGAGGAGCAGCCATATTACTTAACAAAACTGAACTGAACAAGAATCATCATAAAGTCATTCTGGGCATAACGTTTATTAACCCTCTATTAATTAAAAGTCTTTGTCTACCTAATCGTTCATAAGAAATATTTGCTAAACAGAACAAACCAGATGAACGTAATCCATGCGCAATTTTAAGGGTGAAAGTTTTCTAACAACTTGTTATGTTTTCACATAATATTTGAATATAGCTTATGTGATGCATTAACATTGATATTATGCAACATGTAAAGTTGGTAAAGTTTAATCATTAAATTTAGTAAAATACTTGTACGTAGCGGGCCTAATATTATAAGTGTATCATTTTCAGTTTGTCGTATCACATCGGCCTGGATTACTAAGAATTCTGCTATAAATGTCTGCAAATCATATTTTGTGAATTGTGCTATTTACAGGAGGACAATAAAATCGCCCTTGCAATGAAAGTTGTGAACCAAGGTAATGGGAAGGACTTGGATCCTAACGGCGTACAAGTGCAGTAAGTATTAACGGCGGGATTGCGGTAGGCCTTCAGTTTCTTTTACATACTTTTATAAATACCTAGCGTCTACCCTGGTATATGTGACACCTGCCTATAACAATGTCAATTTTAACTTTTCGATTTTTTTTCCCAATTTCTTCATTATAATTATTCTTCAGATTGTGATCAGTTGAATAACAATACAATTTTTCTAACTCGAGATGTTTGAATAATCTGAGAAAAGGGAACTTGAAAAAGAATTGAATTCCTAATTGTGCAACTTTATCTACAATAAGCCACACTTCCCCCTTACATTCAGAACTTGTTAAACCCCTAAAACCATGAGATGGTCACATTTCCCCCAGTTGTTGTCGCACTTACCCCATTTCAGTGGGGTAAACGTGACAAACGCTTTTAGTTACTTTTCTCTTTTGTAGTAGTTCACTTGAGTAATGAAACCAAGAGAGTAGAAATTTGGCAAGCTAATTGAGGCAGTACATGCACGGTGCTTATAAAAATAGAGATACTATTTTTTTCTTCATCACAAACAAGTGTATTTGAATAAAAAGTATATCAGACCCTAGATAATTTTATGCTCTTCAACTAATATGGCTTTCTATTTCTGTGAATTCAATCAGTTTCAAGATGATATGTCAATAAATTGTATCACGTTCTTGATATTTATTGACGTATTATCTTGAAACTTTTGAATTAACAAAAATGGAATGTCACAATATTTAAAGAGCATACAATTATCTTGGGTTTGATATACTTTTTATTCAAATACACTCATTCGTGATGAAGAAAAAAAATAGTGAAGATAAATTTCTCTATTTTTATAAGCACCGTACATGCACCTACCAATGAATAAACCAAAAGTATAAAAAATAATCAAGTCCCTACTTTTGTTAGTTGATAACTGAGTGAGTTTTGAAGTTGGAACTCTGAAAAACGCGCCGTCAATATCATTTTGCAGGCAAGACGAGCAGCGCAGGAAGAACTACGACCCGCGGAACCGCAAGCGCGTCATCGAACTGGACGCCGTCTTCAACACCGTCTGCTCAAAGTGCGGAACCCACGGACATCTCAAGAACGATTGCTTCAAGGTAAGCTTGCTGCTCTCTCGAGTGAATTAATATTAGAGTTCTAGTTAGTTATTTTATTTACTTGTTAGATTGTTTTTTAAACGGGTGGTAATGATTACTCTCATGAAATTACAATCAAACATACTCAATAAAATTATACATTGCTATTTTTTCTTAGCTCGATCTCTTCTTAAATCACTGATCTTCGTTATATCTTCTTCCAGTTCATTCCATTCCTGCATCGTTCTTAGAATAAATCCATTTTTACTTACTTCTCTATTTAATTTTGATTTTTTAAAAAATCAGTCATGAAAAGCTTGAATATATATGTGTGTATAATAAATATGT
Source organism: Brachyptera putata (assembly GCA_907164805.1). Taxonomy (NCBI): domain Eukaryota; kingdom Metazoa; phylum Arthropoda; class Insecta; order Plecoptera; family Taeniopterygidae; genus Brachyptera; species Brachyptera putata. The sequence goes on along the minus strand of OU015472.1, from coordinate 15,000,691 downwards.
TATTTGTATAGCAGCATACCATATTGAAAACTAGGGAAAAATGACTGATAATAATTATTGAGCAGTCAACTGTGTGGGCCACCTCATAGACGTCTAGTTGGAAAGCCCTGGTATAAGATATCAACGTTTTAATACGGAGGAAACTGCTATTTTTAATACTACTTTCCCGATGGTTTACAAGATACCCGAATAACTCATGTCGCTCATGTAACTGAGCAGCTACAAACACCACGGACTTGTGGTTAATTGCAATCAAGGAATAGTACCCTCACAAATAGATATGCCTAATCGAATATTGGGAAATAATTTCATAATATAGCAATAATCGAATCAAAATGTGTCCAATTTGAAGGTTTCCATTGTAGATAGTAGATACAAATTACAAAATCACATCTTCAAGTTCAACTTTGCTTATCTATATTTGAAATCCTGATTTGCCTATAATTTTACAGTCTTCCCAGGAAAACTCCTCCATCTAGCAGTAGTTACTGGAATTCTTAGAATGTCATCCCCTTTCCACTTGACAACACTGGTAGGAAGTGGGCACTAACCGTGAATGCTGTCACCCTGAATGTACGCATTTCGAAGAGAAATATTCTCAGCCAAGATGCGGGCTACTAACTTGTAAACCTTCAATCGTCAGCCTGTAAAATGTACGTCTAAATTCCCGTGGGAATGTTCCAGAGCTCGGACGGGAAACAATACGAGCTGCTTCTGGACGATGACGAGGACGACGGTAAACTATTGCCGCCGGAAAAACAGCCGGAACAACTTGCCAAACCACTAGAAGAAAAAAGTTCAAAACCAAAGAAAGACAAGAAGAAGAAGAAAAAGGTTTGTAGATGATTGTGTACGAGCAGGCCGCGCACAGGGCCGTATTTAGGTTTTGCACCGCCCTGAGCAAATCAAATTCTCGTACGGAAATTCCCCAAGCGTTACGGAAATGTAGCTGAATGCTCTGAAAGAGACATTTAGAGTGAGAAATAGTGAGATAGAATATAATGTCAAATTATCAAAAGACCATGAAACGTAAAGGAAACCAAACATGGGTATCAAAACATACCATAGTAAAACCAAACGTAGTATGCAAACTTGACATTATCACAAGTGTAGCACGCATCTCTGTTGAGATTTATTCGTTTTAGTATTGAACAAATGACCAAAATGACGTTTTTTATACAATCATTTTGTTCAGCTATCAAGTGTATCAGTGTGTGTATGACGATTTACATCATGCACACAGTCGTTCAATGTTGTGTTCATGAAATGTGTGTATGACTTTTACATCATACACGCGCTTGTTGCATTGATCTGTGTTTGAGGAGTGTGTGTTTGACCATTTACGTCATTCACGTATTTGCGTTACCGTTCTGTGGTATGTTTAGTCCTCAACTCACCTCGTGTGCCGTTTTCCACACATTGTTGGTTTCATGATCATCATGATAATGAATTTTCACCGAACATGATCATTTCACATGATCAGCAAACGGTTCATAATATCGTACAGGCGCAAAATGACCTCAATGTCGACGCGCCTCTGAACCCAATATTCATTCATTCATTCATCGTTGTGAATTACTTGGATTTGATGGTAAATTTCATGAATGCTGAATCCTCACATCTCTATGTATATGATGTACTTGCCAGCACACACTTGTAATATCTATTATATTGTGTTCACAGCACAAGAAAGAATCCAAATCAAAGAAATCCAGCAAACGCAAGAAGTCGAAGAAAAGACGCGAGAAAAGCACTTCCGAATCTTCCAGTTCCGACAGCTCATCAGACGAAAGTTCCGACGGCGATCGTCGAAAACATCGTTCGACGAAACGGGAAGATTCTTCGACGAAACGTAAACACTCTCGTTCGCCGTCGCATCAACGGTCGAAACGTCGATAGTGAAGTGACGGTTGTTAGCGGACACCGAATCCACGCGTATTCATCGTCTTCGACTCGTCAGGCAATCACCTGCGTCTTATCGACTTGGCTACGGCCAAGTGGTACCAAGTCCACTTGGCAGGGTTTTCAGTTCCGATTTGTTTTTGTCGTCGGACACGATATCGGTACGGTTTTTGTCGTGCCTGTTTACGCTTCTCTGTGCCGTAATGTTTTCGTGACCTTGAACTCACTGCTTGTTTGAATGTTAGGAATTGAGCTGTCGGATTAAAACTTCAAAGTCGCACAGTTGTAAATCAGTTGTAAGTCGACTGAATAAGCTGTCGGCTCGACACTGACAGCGTGGAAGTAAGTCAGTTGTAAGCCGCGCACTGCTTCAATTACGGGTTGTTCTGAACCACCTGAATAAATCATTTTACTTCAAATGGCATAACAATTCGGCATTAAAAAGTCAACTTTAAATCAACTTTGATTGTAAAAGCGTGGTTGCAGTGTTTATGGATACGTGGATCAATAGTTTCGGGAGTCTATTCTTTTTTTCGATCGTTAGATATAAATCCTTACAACCGGAAGCAGATGAATCACAATCGCAGTGTATCTTCCGGTGAAATCGTAATTTCGTCCGACGAAAGATGAAGTTGAGTCAATAATCGCGACACCGAAACGGTGTTGTGAAGCGCCATGTTTTTAGGTGAATACTGGCTTGTGATTGGGCAGTTGGGAAATCGTGTCGGACGACAAGAAAATATCGGTACTTTGCTCTGGGAGCTTGTGAGAAGGAATAGCATGGGTAGCCATGGTGGTTTTAACCACTTGACAGCCGGGTTACGAAATCACTACCGTACCTTCCAGGCCAGCTCATCTATCGCTTGTATTACACGTGCTCGGATGGCCTTCTGTCACATTTATAGCAAAAACAAATGGTTTTATTTCATTGATATATTGTTATACTTGATATATGTGAAGTAATAAATTTACCGATATCGCTGTTATTTAACAACTAGGAGAACGCCATGTATGCGTTGTTATACGAGCGGATAGTATTAGTATGGCCAATGGGTAAAAACTACTTCGAGTGGTACCAATTTTCCACATTTTATTTTTTTTCTTCAAAATGGCTCACCCGATCAAGCTGAAAATTTCCAGAAATGTGTATCAAAATGTGATTCAACTTCACGCAAAATTTCATTTTTTGGGATTCTTTTTTTTTTTTTTTTTTTCGCTGTGTTATTCTAATGGGTATTTTTGAAATTTCTAAAATTCATAAAAAAAAAGTTACTACCCAGTAATGCCACAAAACTGTACAGATCTAAGTTAGATGAGGAACCATATTGGAAAAAAGTTTGAAGTTGATAGCTGTAGCCGTTTGACCTGTGGAGAACCGATAAAAAACAACAGAAAAACGAACACCAATTTTTTTCAGTATGTCAAATTGAATCCTTGCTAAAGCTCGTCTAATCGGAATTTTTTAAATTCAACATATGAAGATGCAATGCCAAGGTAAAAAATCAACGCCAATTTCTGAATCTATCTCCTAGATGTCAGTATAAGTCCTATGCCAACATGGCGTACTGCTGTTGATATTGAATGCAACGTATTGGAAAGTGTAAGGACGCATTTACGCGTCGCCAGCCTGTCAGTGCGTTTACCAGGGATGTCGTTAGCGGGTCCGAGGTGAGGCGCGCGCCCCAACAATCGACACTTGCATCCTACCAATTGTTCATCCTATTTTTTGAATAAATATGTATGTTGACCTACGAATAAACACACAATAGAGTAATTTGATCGGAGATACCGCAAAAATTATTTGAAATTATTGATAATTATGAAAATATTAAAAATGACTTCGAAATGTTTGTAACTATTCAAATTATTAGATTAGTGTGGCTTACTGACCTCTTTTCACCTAGCGTTCCGCATGGATTTTGGTGGAACTAACAGCACTGTTGGAATGTACGAAATGGCTGCGATACAAGATCTCTCTATTCTAGACCATGCTTCAGAAGCTCGATATTAATACAAATTATTTGTTACATGAAGGCTTGTACAGTATAAGTCAGACCAATTATGTATTGTACTATTATAAATTTACAGTGAAACCTCTATCCATCGTTTTTCAAGGGACCATGAAAATAAAACCATCCATCCAGGAAAATGTAGCATTGATTATATGGGAGTAGGGTTATAAAAAATGAATGATACAAGCAGGAAAACGATGGATCCGGGAACGATGCATAGAGGTTTCACTGTACTCCATACTGAAACAATAATAGGTAATTAAAACAAGTTTGTCCAAAAAAGAAAACTAGTCGTTGACATGTCTCATTTCTCATTCCCTTTATTCATTCCACAACTCATTTCCAGTATCTTGCGCAGTCGTCAGCAGGTAAATCCGTCCGTATGTCCGAGGCCTTTTAAATACAATAAATACACTATAAAATGGCTAATAGCCAAGAAAAGAGAAGTTGAGATACGGTATGTGTCAGTGGAAAATGAACAAAAACCACCGAACAAAGTAAAATGATACTAGGAAGAATAAAAGGGTAAGAGAAGCTAATAAATAATGGGATGGTTCTCCTTTAAATTCCTCCGTGGCCACAGGTTGGCACGGAGTTTGCTTTTCTTGTTATGGAGAACCCAATCCAATTCGAGGACGACGTACTTTACCAAGATACGATCTTCTTTCTCGAGCCAAGTTTCTGCTTCAACATTGAAAGCGAGAAGATCTTCAGTGTGGCGGGTGTAATCTTTTCCTTGACGCTTGCTGACGGTGAAAATGTCTAGCAACATTCTCTTTACGAGATGGCGTTCGTTCATGTCGAGGTTTCTTCGAGGAAAGATGTTCTCGCGGTACCATGATTCCAGAGAAATTAAGCAGAAAGGATTCCATTGTTGGGCGTTTTCATCAGTGGCGTGGCCAGGATTTGGGAATGCTGGGTTAGGTAATTGGATTGGAAACATTCTTCAGGATAGAGTGCAAACAGTTCGAGTAGATTCAGAGGTTTCAAGTGAGGTTAAGGTGACGTCAGGAGTTCCACAGAGTAGTGTGCTAGGTCCGTTATTATTTATATATATATATATATGATCTAACTAGGGTTGTTAATTCGAGAATAAGTATATGAAGTATGAGAATAAAGTAATGCCTTTTGGTATGGAGGTAGACGAAGTCATGATAGAGCGGTATAGTTATAAAGGGGGCTAGATTAGATGTCGGTAAGTTCTCTTTCTTGAATAGGACAGGTAGGATTGGAATGTGCTCAGATTGTATATTTGAGGGGGATGAAATGAGGGTTGAAGCTAAACCGTCAGAAGGTTATAGGGAGGCGATAGGATAGATAGGGAACTTGCCACCGCGCATTTATGTGCAACTGCAAGAGTTTCAATGATAATTGAATAATAATAAAATAGTGAGATGACTGAAGAAGAGATTGCTGAAGATATTAAAGCGACAGAAGCAATTCGAGCCATGATTGCGTTTGCGTATACTGTATACATTTTCATCAGAGATTTTTGCATGCATGGCGCCCTTTCAAATTTCTTGCCCCCCCCCCCCCCTTCCTGAGGTAATGCCCCTTTGCCCTCTGTTTGAGATTAGAACCACCTCCGCTTTTTTCCAATCAGCAGATTAAAACAGTACAAGATTATTGCTTGTACCTAGTCAAGACAATTGCCCCATGTTTATATTACAACAATAATATAAAAACAAATGAAATAAATAACAATTAATATGTAGTTACTTGTTGTTTAGTAAAAAATAAACTAAAAATGAATTGTATTATTGATTATGTACTATAATACTTGTATCAACTAAAGAAGGACGTCTACCAACTGTAGAAGCTCCGGTAAGTATACAACGTCGGTATACAATCTTGCTGCAATGTCGAGGACTCGATGTGCGTTGTGATATTGTGAGATACTAGATCAAACGCAGAATACGCGTTGTAAGATATTGTGAGATACTAGACAAACGCAGAATACGCGTTGTAAGAAGAGCAAGATATCGTGATGGAGTATAATCGAAAACTCTACACACCTGGGCTCATATAAAATATTCTTTATTCAGTAACAATCAAATCTAGGAAGTGTGAATCTGGCCAACTTGATTTGCCTAACATTTCTATCCATTTGATGTATAAAAAACATTTATTAAATTATTTTCCTGAGAACGGCTGGTCCGAATTGGATATAAATTTGTTATGGTGTGCATCATTTTTGTGTTCACGTTCATGTACATTTTTGGGAGTTTTTATTTTTCAAATTATCTTGCCCAGCCTAACCTTATGGGATTTTTAGAATCTTCGAGATGGTTGTTTCTCAAAAATGGTCGAACCGAACTCCCTTGTAACTACCGCAACCAAACAAAAAAATAAGAACTAGTACTGCATCATTGTGCCATAGAATAGAGAAATACAAATAAATAAAGTGTTTCTTTATTCTGTGATTGTGCTTTTATTGTTCGAAGTAACAATGGTCACGAATTTTCGTATCACGAAAATCTTGATTCTCATGGTTCCTAGGTGAATAACAACTATATACATGAATATTCATGACGAAGTTAGTTTGGTTAGATTGGGGCGATTAGGGTTCAGTTAGATTGGATAAGTCAATTTTTTTTTTGATTTTAGCTTATTGTCTGAAACTCGCGCTTCGTGATTATAGGTAGGCCCACTGCCTTTATTGTTTGGTAAGTTGGCAGCATGGTACAGGCAGGCATATAGAGAAGGCCTACGCTGCTTTGTTTTGGTTGTTATCAGGAGAAGAAGATGATGAAGTATATTGTTTAAGATATCTAGATAATATACCGTCAACTTGCGTCGAGTGAATATTTCGTAAATACAGCGTCAGGTAAGACTGAGGCGCCTGAAGCATTGACTTTATAATAACTGCCTGAAGTCAACCTGAGTGCTAGGCCAACCATAACCTAGAATTGATCTGACACATTTTTCAACAAGCAAAAACGTGTAGGCTAGGCATAGACATTGAGTTATTATAAATAAAGTCAATGGCATAGATGCTAGGCAATATGCTAAGGCTGAGCCTGGATAATTTGTATCGTGCAAAGTAGGTGAAAGATGGTGTGTCATTGATTTGCCCAAGTATATGTATAGGCCTATATATTTACAGTAGGGCCTATCTACGACTACTAGGCCTATTCATATTCAAACTTTACAAAAATAACAACCGACTACTATAGATCTATTGTCCACAAGAAGTGAAAGTCGATTGGCACCTCGGGCTGACTGATTCACAATTGAAACAAGAAAGTTTATGTGTTGGGCTGTAGGCTACGTGTGATGAAAAACCAATCAAGAGAGGCGGCCACTCGTGGCTTGAAAGAAGAGCTGAGCCGATTCGTTATAGGGTTGTGTTGGGTGAACTTTCGGTAAATGTGCCGTCTAGGCCCTATTCTTCCCTCAACCCATCTGTTTCAGGGTTTTGTTTCGTAGTGGTAGATGATGGTAGGGCATTTAGTCTGGTGAATAATATACAATCGATGGTCAGGGTTAAGCCATTGAGATTGTAATGGATTATAACCCTGAAATTACAATCTAGTTTTCCATACGGTAGCTGGACCGTCATTCAACAGACCGGGGTTCGATTCCCTTCATGGTCGACCTTCCTGACAGACGGGTGGACCAGTGGCTAGCACGCTGCACCGTCATTCAGGAGACCGGGGTTATATTCCCCTCATGATCGATCATCCTGACAAGAGTTCTTAAGAGTTCTTAGACAGGTTTCTTAGGTAATGGGAATGAATGCGGTTGTGGCCTATATTGTAAGAACCATCCTGGCATTTAACTATGCTACAGCTAGGTAGACCATGGAGGTAAGGATGGACAACGGGGATCAAACTGAGGCCAGATATTTTATTGGTATGTGAATAATAATTTTGTGTGTTTTATTATAGTATTTTCTGTTCCAGCTGTCACGGCTCGTCAACATTGGATGATGGCAGTCCACGTATCAACTAGCAGGACCGTTGAAGAAGGAAGAGAAGGCAACTAAGACGGCAGTACGACGTAGAAGTTGACGCAGTGAGGACGTGAGAGGAAGAGGGAAGGAGGGAACAAGATGAACGCAACAAAGAGAAACAAGAATAATGCCAGTAAGTAGAAAAACGAGGATGTTATTTTTTGCAGTCGTTGCAGTCTTTGAATGTCAGCAAACTAACTGTTTAATTTCTCAGTTCTGTTGTTTATGTGATCAAATTGAAACACAAATTTGGTATCAGTTTCGAAATTGAGTCTAATTTAAAGATTTTAGAGCAAAAAATAACTTGCTATTATTTACCATGGTAGGGCCCATATTGAATTTTAGAATCCTTGTAATTACTTTAAAAAAAGAAAATTATAAAAATGTCAATGGAATTGAGTTTTTGAAATGCGTTTCCGTTTCCTACCGAATTTTAGACAAATCAAAACTCATGATTTTTGGCCTTTTTTCACGTTTTTCAAATTTGATTTCTGACGTCAATTTTGGTTTTAAAATTTCCAAAAATATATTTTCTTCCTCAGAATTAATTCTTCGCGTAGAATATTTAAACTTAATGAGGCGATTGTCGTTATTTCAGAAGCCCGTTCTGAAAGTTGGCTGGAAATGTCCGTTTTTAGATAAATCAGCAACGTTTTTCTTGGCAACCGCTAGGGCAATCCTACTGGAACTTTCTATTGATTCGAAGATCTCAAAGTTATGCTCATAAAAAAATACTAGAACATCATAGCTCTCACCAGTTCATAGAAATTAATTGCGAAAGGTCCAAAAGTACCTTAGTTAACCCTGTACATTTCGGTCAAAAATTTTTGTCCTCTGAAATTCATTGTTGAATTTCTCAGTTCTGTTGTTATTTATTCATACGGTTATCAAATTCGAACACAAATCCGGTCTCCGTTTCAAAATCGAGTTTAATTTAAAGATTTTAGAGCAAAAATCAACTTAGTGTACTCACCATGGTAGGGTCCTATATATATAGAATTCTGGAATCCTTCTAATTACTTTTCCATTAGCATTATTGGCAAAATTTCAACGGAATAACTCTTCTGTAATGTCCACTTGTCTTCCTACAAAATTTTAGCCGAATCAAAAATGATGATTTTTTATGACTCTGAAAAGTGGCTGGAAATTGCAGTTTTTGGGTAATTCAGACACCTTTTTCATGGAAATGGCTGATGCGAGTATAGCCAAATTTTCTGAGGATTCAGAGACCATCAAGTTATACTCTTAAAAAAATACTAGAACATCATAGCTCTCACCAGTTCATAGAAATCAATTGCGAAAGGTCCAAAAGTACCTTAGTTGAAACCCTGTACATTTTGGCCAAATTTTTTTGTCGCTAGAAATTTTTGGTTGAATTTCTCAGTTCTGTTGTTATGTATGTGTAGTGTGATAAAATTGGAACACAAATCCGGTCTCCGTTCCTAAATCGCGTTTAATTCAGAGATTTTAGAGCGAAAAACAACTTAGTGTACTCACCATGGTAGAGTTCTATATTATAGAATTCTGGAATCCTTCTAATTACTTTTCCATTGGCATTATTAGCAAAATTTCAACGGAATACTTCTTCTGAAATGTCCTCTTGTCTTCCTACAAAATTTTAGCCGAATCAAAAATGATGATTTTTTATGACTCTGAAAAGTGGCTGGAAATTGCAGTTTTTGGGTAATTCAGACACCTTTCTCTTGGAAAAGGCTGATGCGAGTATAGCCAAATTTGCTGAGGATTTAGGGACCATCAACTTAAACTCTTAAAAAAATACTACAACATCATAGCTCTCACCAGTTCATAGAAATTAATTGCGAAAGGTCCAAAAGTACCTTAGTTAACCCTGTACATTTCGGTCAAAAATTTTTGTCCTCTGAAATTCATTGTTGAATTTCTCAGTTCTGTTGTTATTTATTCATATGTTCATCAAATTCGAACACAAATCCGGTCTCCGTTTCAAAATCGAGTTTAATTTAAAGATTTTAGAGCAAAAATCAACTTAGTGTACTCACCATGGTAGGGTCCTATATAGAAATCTGGAATCCTTCTAATTACTTTTCCATTAGCATTATTAGCAAAATTTCAACGGAATAACTCTTTCGGAATGTCCTCTCGTCTTCCCACAAAATTTTAGCCGAATCAAAAATGATGATTTTTTATGACTCTGAAAAGTGTCTGGAAATTGCAGTTTTTGGGTAATTCAGACACCTTTTTCTTGGAAATGGCTGATGCGAGTATAGCCAAATTTGCTGAGGATTTAGGGACCATCAAGTTATACTCTTAAAAAAATACTAGAACATCATAGCTCTCACCAGTTCATAGAAATTAATTGCGAAAGGTCCAAAAGTACCTTAGTACCAAGTTCCCTGTACATTTCGGTCAAAAATTTTTGTCCACTGAAATTCATTGTTGAATTTCTCAGTTCTGTTGTTATTTATTCATATGGTTATCAAATTGAAACACAAATTTGGTGTCAGTTTCGAAATAGAGTCCAATTTGAAGATTTTAAAGCAAAAAATAACTTGCTTTTATTTACCATGGTAGGGTAGGGCCCATATAGAATTTTAGAATCTTTGTAAACACTTTGGTAAAAAGAAAATTGGAAAAATTTCAATGGAATTGAGTTTTTGAGATGCCCTTCCGTCGTCCTACCAAATTTTAGACAAATCAAAACTCATGATTTTTGGCCTTTTTCCACGTTTTTCAAATTTGATTTCTGACGTCAATTTTGGTTTTAAAATTTCCAAAAATATATTTTCTTCCTCAGAATTAATTCTTCTAGTAGAATATCTAAACTCAATTGAGCAATTTTCGTTATTTCAAAAGATCGTTCTGAAAGTTGGCTGAAAATGTCCGTTTTTTGATAAATCAGCGACGTTTTTCTTGGCAACCGCTAGGGCAGTCCTACTAGAACTTTATATTGATTTAAAGATCCCAAAGTTATGCTCAAAAAAAAATACTAGAACATCATAGGTCTCACCAGTTCATGGGAATTAATTGCGAAAGGTCAAAAAGTACCTTAGTAACCCCTGTACTTTTTGGTCAATTTTTTTCGTCGCTTGAAATTTTTGGTTTAATTTCACAGTTCTATTATTATGTATGTGTAATATGATCAAATTGGAACACAAATCCGGTCTCCTCTCCAAAATTGAGTGTAATTTAAAGATTTTAGAGCAAAAAATAACTCTGTCAATTTTTTAATTTTCAAATTTTATTTGTCTCAAATTTGCTGTGAACATGAAGTAGCCCTTCGTAATGAATAAACGTTAGAAATTTTTGTAATTATTTGCATTTGAAGCAAGTTATTCACATTAATTGAAGCACCCTTCTTGTTTGCAGGCTGCAGCTTACCTTGAAGACTCCCCATCGTGGCGACTTGAGGTAGCAGGTAATGCACCGTCATGTGCCTAATCTGACCTCTGTGCCGCGTGCACCCCCAGGTATGATTCAGCCTATTTTAAAATGATCCCCGAGCCGGGTAGGCCAGCCCAGAGTGGTATGATCAGCACCCCGTTGGCTCAAAACCAAGCTGATTAAAGCTCCACGACAGGAAATCATCTCCTCGAGCTTAAGCAATCGATGCCACACCCGAGCATGTGAATAAAAGGCTCATGGCGGTGAGGGGATTGATCTGGATCGCTCTTGGGTGAGACCTTCTACTTTTGCGTGTGAGATAGACTTGCATGAGCCTGCCTTGCATTCAAAGGTACATTGTCGTACATCCAACCACCATCTAAGATTAGCTGGAGGCGTGTGGTGGAGACCTTGTATTCGACCATGCACAAGAGACTTGCGTAGCTTCCTCGGAAGCTACCCGAGCCTCTCTGCATGGAACATTTCAAGGTCGTGCCTCTATACATCTATACAATCCCGCCACCGCCCCCGCTGCACGCGGCACAGGGTATACTAGGAGCAACGGGATCATCACACAAGTGAGAATACATCATGTCATTGTAACTTACTATCAATTTATTGTCACATGTTGCTACAAGTTATAACAATAAATCATACAATCACAAGATATTATGTTTACACATTATTATCAGTCTTTGTCGCTGTGTCTTGTGTCTTGTGATATGCTGTTGTACCAATGCAGCAAGTCTTGTGATCAACACTTAACCAATCAAAACAAAGCAGGCTGAAGTAATCCGCTACATTTGCTGCATTGGTCGAACAGAACGTCGTGAAGTTAGTAACTGCATGGCGTGTCTTGATCAGCTGCTTGCTTGACTGGCTGAAGTCACAGCAGTGATTGCTAGGGAAATTCAAGATGATCCTGAAGTCGGCAACTGCGTGGCGTGTCTTGAACTGCAGACTGGAACGGTGCGCTCACGCGTCAAACAGCTGGGACAACCTGCAACAATAGGAAATGAGTTTGTATCAAAATCTTACCACTGATTAGTTCGTAGCAATGTTGAGGAAGTAACTCTCAAAAGTAACGCGTTACTTGTTAGGTAACGGCGCTAACATTATTGTAGACGTAATGTTTACTTTTTACACTCTACTTTTGGAAGTATCGTTTATTAAATGTTACTTGGACATTGCTTTATCAAAAATTGCTTCACTATTTTTAATCGCCATCCAGGCTTGGGCCTGCGCCTACCTTGTCGGGCAGCAAGGCAAAAAAATGTCACAACTCATTGGGCTAATATCACTGAGGGAAGTTAATCAGATAATTGTAATGAACAAACGCGTGCAGTGATTATTAGGTACCGAGTTGTCGGAAGGTGAGTGACGTGAACGAACTGCCGAGGACAAATTACGAGTGTTCTAGGTAAAGTGCGTACGACATTTGTGGTATCTCTAGTAAGTTGATTGCGAGTCCTCGCCTCAAACGTCTTTCTCAAACTGGAGAAACACGTCCAAGTATGTTTACAAGTACGGTACCTAATGTGTACGAGGAAAATGCTATAGTGCGTAAGGCACTGTGAGCTTTATAAACGTTCCAGTACATTGACATTTAGCATAAGCCATAGGGGTTGTTTTAATTTTATTTTGAACCAGATTGGTCGATATATTTTGGGAACAATATGATGATTGTTTGCTCAACGACCCCACCAACAGCTAGGTTTTTAGGGGGTACGAATGAGTAGGTGATGATGAAAGGGGAAGTGATGGCATAATGTCGTGTGTTGACAGTTGTTAGTGCTGACACTACGAGATACACTACAAAAACAAGGGTGATGGTGAGTGAAAAGACTGATTAATAATTGATTATTGTCTGCTAACGACCCCACCAACAGCTAGGTTATACAGGGTTAACAAATTACAAATGAGCTGGTGATTATGAAACTATGAAGAGATGATAAGTGAGAGGACGATAACAAAAACCCATGCCTTATACGGGACTCGAACCCACGCCCAACGGTAACTTCAGTTTCTGAAGAGGTGCCTCAGTTGACCGAGCTACTGAGGGTGGCGTAAGTGAAAAGAATTTTGAAGGTTGCATTTTCAATACCTACTATAGGCCTATAGAGAAATATCCACAATTTAAACGAGTTGATATCTCAAAATTTAGTCCTGCCAGCGTATCATGTTTTGATTATCTGGCACATTAATAACTTCCTCAGCACCTATGAGACTATAACCGAGAGACTTGGATAAATTAAGCACTAAGCAACCACACGACTTATGTACCGGTATTCATTTATATTGGGTTTTAACGCCACACTAAGAAGATATCCAAGATCTATTGGCGTCGGATAAATGATTAATGTTTTCTTGGGTATCGGTAATAGGAAGGGAGCATTTGTGGCCTGTATTCGGTCAGTGATGTGACTTGAGAATGAGCGATTTTCTTACCTTGAGGTTTGACGCTGCTGACAGCTGATTGGTAGTTGACGTCAGCCAATGGCGAGCAGGCATGATATCTTCGGTAGAAGCTGACTGAAATAAAACGTAACATGAGGGATTATTCACCAAACCGATTTAACACTACGTACCTAGTAGGCCTATATTGCTCTCACATCTTCGGTACCAATGATGAAAAGGAAGCGGTTGTGGCCTACATTGTAGGAACCATCCTGGCAATACTCGACTACCATACCAAATTAAATTTATTGAAGGATAATAATCAAATCCTGCCTAGTCAATGAAGTGATTTATAAAGTTGATCCATCAAAATCTTACATGCTTGAATAGCAAGATTTCTCATTAGGCCTAGGCCTACTGTTAATTTTAATTTATAATTTTAAATTCATGTTCGGTTTTCCTAATAGGAGTTCAAATCTTCTCTTTAAAGGTACTGACATAGCGGTAATAAATGATTATGTAATTATACAGATAGCAATAAATTGGCAATAATGCTGAATAAAGTACGGTATCTACTACTACTACTTACGATATGTAGTTAGTTTCATCTTTCTACATCAACTTTCTATCTATTTATAAATCTATCTAAATAGGGAAACCACGATGCATCTTTGTAAAGATGGGTGGTGGCAGGGATCAAACCGGGTCTGATATGCCCCTCACTTGAAGGAAGCAAGTTAGCAACTTGGCTATATGTGCCAGTCAGTGATTTGACGTTAAAGATGAGCAATAATCTTACCTTGAGGTTTGACACTGCTGACAGCCGATTGGTAGTTGAAGTCAGCTAATGACGGGCAGGCATGATGTCCTCGGTAGAAGCTGACTGAAATAAAACGTACCATGAGGGATTATTCACCAAACCAATCTAGCACGGTGTGCCTAGTAGACCTAGATTGCTCTGACATAGACCTATTACTAAGTCTCTTTTAATTGTTACCATAGGCCTATTCCTGTTACTGTTGCCTAGGTCTAAGCCTACGTGTTCAACTTGGTTATGTGGAAGAACAGACTTCTTGTCTGAACCTTGCCATTTCATTTATTCCTGAATAAAGAGTATTATTATATTAGTTGCTAAGCTAATCTAGGACACCCTAGGCCTAGCTGTATTGTATCACACATTGTAGAGCCTAGGCCTATAGGTTGATTGAGACTATATCCAATATCTAGGGAGGGACCTAGATTGATGGTTGAGGTTGAATCAAAATAAAATTGTTGCCTCTATGCCATGTAGGCCTACACTAACATCTCATAATTACCTATACCGGTATTTCAATCGATATTATAAATAAATACTGCGACCATTGACTTGGATGCAAGTAGAAAGTGACAGATTTACGTTTTTGGCCCACATGGGTATAGCACTTAACGTTTTTGGCAACTAATTCCAATATTTAGTACATTCACAAGCCTAACTACCTCTTTAGATGCACCTAGGAGTGTTCATCTAGCATTAACACGTGTCCCATTAGAGTATTTCAACATATTCTTTGAAGAATTCAATTTTAATTGTAAGGATGTAAAATTTACCTCATGATATCTTGTGGCCATTACGGAAATCGAAGACAAGGCGGAAATGGAACTACTAATTAGTACCAACGTAAAAAAACAAAATTCTAGTTCACGGCCTTCCACGTTACTGTATGATGGGATGCTGGGCGGAGATCCAGGGGGCTGTGCCTACGAAATACGAATGATGGCGGGTCAACAAAACATAATAATACTTTGATAATACTAGTCGAATGCTAATTAGGGCCTATGACTACCAATAGGGCTGATCGAAGTTTGTAAATGTCGTATATTTTTATTCGTTATATTCTTTTATTGCATTCAAATGAATTAAGACTGCAACTTGCCACCATCTAATACGAAGACATTTAGAGAAAAATTAGGGCAGATTATAGAGCATTAAATCTACGTTATGTCAACATATTATTGTTATTATTATATCTTATTCTCTTATTATCACTTATCTCGCCATACTTGTTGACTTAAAATAATATGACTTGAAATAAAGCAAGACATTGCAAGACTTTCAAAAAGTGATAATACATTGAACTACCGGCAGCGGCAGCACTCAAATACGCATCCTGGTGGCCAAGTGAAAAGTTTTGTTTAGGTGATCCTAAAAGCTGGCTATTAGTTGTTTGTTGCTGGTCACCATAGTAACTGATCTTGTATGATAATACAGACTGTTTGATTCACTGCCCCTATAGGGAATGTTTTTTTAAATTTACGAAAATAAGAAAAACCAAGTAAAAAATCTTTAAATGATTCAGTATGCACTTCAAAAATATAAATATACATTTATAGCAAATTGTTTCCCCAAAAATCAGTTTTATGCAAAAAAAATTGCATTTTCAGAAAAGGGACGCCAAAAACATATATATATATTATATAATTATATATAATTAAATTTAATTATAAATTAAAAAAATTATAAAAGGGGGTTTTGGGGGGTTTTAAAAAAACCCCCCCGGGAGCCCCCGTGAAAATTTCCGATTTTTGAAATTGGGTTTTTAAAAAAATTAAAATTTTAAAATTTTTTTGAAAACCCCCCGACGTTTTTTTATTTTTGTATAAATTTGCCAAAAAAAGTTTTCTTCCAACTTTGGCCCCCCTTTTTTTTTAAATATTTTTTATATTTTAAAATCAAAAAAAACGGGTCCCCCAGGGGGTTAAATTTTTAAATCTGAGAAAAATAATTTAAAAAATTTAAAAAAAATAAATTTTTTTTTAATTAAAGAAACTTTCAAATTTAAAAAGGTGTTTAAAATAAAAAAATCTTGTTTTACCTTTCCCAAACAAGGGAAAAACACAATTTTTCCAAAAATGGTTTCTCTTTTTTTAAAAAATCCCTACTCTTTTTTAAATTTTTCAAAAAAAACCCGCGGTCCCCCTTGGTTTTTACTTTTAGCGATAAACCTTGTCTGAGGGCCTGCACTATTCGTAGAGATTTTGATTGATTTCTACTATAGGCCTAGCTCGTTGATCAATTAGCCTAGTATATGTTTGAGACTTGATTAATATCTGACCTATGAAAAGGTTGATGCATAAAACAGCTGCCTTTTTATGTTAGCCACACTAAGATCCAGATCTATGGTAGTTTCGACGTAATAAGGACTTGCTGATGGCAGTGACAGGACGATTTACCTATTTACCTGTCGGATTAGACGTCTGGCACGAATATATCTAAGCTGACTGTAAACACTGAGGATTATTCACAAACCGATTTAACACTATGTACCTAGTAGGCCTATATTGCTCTCACATCTTCGGTACCAATGATGGAAAGGAAGCGGTTGTGGCCTATATTGTAGGAACCATCCTGGCAATACTCGACTACCATACCAAATTAAATTTATTGAAGGAAAATAATCAAATCCTGCCTAGTCAATGAAGTGATTTATAAAGTTGATCCATCAAAATCTTACATGCTTGAATAGCAAGATTTCTCATTAGGCCTAGGCCTACTGTTAATTTTAATTTATAATTTTAAACTCATGTTCGGTTTTCCTAATAGGAGTTCAAATCTTCTCTTTAAAGGTACTGACATAGCGGTAATAAATGATTATGTAATTATACAGATAGCAATAAATTGGCAATAATGCTGAATAAAGTACGGTATCTACTACTACTACTTACGATATGTAGTTAGTTTCATCTTTCTACATCAACTTTCTATCTATTTATAAATCTATCTAAATAGGGAAACCACGATGCATCTTTGTAAAGATGGGTGGTGGCAGGGATCAAACCGGGTCTGATATGCCCCTCACTTGAAGGAAGCAAGTTAGCAACTTGGCTATATGTGCCAGTCAGTGATTTGACGTGAAAGATGAGCAATAATCTTACCTTGAGGTTTGACACTGCTGACAGCCGATTGGTAGTTGAAGTCAGCTAATGACGGGCAGGCATGATGTCCTCGGTAGAAGCTGACTGAAATAAAACGTACCATGAGGGATTATTCACCAAACCAATCTAGCACGGTGTGCCTAGTAGACCTAGATTGCTCTGACATAGACCTATTACTAAGTCTCTCTTAATTGTTACCATAGGCCTATTCCTGTTACTGTTGCCTAGGTCTAGGCCTACGTGTTCAACTTGGTTATGTGGAAGAACAGACTTCTTGTCTGAACCTTGCCATTTCATTTATTCCTGAATAAAGAGTATTATTATATTAGTTGCTAAGCTAATCTAGGACACCCTAGGCCTAGCTGTATTGTATCACACATTGTAGAGCCTAGGCCTATAGGTTGATTGAGACTATATCCAATATCTAGGGAGGGACCTAGGTTGAGGTTGAATCAAAATAAAATTGTTGCCTCTATGCCATGTAGGCCTACACTAACATCTCATAATTACCTATACCGGTATTTCAATCGATATTATAAATAAATACTGCGACCATTGACTTGGATGCAAGTAGAAAGTGACAGATTTACGTTTTTGGCCCACATGGGTATAGCACTTAACGTTTTTGGCAACTAATTCCAATATTTAGTACATTCACAAGCCTAACTACCTCTTTAGATGCACGTAGGAGTGTTCATCTAGCATTAACACGTATCCCATTAGAGTATTTCAACATATTCTTTGAAGAATTCAATTTTAATTGTAAGGATGTAAAATTTACCTCATGAAATCTTGTGGCCATTACGGAAATCGAAGACAAGGCGGAAATGGAACTACTAATTAGTACCAACGTAAAAAAACAAAATTCTAGTTCACGGCCTTCCACGTTACTGTATGATGGGATGCTGGGCGGAGATCCAGGGGGCTGTGCCTACGAAATACGAATGATGGCGGGTCAACAAAACATAATAATACTTTGATAATACTAGTCGAATGCTAATTAGGGCCTATGACTACCAATAGGGCTGATCGAAGTTTGTAAATGTCGTATATTTTTATTCGTTATATTCTTTTATTGCATTCAAATGAATTAAGACTGCAACTTGCCACCATCTAATACGAAGACATTTAGAGAAAAATT
This sequence comes from Brachyptera putata, assembly GCA_907164805.1. NCBI lineage: Eukaryota > Metazoa > Arthropoda > Insecta > Plecoptera > Taeniopterygidae > Brachyptera > Brachyptera putata. The sequence goes on along the minus strand of OU015472.1, from coordinate 14,982,012 downwards.
AGGGCAGATTATAGAGCATTAAATCTACGTTATGTCAACATATTATTGTTATTATTATATCTTATTCTCTTATTATCACTTATCTCGCCATACTTGTTGACTTAAAATAATATGACTTGAAATAAAGCAAGACATTGCAAGACTTTCAAAAAGTGATAATACATTGAACTACCGGCAGCGGCAGCACTCAAATACGCATCCTGGTGGCCAAGTGAAAAGTTTTGTTTAGGTGATCCTAAAAGCTGGCTATTAGTTGTTTGTTGCTGGTCACCATAGTAACTGATCTTGTATGATAATACAGACTGTTTGATTCACTGCCCCTATAGGGAATGTTTTTTGTAATATTGTACAGAAAATAATGAAAATACCAAGTAAAACTCTTGCAAATGATTCAGTATGCACTTCAAAAGTATAAATATACATTTATAGCAAAATTGTTCCCAAATATGCAGTTTCATGCAAAATAAAATTTGCATTTTCAGAATCAGGGACGCCTAAATCATATATATATATATATATATATATATATATATATATATATATGTGAGCACGGAGATTTTCGCGGCCAATGGTTGATGGTAAAAATGTTTCCACGGTAAGTTTGCTGCGATTAGAAAGCATGTTGGGTCCTAAAAAGGACCGGTTGATGCGACGTTTCGCTGGAATTTCATCCAGCATCATCAGGCGACGGTGGTAAGTGGTCGAAATTACCACTTTCGACCACTTACCACCGTCGCCTGATGATGCTGGATGAAATTCCAGCGAAACGTCGCATCAACCGGTCCTTTTTAGGACCCAACATGCTTTCTAATCGCAGCAAACTTACCGTGGAAACATTTTTACCATATATATATATATATATATATATATATATATATATATATATCAACAACTTTCTGATTAACCACCAGTAGGTTATTATAATGATACGATTTAAAACTATTCAAAAATCGCGACCTTCCCCCGGGACATGAACCCGGATCTCCAGATTGCCGGGGGAGGTCGCGATTTTTGAATAGTTTTAAATCGTATCATTATTTAATATTATATATATATATTTGTGTGTGACCAAGGCAACAGCCGAAACGTCAAAATCTTGTGTTTTCTCATCTCTGTGTTCTATCAACGGCTGCACCACCAACACAAGTATTCCTATCTACTTGTGAACCTCGGTAAGCTGCTGTTCTCTCTTTCACTTAAACTCAATTCATAAATCATATATATCCATTAATGATCATGTAATAAAGGGTAAAACAAAGAATAACGCCAAGCGTCCCCGACATCAAGAAATTCCTGAAATATGAAAATTTTTCCACCTCTTATGACGAACTTTATTCTTGAGTGAAAGATAAAAATAAAATATAAATAATTTCTTTGAATTTTTGAATTTAAATTGTCTTACGTTCTGAAATATATAGAACACGAATGATAAAATGTAATTACATTAAAATTTGATTGATTGTTACTTGTAAATCAGTGAAGCATTCAGTAAGGTGCATTAATTGATTTATTAATACAAATTATTTGTTACAAAAAGGCTTGTACAGTATAAGTCACTCAAATTATGTATTATACTTATATAAATGTACTCCATATGAAACAATAATAATTGAAACAAGTTTGTCCCAAGAAAAACCTCGTCGTTGACACGTCGCATTGCTCATTCCCATACTGAATTGAATACTGACAGGTCCTCCGGAATTCGCAGACTCCTAACCAGGTCCCGGAAGCGAGTATTTTTCAGCTACCGGTTGTTTTCTATTAGCCAATCGCAGCACGTCTAGGCTGTTCGCGCGGCAATACTTATCTTTTGTAGAATTGCTGATTTCAATGTTTTAGGTATCGGTGTTTTAGGTAGCCTTTCCGCCCGTGAATGTGGTTAAAACCTCGGTTTTGGGTCGGTATACCGGTCGACACCAACCTGACCTACCTAACCATAACCACGAGAGCCTCCCCCAATGATAATTCTTACGACAAATATAAGTTCATATATTTTTTAGTTTTTCAGAAAATAGAGAAGGATAGTAGAACATTATCAAAAACATCATTTCATGAAAACAAAAAAGTATTGATATACCGGGATTCGAACTGGCGACCTTCGTAACCAAAGGCGAGCGTGTTACGGCAGAGCAAACGCAACATTGGGAATGAGATGATTTATTAGCCGACATAAGCAAGAGTCCGGCCGTCCGGGATTGGTCGATTGTACCATTGGCTATAGAAAACAACCGGTAGCTGAAAAAATACTCGCGTCCCGGAACCTGTCACAGTCGACTAGTAGGTGGTGCAGTGTGAGTGGCTCAAGGCACTCCTCACATTCAGGCGGCTCTTCTCTTCTCAGGATAAAACGGTGTGTCAAATGAGAGTAGCCGCCCCGGTGGCCAAGTCAATTATCGCTAGCGGTAGTAACTGAAGTCACCGTTGGGCGTGGGTTCGAGTCCCGCATAAGGCATGTGTTTTGGTAAACGTCCTTTCATCTATCATCTCTTCACCGTTTCATAACCATCCGCTCATTCGTACCCCCGTATAACCTAGCTGTTGGTGGGGTCGTTAAGCAACATTAAAAAAAAAAAGTGTGTCCAATGCGTACACAAACTAGTGCAACCTCTTCCCGGCGATTTCTCCGACGGGAAGTATGCCATCGGCCAACAGTTGGTTTCACAGTCCTCAATGTGTTGTTCGTCACGGCGACCCAAGATTCTTGCCAGGAATCTGTCATTGCAGCCTTAATTTCTGAGGTCCGTTATAGGGAGCCGCGAGTCAAATGTTCTCGTTTCACCTGTCGCTTCCTTAGCCGCCTCATCAGAGAGTTCATTTCCAGCGATCCCTGCGTGCTCTGGTATCCAGCAGAAGACTACCTCACATCGCTGAGCCTCGAGCTCAGCGAGGAGGGCCTGGATGTTCTGCACCAGTTGGTGAGAAACTATCCAGGGCCTGCAGGGAGCTGAAGGAGTTGGTGAAAATCAAGAATTTCTTGCTTCGGTTCTGTCTTATATGTTTCAGAGCCTGCGAGATAGCGAGAAGTCCGGCCGTATACACGCTGCACATTGGAAGAATGAATGAACGAATGTTGGGTTTAGAGGCGCGTCGACACCGAGGTCATTTTGCGCCTTATTTTGAGACAAGAAAACGAAATAAAATACAAATGTAAGGTTCAGTACATGTGGAGTGTGGGACCCACACTTGAAAACCTGAATAAATGCAATAGAAATGGTACAGAGCACAGCTGCTCAAAACACCACTAGTAAATATCAATGCTGATCGAAAAATAACTAGCTTCCCTCTGTAAGCGAAAATAAGTTCTTGGCTGAGCTAAACCGGCCAATACTACAGAAAAGACGGAGGAATGTCAGCCTTAGATACTTGTACAAAATCGTAACTAGCAATCCTGCATGGAATGATCTTCATAAATTTCTATCAAAGTCAACCCACATAAGTAGGAAAGATCATCAAAGAAAGTTATCATCCCACGCCAAACTACTCGGACACAGGCCCCAACTCACTCCTCGGAAGAGCCATCCGCTAGTGGAACCGAATTCCGAAGGAAAAAATTGTGTTCTATAATTTTGGATTTTATAATGTCAACCCTGATTGACAGCTACACTTACCTTAAACATGTTCTCATTGCGCCTCGTTTCAGAGCGCGTCAAATCTTAATGTTCCTTCTCAAGTAAAAATGAAGGAAGCATTGAACTCGGCACGGAAATGGGAACATACAGACCACAAAGCAATATGAAGTACATATCCCCCTTCATATTCAGCGACAAGAGAAGTGTGTGGGGACTAGTATCCCACTTCTCGACACAAAATACTACTTTTTGGAGGAGTAGATCAGAACCATGACTCTGGGTAAAAAGCTGGCTCGTAATATTTATGAATATATAAAGTCCAGATTCACAGCCGAAAACTATCGGCACAACAAAATTTTGTCCAACGTTCCCGATCCTCGCTTTAAGCGTGTTATAATTGACACGGATCTGGAACTACAACGTGCCAAGTCCATATCACGATCATCAGTGGAAGGAGTTAGTTAGTTAGTGTCAGGGTTTAAAGGCGCGTCGACAGCGAGGTCATTTTGCGCCTATATTCATGTCATTGTACTTTGCCATGGTTGTCAACGTTTGTGGATATACAAGCCTGTGGAGGGAGAGGGATAGAAAGAGCTAGAAAAGTAAGATAAGTTAATGATATTAAATGAGATATGATAAAAGATGATAGATGACAAGAAAAGTAACAAGAATCTTGTGTGAGAACAAACATTTATCATGAAATATGGTGATTTTCCAAGATGATCGAAAAAATGAAAACGTTTTTATATATTGGCCTATATAAACAGTATCCAAGTATTCAACTCAGACGCTGATCAAAATATCCCAATGTAATGATGCAGGTATTATATAAATTTCATTAGATTCACATGAAATGACAAAGTTATCGATTAACCCCCCCCCCTCAACATACACACACCACCGGCATGATGCCATTGGAGATATGCCTGTCTAACGTTCAGAAACTGTGGTTGACTTTTCTCAAAACGTAGGTGACTCTAGTGACGTAGGTGACTTTACTGACGTAGGTGACTTTTCAAAAGACGTAGGTGACTTTTCAAAAGACGTAGGTGACGGTACTGACGTAGGTGATAGTACTGACGTAGGTGTCAGTACTGACGTAGGTGACAGTACTGACTTAGGTGTCAGTACTGACGTAGGTGCCAGTACTGATGTAGGTGACGGTACTGACGTAGGTGACGGTACTGACGTAGGTGACGGTACTGACGTAGGTGACTTTACTGACGAGGATGACTCTTTAAAAGACGTAGGTGACGGTACTGACGTAGGTGATGGTACTGACGTAGGTGACTTTACTGACGAGGATGACTTTACTGACAAGGATGACTCTTTAAAAGACGTAGGTGACGGTACTGACGTAGGTGACGGTACTGACGTAGGTGACTGTTCACAAGTCGCGCTTGCAGATGAACCACGCCTCGTCGTACAGGTACAGTCCCGGCATGCCCACCACGAACATGACGTGGGGAAACTCGCTGTTGGATCCGGAAGGCTGTGTCGACGCCCACCGGGTGTAGTTGGTACTACTCAGCGAGTCGCCTGAAAAACAATTACAACGTACATTGTTGGCAAACTACGAGAAGAAAACTAAGAAAACTTCTGTCAGGACCTGACCTGAGGAATCGCAACCTGATCTTATGAATGACGGATCAGCGTGCAGCTACGGGTTCAACCGTATCAGTCATAGTTATGTTCATTCCCTTTGTAAAAACAACTGATGAATAACGACATACCAAACAATAAATGTTATGATTATCAAATAATTTAACCGAGAATGTATTTCTGAACATGGGAAGATGTGAAAGAGGAAAGATTGTGGGAAGAACGGAAAGCATGGCGAATATTAGTAAAGATGGAAGAAGAAAGTAAGGAAGAGGATTAAGACGATGCTGCGTCAGGATGGCCAGCCGGCATTATTTGAGAGGCCCTAGATGATGGTATTTGGACACCCCCGCCCTGAATTTTGGAACCAGGCGAAGGATATTTATCATCATATATTCCTCTTGGGAACTGTTCCTTAGATGTAACGTCTCACCATATATTGTGAGGAACTCCCTGTCCTCCAAGGTATGATGCAGTCCCATCCAGAGCCAGAAGAACTTGTAGTCTTCCAGAAGAAGCGCATACTCCTCGTCGGACTGCAAGATGAGGAGATGCGCTCCTTCACTCTCGCACGTCTCCAAGGCTTCCTCCCAGGAGGTCATGTTGGGGTGGAGCTTGTAGTAGCCCATGCCTGGCTTCAGCTCGTAGTTCCACCTGCGCAGTCGACAGAGATCAAACAGTTATATACAAGGAGATGGAGGGAGGCACCCACCAGAAGTGATACTTGATTTTTTATTGGGTTTAACGACGCACTGTAATGATAGCGAACTAGCGAAGATCTGTTGGCGACCGGTGGATGATTAATGAGATGAAGGTTTCTTGGGTAATGGGAAGGATAGTGGGAGAGAAGTGGTCGTAGCTTATATTGTGGGAATAGGAGCGCTCTAAGAATGAGAGCGACGAATCGCGTAACTTTAGGTTGTAATAAAAGATTTTTCATTCTCGTCAGGTGACTTAGATGGCACGTCTTAAGTATATCCCTAGTCAGTGGTATAAAACATCATTTGTGTATTACACTTACTGTGTTACATCTTTCTTAGAATAGACAGTATTACGTAACAATTCAAAGTCTCAAAAATCACTGTTTTACTATGAAAAATAAATAACAAGAATGAATACAATTGAACGACTAGCAATGACGTCACGTTTCTATGGTTACCACAAGTTCTTCTCGCAGATAAACGGCCAGAAGTCGTTACACGATTGGTCGAGCAGGCCGCTGGGCGTTCCCAGGAGTTTTCCGCCACAGTTATACAGAGGACCGCCGACCGGATATCCGACCGCCCACTTGGAGTGGCACGTGTCGGTGATTGGTTGACCTGAAGAAAGGATCAACCAATAGGAGACTTGTTTACTTGAGACATGTGTGCATTTACACAACTGAGACTTTACTGAATCACATATAACATTCACAGAGTGCAACATTTGTACGACAACAGCTAGCAATGGAAGATTCGATCGACAAAGTTTCTGCTGATTAAGTTTGGCTTTTGGCAACGTATTTAATTTCTTGAAGCAATCAAATCTAAGGAAAAATATAATTTCACTCTTTTTGTAATGTAACTCATGAAATACTTCGAATTGTTCGTAGGTGCATGAGGCACTGAGTAATCTCCTGACATCTGAGAGATCTATCATACTTTGAGAATGAAGCATATAGTCTCGTATTTACCCATTGTCCATTTGTTTAACTTTTAAATAGTGTATTTTATTTCAGTAGGATTTATTATTATTGTTGGGGTTTGAAGGCCCGTCGACAGCGAGGTCATTTTGCGCCTATATTTGATATCATCTTATCTTACTTTTCTAGCTCTTTTCATTCCACTCCCTCCATATGCTTGAGACATCCACAAACGTTGACAAGTAGGGTATTACAAAAATAAGTCTGACAAATAGTACCAACTAGTACTTGTTTCACGAACAGATTGTTGGGTCTTCTCATATGGTGATTGCTTGAACCTCAAAATCCAGCTTAGTTGAATAATATATTTCATGTTTACAATAAATACTGCGTGTTGCTCTCTTGTTAATTAGTGTTATTATTTAAAGGCGAGTCGACAGCGAAGTCATTTTGCTACCATGTTCATGTCCGTGTACTTTGCCATAGTTGTCAATACTTGGCTCCTGATAATTATGATCATGTCCCTGTACTTTGCCATATATGTCAATACTTAGCTCCTGATAATTATAATTATGTTCATGTCCGTGTACTTTGAGAAAATGATGTAAATACTTAGCTCCTGATAATTTTAATTATGTTCATGTCCGCGTCCTTTGCCATAGATGTGCCAATACTTTGCTCATGACAATTCATTAGTTCATCAGGAATTGTCACCTCGAAAATATCGACATATTCTTAATTCAATGTATACTGATTGATTGAAACATTTAATATATTCACGATGTATCTAGTCAAGATTGTGTATTAATGAAGATCATAAACAAAAACTGGAACTTTCTTTCCTATTCAAACAAGATCATCCTACCCAAGATTGTGTAGTAAATCCCGTCTCCAAACATATCATGGAAACCTAGATGTATCTGACTGGCTCCATTAGCGACCATCATCTCTTCCAGCAAGCCTGCCTCCTCGTCCGTGTCCGGGTACGCCAGATGACTGTTGCTCTCCCGGCAGTACTGTAACAAGTCGTGTGGTAAACAAGTGGTGTGCTGCAAGGCTGCGTCATGGGCCGTTTCAGGGTACGCCAGGTAACTGTTGCTCTCCCGGCAGTACTGTAAGTCGTGTTGAAAGGTGTGCTGCAAGGCTACGTCATGGGCCGTGTCAGGCCCATTCCTTCATCTGTGAATGCTTGTACAGTAAACTTCCCAAGTGCAATGACCTTCGGGGTGGTTTCAATTCGCGAAATAGCTCTCGGCCATTCAGAGGCGATATTGAGGGAGATCCTCGCTAGTAAACGAGAAACTGACCGAGGGTTGAAAAACGATCCTCCCGTTACAGGTGGACATCAGAGATAACCGTCGGTCAGATAAACAGAACCTAACGAAAACGATTGAAAAACTGGATCTTATGAGAAGACCGAAAAATGTTTCATATTTCAGAAAAATGTGAAACATTATCGTGCTTGAATTCCGTGAAAAATTGAATTCATTCAGAGAAACTATTTTTTTCCAAACTGTGAATTGATTATTCTTCAGGGGTTTTAAAATTTTCGGAATGACGAACACAAGACCGCCATGAGTTTCTATTTCTACCTGAGCAGCCAAGTTCCATGTCAGGTATTGGTCATTGAAGAAGTATCTTCCTTCAAACCTGTCTTCAATTTCTTCAGTCTCCTCAGAAACGTCGCTCAACCAGGCGGACTCTTTTACCGACATGTCTGTTTCATCCATATTCTCATCGCCACTTTCTGTCTGCGTCTCTTTCACATCTCGCTCCTTCCAACTGATATGATCTCCAATGCCAGAATTAATCACATCGGTAAACGTGTAAGCTTGTTCGGCCGACTTGATAGGTTGATTGCTGTGCCGTCCGCTGGCAGACAAAAGCGCCAATGACGCCAGAAGGATGTAAACAAGCAACATCCTGGAAGGAAGAAGGAATTGGTTAAGTCATTTATTTTCAGTTAGTCGTGTTAGGGTTTAAAGGTGCGTCTAAAGCGAGGTCATTTTGCGCTCATTTTCATGTCCGTGTTCTTTGCCATAACTGTCATCGTTTGGGTATGTTTCAAGCATATGTAGGGAGCGGGATGGAAAAAGCTAGAAACTTAACATAAGATGATATATAAGAAAAGAAGACGATGGATGAAAAGTAAAACGACAAGAAAAGAAAAATAGAAAAAATACAAACGCAAGGTCAGTACTCTCTCCAAATACTTCGGTCACAAAAAGGCTTCCACTCGACCGAGACGGTCCGAACTTAGTCTGGACCCTCACCCCAGACCTTATCGCCATAAGTGACCTGTTTGGGAGCAAATAATTTGCTCCCGACGATAGCTCTGGAGATCATTGGAAGGAGTCGGCCGTGGCCTGTTGTTAAGTAACCATACCAGTACTGTCCTGAATGACACAGGGAAACCACGAAAAATCCCTGTCAGGATGGTCGACCATGGCGGGAATCGAACCCCGGTCTCCTGAATGACGGTTCAGTGTGTTGACAATTCGGCCACACGTCTCAGTCCTACTATAGAATTGACTTATTGCCAATATAGGCGAGAATTCCGTGGCCAAGAAAACTACTGCTACTGCGGTACAATCTTCTTCAGCACGCTGCGTACCTCACTTGCAGCAGAGCCGTCCTCTGCCGTAACTGACATGCGATTCCAAAAAACAATCATTGTTCACCGTAATTTATCTAACAGACAGTATTTACTAAATAGAATAAAGGTCGAGTAGAGGCGCAAGAAGTTCCCTGACCTTCGGGCAGTATTATTTCCAAGCCCGATTGTCACGCGTTGGAATTCCTGGTTCCACGCGGTCTCTTATCTGGACAAATATGCAGATCCATTAATTACATTTCTAAAACAATACGATTCAAGAAATGCGAGTGCGGACTTCCTTTTGGAACTGTATCCAGACGAAGGCACAGCAGCCAAACTTGAACTACAAATGAAGTTTGTTGCCGAAGCATGTGGCAAATTCATTGATTTGATCAACAAATTGGAAGGCAGCAAGTACCCATATGCTCATTCAATATGGGATGACTTGGAGAATCTAAGCGCATCATTGAAAAGATACGCTGATGGTTGTTTTCCTGCTCAAACCACATCGTTAGTGAACGGAATTGGCAGTGTAATTGAGAAGGAATCTACCAAAAAGATTCTTCGTAATTGTGCAATGAATAGCCGTATGAAGTTGGCAAACCACATGGCTGCTGGGCAGACAACCAACTTTTATAAGGCTGCAGGAAGTCTATTCAACCCTGGGATTGCTGCCCAGACATTGACACCTAATGAAGAATCCGTGAAAGCGTGTTACTCAAAACTCCCCACGTTTTCCCATCTTACCAGCGAGTTGTTTGTGGACGGGTATATGTACTTCCATAAGCAACTTTCAACCCAGGTGCGGGAGGGCATACATGTTGATGTCGTGCAGATCCTCATGGCAATGAGATGTACGAGCACGTCTTTGCGGAGGCAGCATTACAGACCATCTGGGCCCCAGTGAATAGTGTGGACGCTGAGCGTTTTTTCAGCAAGTATAACTTGATTTTGAGTGACAAGCGTACGAACATGAAGGAGGATACCATTGAGACATGTGCGATTTCAATAGTTAGACCCATTTATTGTAGGTGTGTTTGTTTTCACAACTATAATATCTGTTTAGAGTGACATAATGTACTGGCGTACAGATCTCTCAGCACGCTGCGTACCTCACTTGCAGCAGAGCCGTCCTCTGCCGTAACTGACATGCGATTCCAAAAAACAATCATTGTTCACCGTAATTTATCTATCAGACAGTATTTACTAAATAGAATAAAGGTCGAGTAGAAGATCTTTTGAAGTGTTTTGATTTTTTTCTGGTAACACCGACAGCGTGGTTATTTCGACACCCATTTTTCAAATTGTATGCTAAATAATTGGGTGAGGGTAATTAGAAGAGTATCATATTTAATCCAATATATCATTTGAATTCAGGAATTTGAAAAGTATGTCGATGTACTTCGAATCATCTGACAATATCTCATTTAATCTGATATACAGTCCAAGGTCCAGCATTACCTAAACAAGACATACGTAGTGAGTGACAAAATTAACTTCCAAGCTGCAATGCCAGTTCATGGCTGAAACTGTCGATGGCTCTGGGGAGCCTGTTCGTGCTTTTTACTCATGATTTTTACTTTTTTTACCGCGTCTGCCGCCATACCGGAAACATGAAAACACGCGCCCCCACCAAGACCAACCCCGTTCAAACCATATTCCTTCATCCCACCCACACCGCTGAAGTAATGACAATCCTTAAAACCCTCAGTGGAAAACACTCATGTGGCTTAGATGGAATTCCAGGCTCCCTCCTGGCCGAATCCTCGCATCTCATTGCCTACCCTCTCACTATCATTATCAACAGCTATTTCAAATCTGGTGTCTTCCCTCTAAAACTTGAAGAAGCCCTTGTAATGCCCATCCACAAAAAAGAAAAAAACTACAGACATAAATCACTATAGACCCATTTCGCTCATATCCTCTTTTTCCAAAATCATTGAAAAAATAATGCTGTCCAGACTACTCCCCTACCTCGAATCCCATAACATCCTTGCTCAATGCCAACATGGCTTCCAAAAAAATAAATCTACCATCACTGCCATATTTAACTTCCTGACTACCCTCCACACTGCCCTTGATAGAGGTGACCACTCTGATGGTCTCTTCTACGACCTCTCCAAAGCCTTCGACACTATCGACCACAACCATCTCCTCACCAAACTCTACTCACTTGGGATCCGGGGCATCGCCAACAAGTGGATTGCCTCTGTCCTTTCAAATCGAACCCAAGTTGTCAGGGTCCCCTCTTTGCCCTCTCCTACAATCTCGAACCCACTGAATGTCCTTAACGCGTACCCCAAGGCTCAGTCCTTTCTCCTCTTCTTTTTCTCCTATATGTTAACGACCTTCCTCAACTCCTAAACACAGGACACCTCTTCCAATTTGCCGATGATACCAATCACCTCAACACAACCCCCAATTCAAACCCATTTTCCTCCCTCACCCAGACGATAAACCGGCAAACCTCTCATGTCCAGCTACTGTCTCAATAACAAACTTGCTCTCCAACCCACCAAAACAGTCTATATACACTTCCATACCAGAACAAACCCTCCCTCCTTCTCTTCCCTCATCAGAGTTCACAATAAAATCATCCCCAGCACCCACTCCACCAAGTTTCTAGGAATCCATATCACCCCTACCTTAGACTGGTCCGTTCATATCCAACACACCCTCAACAAAATCAAAAGTGGTAACTTCCTCCTTCGTAGACTCAAGCCCATTGTCAGCCCCCACTCCCTGAAGCTAGTCTACCATGCCCCCTCCACTCCAGGGACGTCGTTAGGGGGTCCAAGGTGGAGCGCGCGCCCCACCAATAATTCATCCTTCTACAAAAAAATATATAGGCCTATGTATGTTGACTCGTGTTGACCTACGAAAACACACAATGAAATATTTTGCTGGGAGATATCACGAAAATAACTTCGGAAATGTCCTTAATGGTTCAACTATTACCCTCCAATACTGCTTGTAGATCGCCACAATCACTTAAAAACTACTATATTTCAAAAAATTCCCTGCGATGCTTTGGTGGAGGGGTAAATCGCAAAATGGATAAAAAATCCGCATGATCCAATTATTGAAAATAACTTCGAAAATATCCATAACGATTCAATTATTCGCCTCCTAAATTGCTTGTAAATCGACATAATCACTTCAAAAATGGTACGAAAAATTCACTGTGGGGCTCCAGACCCCATTTTAGCGCGCGTCTAGTGCCCAACCTGCGCCCCCTTCCCTCCCTCAATACACAAATCCTAACGACGTCCCTGATCCGTACGCAACTGGCACCACGCATGTAGTCTGTGACCATCTATCCATCACTGCTCACCCAGTGTCGATATAAAATTTCGTTCCCCGACTCTATTGAAATTAATACTTTGCTATAATTGACAACGATTGTGGATGTTCAAGCATATAGAGGGAGCGAGATGGGAAGAGCTAGAAAAAGTAAGGTGACTCAAAAGAAAAGAAAAGAACACGATAGATGTAGAGAAAAGTGACAAGAAAACGAAATAAAATAAAAATACAAACACAAAGTTCAGTACACCCTCCATATACTCCGGTCACCAAACGGCTTCCACTCGACCGAGACGGTCCGAACGTCTGGACCCTCACTCCAGACCTTATCGCCATGGGTCACCTTTTTGGGAGCAAATAAATTGCTCCCGGCGACAGCTCTGGGGATTACGATGTCACTGAAGTATCCACACTACGTCGAGGTGTCCAGATCCTTCGAGGGGGATTATATTAAAAACCACGAGATACGATGTGTGAGTTGATCATTAGTTTGTAAAATCATCCTTCCGATCTGTGCAGCTTACAAAAGGCACAAAAAGCACACAAAGTGCTGTGAGAGTCCATTTCTCCAAATATTTCCATGCTGTTGCTGCTTGTGCATGGTTACATGCTGGTAACACACTGGGTTTCCACATTCCAATGTCATAATAATTCACAGTTTATAATTATGTTCTTTTATAGCGTAAAGCAGCACAAAGACTGCATTTACTTCAAATCTTCCCCATCATATTTGGGCCAAAGTACCAGAAATGTATAAGTATTGGGAAACCTGCTAACTTCAACATACGTCGAACAATCCCATCTCAATTTCTCAAAGAAGAATCTTAGGATGGATGCTTACTCGATCACTTCAAGTCGAGGTACATAACGAAGCATACAACACATTATCTGGACGAGGCCCTACACCTAAACTGAACAATCTTCTTCACTGTCCAAGGCCAACTACATCTCTTGGTCCGCTGCGACATGCATGGTGCATGCGTCTCGAGGCTAATCATATCTATTTAAAAAGGTTATACCGACAAACTCTTTATGCATCACAAAAACTCTTGCAGAGAGGTAATAACTGAGTAGGTGTTTGCTTAACGCATTCTCAACAGGATTACCAAACGTCACCGCGATGGGACCTCAAAGTTTTATACCGTAAATAAAAGCTGAGGAGCCATACCATCCAATATTGAGGAAAAACTTCCCGCCATCAATAGGAAACAATTATGACATCCACTACTTGGCTTACTATAGACTGCATAAAATACAGAAGGAATTATCCATCTGTCATTCGTGAGGACCTTGACAGAAATAACGCTCGTGCTATTATTTCAGCTGACAAAGCGACTGCTGAGCTGGATCTTCATGCAGTGCCAAACCACAAACAACGGTAACTTTGTATTACTAAGACATTTTAGGTTTGATCAAATAAAGCGACGTAGATAACGAAACTGCTCAACTTTTTGAATAGCAAACATCTTTGAAAATTGAAATGAATACAAATTGTAAATGGTTCCACCATTCTTAATATCAGAGAGTAATCGGGAAAAAAACGCACACAACTTTATAAGTATTCACATATAAAGTCATCTGATTGTGGCATAGAGAGCACAACACTTCATTCAGAATGTTGTCAAGCCTAGATTCAGAGTGAAAGATGAGGAAGCACGTCACTTGAGTGGTCTCCTGTGAGAAGATAACGGGACGATGATGTGAATTTGTTACGCGAAAAATACGACAGAGAGCTAAAAGAAGTTGACACGTATTTTGACGTTCCCGGTGTCGATGATATCCATGCTATCGCCTATCCTTGTCAGGAAAGAATAATTAAAGAAACAGACGTAGACAAAGATCTGATCGAGTTACTTGACAAGGTTCAGCGTCGTACGAAGAGCACAAAAACTTACTGCGTATGTAAGAATAAAAAATACTTGTCTTCCAGTGCCGCTTCAAATGACAATTGAAATTATGAGACGAGACGCGCAGTTTATTATGGATTTGAACGAGAAACTAAACTTGGTGACAGAACGTAGCGACCCACTCTTGAATCGTTACAATCCGTACATTATCGAAAGCTGGAGAGTGAACATCGACATCTAGCCTATTGTTTCAAGAAGACGCTGTATTGGAATATATTGCCAAGTAGGCCTACGCGGCCAAGAGCGAATCCAAATCAGTCTGCTCCGACCCGTGTTGCCGCTACTACTCTAGATGGAAGTTATAACCAATATATCATTATTGCCGTTAACTATTTCTGCCGTCAAGTAATCTCGTTAGACGCGCAATAACTCTACCTTCATATTCATTTAATATTTTCCAGGTAACACAAACAGTGTGGTCATTTCGTCACACATTTTCTTGTTCATTCAATACGTATTTATTAGTTTCTCGATGATGAACAGTTAGCTCTAAACAGTAGAACCCCATACTGATATAATATAGCTAGTTAATAGGAAGTAACCAAATGTTGTACTCACTTATAAATCACACTGCTATGAGGTCGTATGAGAAGTACGGTCCAGAGTTGGTGAGAAGTGCAAGTCTCGAGATCAGCCGTGGAGATAATAGATCGATAAGAAGGCTCGAGTAGGACGTATCAAGAAAAATGGCCAGAAGATAGCAACAATTTTCATCAACAAACTTTGGTAGCCTACAACTAAATGATGCATGTTGACCAGCACGGCCGGACTGTTCTCTGAACAATATATAGGCACACATATATATTTGTTCATAGTGTCACACCGAATGAATGAATGTTGGGTCACACCGACAGCGTGGTCATTTTGTTACACATTTTCCAATTTCATGCTGAATAGTGTGATGTATAGCAACTCGATAGCCTACAAAGGTCATTCCGTGTAACTAGGAACATGAATGGAAAACACAAAAATGAAAATACAAAAAATACAAAAACGGAGATTGTTTCCGTATTAAGGAAGTGCCAATAGTTATGTTACTACACTTGAAGAATTGAACTGGCACAATTATTTTTCAAAATAAAATGCAATTAAAACTCACTTTCACAATGATTCTGTCAACATGAAGTAATGTATATTTTTTTTGTGATATGCGAGATACCAATAACAAAATTGTAATATTAAAAATATACAATATTTTTCCACAAAAACTTTTCCAAACATTTCTATCTTATTATCATAGCTGTATAAGAATAAAAACACGTAGTGACAAAAGGATGAAGAGAAATTGGTATTACAGTAATATTGGATGTCTTAATTGTGACACGCGAATTACAGTGGAATTACCCAGAGCGAACTTTGTTTAAATGTTGTATCTGGTGTTTTGCAAGACATGACTGTCGACAATGTTATTTATTCATAATAGAATTTCAAAGACCAAAACTGAGAAAAGAGACCAAACCTACGAGGGCTAACAATACAACCGACACATCTGGCAGTCAGCATTTCAATAACAGTAAGCTCCGACTCTGAGCTCGCTTCACTTCACACGCTGCTATTAGATTAGGCGATGGTAGGATGCACAAGAGCAGCAACAATACTTGTGAAACTGGAAACATTGCATGAATGATGGAGCATGGTGGCACAATGGATGGGATAATGGATGGTCGACTTTTGTAAGTTGATGTTTTATTAGTTTAAATTCATACATAGAATACATTCTTTGAAAATAACAACGCGTTTTCCAAGTGAAATATTTTAAATGAAGATCCCACCAAAAACCCTGGTGGATAAAAACTTCTGAAATATTTTAGTAACAATAAAACTTCTTATAAAAGGTGTGAAATCAAAACTGTATGCCAAGTGCAACTTATTATTCGTCGATACGGCCTAAAAAAACACAGGAAACACTTGTCTCACCGCCCCCCCCCCCTCTCATATTGGCTATAACACCCCCGAATTGATGTAACGTGCATAATGCTAAAAAATGGGTAACTTCACTTTCCTGACCCAGGGATACATAATCATGATTCAAGAAAATTTGTTATTTACGTATGCTTGTGAGACTGTCGCGTTATTGATACTCTAGCTAAATCAAAATGTCGACCTTCTAAAATAAATGTTGCACTAGTGGCTTGAAAGAAGGCAAAGATCATCAAAGTCCGAATATTTTTCATAGAATTAATACGAAAATATTTGGACTTTTGTCTTGATGAAAATTATGTACATTTTTCTTTTTCAGAATAATTTTACTGACTGGCCTAGAGATGGATTTATTGAAGAAAGTATAACACCTCGATTCACGTAATATTTTTTTAAAATATTGTGTAACGTGTTTTATGTGTGTAGTTTCAACTACATAATACCATTATACTATAATTATCCACATGTTATATTCTATTTTCCCTTCTGTCGTTTCGTCTCGTCAGCTCGTATCTTGCCCTCCTCCAGGAAGTAACCAGCCAGGCTTGCCAACTCTTTATCGTGCGCGCCTGAAAATTAATTAGGTTATGGTTTAGAGGCACGTCGACAGCGAGGTTATTTAACGGTCACAAGAGCATCATTAGAGGTCACTCAGTGCCTGAGATCAAAAGGTATGTTAGGGCACGTCAATTGAAAACTAATTTCAATATGCACCGACAAAGATCATATCATATAAGGGAAGAATATATTGAGGGATAATCTTTTAAAGAATGGATACTAAAACTCAACTAGATCAAAAGCCTTCAATAAATAACTTCTCATACACGATGTTACCACGAAAGATGAAGTTGGTGAGAGAGCCCATATTCCATAGATACGTGGTGCCACTGAGAGAATCGGTTAACTACCGAGTAAAAATAAAATAAATACAGTATTCTCCATTGATCATAAAATAGGATCGATGCTGCCTGATCCCAAAGATGAAACTAATTTAGAAAAAAACATGACTGTGTATGAAATTCCACGTGAAGATTGCGACAAGATCTACAATGGGCAGACTTCCAGAAAAATAAGTATGCGATTAGACGAAGGTGAACGCAGCGTAAATCAACAAGATAAAATTCGGCTCTAGACCTCCCTAGTACAGATAATCGTCACACCATCATGAAACGCTCCTGGTTCAAGAAAACCTGCAAGAAACTTCTCCAACTTGGCTCTATAACATGAGTCCAAAGAATAAAAGTGTCGTCGATGTATCTTACCTATAGCTTTGGCTTGAATGAATCTGATTCTAGTGCCTCTATCGATACAAATCAACATCTATACAAACATACAAAATCTATAGCTTCCCTCGACCATAATTTACCCCGTATTTTTAGGGAAGCTATATAGATTGAACACTCACCGCACAGTTCCCTTACTGAAGCCAACTCCCCTCCCAAGTCACGTGGCAGGCAAGCTTTAGGGATGAGCTGGTAGAACGACTCCATGTCGCCGGTGTGGAAGTGAAGCTGCGGAAAGATTAGTAGACAGTCACAACCTCTTTGTGTCATGATTTAAATGTGTCGAATTAAACTTCACTCTACTAATACTAAATCAATGCCTACCAGAGTCATGAGGTCTTTGTTCATGAATGGTTTTACCAGCGACATGCACTTGTCAATGAAAGGAACGACATTGATCATGTAAATCGCTTTTAGTCGCACCGGGTTGGCTTCCTGGAACAAGAATAATATCCTTCTGTTTACTGCACATTAGATGAAGCTTACACATTCATTCGAATCAATTGGACAAGGTCTACTTTGTGTAGACCTACAGCTTGGATCAAAAGTGAAGATTGTTTTTATCTGGCAAAATCAGTCGATCTTGTGATTTCACATGAGTTAACGGGTATAAGACGAACAGAAACAGACTTTTTCTTCTGCCTAAAGCCCCACTTACTACTTACAGGTAAACGCACAAAAGAGATCTTGAGTGGACTGTACTGAGTGTGAAGGTCAGAGGTCAAATAATCAAAATCAACCGAGCTCTAGTGAACAAACCGAGAAGAGCATCGTTAGAAAACGCACAAATCTTTCTCCCCTGAAGATGGACAGGTCACTACACACAGCTCAAAATCCGCAACAGCGAGGCAGAATTTCTCAAGTTCCCGTGCTACAGAACCTGATACCATGACAGTCTCTAAACTTGACCGTCCACTGCGAGGACCTCCCAACATAATCAAACCCCGTTACGGTAGTGGATAAATCAAGTAACGATCAGTCAGTCCGCCAGCGTCTTTCGGGATGAAGAAGACGTGGTGGTAAAACGCTCAGCCCCAGCATGGCAAGAAGTGACGTGGAAAAGCAAGAGGCACAAACCTGTAATGGCTACGGGAGCAGCTGGACAAAAGGACAAGTTTAAAACTCGTGCGGAAGCAGAACGAAAGCTGTGGGTGCACCTTAGCCGGTTCAGCAACAGCGTGCAAAGCGAGGATGTACTTGCTTACCTCAGGGAAGAATTTCCAGACTTCAAAATCTCATGTGAACAGTTGAACAGAGTGGGTGATTATGCGTCGTTCAAACTTGGAGTCCCCCATACGGCAGGTGTCAAAGTGATGAGTCCCCAATTCTGGCCAGAAGGCATTCTCATAAATCGCTGAGGAAGGAGGGCACGAGCTAACTGACTCACGAAAAGCGTACTTCTCTGCGCTACAGCTGAGCATTCGAAGTAAATCACATCAATTGAATGTATGATTGTAATTCATCATATGTAAGACAGATGAGTGAAATGGGTGCATCTTTGACATGAAAGATCATCAAATAGCAACTGGAAATATACATATATAAAATGTTGGGTCAACTCATTATCTCATTTATAATAATACATTACGTAGGCCTACTTGTTGGACAAGCCGTTTGAGAGTAACGAAAAAGTCTAGTTTCACAGTTAATTGATGGATTGGTGGCTTTTCAGGCGCTCCCAACAGCTGGGTTATCAGCGCTCAAAGAGAAATTCTGCAAACTATCAGTTCTACAAAGAAATCAAAGATAGTATGAATCGAATAAAATTCATGATCATAAGAATAACCGGAGGTAAGTCATAGTCAAAACACAACACAAAAACCTGTAACGACAAACACACACTCCATAAACACAACATTGAACAAATGTGTGCATGATGTAAATGGTCATACACACACTGATACACTGATAGCTGAACCAAATGATACATTATTAAAAACGTCATTCTGGTCATTTGTTCAATGTTTCACAGTTGCCAACCTGAATGTATTGTAAGAACTTCCTCAACGGCGAGAGGCTGACTCTAGTGAGGTGTGTTAACCTCGCTCCACGCATGTTGAAGAGGATGACGATACCGTCCGACGTCCCGGTCTGCCGTAAACACGCGTCCATCGTCATGATGATGAGCTTCAAGTTGTCCACGAACATGAACTTCGAGGGCTCCACATCTTGTAGACCCGTGTACAAGATCTGGTAGCCGAGAGGAGTGACCTTCGGAAGCTTGGCGAAATACCTGGGAAAAGAAGTAATGTAGAGGTAAAATGGAGCAAAAAATAGTTATAATTGATTGATACTGATTATTGTCTACTTGATTGACCCCACCAAAAGCTAGGTTATTCGGGGGTGCGGATGTGATATTTATTATATTTTTCTATAAAAATATATAGTTTTATATATAAATTCTACATTTTTCCATTAATGATCGTGTTCGGTGAAAATTCATTATCATGATAATCATGAAACCAACAATCAAAACTATCAATTTACCTCGAATCAAATCGAATATCTACAAACCATGACACGGGAGTCACAGCCCATAAAAAATACGTCAAAATGGCGGTGAGAGGCAGTTGAAAGACATCATGCACGATAAATGTAATTCAATTTACCACGTACACGTAGTTCTGGTTTTATAAATTCCAGGTATGGACAGAGTTTTTGTGCACTTTCATTCATATGTCTCTTCATATTCACTTTCATTTCGCTCATATGTTCATGTCCGTGTAATTTGCCATAGTTCTCATTCTCAACGTTGGCGGATATTGCAAGCATATGGAGGGAGCGGGATAGAAAGAGCTAGAAAAGTAAGATAAGATAATATAAAATAAAAGAAGACGATAGACGAAGAGAAAAAGGGGAAAGGAAACGAAATATAATAAATAAAAAAAAACGCAAGGTTCGGTACTCCCTCCACATACCTCGGTCACCAGAGGCTTCCACTCGACCGAGACGGTCCGAACTTGGTCTGGACCCTCACTCCAGAACTAATCGCCATTGGGGACCCTTTTGGGAGCGAATTATTTGCTCCCAAAAGGGTCCCCCATGACGATTAGACACGTCAAGGTGTCCGGATCCTTCGATCCTTCGTATTTCGTGTCACATGGGATTTTCAAATAGTTATATTCAATATCTATCGAAAAACACAAAAAAATGAAATAAACACAAATAGGGGTGGTCAGGATGTCAGTAATTTTACCGTTGACTGAACTAGGGAGGCGGCTCACTACTGAACTCTGCTTACAATCCTGAGAGCGCCGTGGCCAGATCCGGTGACGTCACGTCTCTGTTGGTGAAGATCTCTGGCGTGTTCGTCCTCAATGTATAGTAAGACTCGATACACTTCTTCGTCTTCTCCAACGCGAAGTAGCAGCTGTGATGGAACAGGATCAGCATCTCCTCTGCGAACAAACCATACATTATCCATGATATTATCGAGTGTTGGACGTGGGTTAGGTTAGGGTGGCTAACATTGAAGAATAGTTCGAGTAGCAGATGATTGTAGGAGTGTGAAGATCCAGAGTGCTAAGAAGAGAAGAGGTAGATGACAACCAGAATAAGTGGGAAAGAGAAGGACTTACCTACTAGGGGGAATTCTGCCCCAGCCATTTGAGGTCATGTTCCCAGACAGAATGTACTTGGTAAACTCGGATCTGAATAATCATTGAGGTAATTGTAATTTTGATATTCTGGGAGATGTGATCTTGATTGATTTTTTACCACGTATCGCTTTTGACACTGTTACATATTTTCCACAATTATTTCTTTGGGGTCTTGAGATCGCTTTTGTGGTGCCCCGTTCAAACGATCCTAAACTTTCATCCTTTGCTTTTATTGAGAAATAATGGCCTTGGGACAAAGTATTCGATGTAGATACGATGCAGAGAGAGAGAGAGAGAAAAATTCAATTTTTGTGATATTCTCTCTCAAGGCATTCTGTTTTTGTGTACCTATTTCCTTGTGAATTGAGGACAAAACACACATTATCACAATCTGGTCCATCAAAAGCTGTCAATAAGGAAAAAAGTTTAAATATTGTGCAACGTGCTTGAATATTGATAATGTACTGTACTGTAAATAAAAATGGATGATTCGCAATTGGGGCAATTATATTATTAATATCAAATGTTTTATTAATCACAGTTCGCGAAAACTTCAAATATCATATCCTAATAATGTGATTCACTAATGTAAGATTCACTAATGATTCACTAAAGTAAGCCCGCAGGGCTTACCTCACCCCCCCTCCATTACATCCCAAAACCGCACAACCGGTATAGTTGAATCAGTTTCTCCTCCTGTAGTATTAACGACAAAAATGCATACCGGAGAAAATGAGTGAAAATGATTTGGCTGGACACATTTTTCATATCTTCAGAATGACTCACAGCGTATCTGAAAAATCCGATCATACTATGTTGAACCGATTTATCCTTGAATATAGATTGACGCCCACTTCAGATGAAGCACCTGACCTCTAGATGCGGCATCGTAGGTCAGTTATCTTATCGTACCCATAGCAACGACTTGCTATCAGTTCCAGCCTTGACTGTATGTCCGACTCTGACTGATGCGATAAACCGATAACACCTGTTGGCTAGCCGCCGATACACCGAACGTACGCCGAAAAGAACGCATGAACCATACGCATGAAACTTGCCAACTTCACTAACTATTGCGATCGCGAGGAAACCCTTAATTGATGGCCACAAGCTGTGTTCTTCCAACTTTAGGATAAATTAAATTAATTGAATACATTTGCAATGAAAATTGTAAATACATTAAGAAATTGTTAATATTGGTTCGGCTGCCATCGGTCGAATTAATTCGGGAGGGCTCGGCTCCCTGTGCGATTCATTATAAAAAAACAAAAAAAAACATTAAAAAATAAGGAAGGCGTGGGAATCAAATCCCGCTCGCTAGAACGCATGGCCGGCGTCATACCGCTTGTACCAATTAGACGTAATACGGATGGATGGAGTTACAAACGTATCTAAACAATTTGCCGTGACGCCTCGGGCTCGGACCAACAAGCCGAACCCTCCCAAACGAATCCGGCTGGTAGCAGTCGACCCACTTGTAATGGGTGTCAAAAAATAGCTATCACTGCCTACCTGTGATCTCTGGTAAATGTGGCTGTGCCGTGATCCATTCCTTCAGGAGTCTTATGTCCTCCTTGTCCAGGTCCTTGTTCTTGACGTATTCCTCCGCCGCCGTCACGCAGTGCATCTCTACCTCCATCGCCTGCTGCGTCTCTAACTCCGGCACGTGGTACGCGTCCAACTCGGTCGCGTGTTGCGCCTCGAACTCCATGTCCGGCAGGAGCCTCCAACTCAGACCTACTACAAGACACGAGGCCGGGGCTTATCACCGCTGACCACTGATAACAGCTCTTGAACTGATTCATCATAACCTCAATACGATTTATCGCAAGCAAGGTGTCTTTGTACTTCATGTATTCATGGAATATTTATGTAATAATGATGTAATATCTGCTTAATAATTATCCCATCTTCATGTAAAATATTGTGGTATAATGTAATATTTCTGTAATATAATTGTAATATGTATGTGATATGTATGTAATAATAACGTTATAATTATGTAATCATTCATGTTATATAATAACGCAATAATATTCATGTGATATTCATGTAACATTCACTTAATAGTAATGTGATATCCACTCGATATTTCGTAAATGTTCATGTTCATCGATATTTATGTAAAATATTGTGATATTCATGGAATATTCATTTAATGGTAATGGGACATCCACTTGATAATTTATTGTGATGTTTATGTAATATTTGCGTGATATATGTTTTGGGTGTCAAGACCGCCTGAAGTCTTTAAATGACCAAGAGGGAGCCTCCTGTTATCAATTCTAGGAGAACTTGATTAATTCATCCTCAGACTTGATTGAGAAACAATGACTGTATATCAATCTGTATATGTATATGTTTATCAATCAATCGATATTATTTGAAAAACAATTCATTTATAATTTATATTAATGACGAATGGTATCAATTAACTTCAAAGATTAAATCGAAATGAATAGTAAGACTACATTAAGAATATATCGTATAGTTATCAGAATAGTTGTAACAAAATAAGACGCTGTGGGTTTCATTCGTGGGCTGTAACAAAAGTCTAGCAGATTAAATGACGATGCCAGCAGTGCGTCTCTGTATCTCGAAGAAATAACGGATTTGTTGAGAACACTTTCTGTTGGTTAATTAGTTAGTGTTAGGGTTTGTAGGCGCGTCGCCAGCGAGGTCATTTGCGCCTATGTTCATGTCCGTGTACTTTGCCATAGTTGTCAACGTTTGTAACATATATATAACATAAAATGAAAGAGGAGGATAGATAAAGTGTCAGGAGAATGAAATAAATACAAACGCAAGGTTCAGTACTCCTCCATATACTCTGGTCACTAAAAGGCTTCCACTCGACCGAGACGGTCCGAACTTGGTCTGGACCCTCACTCCAGAACTTATCGCCATGGGTGACCCTACTGGGAGCAAATAAATTGCTCCGACGATAGCTCTGGAGATCACCGGGTCACGCAAGCCCCCACACCACAGTGTCCGGATCCTTCGAGGGGGTTATCAACCAAGTCCGTGAAATAACGTACGTTAAACGAAGAAATAGCAATAAAGTATTTGAGAGATCTAGAAAAGCCGATCTATAAGGTTCAATTTGCTTAGGGTTTAGTATTATAGTTTATAATATGAGTAGTCTACTAGTTCAAATGGAACATAATAAATCATGCCAGAAGTGACTTTGTAAGAGTAGAAGACATTGTTTATGTCGGAATAATAATAATACCAATGAGTATTTTATACAATATCTACGGTTTTAGGAGTACATTCTGGACTTAGTAAATCTACCTAGTTCTATTACAATAAGCGTGGATAAATAGCGAACAATTTGGATGTTACCTCTTCATAGCCCATATGGGTATTGATAATTTGAACTAATTGGTATGGAATAATTTAGATGTATTCAAAATCAATCAAAATATACTCGGTTATATGAAGACCATTAATATGAGTCAAGCTGAAATATTGAATGAATGTTGGGTTTAGAGGCGCGTCGACACCCTAGGTCATTTTCACTTGGTTTGAGTGTTGCCACCATCTTTCAATGAAGTTTACGTACACATATTAAAATATGAACTTACTTTGTAATATCGGCCGTTAAATATCGATCTCAATGCGTCACCATACGAACTACTAACAATGTTCCACGTGTCATTGTTCGCCTTCAACAAGAATCGAGACATGTGTTGCTCACTTGATTTAGACCTCGCAAGAAGAAATAATTACGCGTGATTTTTTGGATTTTTATTTGGTATATACACATAAGGCTTCATAATAACCTAAACTCGCGTAAAGGCGCGTAAAGGATCCAATATCGAGACATTTGGGATGATAGTGATGTCATAAAAGATAAGCCTCGAACAAGAATCGAACCCGAGACCATCTGATCGCCGGTCAGGTGCCCACTCAACTAAGCTACCGATATCTAACTATTGAAACAGTCATGACATACTTAGAGTGACTACACTTCCCCCATAGAAGGCTTGCTTAGAACTAAGCCCTCTACAGAGCTATAGAGCTATGTACAGAAAGTGTCGTTACTCCAGTATAGTCATGTCTTGAGAGAAGTGGTAAACACTACATACACTCTACGGACTACGGAGACAAGGCTAGTAGTGCTGCTAGAACGTCTATGCTTGTAAAGAAAGCAAAATTGCTCTGTGATTTAACGTTCTTAGTGCGATGAAGAAACCGCCAACTTATTACCAATCTTCTGAGATTGAAAGACAATAGTCGAACACATGTTATATCGTAAATAGAGCTAATATTGGCTTTATTACGCCGAAACGTCTCCACCAAAGAGTTTACCTTGGACCTAATGAGCAAAAGACTATTACAGTTATCTGGCTTTTGACAAAGGCTCTTCTCAAAAGCAAGCAGATAGAAGCGGGGAGTTTTCCACACTGAGACAAATCAAGAAATATAAGACTTTATCCAACTGTTTTATGGAATCTCAATGGATTTTAATGGATCCCAAACGTGTGATCCATAATCTTGCTTCTCATCCTCTAATTGGACCTGCTATGAAAGCTCAGGCCGAAGGTTTTAATATCGTCATTGCACCTAATCATATCCCATTCGAACAGATAGCGTGTGGTGTAGAGACTGCTATCTCCACGCTCCCATCTCAGATTGCTGATGAGATCAGTCTGGAAGCTAGCTCAATTGATTTGAAAGCTCGCCCAGTAGTAATATTTCCAAGAAAGAACTCAATGCACTTTGATGAGCTATAAAGCAATCATGATATAATTATACTTGAAGCAGACAAAGGAAATGCTACAGTAGTAGTTGATAGTAGTAGGCCTATGGCCAAAAAGGATATTCTGTAAGATGCCGCTTATCAGATCACTGACCGTGACCCAACTGTATATTTTGAGAAAAAAAATGATTTCATATATGAATGCCATTCTTGACTATGCAGTAAATAGTCATATGAGCCCAGGAATAAACTCTTCACTAAAATCAAAATAGGTCAATAAAACCAACTACGAATCCCTAGGATATACGGATGACCAAGAGTTCACAAAAAATGATCGTTGAGGACCATCGTTGGTGCTGTTGGTTTTGCTAAACAAGGGCTAGCCAAGTATTTAGCTAATTTATTACAACCATTGGCTGAACAAAATGGCACCCTACAGTACCCTATGATAAGTAGGCCTAATAATATAATTCAGTGTGCGTTAGTAAGCTTGCTAGCATTATAATATTGTATCAAGACTAAAAAACCTCTAGGCCTAGGCCGATGTCCTCTAGGCTACCCACTTCATGTAATTTTGTACAAGTGGAACACCAGTTTGCTATATACATGTCAGGCTAGAAATCGAAGAAGTCATTGACAAAGCATTAAAACAATTTGGAGCTGAATCCGTTCTTTTTAGTGGAAATTAGTGGAACTAAATCCAGATGTAGATATATTGTGTAATGTTATGGTGAAGGATAATGATCAAGTAGAGTCCTAACACTCATTTTGTATCGTATCTATTACGTGATGGAAGTCTTTAGAAGGACTAATGCTGACCTCGAAAGAAGATAATAGATGAAGAGAAAAGTAAAAAGCAACGCAACGTTCAGCGTTCCCTCCATATACTTCGGTCATCGGATCGCGACGGTCCGAACTTGGTCTGGACCCTAACTCCAGACCATATCGCCATGAGTGACTCTTTTGGGAGGAAACAATTGCAGAGCTCCGGACACCATCGGGTTACATAAAACCACCGGGTGTAACCCGGGTTAAACGACGTCAAGGTGTCCGGATCCTTCGAGAAGAACCTCGCTGCCGACGCGACCTTTAAACACTAACAATCATTCATTCATATAATCTACATTACGGAAGTCAAGTTCGACACCAACACCCAAACCCTCAACAAGTTCGGGTGGAAACAGGCCTACTACTACTAAGCCTCAAACAGCTATTCTTTCTAATGCTAGTGCTCGCGTTCTCCCCGAGCGCCAGGCAAAATCAGTTCACAAATTTGTGTCATCTAAATCCCAACAGAATTTTCTTCTACGATCCCACACAATCCACCTGAAATAACACCATCTTCCAGCTTTCCACACATTCTTTCATTAAACGTCCAATCCATAAGGAACAAAATTGAGGAAACACAAATTTTTCTCTCTACTGCATCGCCTGACATTCTCTGTCTATCGGAGCATTGGCTCTCTGTCCCAGAAGCGGAAGCCTTCACCATCCCACCCTACTGCACATCAACCACCTATTGTCGCCAGTCTTCCTATGGAGGAGTGGCAATACTCTCCAAACCCCACTTGGACACTCAATGATAATACCCATCCACAAGAAGGGGAAGAAGGACATAATTAATAACTATCGTCCAATCTCTTTACTATCTCCATTCTCTAAAATCTTCGAATCAGTTATACACATCAGACTCTCATCCTACCTTCAGAAGCATAATCTTCTTGACGTGAGTCAACACGGATTTCGGGCAAACAATCAACGTCCACAGCAATATATTCCTTCATATCTGCACTATATTCTGCCTTGGATAGTGGAGATAATGCTTTGGGACTATTCTATGACCTAAGCAAGGCATTCGACACCATTGACCATCAGCTTCTTTTTACCAAATTAACATGCCTGGGCATCACTGGTCCAGCCCACAAATGGATAACCTCATTCCTATCAAACCGCACCCAAACAGTGAGAATAATCTCAGAAAACAAACCCGTCTTGTCAAACGCTCTCCCTGTCAGCCAGGGCGTTCCACAAGGCTCTGTTCTTGGCCCCCTACTTTTTCTGCTCTATGTGAACGACTTGCCCAATATTCTCAATAGGAACACATCTACAGAATCTGTCAGAGGCTGCCTATCACAATACGCAGATGACACAAACCATCTCTTAACTTTCCAAAAGTCCGACGTTAACTCTCTTATCTTAGAGGCTAACCGTCAAGTAGCCCTAATGTCGGAGTACTGTAAGAAAAATCGCCTGGCCCTTCAAACAACTAAAACTTCCTACGTGTACTTCCACACCCAACATGGCAAACCCACCTACAGCCCCCTTATTCGCCTCAATGGCTCCAGTACTGCAAGAGACTACACTGTAAAATTCCTAGGAGTTAATATAACTGAGTCTCTGGACTGGTCCCTTCATGTAAATCAATTAGCATCAAGACTCCTAAGTGGCTGCTTCATGCTACGCAAACTGAAAACGACTGTCAGCCACTCTTCCCTCCTTCTTGTATACCACTCCTATTTCCACTCCATCTTCTCATACGCTATTATTTTCTGGGGTCACTCTCATCACGCTCACAGACTCTTTATCATACAAAAACGTGCCATTCGAATTCTTGCTGGGATATCTAGACGTCAGTCATGCAAACCTCATTTCACTAACCTCAAGATTCTAACCCTTACCTCCACTCTGATTTTGGCTGCAGCTACCTTTGCCCACTCTAATCCCAATCTATTTCCTCAAAACTCTACAAACCACTCTCACCTAACTAGGTCACGCTCAGACATCTTCACGCACTCATTCAATCTCAGCTTCCACAAACACAGCCCCACGTATCTTGTTCCAAAATCTACAACAAACTTCCACCTCATATTCTCAGCTCTTAGTCTCCTACGTCCTTCAGACACAACCTACAATCGTTCCTCCTCATGAAACGTTACTATAGACTAGACGAGTTTTTGGGTACAAACTGAATCTCACCTTCTCACACCTTATATGTGCTATTATTACTTTTTTACCTCAATGACATTAAAATTCTTGTGCTAATGACTCTGTATTCTTATTCTTATGTATCATAATTTTATATTAACATTAACAATGTATATACTATGTAAATATTACTCTGACGATACCCATACAAGCCTGCTTGCTTAACATCTTTTATTCATGTATGTTTCAACTCAATGATATTGAATATTATTATCCACACGTATCATCGTCTCCAAGTAAATGTTGCGTTCTACTTTCCCTTCTGTCGTTTCGTCTCGTTAATTCGTATCTTGCCCTCCTCCAGGAAGTAACCAGCCAGGCTTGCCAATTTCTCGTTGTGCTCGTCTGAAATCACAACATCTTTATCAACTCATTCACATATCATTATGAAAAAGATTGTACACACCAATTCATTATTCATTCGATAATATCAATAACTAACAGAGGCCCGAAGTGACGTCTAATTAGTTTTTGCTTCCCATAGTTCACAGGCGTGGCTTATTGGTCGGATATCGAGATCGAGATTATCTGCATTAACTGTTGATGCGTGCCAACCGGGGCCAACACTCAAGGCGTGAACAACTCACCACACAGTTCCTCTACTGAAGCCAACTCCCCTCCCAAGTCACGTGGTAGGCAGGCTTTAGGGATGTACTGGTAGAACGACTCCATGTCTCCGGTGTGGAAATGAAGCTGCGAGAAGAAAGAACACAACTATTCGGCAGTCGAAGTACCAGCTACGCTTCGAGCGGGATACTGAAGAAGTGGGGGGAAGTTGTAGATCTGTGACTGTTTTCAATTCCTTATCGCATTTAAAATCGCCTTCTCTCGTTACTCTTACTGAAGAGTTTTGAGATGACGGATCCCACGATCTCTTTCACCAACTTGAGTTAGCAGTTAGTAGCAGGGTTCAAAGGCGCGTCGACAATGATGAGAAAACGAAATAAAACACCATCGCAAGGTTCAGTAGTACTTCCTCCATATACTCCGGTCACCAAAAGGCTTCCACTCGACCGAGACAGTCTGAACCCCCACATCACGACAAGGTATACGGATCCTTTGGGGGTAACTCAGATTGGGGGTCAAACTACACTTTCGTCTTTCGCCTTCATTGGAAAACAATGGTTCGAAATTCATAATATTGGATTGAACTGCGACTCTTCTCAATAAATAATTACGATAATTCGAACTGAAGTCTACAGTCCAGAGAAACAGAGTCTTGAACAGAAGATTGTCGATTGGTTATCAGAATCACCCTAAATACGTATATATACTTACCAAACTCATGAGTTCTTTGTTCATGAATGGTCTCACTATCATCATGAATTTGTCAATGAAAGAAACGACATTGATGACGTAAATCGCTTTCAGTCTCACCGGGTTGGCTTCCTGAAACAACGAATAGTGCTCGAATAGTAGTATTAACGAAACGAAAACTAGTATTCACTACAAACCAATCGTACACAAGTTTCGCGTGAACCAGGTTCGCAGTGGTTAGATAACATCGTGCTGTAATGACCACTGCACGCTATCGGTGTCCTTAATAACCACAGCTCCAGTTACCAACCTGCACGTATTGCAAGAACCTCTTGAGCAGCGAGATGCTGATCTTGGTGACGTGTAACAGCCTGACACCTTGCATGTTGAAGAGGATGACAAGCCCGTCGGTCGTGCCGGTCTGTCGTAATCTCGCGTCGGCCGTCATGATGATGAGCTTCAGGTTGTCTGCGAACATGAACTTCGAGAGCTCCATCTGCCGCAGCCCGCTGTAGATGACGTGGTAGCCGAGAGGGGTGACCGTTGGGAGCGGTGTACAATACCTAAGATACACGTGTCAGGTCAATGTGAATGAACGAATGTTGGGGCATAATTTTATATGAAACCTAATACTAGGTTACGAATACACTGTACCGTGTAAAAGGCCGGTACCAGTCAATGAAGAAATTACATGCAAGGCACCAAAGACCATGACGGTAAGCCTATGCTCCGGCCTAGGCTTGAAAGGCCTACATGTAGTAAGGCGATAAATCATAATACTACTAAGTAAGGTCCAGTAGAACTGCAGGCGCATTCTCAATAATAAATAGGCACATAGGGCCATAGTCATAGGGTAGCGAGACACAATAGGGGCTAAACTAGCTGTAATTGCAGCTTGTTCATCTCATTCGCCAGAATCTTGACGCTGTGCTTACAATGCTGAGAGCGCTGTGGCCAGATCTGGTGACGTCACGTCTCTGTTGGTGAAGATCTCTGGCGTGTTTGTCCTCAATGTATAGTAAGACTCGATACACTTCTTCGTCTTCTCCAACTCGAAGTAGCAGCTGTGATGGAACAGGATCAGCATCTCCTCTGCAAGTTATCGTTTCAATTAATAATGTTTCAAAAGTAGATTCCTGATACCATCCATATCGATATCAGTAATATATTAGAACTCATAGCAGCTATTTTGGTGGGTTATCACTCTGCCCGTTGGCTGCACTCATCGTAGCATTATCGCTGAACGCACATTTATGTATGTGTCACAGTATGTTTTACATTATTGAGATTCAGGGTTAAAGGAGCTTCTACATGTGGCTCAATGAAAGGTCAGAGTGGGTGTACCATTACGCTCATCACTGCCTACCTGTGATCTCTGGTAAATGTGGCTGTGTCGTAAGCCATTCCTTCAGGAGTCTTATGTCTCCCTTGTCCAAGTCCTCGTTCTTGACGTACTCCTCTACCGCCGTCACACAATGCATCTCTAACTCCATCGCCTGCTGCGCCTCTGACTCCTTCGCCTGTTGCGCCTCTAACTCCTCTAACTCGCACGCCGCTTGGTCCATTCTGTCGTGGTTTAGAGTACCTTCCGAAGCCGAGTTGACTCATGAAGAATGAGGCCCGTAGTGCGCATGGCGGTGAAATACAATGGGTATCTCTTATAATAAAATAATACAAAACAAGCATACCTGCCACTCCGCCTACGAATAGTGAGGTATTTTACCATCAACATCTAATTTTAGGACTAAAATGAAAAATTAGTAACACCGTTCAAAAACGGAGTTTGCCATTACATGGAAGCGGAATTAGAAACTTGGACATCAATATTGAGAAGAAAAAAATACTGTTATAAAATATCTATGGTTTTACTTCTACAATGCTAAATATTTCGTGACTGTTTCATAATAATAGGTATTTGTGCCAGGATTTTTGGCCAGTGATCAATCGAAAAGGTTTCGGAAACCGTATTTATCTCATTAGTATTATAGTAACACATCACGAATATCAACTTGGCTAACCAAATAAAATCGCTTAAAACAATGAATACATATTCTATAAAGCAATTCCAAAACTTTCTAAAATGGCTATACCAGCAATAGAAATTGAAAACACATTAAAAAACAACTAGTTTGGTACAATATAGTTCGATCGTAATACAGTTCTAGTTCAAGGCCTATGTGCATTATACACTCATCTAACACGATCCCAGAGTCAATTATGATAAGACACAGGATATCACAGGTAAACCTACCTAGGGCAGTACCTCAGTGCTGTGAACAAGAACTCCTTCACCTGGACAGCATCCTACTCAGCTCTTCCTCGTGTTGCTACGTTACCACAGCTTTCAAACACATGTGCAAACGAGGCAACACAAGAAACAACTGGCGGAAGAATGTCTATATGTTTATGTGGCGCCTGTTTATAAGCGTGAAACTAGATTACAACCATGCAGTGAATATACCAGAGCATGCTGTTAACATGAGCAACTCCCCTGCCTTGGAACACACACGCTAAAGCACGAATTGTAGCATGCATTGTACGAGGAAGTGAAACCCAGTGACCAGATATTAACACGGCCGGACCGGGACTCAAACCCTGGACAATACAGACAATTATAACCCTCGGTGCACTCTGCATAGAAACGATGGTTACATGAGAACAGTAGATCATAAATTAACAAGACTCTCATGCGCAACTCAACAAGGGTGGTCCTGGTTTCTACCGCGATACAGTCCATACAAGTCTGAAACGCACTGTATCACAGATTGAAACCAAAGACCAACACTGATGAACAAGAAATAGAGACGTGTAGAACGAGTATATATATTATATAATTCAGTTTATCCTACAGTACACTCTGGACTACAGACATTAAACAACATGCAGTGCCAGAGAATACCAGAGGACAAGCCAAGTCATGTTTAACAAAAGAAGAAATCATCTCTGAAATCATCGCAAAACAGTAGGCTCTTGTCGTAGTGATATGCACTGCACGAGGAATTGAATCCCGGTGACCTGACAAAAACACAGCCTAACCGGAACTCAAACCCTGGACAACACATACAATACCCTCGTGACATGCTGGCAAAACACACTAGAACAGTATGGCAGTAAAAACCGGCAGCATATTCGCTTTATATAGGATATAGGCGCTTCGGGCCAGGCGTGGTGTCATCCTCCACACATCAAGCAACACGCAAGCTCTTCAACTAGACAGCATCACACCCAGCCATTCCTCGCGTTGCTACGTTACCACAGCTTTCAAACACATGTAGAAACAAGGCAACACAAGAAACAACTGGCGGAAGTTTCAAACGCAAGACGCCTGTTTCATAATCACTGGTAGAATCGTAGACAGTGACACATCCTTACTAATAACTACACTGCTTCACGTCTGACCACACTGTCCTCATGTACTCACCGTACTACAATTAGTAACACATGTAGAAACTATGATTACACTAGAACAGTATGTTCATCTCGAGGGTCAGTTCTTCCTTGCGGTATCATTGTTCCTACATCTACTCATAGGAGCGACCAACACGCAAGGAACAGCTCCTGGTTACAAGAGAAGAATACGGCAAAACCGGGACAAACACGGACAATTACACTAGTCGATTATGATCGTCAACAGGAAACCCCATACCCAACAAACCACAAGCTGGTGCCCGTGTTGCTAGGTTACCAGTCACGATAAACAACTGTGGATACCCGACAAATTTAATATTGGAGGATACTTATCGGACACTTCGATTTGATGAGGGGGTAATACACGTCCACACTGTCCGTATGTACCCACGGTGCAACAATTACTAACACATGTAGACTCCATGGTTACACAAGAACAGTATATGTTGATACAACGCACGAAATCTCCTTGGACGAACGCACGATCTGATATTCTGTATGTATATGACGTGTAACCACACTGTCCTCATGTACTCACGGTGCTACAATTGCTAACACATGTAGCAACCATGAGTACACAAGAACAGTGTGATTATTTCGGAAACATTCAACATCATCTGCACGTAGAAACGATGATTACACATCTTTATCAATTGCTATCAAATGCTGCATCGATTGCTAGCAGCCAATCGCAGTCTCTAAGTAAATGTAAGCCAATCGCAGTATGTAAGTAAATATAAAAAATACACAGTTGTAATAATGAAGAGGACCCAGGAGAGAGAGGTTATAAGCTGTTATAGGCACAAGTTGTTTATAAGCATGACACTAGATTACAACCAATCACGCAGAGTACTCCATTCGAACTCATAGTGAAGCATGAATAGTGGACGCATATTATACTTTGCACCCTGTATTACCTGTAACTGTGCCCAGTATTGTACGAGGAACTGAATCCCGGTGACCAGACGATAGCACGGCCAAACCGGGACACAAACCCTGGACAACATGGACTATGTGAGGATTACTGATGCTGGTATTATTTTAATCCAAGACAGCACGAATCAACAAGACTACATGAGCAACTCAACAATGCTATTCTTGGTTTCTACCTGATACAAAGTCGAACCCACTGTACCACAGATTGAAACCAAAGATCAACACACCTTCTCCACGTCACACTGCTTCACGTCTGAACACACTGTCCTCATGTACTCATCGTACTACAATTAACAGTATCAAACGTAGAAACGATGATTACACAAGAACAGTATATTTATCAATGCCAATAATATCCTTGTAGGAAGTATCATTAACCTGATGTAAGCCAACTGCAGTGGCGCACCTTTTTTTCTTAATAAAAAAAGCTCTATAAAACAGGAGCCTGGAGAGAGAGGTTATAATTCTAGTCACGCAAGTAAATCGCACACGTGACACTAGATTACAGCCAATCACTCCAAGTCCCTACAGATGATACTCCTACTACATTGAACATTGAAGGTGTTCCTCTTCGCATTGGAGCACACACTATTACCTGTACCACTACCTATACCTTATTTACTCACCGTACTACAATAAGTAAAAAACATGCAAAACGACATTGTGTTTACTGATGTCAACATTATTCCTGCCATAACTCAACAATGTTGTTCTTGGTTTCTACCGCGATACAAGTCAAACCCACTGTATCATAGATTGGAACCAAAGAGGAACACTGATGAACAAGAGATGAATAAGTACCGATAATGAATAGGATGAGTGTACGCCGTAATACAGAATGGATAATACCAAAGGACCAGCAATAGGATCACGAGACATGTTTATACGTAGCATACTCATCCTGTTGTACGAGGATGTGAATCCCGGTGACCAAATATAACACGGCCTAACCGGGACTCAAACCCTGGACAACATAGACAGGAGTTCTCAGCTATTCCCCACACTGTCCTCATGTACTCACCGTTACATCATACAGTTTATCCTACAGTACACTCTGGACTACAGATATCATAACCATGCAGTGACAGAGAATACCAGAGGACAAGCAGTAACATGCTGTTGACATGAGCAACCTTCTCTCTTCACATTGGAACACACGGCTACGTTACCAGTTAGTCCTCCAGTCCACTCTGTACTACAGATATCATATCCATGCAGTGACAGAGAATACCAGAGGACGAGCAGTAACATGCTGTTAACATTAGCAACCTTCCCTCTTCGCATTGAAACACACGGCTACGTTACCAGTTAGTCATCCAGTACAAGCCGTACTACAGATATCATACAACATGCAGTGACAGAGAATACCAGAGGACAAGCAGTAACATGCTGTTACCATAGCAACCTTCCCTCTTCGCACTGAAACACACGGCTAAGTTACCAGCTAGTCCTCCAGTACAAGCTGTACTACAGATATCATAACAATGCAGTGACAGAGAATACCAGAGGACGAGCAGTAACATGTGGCAGCCAATAATTCCTAGTGACATTCTAGAGACGCGTTCATTTCCTAGAGACGCGTTCATTTCCTAGTGACATCCCAGAGACGCGTTAAAGACCCCAGTCATACTCTGCTCTGAAGAAGGAAGTGAATCCAGTAACCGGGGATTAACCGACCAACACCAACCGGAAATCAAATCCTCCACAAACACATGTAGCCACACTGTACGTCTTCACTCACAGTTCACAGCATTACAATTAAGTCACACACGATGCCAGACTAGCACTTCTCGTACTCCTCACCGACTGTGATACATGCTGATAACACTGTAGTCACAAGCTTGTGAGGCGGAGGAGAGAGCGAGACAGAACGCAGGACGTTGTTTCAGCACCAACCCCACAGAAGCATGATTCAAACGCCTAACGTCTGCTTCAATCACTGCAAGAATTGTAGACAGTGACACATCCTTACCAATAACTACACTGCCTCACGTCTGACCACACTGTCCTGATGTACTCAACGTACTACGATTAGCAACGCACGTAGAAACGATGATTACATGAGAACAGTATGTTTACGATGCTGGTATTATTCCTGTCAGTGAATCCAAGATGATCGACAAGACTTGTATGCGCAACTCAACAATGCTGTTCTTGGTTTCTACCGCGATACAAGTCAAATCTAACGTACCTCAGATTGAAACCACCAAAGATCAACATTGATGAACAGGAGAGATGAATAGATGCCCAAGTTAGTCCGCCAGTGTAGGGCCAAGTAGGGCCAGCAATTTACGCAACATGTTTATACGTAGCATACTCATCCGTGTTGTACGAGGATGTGAATCCCGGTGACCAAATATAACACGGCCTAACCGGGACTCAAACCCTGGACAACATAGGCAGGAATATCACAGTAGTCGGATAGCATGGATAACAGTTCTTAGCTATTTCTATTTACTGTTCGACCTGAGCCCACACTGTCCTCATGTACTCACCGTACTACAATCATCAACACATGTAGAAACGACGATTACACAAGAACAGTATGTTCATCCTGCCAGTATTATCTGTGCATGCTAGATCGCTGTGATGAACCCCTCCCTAGCACACGAAGGAGCAGGAAACACGCAAAGAACAGCTGCCGGAGGATGCAGGAGCCTGGAGAGAGAGGTTATAAATCTAGTCACGCAAGTTAATCATACACGTGACACTAGATTATAACCAATCACACCAAATTCCCACCTTGACTTCCGACCAGAAAATAATATTGGATGTATCAGACGATGATTTTGATACATGGGACGCATGATTTTGATACATGATTTTGATACATCAAACACGCATTCAAATATCATACAGTTTGTCCTCCAGTACAAGCTGTACTACAGATATCATAACCATGCAGTGACAGAGACTACCAGAGGACAAGCAGTAACATGTGGCAGCCAATAATTCCTAGTGACATTCTAGAGACGCGTTCATTTCCTAGTGACATCCTAGAAACGCGTTCTAGACCCCAGTCATACTCTGCTCTGAAGAAGGAAGTGAATCCAGTAACCGGGGATTAACCGACCAACACCAACCGGAAACCAAATCCTCCACAAACACATGTAGCCACACTGTCCAACTGGACTCACAGTTCACAGCAGCACAATAAGTAACACACGATGCCAGACTCACATCTCTCGTACTCCTCACCGACTGTGATACATGCTGATAACACTGTAGTCACAAGCTTGTGAGGCGGAGGAGAGAGCGAGACAGAACGCAGGACGCTGTTTCAGCACCAACCCCGCCGTAGCATGCACATCGTACAAGGCGTCATGGCGCAGGTCAACAATGCAGTTCTTGGTTTCGACTGTGGTACAAGTCAACTCACCGTACCACACATTGAAACCAAAGATCAACACTGATGAACAAGAATAGAGATGCGCATATCGATGGGAAATAAGATCCAGGAGAAGCATACCAGTTTGTCGTCTAGTACACTCCGTACTGCAGATATCATGAGCCATGCAGTAACAGAGAATGCCAGAGGACAAAATACTGTATTGAAAAAAAATATATATATATATCAAGGTATTCGATATACTCCCACGTTATAAATACGTATATTCAATATAAGAAAAGTAGCTTGAAAACATACATGGAAACTTTGCAATATCAAAATATATAATTGTTAATCAATTGTTAATCGTACCACACATTGAAACCAAAGATCAACACTGATGAACTAGAGATAGAGATGCAGATATCGATAAGAATAAAGGATTCAGAAGAATCACACCAGTTTGTTCTCCAGTGCACCCCGTACTACAGATATCATGAGCCATGCAGTAACAGAGAATACCAGAGAACGAGCTGGAGTGAGATGGATAACTCGTAGTTTTAGACAGAGTAACAGTATCATCTACATATGAAGAAGAATGTCATCAATGCAGTTCTTGGTTTAAATTGTGATACATGATGTAGTACACTGTACCAACAAAACAATCCAAAGAAAAACAAAAACGACTTTTTGATCAAAATTACCGATACGTTAGATCCTTACCCCTTTCATTGAAATCAATACTCAGAACATAACATTTGAATATCACTTTATAATACTTACGAGACTAAAATTATTCAAAAGTAAATAGAAGAAAACGTGGACATTTACTAAAATACCAAAGTTTAGATAACAAATAATCACAATGCTTATTAAACTACACGACCATAATAAACTTATTGGTTTCTTACCAGTATAATTATCACAAGTTATTCTGCCAAACACTGAACCACAACTGACCTCCGTGGCTAGAACCACGTGGTTATATAGGGTGAGAATTAGGGGTGGAAGCCTCAGAACCAGCGCACATCGACCCGAGCGACCTCATTGGTTCCCGCCGCCAAATACAAGCGCTGGGATTGGCTAAGTGTTCCCGCCGCTAATATACGAGCGTTGATTGGCTCAGCAGACAACGCAGAGAGTACTACTAGCGCCTCTGGTGACTAACAAGAGAAATAGAACACACTAGAAAAACGATATAGGTTTATCACGTTGATGGATGAACGAGGAGACAACTATATTAAGAGGGACAACATTGAAATCCCCAAGTTTCACATTTACACCCAATTAAGTTTTTCTGTTATTTTAGTTTTATACTATTACCCACAGAAAAAAAATGAAATAAATGAAATAACATTTTTGGGGGCAATTTAATAATTTCATACATTTTTTCAATTGTTATGGAGACTATTTTTTCTAGAAAACGACTTGAGAAAAGTAGTTTTAAAAAAAATCATAGTCTTCTCGGTAGTACATTTGATCAAGTTATGCATTGATGTTACTTCATCATTTTTTGGTAGGAATGACAAATTAATTTATCTCGCGCATTTTCTGAATCAAAATTATTAATATTTTTTTTCTATTCAACGATAATTGTTTTATGCATGCTTTATTCAAGGTATACTGTAAATAATGCATAACTTCTTTTATTATCTAGTTTATAGAAAACACAGAAAAAATTGTGCAAATCCATCCAGTACAATAGATTTTATTTCCTCCTCCATTCCAGAATACCGGTATGTAAAAAAAAAAGATTTTGCGTTAACTTACTTCGAGAAAAGAACAATGCTTCCGAAGCGATTTGGAACGACACTAAGTTCAATATAAAATATATCAGTGGATTAGTTCATATTATTTCTTCGGTAGCCCAAAAAGGGGATATAAAATGAATAAATTATTAAAGGAGAATGTTTAATTCCATCCAAGACAAATTTTCATTGTTACCCCCACCCCCCTCAATTTGCTTCATTCCCACGTGACGCTGATCTCATCGAGTTGTTTATTCTAGTTTTACTCATCATTTGGATAAAAGCCTACTCAATTAATTGTTCTAATAATTCTCCAGTAATTCTGATTCGAAAGTATTTATTCACACCCCCATGTTATTCTGACGAGAATGTTCCAACTCATATCATTTCAAAATGAATAATAGTTTTAAAATGAGATTGAAATTAGAAGTGTTGCTATGCTCTCATTAGGGAATCCAGAAATTTCAAGCTAATGTTATATTTGGTGTATTTAAATGTTCATCCATTTTGGATGAGAATAGACATTCAAGTTTCGAATTCTGTGCATTTAATTCACTTTCTAATCAAATTACCCGTTTTAAATATTCCATTATATGAATAAAATATCCGTTTAGCCAGCTCTGGAGGCTTTGCGGGGAAATCAGACTCGGATTTGATTCTGGAATAGACTGTTCTAACCAGAACCAAGTTTCAAGACAATCACAAGGGAAAAGTGTAAACATTATTATTTTATTTAATACATTGACGACTATTGTTTCCAAGACAGATTCAACTTGATTGATCAGAAACTTCATCGAATGGACGAAAATTAGAATCGAATAGATAGAAAATGTCAGAAGCTTTTTTATTATTATAACAAGAAATATCATAACATACACAATTAATATGATCAATTCCTGATAAATCGATTATATGACGTACTCAATAAAATAGTTTCTCTACAACCAATTGGTGAAAATGTTTGTGTTTTTGAATATGTTTTTGCTTACAGTTTATTTTTGTCTGACCCTATTTCTTCTACTACCTGCTCTTCACAAATCTCACTTAGATAATATGTTCATTTTCAAAGTATATTATACCTAAGATCTACAAAAGTAAAAATTAAGAATCTAAACAACCTTTGAATTTATTTATACTATTGTCTACATTAAATATGTAAATATGAAATATGACGATAAGTTTCGATTTAATAGATTTCTCTAATATTTATATTGTACATGAATGATCTCAACATCAACATATCTAATAATGAAATCACTATCTTTGCTGATGACACCACCGTTGTTATATCTTCTGATAGCATGGAAGAAGCCACTGATAATATGAACATAGCAATTGAGTAGGTCAACCTATGGTTTCAAGTAAATACATCTGTAGGCGTACTAAATAATGCGACGACTAATTTATTGGTTTTCAGTAATAAACGGAACCATACTAAAACATAAAATAATCCTCTAGTTGTAACTTGTAAGACTCTCTAGACACATACTATCAAAACACCTCACATTTCAACTTGTTGATTCTCTAGTCTTAATTTGATTATTGTGACGTAATATATGGTCCATGTTTAGAGTAGTCATAGCATTGCCAGAGTTCAAACTGCCCAAAATGCGTGTCTTCAATTTATTCTCAACATAACGAAATATAGCCCCCAAACAAAGAGGAATAACAGTACCATGAAAAGTGTAAGTGGTTAAATATGAGTGCAAGGCGAACTCTTCATTCAGGAATATTTATAAAAACCATAATGTCATCAGGTCAACCAGAGCATCTAAGAAACAAATTTATTCAAAGAGAGGAATCACACTCCATCAATACACGAATTAAAATTAAGCATTCAATAGTCTCCCACTCCACCATTATGTTTAAACGATCCTTCACATATAATAATAATAATAATAATAATGATTTTTATTTAATAGCTCAGAAGCCAATTTTTTACATTTCATTTCTAGATGAGCCTTAGCGAAGATTTCCATGCAACTCTTACCGAGCTTAGTCTGTGTGTTTTGTTTGTTTGTTTGTTTGTGGGCACTGCACAGGTCGCAGGGTTTGACCGATCGACATGAAACT
Source organism: Brachyptera putata (assembly GCA_907164805.1). NCBI lineage: Eukaryota > Metazoa > Arthropoda > Insecta > Plecoptera > Taeniopterygidae > Brachyptera > Brachyptera putata. Next base: position 14,940,172 of record OU015472.1, on the reverse strand, counting down.
TTTTTTCATACGCAAACTCATCCAACTTGGAACTGTATAGTTTTGGGGTCAGATCGGTTGGACCATTTTTGAGAAACATCATTTCCAATTTTCTGAAAACCCCATAAGATTAGGCCGGGCGGAAAAAATTGAAAAATAAAATCTCTCCAATATAATTCAAATTTTCCTCAAATGTGAACACAGAAATAATACACATTAATAGAAATTGACGTGTAATTCGGACCAGCCGTTAGAAGAAAATAATGTAATTAATACATGTTTTTTATTTATAGAAAATATAGAAATATTAGTGGGAAAATATTGGATTGTTAAATTCACGGCTTCCTAGATCCATTGGCATCGGATAAAGTTCATTTTATATGATCAAGGTGTGTAGAGTTTCGCTCATCTTACAACGCACATTCTGCGTTTGCCTAGTAATAATACATATTACAATTAAAATAGAACTAAATACATTATGGTTCAACAAAGTTTAACCAGTTATGTTTACTACTTTACAACTTTATAGGCATGCAACATTCATATTCTATGTGGTGTGCTGTACTCTATAGTTTCATAATTCAATATTCTATTTTTATAATTCAATATTTAGTATATAGTTATTAGATATTGATATATTTTTCATATTATATCTATGTATCTGTCTACGTAATAGCAGTTAAGTGTAAGAGACGCTATTGGCTCAACTTCACCGGATTAATAAAGATATTTTTATTATTATTATTAAGTCAAAGGTGTTGTTACTACATTTTTAGGTGTAAAAATTGACAGACATCTTGATTGACATGAACATATAAATAGTCTGACAAAAAGCCTAACCAAGTCGTGTTTTGTAATCCGTATTCTAAGACAGCAATCCTGTTAATCCCATTTATTATGGTTATTTCGGGTCCCGCGTACGTAAGTCAATCATGAAGTATCAAGATGCTTAAATACAGAAAACAGTTTTACGAATAAAATTTAAGAAACGGAAGTCTCATTCTTTAGAAGGATTTTCAGAATTTTGGAAGTTATGACTTTGCCTAGCTTTTTATATGCATACACACATATATATATATATATATATATATATATATATATATATATATATATATATATATATATATATATATATATATATATATATATATATATATATATATACTCATAATACAAATCAAGAAACATTTATCATCGGCTATTACCAATACAGATATCCATCAACATAATACAAGAAACAAGAATGCAATGCGTGGTATTACAAGCAAAACGGCTATATTCCAACAGGACACAAAATATCAGGGTATTGGTGTATAGCGCTCTTCCAGGATGTATAAGTGTTAAAGAATTCTTTTTGGGCTGCCATCATAAATGATTTGAAGATCTTAGAATATACTTGCTTTTCTCTTAATAATCTTGATCATATTTTATTCACATATTCTTATATTACTAGGAGAACGCCATATATGCGTTGTTAGCCGAGGAACCATAATGATAAAATGGTTGAAGTTGATAGCTGTAGCCGTTTGACCTGTGGAGAACCACCAATTTTTTTCAGTATGTCAAATTGAATCCTCGCTGAAGGTCGTCTAATAATATAATAAAATGATTTATTAATGTTATTTTTTATGATTTGCTTAAAAGAACGACGTACTTGTTGAGTTTTATAAAAAATAACACTAGTACGCCACTAGTATTATATGTTTATATACAGTATATTATTATCATTATATTGAAATTTTATTCGTTATAAAAGTATTTATTCATAACAAAGAATTATTCGTTGATATGTGAAAATAAAATGTATTCGAATTCTTGCAACTATATACATTTACATCTATATATTGTTGAATATTGATTAACATTGTAGTTATCAAGATGTATTGAGCAAACGTGTGTGTTTTTCATTTTCAACCTGTTTGTTCAGTTTTTATGATATCATGATCAAGTACAGAATAGAATATTAAAATAGTACAGTCCCAGGGAGGCAGTTAGTCCACGCATTATTGCAGGTGGCCGGATGAAGACTCTAATCCCACAGAGGCCTGGTAAATCCTAATACCACATAGCTCCCAGGTAGTCAATTAGCCCACACATCAGTGCAGGTGGCCGGATGAAGACTATAATCCCACAGAGGTCAGGTAAACCCTGATACCACATAACTCCCAGGTGGTCAGTTAGCCCACACATCATTGCAGGTGGCCGGATGAAGACTGTAATCCCACAGAGGCCAGGTAAACCCTGATACCACATAACTCCAAGGTGGTCAGTTATCCCGAGTTATGTGGTATTAAGGTTTACCTGGCACCAATCTGACGAATCCTATATTCATCTCACGGAGAATAATAAATAAATGAATACAAAATTAGTGTTTTTCACATGCTGATTGTGTCATTTTTTCAAAGTTACAACTAGGGCTAGAATGTTTATGCACTAAAAAATGAGACGACGGCATCTATGTTTGAATCATGTTATCCAGGTAGAAGCGGAGTTGTTAGATTAGGCCAGGCTAGGCCAATTTGAGTATCTGTTGCATATCGCCCCGTTATTTATATTGGGAATAATAGCCCTCTTTGTATTTTTGTATTTGTTTGTTTATTCGTGATTAATTTACGAAGGTAATATGTAAACAATGTACATGAAAGTAAAATGTTCAGTAAATCAATTGTATAATAAATATTCGTCCAGGCAATAGGCAGGTTATATATTAAAGTATTTGCTATAGGCCTGAATAAAGTTACTTAATGAGAAATTCTTCAATTCGGATTTGAATTCGTCCTGTTGGTGCTTTTTTTCATCTCTCTGTGAAGATAGTTATGATGTCCATTTCACACAAAACCTTACTCACACCTAATCCTGGTGGCCATCTTATAAAAACTCATGAAAACTAATAAAGGTAACCTAACACAACCCTAAAACAGATCATCACCGCTTACTCATCAAGGCCGGTATTAAGATTTTCATTATATTTTGAGAAGGACTATAATTGGGTAATTTGCCGACCCCTAGCCCAATCATCTATCGCACTGCGATAGAAACTAGTCACGCCAGGCGTAGGTTCGAGTCCCGCATAAGGTAGGTATGAGTTTTTGTGAACTTTTCACCGATCATCACTTGACGCCTAGGTCTAGCTCTTTTTGTCTGCACATGTTTTTTTTTGTTATTATTGTTTGCTATTTTTGGTCTGAACTTGTAAAGCATGAGTCTTAAAAATGTATGTCGTCATTCCCTGCCTGGTTTCCTGAGTACAAAGATGCTATGATACAGATACGGGAAGAAAAGAAAATGTACGATACTACGCACCCGTATTATTCCATATAATACATTGGGAAATCGTTGGAACAAGTTCGTGGATGTTACTCAGTGCCGGACTAGGCTACCGGGCAATGCCCGGTGGGCTGCTGGCGGAATGAATATCAAAATGGGCCGGTTACCCGCGTATATGTTTTGCCACGTTCGTACTTTTGTTCCACTTTAACGCTACACTTCCATTCGAGGTGCCTAAGTGATAAAATCCCCCCCTAGAATCCCCAAAAATCCACCCAAGTGATAAAATATCTAGTGGAACCAGTAGTAATAAAAGACCTCAGCCGAGCATTTTTATAATTTTTAAAATATAATTAGTCATTTTGAATGGGATGTTTTTGTATTTTCTAATGATATCGAGATTCATTTCATAGTTAGTGAATATAACCTTGTTGAATCAGGTACCACCGAAACAAATTGATATACAAACATTTAAGATGGTCACCCCATTAGAACTGGGATTTGTATAATATTGTTGTTTGATGCAATCGAATTGTAAAATATAAGCATTCGATTGTAATTAGCTTGTAGTTGGAATGTGATAACTTGCAAAAAATAGCCCTAACTTCAACTTGTATCCAGGACTATTGCAAATTACATCAAAAAGCCTAAATGTGGATGTCTACCTAACGTAAGAAATATGACCCGAAAAATCACGAAAATCACGGGTTCCCTAACTATCTGGTAATTAAGGTATAATAAGAGAGCCAAACAAAAAATCACGTTCGGCGACAGTTTTCCGGCTTTTCCGCAACAACGGGCGGTCGGTCTCCGCTAGTAATCAAAAACATCTCTGTTCAATCATTTATAATCATCTCTCCAATCACATCAAATTATCAGCCACATATCCTGCATTCAAATCCTCTCTCAAATCATTCCTCAGCGACCAGGCATTCTATCCCCTCCATGATTTCATTTCCCCTATCAACACCTAGTCAAACTGCCTATCACCCATCACTGCTTGCACTCATTGTATTTCACTCACTCTCATGTCCTTACCATCACAGCATTCTTATTAATTATTAATTTACAATTTTATCTTATTCAACTTATTTAAATTGAAGGTTCTCATCACTCATCACACAGGAATTTCTCATCACTGACATTGAAAATTTTACTGTTTTTTTATTCTTTGAATTATAGAAGTTGAATTGTAACAAATGTTTTCTCAAAATCATATCTTGTTCATCTATACCGTACGCATTTTCTATAATTTCGGAACCATGACAACCAATTTTAGCATTTCAGCAAAGGCCTAGGCGTATTTGTAATCAGAACTTTGACATTATTCACCCCAAAGTCACTATAGATTGTTTCTCGTCTAGAAGATTATCTTGATGTACCGTCATGTTTTATTTTAATAATCTATTTTAATTACCATGGCATCAAGAAACCAACTATTATTTATTCCTACTGGCTGTTTATCTTGACGATAGATTAGCCTACCAAGAAGGTCCAGCTTACTATAAACTGGGCTTTTTTATAACATATTATTAGTGGCAGTAGTACACTGAACTGTGATTGAGTAGACCGGAAGTCAATTCCCTACACGGTCGATCTTCCTGATGTTTTTTTCGTAGTTTCCTTTCGTTGATTGGGTTAGTACTGGGATGTACAGTTGAACCGAATATGAATGAAAAAATAAAAATAAACCCAGGTGAAACATAATTAGATGAGCGTAACGAAGAATTTCGTCACGAAGATTTCCATCCCACTCTTACGGAGCTTTGTCTGTGTTTTGTTTGTTTGTTTGTTTGTTTGTGGGCACTGCACAGGTCGCAGGGTTTGACCGATCGACATGAAACTTTTTTTATACGCAAACTCATACAACTTGGAACTGTATAGTTTAGGGGTCGAAACGGTTGGACCATTTTTGAGAAACATAATTTCAAAGTTTCTAAAAACCCCATAAGATTAGGCCGGGCGGACAAAATTGAAAAATAAAATCTCTCCAATATAATTCAAATTGTCCTCAAATGTGAACACAGAAATAATACACATTGATAAAATTTGACGTGTAATTCGGACTAGCCGTTTCGAAGAAAGTGATTTAATACATGTGTTTTATTTATAGAAAAAATAGAAATATTAGTGGGAAAATATTGCATTGTTAAATTCACGGCTTCCTAGATCCATTGGCATCGGATAAAGTTCATTTTATATGATCAAGGTGTGTAGAGTTTCGCTCATCTTACAACGCACATTCTGCGTTTGCCTAGTAATAATACATATCTCAATTAAAATAGAACTAAATACAATATGGTTCAACAAAGTTTAACCAGTTATGTTTACTACTTCACAACTTTATAGGCATGCAACATTCATATTCTATGTGGTGTGCTGTACTCAATAGTTTCATAATTCAATATTCTATTTTTATAATTCAATATTTAGTATATAGTTATTAGATATTGATATACATTTCATATTATATCTATGTATCTGTCTACGTAATAGCAGATAAGTGTAAGAGAAGCTATTGGCTAAACTTCGCCGGATTAATAAAGATATTTTTATTATTATTATTGAGTCAAACATATGTTATTGAAGGTGTTGTTACTACATTTTTAGGTGTAAAAATTGATGGACATCTTGATTGACATATAGAACATATAAATAGTCTGACAAAGAGCCTGAGTAAGTCAGCAATCCTGTTATCCTGTTCTGATCAAATCCATTGATTATTGTTATTTCGGGTCCCGCGTACGTTAGTCAATCATGAAGTATCAAGATGTTTAAATACAGAAAACAGTTTTACGAATAAAATTTAAGAAACGGAAGTCTCATTCTTCAGAAGGATTTTCAGAATTTTGGAAGTTATGACTTTGCCTAGCTTTTTATATACATACACACACATATATATATATATATATATATATATATATATATATATATATATATATATATATATATACTCATAATACAAATCAAGAAACATTTATCATCAGCTATTACCAATACAGATATCCATCAACATAATACAAGAAACAAGAATGCATTGCGTGGTATTACAAACAAATCGGCTATATTCCAACAGGACACAAAATATCAGGGTATTGGTGTATAACGATCTTCCAGGATGTATAAAATCAACCGCGTCGTTACATCTCTTCAAGAGGACTCTCAAACAGTTCTTAATTGAAAGATCACTCTACAGTGTTGAAGAATTCTTTTTGGGCTGCGATCATAAATGATTTGAAGATCTTAGAATATACTTGCTTTACTCTTAATAATCTTGATCATATTTTATTCACATATTCTTATATTACTAGGAGAACGCCACACATGCGTTGTTAGACGAGGAACCATAATGAAAAAATGGTTGAAGTTGATAGCTGTAGCCGTTTGACCTGTGGAGAACCACCAATTTTTTCAGTATGTAAAATTGAATCCTCGCTAAAGGTCGTCTAATAATATAATAAAATGATTCATTGATGTTATTTTTTATGATTTGCTTAAAAGAACGACGTACTTGTTGAGTTTTATAAAAAATAACACTAGTACGCCACTAGTATTTCATATTCATATACAGTATATTATTATCATTGTATTGAGATTTTATTCGTTATAAAAGTATTTATTCATAACAAAGAATTATTCCTTGATATGTGAAAATAAAATGTATTCGAAATCTTGCAACTATATACATTTACATCTATAAAATAGTATAGTTCCAGGGAGTCAGTTAGTCCACATATTATTGCAGGTGGCCGGATGAAGACTCTAATCCCACAGAGGCCTGGTAAATCCTAATACCACATAACTCCCAGGTGGTCAGTTAGCCCCACACATCATTGCAGGTGGCCGGATGAAGACTATGATCCCACAGAGGCCAGGTAAACCCTAATACCACATAACTCCCAGGTAGTCAGTTAGCCCACACATCATTGCAGGTGGCCGGATGAAGACTGTAATCCCACAGAGGTCAGGTAAACCCTAATGCCACATAACTTCCCGGTAGTCAGTTAGCCCCACACATCATTGCAGGTGGCCGGATGAAGACTGTGATCCCACAGCGGCCAGGTAAACCCTGATACCACATAACTCCCAGGTGGTCAGTTAGCCCACACATCATTGCAGGTGGCCGGATGAAGCCTGTAATCCCACAGAGCCAGGTAAACCCTAATACCACATAACTCCCAGGTAGTCAGTTAGCCCCACACATCATTGCAGGTGGCCGGATGAAGACTCTGATCCCACAGAGGCCAGGTAAACCCTAATACCACATAACTCCCAGGTAGTCAGTTAGCCCACACATCATTGCAGGTGGCCGGATGAAGACTATGATCCCACAGAGGCCAGGTAAACCCTAATACCACATAACTCCCAGGTGGTCAGTTAGCCCACACATCATTGCAGGTGGCCGGATGAAGACTGTAATCCCACAGAGACCAGGTAAACCCTAATACCACATAACTCCCAGGTGGTCAGTCAGCCCATACATCATTGCAGGTGGCCGGATGAAGACTGTAATCCCACAGAGGCCAGGTAAACCCTAATACCACATAACTCCCAGGTAGTTAGTTGGCCCCACACATCATTGCAGGTGGCCGGATGAAGACTGTAATCCCACAGAGGCCAGGTAAACCCTGATACCACATAACTCCCAGGTGGTCAGTTAGCCCCACACATCATTGCAGGTGGCCGGATGAAGCCTGTCATCCTACAGAGGCCAGGTACACCCTGATACCACATAACTCCCAGGTGGTCAGTCAGCCCATACATCATTGCAGGTGGCCGGATGAAGCCTGTAATCCCACAGAGGCCAGGTAAACCCTAATACCACATAACTCCCAGGTGGTCAGTTAGTCCCACGCATCATTGCAGGTGGCCGGATGAAGCCTGTAATCCCACAGAGGCCAGGTAAACCCTGATACCACATAACTCCCAGGTGGTCAGTTAGTCCCACGCATCATTGCAGGTGGCCGGATGAAGCCTGTAATCCCACAGAGGCCAGGTAAACCCTAATACCACATAACTCCCAGGTGGTCAGTTAGTCCCACGCATCATTGCAGGTGGCCGGATGAAGACTATAATCCCACAGAGGCCAGGTAAACCCTGATACCACATAACTCCCAGGTGGTCAGTTAGCCCACACATCATTGCAGGTGGCCGGATGAAGACTGTAATCCCACAGAGACCAGGTAAACCCTAATACCACATAACTCCCAGGTGGTCAGTCAGCCCATACATCATTGCAGGTGGCCGGATGAAGACTGTAATCCCACAGAGGCCAGGTAAACCCTAATACCACATAACTCCCAGGTAGTTAGTTGGCCCCACACATCATTGCAGGTGGCCGGATGAAGACTGTAATCCCACAGAGGCCAGGTAAACCCTGATACCACATAACTCCCAGGTGGTCAGTTAGCCCCACACATCATTGCAGGTGGCCGGATGAAGCCTGTAATCCCACAGAGGCCAGGTAAACCCTGATACCACATAACTCCCAGGTGGTCAGTTAGTCCCACGCATCATTGCAGGTGGCCGGATGAAGCCTGTAATCCCACAGAGGCCAGGTAAACCCTAATACCACATAACTCCCAGGTAGTTAGTTGGCCCCACACATCATTGCAGGTGGCCGGATGAAGACTGTAATCCCACAGAGGCCAGGTAAACCCTAATACCACATAACTCCCAGGTGGTCAGTTAGCCCCACACATCATTGCAGGTGGCCGGATGAAGCCTGTAATCCTACAGAGGCCAGGTAAACCCTGATACCACATAACTCCCAGGTGGTCAGTTATCCCGAGTCATGTGGTATTAAGGTTTACCTGGCACCAATCTGACGAATCCTATATTTATCACACGGAGAATAATAAATAAATGAATACAAAATTTGTGTTTTTCACATGCTGATTGTGTCATTTTTTTGAAGTTACAACTAGGGCTAGGATGTTTATGCACTATAAAACCTTCAATTATGCATGCATTTATGCACTTGAAGATGCAAAAATAGGCGCTCAAAATGCATTAATATTCACTCAAAATTGCATTATATCTAGTGGTATTCAACAAACACGCTTTTAATCAGAGGTTCAAAACTATGATGAAAATGTCAAAAGTAAATATATAGAGGCCTAGAAAATTGAGATCATTGAAAATTAACAGCCATTTTCGTCTTATAGAAAAGTTGCCAATTTAAAAGTAATTTTAATAATGCATAGTCCCTATAGTATGTATTATGTACGTCTTCAATGACCCAAGAAAAAATGAAAACGATTTTGGTCATGTCTTTGTAATATTTTACAGAAAATAATGCAAATATCAAGTTAAACTCTTGAAAATGTTTTAAAAAGCATCAAAAATGCATTTATAGCAAAAATGTTCCCAAATATGCAGTTTCATGCAAATTTTATTTTTATTCTGAACCATGGACGCTTAATATCCATCAACGAGCATGTGATAAAGGGTAAAACAAAAAATATGATATTGCATAAACATCCTAGCCTTATTCATGACGATCCAAGTTTTCTTGGAGAATTAATATATTCTATTGGATATTATAGTTCCATCATGAGTGGATGAGACAACGCCATCTATGTTTGAATCATGTTATCCAGGTTACAGCGGAGTTGTTAGATTAGGCCAGGCTAGGCCAATTTGAGTATCTGTTGCATATCGCCCTGTTATTTATATTGGGAATGATAGGCCTCTGTATTTGTTTGTTTATTCGTAGTTAATTTACAAAGGTTTTGTGTAAACAATGTACATGAAAGTAAAATGTTCAGTAAATCAATTGTATAATAAATATTCGTCTAGGCAATAGGCAGGTTATATATTAAAGTATTTGCTATAGGCCTGAATAAAGTTACTTAATGGGAAATTCTTCAATTCGGATCTGAATTGGTCCTTTTGGTGCTCTCTTTTATCTCTCTGTGAAGATAGTTATGATGTCCATTCCACACAAAACCTTACTCACACCTAATCCTGATGGCCATCTCATAAAAACTCATGAAAACTAATAAAGCTAACCTAACACAACCCTAAAACAGATCATCACCGCTTACTCATTAAGGCCGCTATTAAGATTTTCATTATATTTTAAGAAGGACTATAACTGGGTAATTTGCCGACCCCTGGCCCAATCATCTATCGCACTGCGTTAGAACTATAGTCACGCCAGGCGTAGGTTCGAGTCCCGCATAAGGTAGGTATGGGTTTTTGTGAACTTTTCACCGATCATCACTTGACGCCTAGGTCTAGCTCTTTTTGTTTGCACATGTCTAGTTTGTAATTATTGTTTGCTATTTTAGGTCTGAACTTGTAAAGCTTGAGTCTTGAAAATGTATGTCGGCATTCCCTGCCTGGTTCCCCGAGTATAAAGATGCTATGATACAGATATGGGAAGAAAAGAAAATGTACGATACTACGCACCCGTATTATTCCATATAATACATTGGGAAATCGTTAGAACAAGTTCGTGGATGTTACTCAGTGCCGGACTAGGCTACCGGGCAATGCCCGGTGGGCTGCTGGCGGAATGAATATCAAAATGGGCCGGTTACCCGCGAATATGTTTTGCTACGTTCGTACTTTTGTTCCACTTTAACGCTGCACTTCTATTCGAGGTGCCTAAGTGATAAAATCCCCCCAAAAAATCCACCTAAGTGATAAAATATCTAGTGGAACCAGTAGTAATAAAAGACCTCAGCCGAGCATTTTTATAATTTTTAAAATATCATTAGTCATTTTGATTGAGATGTTTTTGTATTCTTAAATGATATCGAGATTCATTTCATAGTTAGTGAATATAACCTTGATGAATCAGGTACCACCGAACAAATTAAGATACAAACATTTAAGATGGTCACCCCTTTTGAATTGGGATTTGTATAATATTGTTGTTTGATGCAATCGAATTGTGAAATATATGCATTCGATTGTAATTAGCTTGTAGTTGGAATGAAATAACTTGCAAAAAATAGCCCTAACTTCAACTTGTATCCAGGACTATTGCAAATTACAGCAAGAAGCCTAAATGTGGATGTCTACCTAACGTAAGAAATATGACCCAAAAAATCACGAAAATCACGGGTTCCCTAACTTTCTGTTAAGGTATAATAAAAAAGCCAAACAAAAAATCACGTTCGGCGACAGTTTTCCGGCTTTTCCGCAACAACGGATGGTCGGTCTCCGCTGGTAATCAAAAACATCCCTGTTCAATCATTTATAATCATCTCCCCAATCACATCAAATTATCGGCCACATATCCTGCATTCAAATCCTCTCTCAAATCATTCCTCACCCCCCAGGCATTCTATTCCCTCAATGAATTCATCTCCTCTATCAACACCTAGTGCCTCTCACCCTAATCACTGCTTTCACTCATTGTATTTCACTCACTCTCATGTCCTCAGTAATATACGGAACCACACAAAAACAGTAAATAATCCTCTAGTTGTAACTTGTAAGACTTACACTCTCTAGACACATATTATCAAAACACCTCAAATTTCAACTTGTAGATTGTCCAGTCTTAATTCGATTATTGTGACGTAATATATGGTCCATGTTTAGAGTAGTCATAGCATTGCCAGAGTTCAAACTGCCCAAAATGCGTGTCTTCGATTTATTCTAAACATAACGAAATATAACCCCCAAACAAAGAGGAATAACAGAACTATGAAAAGTGTAAATGGTTAAATATGAGTGCAAGGCGAACTCTTCATTCAGGAATATTTATATAAACCATAATGTCATCAGGTCAACCAGAGTATCTAAGAAGCAAATTTATTCAAAGAGAGGAATCACACTTCATCAATACACGAATTAAAAGTAAGCATTCGATAGTCTCCCACTCCACCACTATGTGTAAACGATCCTTCACATATGATAATAATAATAATAATGATTTTTATTTAATAGCTCCGAAGCCAATTTTTTCACATTTCATTTTTAGATGAGCGTTAGCGAAGATTTCCATCCCACTCTTACGGAGCTTTTTTGTCTGTGTTTTTTTTGTTTGTTTGTTTGTTTGTGGGCACTGCACAGGTCGCAGGGTTTGACCGATCGACATGAAACTTTTTTTTATACGCATACTCATCCAACTTGGAACTGTATAGTTCTGGGGTCAGATCGGTTAGACCATTTTTGAGAAACATCATTTACAAGTTTCTAAAAACCCCATAAGATTAGGCCGGGCGGAAAAAATTGAAAAATAAAATCTCTCCAATATAATTCAAATTTTCCTCAAATGTGAACACAGAAATAATACACATTAATAGAAATTGACGTGTAATTCGGACCAGCCATTAGAAGAAAATAGTTTAATACATGTTTTTTATTTATAGAAAAGATAGAAATATTAGTGGGAAAATATTGGATTGTTAAATTCACGGCTTCCTAGATCCATTGGCATCGGATAAAGTTCATTTTATATGATCAAGGTGTGTAGAGTTTCGCTCATCTTACAACGCACATTCTGCGTTTTCCTAGTAATAATACATAGGCCTATTACAATTAAAATTGAACTGTATTGTAATGTATTCATTTTCCTCCCGTTGACTAGTACATAATACAAGTATGGGTATCGTCAGAGTAAGATTTACATAGTATATACATTGTAATATTAATATAAAAAAAATAATAAAAAATAAAAAATAAAAATATGGCATGGAAGAATAAGAATACAGAGTCATTAGCAGATAACAGTGTCATGATCATTTAGGTTAGGTTTAGATATGTAATAATAGCACTTAAGGTGTGAGAAGGTAAGATGCAAGTTTAAAGTAAGGTTTCATGAGGAAACCCATTAAGTAAGGTTTAAAAGTTTAACCAGTCATGTTTACTACTTGACAACTTTATAGGCCTATGCAACATTCATATTTTATGTGGTGTGTTATACTCTATAGTTTCATAATTCAATATTCTATTTTTATAATTCAATATTCAGTATATAGTTATTAGATATTGATATATTTTTCATATTATATCTATGTATCTGTCTACGTAATAGCAGTTAAGTGTAAAAGAGAAGCTATTGGCTAAACTTTACGGATTAAAAAAGATATTTTTATTATTATTATCAAGTCAAACATATGTTATTGAAGATGTTGTTACTACATTTTTAGGTGTAAAGATTGATAGACATCTCGATTGACATGAACATATTAACAGTCAGACAAAGAGCCTAAGTAAGTCAGCAATCCTGTTATCCTGTTCTGATAAAACCCACTTATTATGGTTATTTCGAGTCCCGCGTAGTCAATCATGAAGTATCAAGATTTGAGAAACGGAAGTCTCATTCTTTAGAAGGATATTCAGAATTTTGGAAGTTATGACTTTGCCTAGCTTTATATATATATATATATATATATATATATATACATATATATATACATATATATACGCTCCTCCAGGATGTATAAAATCAACCGCGTCGTTACATCTTTTTAAAAGGATTCTCAAACAGTTGTTAATTAAAAGATCACTCTACAGTGTTGGAGAATTCTTTTTGGGCTGCGATCATGAATGTTTTTAAGGATCTTGAAATTTACTTCCTTTTCTCTTGATAATCTTGATCATATTTTATTCACATATTCTTATATTACTGGGAGAAAGCCATATGCGTTGTTAGACGAGGAGCCATAATGAAAAAAAGGTTGTAGTTGATAGCTGTAGCCGTTTGACCTGTGGAGAACCACCGATTTTTCTCAGTATGTCAAATTGAATACTCGCTAAAGGTCGTCTAATAATATAATAAAATGATTTATTAATGTTATTTTTCATGATTTGCTTGAAAGAACGACGTACTTGTTGGGTTTTATAAAAAATAACACTAGTACGCCACTGGTATTATATGTTTATATACAGTATATTATTATCATTATATTGAAATTTTATTCGTTATAGAAGTATTTTATTTTTCATTTTATATTATTATTTTCATAATAATATCAACAATGTATATACCATGTAAATTTCACTCTGACGATACCCATACTTGTATTAATTAAGTACTAGTCAACGGGATGAAAATAAATACAATACAATACAATACAAAGAATTATTCGTTGATATGTGAAAATGAAATGTATTCGAATTCTTGCAACTATATACATTTACATCTATATATTGTTGAATATTGATTAACATTGTAGTTATCAAGATGTATTGAGCAAACGTGTGTGTTTTTCATTTTCAACGTGTTTGTTTAGTTTTTATGATATCGTCATCAAATACAGAATAGTATATTAAAATGGTATAGTCCCAGGTAGTCAGTTAGCCCCACACATCATTGCAGGAGGCCGGATGAAGACTGTAATCCCACAGAGGCCAGGTAAACCCTAATACCACATAACTCCCAGGTGGTCAGTTAGCCCCACACATCATTGCAGGTGGCCGGATGAAGACTATAATTCCACAGAGGCCAGGTAAACCCTAATGCCACATAACTCCCAGGTAGTCAGTTAGCCCCACACATCATTGCAGGTGGCCGGATGAAGACTGTAATCCCACAGAGGCCAGGTAAACCCTGATACACATAACTCCCAGGTGGTCAGTTAGCCCCACACATCATTGCAGGTGGCCGGATGAAGACTATAATCCCACAGAGGCCAGGTAAATCCTAATGCCACATAACTCCCAGGTGGTCAGTTAGCCCCACACATCATTGCAGGTGGCCGGATGAAGACTGTAATCCCACAGAGGCCAGGTAAACCCTGATACACATAACTCCCAGGTGGTCAGTTAGCCCCACACATCATTGCAGGTGGCCGGATGAAGACTATAATCCCACAGAGGCCAGGTAAATCCTAATGCCACATAACTCCCAGGTGGTCAGTTAGCCCCACACATCATTGCAGGTGGCCGGATGAAGACTATAATCCCACAGAGGCCAGGTAAACCCTAATGCCACATAACTCCCAGGTAGTCAGTTAGCCCCACACATCATTGCAGGTGGCCGGATGAAGACCTTAATCCTACAGAGGCCAGGTAAACCCTGATACCACATAACTCCCAGGTGGTCAGTTATCCCGAGTCATGTGGTATTAAGGTTTACCTGGCACCATTCTGACGAATCCTATATTCATCTCACGGAGAATAATGAATGAAAAATTAGTGTTTTTCACATGCTGATTGTGTCATTTTTTTAAAGTCACAACTAGGGCTAGGATGTTCATGCACTAATGCACTCGAAGATGCAAAAATAAGCGCTCAAAATGCATTAATATGCACTTAAAATTGCATTATATCCAGAGATATTCAACAAACACGCTTTTAATCAGAGGTTCAAAACTATGATGAAAATGTCAAAAGTAAATGCATGGAGGCCTATGGAATTGAGATCATTAAAAATTAACAGTCATTTTCGTCTTGTGTTATGTACTATGTAGGCCTACGTCTACAATGACCCAAGAAAATATGAAAACGAAATTGGTCATGTCTTTTGTAATATTTTACAGAAAATAATGCAAATATCAGGTGAAACTCTTGAAAATGTTTTAAAAAGCATCAATATTTTGTTATAGCTAAAATGTTCACAAATATTCAGTTTACTGCAAAATAAAATTTGCATTTATAGAATCATGGACGCTTAATATCCATCAACGAGTATGTGATAAAGGGTAAAACAAAAAATATGATATTGCATAAACATCCAAGCCCTAGTCATAACGATCCAAGTTTTCTTGGAGAATTAATATATTTTATTGGATATTATAATTCCATCATGAGTGGATGAGACGACGCCATCTATGTTTGAATCATGTTATACAGGTAAAAGCGGAGTTGCTAGATTAGGCCAGGTTGGGCTAATTTGAGTATCTGTTGCATATCGCCCTGTTATTTATATTGGGAATAATAGGCCTCTTTGTATTTTTGTATTTGTTTGTTTATTCGTTGTTAATTCATAAAAGTATTGTGTAAACAATGTACATGAAAGTAAAATGTTCAGTAAATCAATTGTATAATAAATATTCGTCCAGGCAATAGGCAGGTTATATATTAAAGTATTTGCTATAGGCCTGAATAAAGTTACTTAATGAGAAATTCTTCAATTCGGATTTGAATTCGTCCTGTTGGTGCTTTTTTTATCTCTCTGTGAAGATAGTTATGATGTCCATTTCACAAAAAACCTTACTCACACCTAATCCTGGTGGCCATCTTATAAAAACTCATGAAAACTAATAAAGGTAACCTAACACAACCCTAAAACAGATCATCACCGCTTACTCATTAAGGCCGGTATTAAGGTTTTCATTATATTTTGAGAAGGACTATAATTGGGTAATTTGCCGACCCCCAGTCCAATCATCTATCGCACTGCGTTAGAAACTAGTCACGCCAGGCGTAGGTTCGAGTCCCGCATAAGGTAGGTATGGGTTTTTGTGAACTTTTCACCGATCATCACTTGAGGCCTAGGTCTAGCTCTTTTTGTTTGCACATGTCTAGTTTGTAATTATTGTTTGCTATTTTTGGTCTGAACTTGTAAAGCATGAGTCTTAAAAATGTATGTCGTCATTCCCTGCCTGGTTTCCTGAGTACAAAGATGCTATGATACAGATACGGGAAGAAAAGAAAATGTACGATACTACGCACTCGTATTATTCCATATAATACATTGGGAAATCGTTGGAACAAGTTCGTGGATGTTACTCAGTGCCGGACTAGGCTACCGGGCAATGCCCGGTGGGCTGCTGGCGGAATGAATATCAAAATGGGCCGGTTACCCGCGTATATGTTTTGCCACGTTCGTATTTTTGTTTCACTTCAACGCTGCACTTCTATTCGAGGTGCCTAAGTGATAAAATCCCCCCAAAAAATCCACCTAAGTGATAAAATATCTAGTGGAACCAGTAGTAATAAAAGACCTCAGCCGAGCATTTTTATATTTTTTTAAATATAATTAGTCATTTGGATTGGGATGTTTTTGTATTTTCTAATGATATCGAGATTCATTTCATAGTTAGTCATATAACCTTGTTAAATCAGGTACCACCGAAACAAATTGATATACAAACATTTAAGATGGTCACCCCATTAGAACTGGGATTTTTATTATATTTTTGTTTGATGCAATCGAATTGTCAAATATATGCATTCGATTGTAATTAGCTTGCAGTTGGAATGTAATAACTTGCAAAAAATAGCCCTAACTTCAACTTGTATCCAGGACTATTGCAAATTACATCAAGAAGCCTAAATGTAGATGTCTACCTAACGTAAGAAATATGACCCAAAAAATAACGAAGATCACGGATTCCATAAATATCTGTTGAGGTAGGCCTATAATAAAGAAGCCAAACAAAAAATCACGTTCGGCGACAGTTTTCCGGCTTTTCCGCAACAACGGATGGTCGGTCTCCGCTAGTAATCAAAAACATCTCTGTTCAATCATTTATAATCATCTCCCCAATCACATCAAATTATCGTTCACATATCCTGCATTCAAATCCTCTCTCAAATCATTCCTCACCCCCCAGGCATTCTATTCCCTCAATGAATTCATCTCCCCTATCAACACCTAGTCAAAGTGCCTCTCACCCCTATCACTGCTTTCACTCATTGTATTTCACTCACTCTCATGTCCTCAGTAATATACGGAACCACACAAAAACAGTAAATAATCCTCTAGTTGTAACTTGTAAGACTTACACTCTCTAGACACATATTATCAAAACACCTCAAATTTCAACTTGTAGATTGTCCAGTCTTAATTCGATTATTGTGACGTAATATATGGTCCATGTTTAGAGTAGTCATAGCATTGCCAGAGTTCAAACTGCCCAAAATGCGTGTCTTCGATTTATTCTAAACATAACGAAATATAACCCCCAAACAAAGAGGAATAACAGTACTATGAAAAGTGTAAATGGTTAAATATGAGTGCAAGGCGAACTCTTCATTCAGGAATATTTATATAAACCATAATGTCATCAGGTCAACCAGAGTATCTAAGAAGCAAATTTATTCAAAGAGAGGAATCACACTTCATCAATACACGAATTAAAAGTAAGCATTCGATAGTCTCCCACTCCACCACTATGTTTAAACGATCCTTCACATATGATAATAATAATAATAATGATTTTTATTTAATAGCTCCGAAGCCAATTTTTTCACATTTCATTTTTAGATGAGCGTTAGCGAAGATTTCCATCCCACTCTTACGGAGCTTTTTGTCTGTGTTTTTTTTGTTTGTTTGTTTGTTTGTGGGCACTGCACAGGTCGCAGGGTTTGACCGATCGACATGAAACTTTTTTTATACGCATACTCATCCAACTTGGAACTGTATAGTTTTGGGGTCAGATCGGTTAGACCATTTTTGAGAAACATCATTTACAAGTTTCTAAAAACCCCATAAGATTAGGCCGGGCGGAAAAAATTGAAAAATAAAATCTCTCCAATATAATTCAAATTTTCCTCAAATGTGAACACAGAAATAATACACATTAATAGAAATTGACGTGTAATTCGGACCAGCCATTAGAAGAAAATAATTTAATACATGTTTTTTATTTATAGAAAAGATAGAAATATTAGTGGGAAAATATTGGATTGTTAAATTCACGGCTTCCTAGATCCATTGGCATCGGATAAAGTTCATTTTATATGATCAAGGTGTGTAGAGTTTCGCTCATTTTACAACGCACATTCTGCGTTTTCCTAGTAATAATACATAGGCCTATTACAATTAAAATTGAACTGTATTGTATTGTATTTATTTTCCTCCCGTTGACTAGTACATAAAACAAGTATGGGTATCGTCAGAGTAAGATTTACATAGTATATACATCGTAATATTAATATAAAAAAAATAATAAAAAATAAAAAATAAAAATATGGCATGGAAGAATAAGAATACAGAGTCATTAGCAGATAACAGTGTCATGATCATTTAGGTTAGGTTTAGATATGTAATAATAGCACTTAAGGTGTGAGAAGGTAAGATGCAAGTTTAAAGTAAGGTTTCATGAGGAAACCCATTAAGTAAGGTTTAAAAGTTTAACCAGTCATGTTTACTACTTGACAACTTTATAGGCCTATGCAACATTCATATTTTATGTGGTGTGTTATACTCTATAGTTTCATAATTCAATATTCTATTTTTATAATTCAATATTCAGTATATAGTTATTAGATATTGATATATTTTTCATATTATATCTATGTATCTGTCTACGTAATAGCAGTTAAGTGTAAAAGAGAAGCTATTGGCTAAACTTTACGGATTAAAAAAGATATTTTTATTATTATTATCAAGTCAAACATATGTTATTGAAGATGTTGTTACTACATTTTTAGGTGTAAAGATTGATAGACATCTCGATTGACATGAACATATAAACAGTCAGACAAAGAGCCTGAGTAAGTCAGCAATCCTGTTATCCTGTTCTGATAAAACCCACTTATTATGGTTATTTCGAGTCCCGCGTAGTCAATCATGAAGTATCAAGATTTGAGAAACGGAAGTCTCATTCTTTAGAAGGATATTCAGAATTTTGGAAGTTATGACTTTGCATAGCTTTATATATATATATATATATATATATACATATACATATATATACGCTCCTCCAGGATGTATAAAATCAACCGCGTCGTTACATCTTTTTAAAAGGATTCTCAAACAGTTGTTAATTAAAAGATCACTCTACAGTGTTGGAGAATTCTTTTTGGGCTGCGATCATAAATGTTTTGGAAGATCTTGAAATTTACTTCCTTTTCTCTTGATAATCTTGATCATATTTTATTCACATATTCTTATATTACTGGGAGAAAGCCATATGCGTTGTTAGACGAGGAGCCCTAATGAAAAAAAGGTTGTAGTTGATAGCTGTAGCCGTTTGACCTGTGGAGAACCACCGATTTTTTCAGTATGTCAAATTGAATCCTCGCTAAAGGTCGTCTAATAATATAATAAAATGATTTTTTAATGTTATTTTTTATGATTTGCTCAAGAGAACGACGTACTTGTTGGGTTTTATAAAAAAATGAAACTAGTACGCCACTAGTATTTTATATTCATATACAGTATATTATTATCACTATATTGAAATTTTATTCGTTATAGAAGTATTTTATTTTTCATTTTATATTATTATTTTCATGATAATATTAACAATGTATATACTATGTAAATTTTACTCTGACGATACCCATACTTGTATTAATTAAGTACTAGTCAACGGGATAAAAATAAATACAATACAATACAATACAAAGAATTATTCGTTGATATGTGAAAATGAAATGTATTCGAATTCTTGCAACTATATACATTTACATCTATATATTGTTGAATATTGATTAACATTGTAGTTATCAAGATGTATTGAGCAAACGTGTGTGTTTTTCATTTTCAACGTGTTTGTTTAGTTTTTAAAATATCATGATCAAGTACAGAATAGAATATTAAAATAGTACAGTCCCAGGGAGTCAGTTAGTCCACGCATTATTGCAGGTGGCCGGATGAAGACTCCAATCCCACAGAGGCCTGGTAAATCCTAATACCACATAACTCCCAGGTAGTCAGTTAGCCCACACATCATTGCAGGTGGCCGGATGAAGACTGTAATCCCACAGAGGCCAGGTAAACCCTGATACCACATAACTCCCAGGTAGTCAGT
This sequence comes from Brachyptera putata, assembly GCA_907164805.1. Lineage (NCBI taxonomy): Eukaryota > Metazoa > Arthropoda > Insecta > Plecoptera > Taeniopterygidae > Brachyptera > Brachyptera putata. The sequence goes on along the minus strand of OU015472.1, from coordinate 14,919,314 downwards.
TAGCCCCACACATCATTGCAGGTGGCCGGATGAAGACTGTAATCCCACAGAGGCCAGATAAACCCTCATGCCACATAACTCCCAGGTGGTCAGTAAGCCCCACACATCGTTGCAGGTGGCCGGATGAAGACTATAATCCCACAGAGGCCAGGTAAACCCTAATGCCACATAACTCCCAGGTGGTCAGTTAGCCCCACACATCGTTGCAGGTGGCCGGATGAAGACTGTAATCCCACAGAGGCCAGGTAAACCCTAATGCCACATAACTCCAAGGTAGTCAGTTAGCCCCACACATCATTGCAGGTGGCCGGATGAAGACTGTAATCCCACAGAGGCCAGGTAAACCCTAATGCCACATAACTCCCAGGTAGTCAGTTAGCCCCACACATCATTGCAGGTGGCCGGATGAAGACTGTAATCCCACAGAGGCCAGGTAAACCCTGATACCACATAACTCCCAGGTGGTCAGTTATCCCGAGTCATGTGGTATTAAGGTTTACCTGGCACCAATCTGACGAATCCTATATTCATCTCACGGAGAATAATGAATGAAAAATTAGTGTTTTTCACATGCTGATTGTGTCATTTTTTTAAAGTCAGAACTAGGGCTAGGATGTTCATGCACTAATGCACTTGAAGATGCAAAAAAAAGCGCTCAAAATGCATTAATATTCACTTAAAATTGCATTATATCCAGAGATATTCAACAAACACGCTTTTAATCAGAGGTTCAAAACTATGATGAAAATGTCAAAAGTAAATGTGTGGAGGCCTATGGAATTGAGATCATTAAAAATTAACAGTCATTTTCGTCTTATAGAAAAGTTGCTAATTTAAAGTAATTTTAATAAAATTAATAATGCATAGTATCTATAGTATGTACTATGTAGGCCTACGTCTACAATGACCCAAGAAAAAATGAAAACGAAATTGCTCATGTCTTTTGTAATATTTTACAGAAAATAATGCAAATATCAGGTAAAACTCTCGAAAATGTTTTAAAAAGCATCAATATTTTTTTATAGCTAAAATGTTCCCAAATATTCAGTCTACTGCAAAATAAAATTTGCATTTATAGAATCATGGACGCTTAATATCCATCAACGAGCATGTGATGAAGGGTAAAACAAAAAATATGATATTGCATGAACATCCAAGCCCTAGTCATAACGATCCAAGTTTTCTTGGAGAATTAATATATTCTATTGGATATTATAGTTCCATCATGAGTGGATGAGACGACGCCATCTATGTTTGAATCATGTTATCCAGGTAAAAGCGGAGTTGTTAGATTAGGCCAGGCTAGGCCAATTTGAGTATCTGTTGCATATCGCCCCGTTATTTATATTGGGAATAATAGGACTCTTCGTATTTTTGTATTTGTTTGTTTATTCGTAGTTAATTTACAAAGGTATTGTGTAAACAATGTAGGCCTACATGAAAGTAATATGTTCAGTAAATCTCTTTTATCTCTCTGTGATAAAACTGTGACTCTCTGTGACCCCTAGCCCAATCATCTATCGCACTGCCTTAGGAACTAAAATCACGCCAGATGTAGGTTCGAGTGCCGCATAAGGTAGGTATATGGGTTTTTGTGAACTTTTCACCGATCATCACTTGACGCCTAGGTTTAGCTCTTTTTGTTTGCACATGCCTATTTTGTAATTATTGTTTGCTATTTTAGGTCTGAACTTGTAAAGCATGAGTCTTAAAATGTATGTCGTCATTCCCTGCCTGGTTTCCTGGGTACAAAGATGCTATGATACAGATATGGGAAGAAAAGAAAATGTACGATACTACGCACCCGTATTATTCCATAAAATACATTGGGAAATCGTTGGAACAAGTTCGTGGATGTTACTCAGTGCCGGACTAGGCCACCGGGCAACCGGGCAGTACCCGGTGGGCTGCTGGCGGAATGAATATCAAAATGGGCCGGTTACCCGCGAATATGTTTTGCTACGTTCGTACTTTTGTTTCACTTCAACGCTACACTTCCATTCGAGGTGCCTAAGTAATGAAATCCCCCCCTAAAATCCACCCAAGTGATAAAATATCTAGTGGAACCAGTAGTAATAAAAGACCTCAGCCGAACATTTTTATAATTTTTAAAATTTAATTAGTCATTTTGATTGGGATGTTTCTGTATTCTCAAATGATATCGAGATTCATTTCATAGTTAGTGAATATAACCTTGTTGAATCAGGTACCACCGAAACAAATTAGGATACAAACATTCAAGATGGTCGCCCCATTAAAATTGGGATTTGTATTATTGTTGTTTGATGCAATCGAATTGTAAAATATATGCATTCGATTGTGATTAGCTTGTAGTTGGAATGTAATAACTTGCAAAAAATAGCCCAAACTTCAACTTGTATCCAGGACTATTGCAAATTACATCAAAAAGCCTAAATGTGGATGTCTACCTAACGTAAGAAATATGACCCAAAAAATCACGGGTTCCCTAACTTTCTGTTGAGGTATAATAAAAAAGCCAAACAAAAAATCACGTTCGGCAATAGTTTTCCGGCTTTTCCGCAACAACGTGCGGTTGGTCTCCGCTAGTAATCAAAAACATATCTGTTCAATCATTTATAATCATCTCCCCAATCACATCAAATTATCGTCCACATATCCTGCATTCAAATCCTCTCTCAAATCATTCCTCACCCCCCAGGCATTCTATTCCCTCAATGAATTCATCTCCCCTATCAACACCTAGTCAAACTGCCTCTCACCCTTATCACTGCTTTCACTCATTGTATTTCACTCACTCTCATGTCCTCACCATCACATCATTCTTATTAATTATTAATTAACAATTTTATCTTATTCAACTTATTTTAATTGGAGGTTCTCATCACTCATCACACAGGAATTTCTCATCACTTGACATTGAAAACATCAAATTCTACTGTTTTTTTATTCTTTGAATTACAGAAGTTGAATTGTAGCAAATGTTTTCTCAAAATCATATCTTGTTCATCTATACCGTACGCATTTTATATAGTTTCGGAACCATGACAACCAAATTTCATTATCAATGGTCATAATTTCTACAACGAATAGTATTACAATTAAACCATTTTGGCTAGCGGTCAATCACATACCTCAATCCTCAATCACAAAGACATTATTTACGAAGTGCGGGTTCCCCCCCCCCCCCCCCCCCCGGGGTCCTCTTCCCCCGTGGAACGCTTTCTCGATTTTTGCCCGGGCCGTTTTCGAGAGCCAGTCCAGCACTGATGTTAGTATAGGTCAATATCTTTTGATACCAACCTTTCTACATGCAGACAACTAGTCGTAGACCTATTCAGTTAGGCTTTCATCAGATTATTTGTACAATTACAACAATTTGTATTATAGTTGAAGATGTCCTACTAATGATGAAGAAATTGAGAACCCAGTTCATTGCTGAGAAGAAGAAAGAGAAATTGCCCCGAAGTGGTTCAGGACTTGCTGATGTGTAAACGTCAAAGTGGATGTACGTTTAAAATTCTTGTATCCCTATAGCCTATATCTTGTATTTGTTATTATGTAATTGTTGTCTCTATTGTATCGTGTATGTTCTTAGTTTTATGTTAGCAAAATGTGTTTGTGGTTCCATTTGTATAAGCATTTTTACTCGATTATTTATTCAGTCGTGTCCGAATGAATAAATGTAAGCTCAAAATATACTTCACAACTGAATGTTCAACCATGAGGAAAAAAAAATAATTGAAATGAGTAGCATTTTGATAAATTGAGAATAATGTTGAAATTGAAATTGTCTTAAACATTCGAAAATGACAATTAACCCTGGAATTGGATGTTTTTCGACTATAAGGAGAGGAAATTCAAATTATCAAAATCATAATTAATCCAAATGACTTTCTATAATTTACTTATTTTATAAATGATATTATATGATTAAATTTATATATATTATTGTGACTTACATATTTTATTCCGTATAAGAATATTTTCATATATATGTGTACGGTAATCAATAATTAATCAAAAAGAGATCCGAAAGAGAAGAGAAGAAAAACTTCTGAATCCAAATGGCTTTATTGTCTAGACTATATTGTCTATTGTCTAGAGAGCAATCTATGAGCAAAGGATGAATTAAGAAAGTAAATTAAATACACGCAACACAAAATGTCTATACTCCATTGGCATACATAATACTACCATACTGAGATTATTTATAGGTTTATTTAATGGGGTTGATTGATATTGAAATAATATCAACGTTGGGAAAATCTGGTCAGGATCGAACTGTGACACAGCTATAGGCCTAGATATTTTAAAGTAGAATTAACCGAAAAAATGATTACGATGATTGATTCAACTTTTATATCGGCAAAACAATAATGAAAAGCTTGAAAAAACCAATCGTTAATTGCACGCTAGTGACTAAACAAGAAAATTCATATATTTTTCTCATCGTTCATCCATCAACGTAATAGACTTGAACAATTCTCCTGGTATGTTATATTTCTCCTCACAGACACCAGAGGCGCTAGTAGTAGACTCGGCGTCGTCTGCTTAGCCAATCCCAGCGCTTGTACTTGACGGCGGAAACTCTTAGCCAATGAGGTCGCTCTGTTCGATGTGCGCTGGTTCTGAGGCTTCCTCCCTTAATTCTCACCCTATAAAACCACGTGCTCCTAGCCACGGAGGTCAGTTGTGATTCACCATTAGGAAGAAATTGTTCTCAGTTATTGTTCGGGTAAGAAACTATACGAGTTTGTGCTAGTCAAGTTGATTAAGAATTTTATATTGTAATAATTCCAAAGTTTCTATGTTTCCTATATTATAATATACGTATTTATAATGTGGCAGAGTAGCGAATACCTTAATGATCCATTTTTTGTTTCTTTTAAATTTGTGTGAATATTTTGTTCTCAAGGTTTTAATGGTACAGTATAGATTGTTCTGTAACCGAAGAACTGTATTGATAAGGACATACGACACTGGGTACTGTAATATCTTAGTTGTCCTCTGGCATAATCTGTTACTGCATGGCTCATAATATCTGCAGTACGGAGTGTACTAGACGACAAACTGGTGTGCTTCTCCTATATCCTATTTCTTATCGATATCTGCATCTCTATTCTTGTTCATCAGTGTTGATCTTTGGTTTCAATATGTGGTACAGTGAGTTGACTTGTACCACAGTCGAAACCAAGAACTGCATTGTTGACCTGCGCCATGAAGCCTTGTACGATGTGCATGCTGCGGTGGGGTTGGCGCTGAAACAACGTCCTGCGTTCTGTCTCGCTCTCTCCTCCGCCTCACAAGCTTGTGACTACAGTGTTATCAGCATGTATCACAGTCGGTGAGGAGTACGAGAAGTGTGAGTCTGGCATCGTGTCTTACTTATTCATCGTGTCTCACACTTTGAGGAGGATTTGATTCCCGGTTGGTTGATTAATCCCCGGTCACCGTGGTTCACTTCCTTCTACATGGCTGGTAGAATGGCATGGCATGGTACATGGCATGGTACATACATTCTACATGGCATGGTATGACTGGGGTCTAGAGCGCGTCTCTAGGACATGTCACTATAGGAAATGGCTGCCGCATGTTACTGCTTGTCCTCCGGTATTCTCTGTCACTGCATGTTGTATTATATCTGTAGTACGGCTTGTACTGGAGGACTAACTGGTAACGTTGCCGGGTGTTTCAATGCGAAGAGGGACGGTTGCTCATGTTAACAGCATGTTACTGCTTGTCCTCTGGTATTCTCTGTCGCTGCATGGTTATGATATCTGTAGTACGGGGTGTACTGGAGGACTAGCTGTGTGATGTGTATATGACATGTGAAGGCGGGCAATGAAGATACATAGTTGATTAATTCCGTGATTCGTTCTCGAATATCATTGCAAGCGACCTATGTATCAGCATCATCATCTATTACAATCTTTCCCATATTGATTTCTGGTCGGAAGTCAAGATGGGAATTTGTTGTGATTGGTTATAATCTAGTGTCACGTGTATGCTTAACTTGCGTGACTAGATTTATAACCTCTCTAACCTCTCTCTCCAGGCTCCTGCATCCTCCGGCAGCTGTTCTTTGCGTGTTTCCTGCTCCTTCGTGTACTAGGGAGGGATTGCTCGCAGCAATCTAGCATGCACGAATAATACTGGCAGGATGAGCATACTGTTCTTGTGTAATCATCGTTTCTACATGTGTTAATGATCGTAGTACGTTGAGTACATGAGGACAGTGTGGGCTCAGGTCGTACAGTAAATAGAAGAAGCCAAGAACTATTATCTATATGCTATCCGACTAGTGTGATATTTCTGCCTATGTTGTCCAGGGTTTGAGTCCCGGTTAGGCCGTGCCGGGATTCACATCCTCGTACAACAAGAGTATGCTACGTATAAACATGTTGCGTGGTCCTTGAGCATCTATTCATCTCTCCTGTTCATCAATGTTGATCTTTGGTTTCAATCTGTGATACGGTGGATTAGACTTGTATCGCGGTAGAAACTAAGAACGGCACTGTTGAGTTGCGCATAGTCTTGTCGATCATCTTGGATTCACTGACAGGAATAATACCAGCATCGTAAATATACTGTTCTTATGTAATCATCGTTTCTACATGCGTTGCCAATTGTAGTACGTTGAGTACATGAGGACAGTGTGTTTAGACGTGAGGCAGTGTAGTTATTGGTAAGGATGTGTCACTGTCTACAATCCTTGCAGTGATTGAAGCAGACGTTAGGCGTTTGAATCATGCTACGGTGGGGTTGGTGCTGAAACAACGTCCTGCGTTCTGTCTCGCTCTCTCCTCCACCTCACAAGCTTGTGACTGCAGTGTTATCAGCATGTATCACAGTCGGTGAGGAGTACGAGAAGTGCTAGTCTGGCATCGTGTGTTACTTATTGTAATGCTGTGAACTAAGTGAAGAAGGACAGTGTGGCCACATCTGTTTGTGGAGGATTTGATTTCCGGTTGGTTTTGGTCGGTTAATCCCCGGTTATTGGATTCACTACCTCCTTCAGAGCAGAGTATGACTGGGGTCTAGAACACGTTTCTAGGATGTCACTAGGAAATGAACGCGTCTCTGGGAAATGTCACTAAAATTATTGGCTGCCACATGTTACTGCTTGTCCTCTGGTATTCTCTGTCACTGCATGGTTATGATATCTGTAGTACGGCTTGTACTGGAGGACTAGCTGGTAACTTAGCCGTGTGTTTCAATGCGAAGAGAGAAGGTTGCTCATGTTAATACCATGTTACTGCTCGTCCTCTGGTATTCTCTGTCACTGCATGGTTATGATATCTGTAGTACGGCTTGTACTGGAGGACTAGCTGGTGACTTAGCCGTGTGTTTCAATGCGAAGAGAGAAGGTTGCTCATGTTGATACCATGTTACTGCTCGTCCTCTGGTATTCTCTGTCACTGCATGGTCATGATATCTGTAGTACGGCTTGTACTGGAGGACTAACTGTATGATGTGTATATGACATGTGATAGGCGTGCATAAATAAAGATACATAGTTGATTAATTCCGTGATTCCGTATAACAGCATCATCATCTATCCAATAATATATCTTTCCAATATTATTTTCTGGTTGGAAATCAAGGTTGGAATTTGGTGTGATTGGCTATAATCTAGTGTCACGTGTATGATTAACTTGCGTGACTAGATTTATAACCTCTATCTCCAGGCTCCTAACATACTGTTCTTGTGTAATCGTCGTTTCTACATGTCTTGAGTACACGTTGAGTACATGAGGACAGTGTGGGCTCAGGTCGAGCAGTAAATAGAAATAGCTAAGAACTGTTATCTATGCTATCCGAAAAGTGTAATAGTCCTGTCTATGTTGTCCAGGGTTTGAGTCCCGGTTAGGCCGTGTTATATTTGGTCACCGGGATTCACATCCTCGTACAACACGGATGCGTATGCTACGTATAAACATGTTGCGTGATCCTATTGCTGGCCCTTTGGTATTCTGTCACTGCATGGTGTATGATATCTGTAGTACGGAGTGCACTGGAGGACTACCTTGGGCATCTATTCACCTCTCCTGTTCATCAATGTTGAACTTTGGTTTCAATCTGAGGTACAGTGGATTTGACTTGTATCGCGGTAGAAACCAAGAACAGCATTGTTGAGTTGCGCATAGTCTTGTCGATCATCTTGGATTCGCTGACAGGAATACTACCAGTATCGTAAACATACTGTTCTTATGTAATCATCGTTTCTACGTGCGTTGCTAATTGTGATACGTTGAGTACATGAGGTCTGTGTGGTTGTACGTTACGTTGTGTTTTGCCTGTGTTGTCCAGGCTTTGAGTCCCGGTTTGGCCGTTTTATTGTCTGGTCACCGGGATTCAATTCCTCGTACAGTGCAGGTCCAACTAATATGCTTTACTTGATGCTTTACTATGAGTAGTGTTCCCAAGCTGTATACGAAGAGATGAAGAGCTTGCGTGTTGCCGTATTGCCAACATGTCATGAGGGTATTGTATGTGTTGTCCAGGGTTTGAGTCCCGGTTAGGCCTTGTTTTTGTCAGGTCACCGGGATTCAGTTCCTCGTGCAGTGCATATCACTACAAGAGCCTACTGTTCTGCGATGATTTCTTCTTTTATTATACATGACTTCGCTTGTCCTCCGGTATTCTCTGTCACTGCATGTTGTATAATATCTGTAGTCCAGAGTGTACTGTAGGATAAACTTAATTATATCAGTTGGTCTTTTATTTCTATCTGTGATCACGGTAGAACAGCATTGTTGAGTTGCGCATGAAAGTCTTGTTGATTCGTGATATCTTGGATTCACTGACAGGAATACAAGAATAATGTTGCCATTGATAAACATACTGTTCTTATGTAACCATCGTTTCTACGTGTTACTGTTTGTAGTACGGCGAGTACATGAGGACAGTGTTGTAACACATCATATAATACCAATGCGACATGAGATCGCCGTTTGTCCAGGGTTTGAGTCGACGTTGCCGTGTGTTTTCAATGCGAGGAGAGGAGGTTGCTGATGTTACCAGCATGTTACATTTTGTCCTCTGGTATTCTGTCACTGCATGGTTATGATATCTGTGGTACAGAGTGTACTGGATGACTAGCTGTAGGATGTGTATATGACATTTAAAGGCGGGCAATGAAGATACATAGTTGATTAATTCCGTGTTTGATTGCGTCCCATGTATCAGCATCTTCATCTATTACAATCTTTCCAATATTATTTTCCGGTTGGAAGTCAAGGTGGGAATTTGGTATGATTGGTTATAATCTAGTGTCACGTGTATGATGAACTTGCGTGACTAGATTTATAACCTCTCTCTCCAGGTCCTTCATCCTCCGGCAGCTGTTCTTTGCGTGTTTCCTGCTCCTTCGTGTACTAGGGAGGGATTGCTCGCAGCAATCTAGCATGCACGAATAATACTGGCAGGATGAACATACTGTTCTTGTGTTATCATCGTTTCTACATGTGTTAATGATTGTAGTACGTTGAGTACATGAGGACAGTGTGGGCTCAGGTCGAACAGTAAATAGAAATAGCTAAGAACTGTTATCTATGCTATCCGAAAAGTGTAATAGTCCTGTCTATGTTGTCCAGGGTTTGAGTCCCGGTTAGGCCGTGTTATATTTGGTCACCGGGATTCACATCCTCGTACAACACGGATGCGTATGCTACGTATAAACATGTTGCGTGATCCTATTGCTGGCCCTTTGGTATTCTGTCACTGCATGGTGTATGATATCTGTAGTACGGAGTGCACTGGAGGACTACCTTGGGCATCTATTCACCTCTCCTGTTCATCAGTGCTGAACTTTGGTTTCAATCTGAGGTACAGTGGATTTGACTTGTATCGCGGTAGAAACTAAGAACGGCACTGTTGAGTTGCGCATAGTCTTGTCGATCATCTTGGATTCGCTGACAGGAATACTACCAGTATCGTAAACATACTGTTCTTATGTAATCATCGTTTCTACGTGCGTTGCTAATTGTGATACGTTGAGTACATGAGGTCTGTGTGGTTGTACGTTACGTTGTGTTTTGCCTGTGTTGTCCAGGCTTTGAGTCCCGGTTTGGCCGTTTTATTGTCTGGTCACCGGGATTCAATTCCTCGTACAGTGCAGGTCCAACTAATATGCTTTACTTGATGCTTTACTATGAGTAGTGTTCCAAAGCTGTATACGAAGAGATGAAGAGCTTGCGTGTTGCCGTATTGCCAACATGTCATGAGGGTATTGTATGTGTTGTCCAGGGTTTGAGTCCCGGTTAGGCCTTGTTTTTGTCAGGTCACCGGGATTCAGTTCCTCGTGCAGTGCATATCACTACAAGAGCCTACTGTTCTGCGATGATTTCTTCTTTTATTATACATGACTTCGCTTGTCCTCCGGTATTCTCTGTCACTGCATGTTGTATAATATCTGTAGTCCAGAGTGTACTGTAGGATAAACTTAATTATATCAGTTGGTCTTTTATTTCTATCTGTGATCACGGTAGAACAGCATTGTTGAGTTGCGCATGAAAGTCTTGTTGATTCGTGATATCTTGGATTCACTGACAGGAATACAAGAATAATGTTGCCATTGATAAACATACTGTTCTTATGTAACCATCGTTTCTACGTGTTACTGTTTGTAGTACGGCGAGTACATGAGGACAGTGTTGTAACACATCATATAATACCAATGCGACACGAGATCGCCGTTTTGTCCAGGGTTTGAGTCGACGTTGCCGTGTGTTTCAATGCGAGGAGAGGAGGTTGCTGATGTTACCAGCATGTTACATTTTGTCCTCTGGTATTCTGTCACTGCATGGTTATGATATCTGTGGTACAGAGTGTACTGGATGACTAGCTGTAGGATGTGTATATGACATTTAAAGGCGGGCAATGAAGATACATAGTTGATTAATTCCGTGTTTGATTGCGTCCCATGTATCAGCATCTTCATCTATTACAATCTTTCCAATATTATTTTCCGGTTGGAAGTCAAGGTGGGAATTTGGTATGATTGGTTATAATCTAGTGTCACGTGTATGATGAACTTGCGTGACTAGATTTATAACCTCTCTCTCCAGGGTCCTTCATCCTCCGGCAGCTGTTCTTTGCGTGTTTCCTGCTCCTTCGTGTACTAGGGAGGGATTGCTCGCAGCAATCTAGCATGCACGAATAATACTGGCAGGATGAACATACTGTTCTTGTGTTATCATCGTTTCTACATGTGTTAATGATTGTAGTACGTTGAGTACATGAGGACAGTGTGGGCTCAGGTCGAACAGTAAATAGAAATAGCTAAGAACTGTTATCTATGCTATCCGAAAAGTGTAATAGTCCTGTCTATGTTGTCCAGGGTTTGAGTCCCGGTTAGGCCGTGTTATATTTGGTCACCGGGATTCACATCCTCGTACAACACGGATGCGTATGCTACGTATAAACATGTTGCGTGATCCTATTGCTGGCCCTTTGGTATTCTGTCACTGCATGGTGTATGATATCTGTAGTACGGAGTGCACTGGAGGACTACCTTGGGCATCTATTCACCTCTCCTGTTCATCAGTGCTGAACTTTGGTTTCAATCTGAGGTACAGTGGATTTGACTTGTATCGCGGTAGAAACCAAGAACAGCATTGTTGAGTAGCTCACGCAGTCTTGTTGATCATATTGGATTCGCTGACCAAGAACAGCATTGTTGAGTAGCTCACGCAGTCTTGTTGATCATATTGAATTCGCTGACAGGAATTCTACCAGCATCGTAAACATACTGCTCTCATGTAATCATCGTTTCTACATGCGTTGCTAATTGCAGTACGTTGAGTAGATGAGGTCTGTGTGGTTATACGTTACGTTGTGTTTTGCCTGTGTTGTCCAGGGTTTGAGTCCCGGTTTGGCCATGTTATTGTCTGGTCACCGGGATTCAATTCCTCGTGCAGTGCAGGTCCAACTAATATGCTTTACTTGATGCTTTACTATGAGTAGTGTGTTCCAAAGCTGTATACGAAGAGGTGAAGAGCTTGCGTGTTGCCGCATTGCCAACATGTCATGAGGGTATTGTATGTGTTGTCCAGGGTTTGAGTCCTGGTTTGGCCTTGTTTTTGTCAGGTCACCGGGATTCAGTTCCTCGTGCAGTGCATATCACTACGACAAGAGCCTACTGTTCTGCGATGATTTCTTCTGCTATTAGACATGACTTAGCTTGTCCTCTGGTATTCTCTGGCACTGCATGTTGTATAATATCTGTAGTCCAATAATAATGCCATTGATAAACATACTGTTCTTATGTAACCATCGTTTCTACGTGTGTTACTGTTTGTAGTACGGCGAGTACATGAGGACAGTGTTGTTACACATCATAGAATACCAATGCGACACGATATTGCTGGTCCTTTGGTATTCTCTGTTATTGCATGGTGTATGCTGTCTGTAGTACGGAGTGCACTGGAGGACTAACTTGGGCATCTATTTATCTCTCCTGTTCATCAATGTTGATCTTTGGTTCCAATCTGTGATACAGTGGCTTTGACTTGTATCGCGGTAGAAATCAAGAACAGCATTGTTGAGTTGCGCATACAAGTCTTGTCGATCATCTTGAATTCACTGACAGGAATAATGCCAGCATCGTAAACATACTGTTCTTGTGTAATCATCGTTTCTACGTGCGTTGCTAATTGTAGTACGTTGAGTACATCAGGACAGTGTGGTTATACGTCACAGAATATACAACGAGTTGTAATTGCCTGTGTTGTCCAGGTTTTGAGTCCCGGTCTTGCCGTGTAATTGTCTGGTCACCGGGATTCAGTTCCTCATACAATGCAGGTCCAACTAATATGCTTCAAATAAGAAAGCGGAGAGAAAGTTGCTCATTTTAACACCATGTTCCTGCTTGTCCTCTGGTATATGGTCACTGCATGTTGTATAATATCTGTAGTTCAGAGTGTACTGTAGGATAAACTGAATTATATAATATATAAATGTGCATCTTTATTTCTTGTTCATCAGTGTTGGTCTTTGGTTTCTATCTGTGATCACGGTAGAACTGCATTGTTGAGTTGCGCACGAAAGTCTTGTTGATTCGTGCCATCTTGGATTCACTGACAGGAATATTGCCATTGATAAACTTACTGTTCTTATGTAAACATCGTTTCTACGTGTATTACTAATTGTAGCACGGTGAGTACATGAGGACAGTATGGGTACACGCCACGGTTACACGTCACAGAAGAAGTTGTAATTGCCTGTGTTGTCCAGGGTTTGTGTCCCGGTTTGGCCGTGCTGTTGTTTGGTCACCGGGATTCAGTTCCTCGTACAATACAGGGTACACAGTCCGATATACGAATATTCATGCTTTGGAACAGCAAGTTGCTGCTTGTCCTCTGGTATTCTCTGTCACTGCATGGTTATGATATCTGTAGTACGGAGTGTACTGGAGGACTTCTTCCGTTCAATCGTCCTCCCATTGAAACATTAAGGGCCTACTAAATTCGTATACATCAGGGCCTACATCAATCGCATTAACAATTTCGTTCCACTTGTGCCCCGCCATACAGCGGGCGCGGTGCGTCGCTGGTTGCCTTGGGCTCCCAGATGCGACTCGCAATCCGTATATGCCCCAACACAAGATCTGCATTCACTTCAATTATTGCAAAACAAACAGCAGAATATGACTTTTTCTCTGTAGTAGATGCAGTGTGAACCGTCTTCGACTAAACCCAAGAAAAATGCACGAAGAAAGGATTCAAAAAGACACTAACCTGACACTAACAATATAGTTCACGATGAGGGATAACTGGGGACGACCGTAAAATGCCGATTAGCTCTGGGTCGTGGCGGAAGGAACCTGGTTGACCACCTTTGAACATCCTAACTACATACAACAACTTCCGCCTCGATGATGTTCTGGTAAATGGAGGATTACCAACTGGCTATTGAAACGGTTTAATGTAGTTGTTCGGGTTTCATATTTTACGTGGTAAAGACCGCCGTAATACGTGCCACATTAGTTATTATGCTTTTATGTATGTTCTTTTCATGATCATTTTTCTCGTGGGTGATTGCACCATACAATTTTGCCGTTTTCTTTCAAATTATAGTCATTTCTTAGGGAGCCTAAGACAGTCTCTTCTTCAAGTTTAATAATTTTGAAAATTCCCAATTTCATTTCTTTACGAGTCATTACTTTCGTGCGGTTGAAATACGAGAAACCGACTGGGAATAATTTAGGCCTATCAATATTTTTTTACTCAAAAGATTTATTTGACCTAAAACTCGCCTAATACGTTATAATTGTTCAAATTTTGCAAAACACTTTATTAATTTTATTCAACATATTTTTGTTAAAAGTGAGGAGAAAACGAAATAAAATAAAAATACAAACGCAAGGTTCAGTACTTCCTCCATATACTCCGGTCACCAATGGCTTCCACTCGACCGAGGCGGTCGGCACTTGGTCTGGACCCTCACTCCAGACCTTATCGCCATGGGTGACCCTTTTTTGCTTCCATCGAAAGCTCTGGAGATCATTGGGTCACGCAAGCCCCCCCCCCCCCACGCCAGGTCAAGGCGTCCTGATTCTTTGAGGGGGATCAATTGTTTTATTTTTGCTATGATTATTTTCCCCCTCGAGGATCCTTAATAATTATATGAGTCGTGCTCGTCGTCAGGATACGTGTAATTTGTAGGCGATAGAAAGAGCTAGACAAGTAAGATAAGATGGTATAAAAGAAAATAAGGCGATTGACATAGAACATTCACATTTGAGGGTTTTAGGGTTTTAAGGAACTATTTACGGAATCAAAGACGGACATTTTGAGTGAGATACGCGACATTATATAATACCTTCGAGAGAATTTGAATCAATCAAAGACGAATTCTCAAGTGAAATTAAACTGTTAGAAGAGTATTTAGAATCATCCACCAATCATAGATCAGTTAACACGCCAAGTAAACCACCTAGAACAGTACTCGAGGAACAAGGACTTTGATATTGACGGGTGGAACAGCTAGCCGACGAAGAGTAATAGTAATTAGTAAGTGTCGCTAAGGCAAAAGAGGGACATGTTCACTCCAGAACAGGTCCTAGGAAGTTCGTTGGTTTGGGGAAAAAGCGGCTGAGCAAGGACAAATGTAGAGGTGGATGTCACATCTGGAATAGGGGTGGGCAGAATGTAGAGGGTTGCCAAAGCAGGAGAGTGATCTTACTCGTAGGTGGAAACGATCTGGAAAAGATGGGAAAAAACGGGCTGGACAAGCCATAATGAAGAAAGGGATTAAATAACTTATAGTTGCGGTAGTATGATTGTGTATCGTAAGGGAGCAAAGAGAGAAACAGTAGACGAGGTTGATAAAACAACAGAGAGAGCTCGCATAGAAGAAAACGTGCTTTACATTGAAACCAACTGCTGGATTCAAGAAAGAGATTTCAAGAGCGACGGTATTCAACTGAATCAATGGGGAACAACGAAGTTAGGCGAACTGATGGGAAGAGTGGCAGACAAGATGATAAGAGAAACCAGGCAGTGATTCTACAATAAGATGAGAGATTAGGCCTAATGGTGCAGGGGTAAATTTTAAATAGCAGCTTATCTGATACTAAAATTACACCCATAAACTGCACAAGTATCTGCAATGAATTAGACGAATTCAGGTCCACAGTAGAATCTATGACCCCAGTTATTTTTGTAGCAGTAGAGACGTGGCTAGACGACGGTCGACGGGTGCACAAGTAACGAAATTCAGGTAGGCCTTTACAGCATGTTTAGATCAGATAGAAATAAGCATGGGGAGGATATTAGTGGGTTGTAGAGAAGAATTGCAGGGTGAGTAAGAGAGAGAAAGAAGTAGGCCTAGAGCTGATGGGCATATAAGTTGAGTTGGGTACGGTAAGATCAATGACAATTGCGGGATGCAGGCCCCGCAACACAACCGACTACATGTTGGAAAGAACTAAAGTTAGGATACTGGAAAGCAAGCATAAAGGGAATCTAATAGTAGCACGGGATTTTAATCTAGCGGGGGATAAATTGGTGGGAGAGTAATAATGAAATGGGTGCAAGTAGGAAGCAGGACTTATAACCGAGATAATGAACGAGGTTTTTTTTGCAGACAGTTGGAGAAAGGACAAGGGAAACGAGGGCGGGAGAAGCAACTTTCTGGATGTAATCTTAATGAGACCACCAGACAACTGGGTGAGGATGCAGGTAGGCAACGGTACAAGTAAAAGTGGCCATAGAATTCCAACCGTAGGTTTGAGTGGAGTAAATATAGTTGATAAAGTAAAAAAATGAAGTGATAATAGAAGGTAACACAATAGAAATACAAGCGCAAGGTTCAGTACTTCCTCCAAACGCTTCCACTCGACAGAGACGGTCCGAACTTGGTCTGGACCCTCACTCCAGACCTTGTCGCCGTGAGTGACCCTTTTGGGAGTAAATATAGTTGACGACAAGAAGGGGGGGAATGATTTGATTCTACTAAAAGGCTCAAGTTAACATCAGGAGGTTCTTATCAATTAGAAGCAATTGAGGAACAGCGCTGGGAGACATATAATAAATGGGAAAGCATCAAAAGTATTTGTTCAGACTGAGGGTAATAGAGACATACGGGCCTAGCAAGCTAATATCACAGAGAAATACAGATCTAATTTATTACAATCAAAAGATAAGAGCAATGAAAAAGAAAAGTAGGAAATTACATAACAGAAATAGGGGAACAGGATAGGATGTACAGTCAGAGAGGCTCAGAGCGGAGCTCAACAAGGATAAGAATAAAGCCGAGGAGGTAACTTTTTTTGGAGGAATGTTTGACGGGCATGACAAGAATAAAAGCTGGGGAAAGATGTGTAAATATACACCCCAACGTCTATGCTCCACTCTTTTCAATAACCTACCAGCCTAAATAGGGTCCTCCCCCTCGATTAGTTCTTTCAAGTCATCAAATAATAAATTCCTCAGTGACAACCCCTACTATAATATTAATGAATACCTCACCATCCCATAGAATAGAATTATTGAAGTACCTATTTTATATTTTTCTCAAGTACCTATTTTATAATATTGAAGTACATATCAAGTGCCTATTATGTGTACCCTATATTTGTAAGCCTATATTTGTACCATGTACAGATCAAAGGTGAAATAAAATGAATTGAAATAGCCTAAAGAGCCATTGAACACATGACATGCTTTCAATAGACATGTTGCTATTGAGCAAGGACATGCCTACAATAATTGACAAAAATGGAAAGGAATTCACAAGTGACAAGGAAAAGAGTATCGCTAAAATACTGACGTCGTGTGTGATGTCAGGAAATCGAGAAAATACCACCACTAATAATAAGAATATTTCCTTCTCAACGATTACCGACTTGTCCCTGACCAAGCTCTGAGGTTATGTCAATGGCTAGGCCTGCCGCGGCTTGACCAACTTTTGTAGGCCTATGCCATTACTGAGAAATATTCGATACGAAACTTGAGTATTATAATATAGTAAACATGCATTCCTTTATTATAAAATACAGAAGTATGCTAAATTTAATTTTCAAAATAAATAAATAAGGACCCGAACTACTCGCATTTCTTGCTTATTCTGTGACTTTTAGCTCTCTAACTCTAGTGTCTCGACAGCTGCGATGTAAGAAAACTTGTTTCTGGTTCTGAAGGTCGCTAGATCGAATCTAGCTGCAGTCTTCGATAACATTCCAATATGCAACTGTATATTCCAAAATAGACCTACTCAATCATAATAGATGGTAATATTGCTGTAGGTGTTACTATTAGGAATTAGTTAGGGTTTGTTGTGCTAGGCTTTTACCTCCTTGAGTGTTTTATTCTTGAATTTTACCAACTTTCTTGTTTCGAAGTGTCTGGTTACACTCAAGTGTCATCAGCCTTGACTGCATGGAGTGGCTGTTGACACTCAGTTTCGTACTTCCGGTTTAGGTAATCGGTGGCGCTCTCTAGCGGCCGCAGTTCTAAACACTATTGACACTTAGTTTGGTATTTCCGCTTCCGGTATTACGATGACTCACTCAAGTGGCAGCAGAATGAAACACTATTGACACTCAGTTTCCGAATTCCGCTCATTTTACCGGATGTCTACAATCGCCATACTGTAGATTGGTGTTGGACTGTACTAACGTGTTTCACATTTCTCCTGCTTGTAACAACGAATTAATTCCTTCATTACTTCATCCTGCTGTGTAGTGTGGATTTGTTCTGTCTTTTTCAAGACTGGTCATAATTCCGTGGTGTTTTGTGGTGTTTTGTCGTTTCAGTTGCCTGCAATTGTTATAAAAGTGTGAATTTGTTCTGTCTTTTTCAAGACTGGTCATAATTCCGTGGTGTTTTGTGGTGTTTTGTGGTTTCAGTTGCCTGCAATTGTTATAAAAGCCTGCACTTGATAACCTGCATTTTGCATTTAGTTAGGCTGCATTGGGTTTGTTTGGGACCTGCTTGCTTTGGAGTTGATATTTTTTTCTTTAGTTACTTCCTAAATGGCTACCTGTTTCATTGGGGATTCTATGCTTAAGGGTGTTTTGGATGTTCCAGGAGTAGAGGCATCCGTCTTCCCGTTTGGTGGTTTTTTGGTTCACCAGCTGATCCAGCATGCTGTGAACTTGGCTCCCATCTTCGAGAGGATGGTCGTCCATGTTGGCGTCAACAACATCAGCCGGCGAGAAGAAACTGATGATATTTTGATGCAGTTTCAGATGTTGGTGAGGGCGGTTCGCAGAGTGAACCCTAATATTGAATTATTTATTTCAGGAGTGCTGCCGCGGTGGGAAAACCACCACATGCTCTACAAGCAGGATGGGCTGCTGGAGCGAGTCAACAACAATGCTCTGGTGTTGAACGCGCTGCTGATAGATTTCTGCCAGGAGAGTGGCATCAAACTAATCTCTCTGTGGGAAAGGTTTGCGGGTAGCCGGGCTTCATTTAAGAGAGATGGTCTCCACTTAAATGAACGCGGTAGTCGCTTGTTTGCCACAGGATTGTTGCAGGAAATATCAAAACTGCTGCGGGACTACCCCATCGAGAAGCCGCGAGATTGCGCCATCGAGAGGCCGCGAGATTGCGCCATCGAGAAGCCGCGAGATTGCGCCATCGAGAGGCCGCGAGATTGCGCAATCGAGAAGCCGCGAGATTGCGCCATCGAGAGGCCGCGAGATTGCGCCGTCGAGAAGCCACGTGTCGGTCTCTTCATCGATCAATCTGCCGAGAAGCCAACCTTGCCGGTATAGTGTGATATTCATATTCACATTTGGTTTGTAAGAGTCGGAACATATTTTTGGTAGTATATACTATACATCAGATGGTAGGCCTACCGGCACATGCAGCGCAGCGGTTGATGCGCTCGCTTCATGTAATCCGGCAGTTGAGGGTCATATCGGACCTGGTTCGATGCCCGTCGCTTATCTTTACAGGTTTTTTTTGTTATCCTCTTTAGTCAATGCTATGCAAATGCCGGGATGGTCCTTACAATTTCCAATATAGAAACCTTCATTTCATCATCCCAACGTGACATTAATCATTCATCTGATGCCAATAAATCTCAGTTATCATTGCAGTGTACGGTTATGGCTACAACGTTATTTCAAATACTGTATATGCCTTTATCAGGCTATTATTATCACAGTTTAACATTTTTGTACACCATAACTTTGATTTGAATGATTCTCATTGTAAACAACGCTTTTTACGTTACTAGATTCATGTTTGAAATTTGAATATCTGTTCTTTTGTACATTTCTTATTAAAGTATGCAATTATGTATACCAGCAAATGAAGCTAGTACATTGTGTAAAATAGAGGATTAGCATGTAACGGATGTATTGTAGGTCTAATAAGAACAACATACATTTGTTCGGAAAGAATGACTTATTACATACTAAAATAAATGTACATTTCCTTAGAGCCAGCCCATGTTGTACTCGGATGCTCTTCGGACCGGTCTTCTACCTACGCTTGGTGCTGTTGGGATCGAGGCACCCGCTGCTCCAGTGAAGACTTCGACAGTGCGACAGCATCGTGCTGTCAAACCACTACCGGCTGAGGCCAACGGAGGGTGGACGCTTGTGGCACGACGACGGCCACGCACGATTGGTAAAGTAGAGGGGATGAGGACTAAGAAGGCCAACAAGGGGGGTAGGAAGCAGAAAGAGGCAGAGAGGAGAACTGTAAAGAATAAGGTAGAGGGTAGGACTGAGACGATGGTAACCGAACAGAATAGGTCTCCGAAAAGCAGTAACAAGGATAAGGGGCAGAATAAGATGAAAGTGACCCAAGAGGTACCGGTAGGTAGTTTGACAGAGGGGATGAAACATGGTGACAAGAGTAAGGGGCTGTATAAGCTAGAAGTTGAATTAGAGGTGAGAGGGAATAAGGTAGAAGTTAAACTGGAGGTAGGGGGTGGAAAGGTAGTGTTTGAACTGGAGGTAGGGCTGAATGGGGTAATTCTTACGCGAGGTGTAGGACTGAATGGGGAGAAAGAGTCGCGAGGTGTAGGGTTGGGACTGAATAGGGGGAAAGAGTTGCAAAGTGTAGGATTGAATAGGGGGGAAGAGTCTCTAGGTTCAAGACTGAATAAGGGGGAACAGTCACAAGATGTAAGACTGAATAGGGGGGAACAGTCGCAAGGTGTAATATTGAATAGGGGGGAACAGTCTCTAGGTTTAAGACTGAATAAGGGGGAACAGTCACAAGGTGTAAGACTGAATAGGGGGGAACAGTCGCAAGGTGTAAGACTGAATAGGGGGGAACAGTCGCAAGGTGTAAGACTGAATAGGGGGGAACAGTCGCAAGGTGTAAGATTGAATAGGGGGAACAGTCGCAAGGTGTAAGATTGAATAGGGGGGAACAGTCGCAAGGTGTAAGATTGAATAGGGGGGAACAGTCGCAAGGTGTAAGATTGAATAGGGGGAAAGAGTCGCGAGGTGTGGGATTGAATAGGGGGGAAGAGTTGCGAGGTCTAGGGCAGGGTGATGTGGACGTAGCTCAAGAGTTAGGGGGGAGGACTGAAATGCGTCAGTGTGGTGGTGGACCTATTACTCCCCTTCAGGTAAATGCAGTGTATCATACATATTTGGAATTTGAATCTGTTTATAAGGAATGGGAATTAAATGGGCATCACCCTATGAAGATCAAAGACTCAAATTTGAACGGTTTTTTCAATAATCCCGAACTAATTACTCGTGAGTTCAAGTATTCAAAAGTTGTTTTTACTTGTAAACATTCAGGTGCGCCTAGACGTAGAGGAAATAACTTAAGAAAAAATCAGAGTTACCTACCGGGAGGTACTTGTCCAGTTCAAGTCACAGTAGCCTTTTCGAAAAGGACAGGAACTTACGTTGTTAAGGTGTTTGAAGAAAAACATGATCATGCAGTTTCAGCCAGCCTTAGAGTCAAATACACTGATAGACGATTGCTAAATACAGATGAAGAAGATAAATTAAAGGATATGATAAACTACAGAATTGGTACAAAAGAGTCTAAAAAATTTGTAAGCGATAATTTTGGTAAGACTTTAACTTCTAAAGATGTTCATAATGTTAGGCAACGAGATAAGGAAATTAAAATGTCAGGACGGTCTCAATCAGCTTTGTTAGTGGACGTATTGGCATCTTTTATTCGTGGATCTGATGGTAATTCTATTCACCTTGAGCAAGATGATCAAAACGAAATGGTATTCCTTCTTATTCAAACTAAGTTCATGCACGATATGACCATAAAGTATTCTGACATGATCTTGGTTGACGGAACTTATCGTTTGAATAAGGAGGGATTCCCACTCCACTGCATACTGTGTGAGGATGGAAATGGTAAAGGACGACCTCTGTGTTATATATTTGTAAAGAATGAGACGGAAGAATTAATTCAGAAAGCCTATGATAAATTTTTGGAATTAAATCCCATCGTTTTAAAGAAATGTAAAGTCGCTATGATGGATAAAGATCGGGTTCAAATGAACGTTATAGAAAAATCAATTCCCGATGCTACGATTCTCCTTTGTACATGGCATGCCCTTAAAAACTTTCTAGATAGAGTTCGTTCGGAGAAAGACACTTCATATGATAAAAACGTTCTTTTTGCTACATTAAAATCTATAGTTTACTGTACAAACGAAGAAGATTATATTACTAAGGTTGCTCAATTTTGTGCTAATGCACCGCTTGGTTTAGTAGATTATTTTAATGATAACTGGGATAACTGTAAAACACTGTGGGCACACTGTTATAGACAGGAGTTACTTAATTTTGGTAATAATACAAACAATATCACTGAAAGTCACAATCAGAAAATAAAAAATACAATAATAAATAGAGGGTCTTTAGCTGAAGCTGTAATGGGTCTTCTTGAATATTGTAAAGAAGTAGAATTAGATTATGAGCATTCTGCTTTCAGTGAAATGAAAACCCGTATTGATACTTCGAAGCCAGATGACACACGCCTAAAAGTTAATGCCGTATGTACTTATTATGCAACAGGATTTATTTTCACTGAATTAGATAAAATGGAACTTCATGCTTATATTTTTGATGAAAATTTGTTTACTGTCTGTGGGGGAAAAAATGTGCATAATATAGATTTAGAATTCACAAAATGTTCATGTAAGAGTCACATGCAACATCATCTCCCTTGTAGACACATATTTGTTGCTCGAAAACATATGGGATTAGAATTATTTTCAGAAGAACTGGTAATAGAAAGGTGGAGAAAGACTGTGCTCATGAATTATTTAGATATTGTTGAGGGGTCAGTAACAGTAGATTCAGGGAGGATTAAAAATAAAACTGTAGCCCTTTCTAAACCCATGTCAGAAAATGCCAAGTTTAACTATGCCATGAGTCATTTACGGAGAATAGCGTCATACTTAGCAACTTGCGGTGTTGCAGAATTTAATGAAGGTATTTGTAAAATAGATTGCTTTTTCGACGAACTGCGTAGTGGCCGGGCCCAAGTTGACAATGTTCTCCAGACTAAAGACATCATCAATGTACCCCGCGATTCAGATTTAGACGACTCTGACATTGACAATGACCTCGAGGAATTAGTTGACAGTGGAACAATAGTACCGGTAGTAACGCCACCTCTTCCTGACACAAGACTCGCTAATAAAATAGTCACTTCTAGAGTTGACAGAATTTTCCCGACTAACAGCTGCAGTACACCATTCAACGTGGATTTAGAGAACTCTGACATTGACAATGACCTCGAGGAATTCGTTGACAGTGGAACAATAGTACCGGTAGTAACGCCACCTCTTCCTGACACAAGACTCGCTAATAAAATAGTCACTTCTAGAGTTGACAGAATTTTCCCGACTAACAGCACCAGTACACCATTCAACGTGGATTTAGAGAACTCTGACATTGACGGTGACCTCGAGGAATTAGTTGACAGTGGAACAATAGTACCGGTAGTAACGCCACCTCTTCCTGACACGAGACTCGCTAATAAAATAGTCACTTCCACTAGTGAAACCTCTAGAGTTGACAGTCTTTCCTCGACTTCTACGGCATTAATTGACGATATTATACTACCTGAAAAACCAGTGACAAACACAATTAGACTTTTTGACTACTCACCAATTGACCCATGTTTAATTAAGCTAATGGATATAAGGGACACATTGAAAGTACCGATAGTGACAGCAACTAAAGGTCGTCCTAAAGGTATTAAAAGATCTTTCAACATATTCACAAGTAATAAAGCAAACAATAATAACATTCCAATTAAGACAAAAAAAATCTGTGCAGTACAAGCTGTGAGTAATGGTAATTCCCAAGCTATTATTGACAACTTTTTTAAATGTAAGGATAGAGGTACAAAACTCCCAACAACTATGAAACCCATAATGACATCAATTTTAAAACCTCTGGTTGTAAGTAATGCACCAATTCCCATAGTTTCAGATTTAGCGGTAGTTGTAAAGGATAGCGACAGCTCAATTGAAGACATTACCTATATCGACACTACCATTAATACAAGTTACAATCGGACAGGACTTGACTGCTTTAATATTACTGATACACTGGTATACTCATGGTCGCAAAACTTGAAACTTGATTTAACACATAAGGAAATATTGCTTAAAGGTGCGTGGTTGTCGTGCTCTATTATGAATGCTGCTCAATTACTGATTAAAAAACAATTTCCACTTATTGAAGGCTTACAAAATACAACCTTGGGTAGAACGCTAGACTTCAAACAAAATATTCTTAGTGACCTTAAACCATTCATTCAGATATTACACTGTGGCAGTTATGCTCACTGGGTTACCGTAACTAACATAAGTTGTCCCGATGGAACGATTGATTTATATGACTCAACTTCATCTGATAGGTTATATTTGCAAGATACTCACTTTCAAATAGCTAATATTGTGAAAAGTATCTCTCCTAATATAACAGTGAGAAAACATGTCCGTCAAATGCAATCTGGAAGCAGTGCTTGTGGGCTTTATGCTATTGCAAATGCCGTGGCACTAGCCACAAGTACCAGCATGCTAGGATTAGCACAGGATAAAATGGCTAAACATCTAATTACCATGTTGCAGAGAGAAGTGGTTGAGCCATTTCCATCATTCCAAAAAGCAAGTGTCCGATCAACTAAGGGTGTGGAAACTATTGTAAATTTATACTGTCATTCTGAGTGTAGGTTACCTCTCGCTACCTCAAAGTACACCAATTATAAACATTATATGTGTTTGGTAAAATGCAAAGATTGTGGTCTGCAATACCATTCAATTTGTGAGATGGGAGTACCGTCTTATGAGGTTAAGAAAGGTGATGTTTATACTTGCAAATTGTGCCGCAAAGAATGAGGTTGATACACCCTATAATTATGTGATACTATGCAATATTCTGCTTTATTATTAAATGTTTGTCCTGTTATGTAATAATTGTTATGTTTGACTGTTATTCAATAGCTTATATGAATCGGGTCAAGGGAAAGGAAGAATAGCAGCTTACCTACCGAGGTCCATAAGTAGATAGGCCTACTCATGGTAGAGAGCCGTTGAAAGAACACGGAGATGACTTGTACCATCACACGAGGTTTGTCAATAGGGATAGCCGAAACCTCGTGTGATGGTACAAGTCATCTCCGTGTTCTTTCAACGGCTCTCTACCATGAGTAGGCGTATCTACTTATGGGCCTCGGTAGGTAAGCTGCTATTCTTTCTTTCCCTTTACCCGATTCATGTACCCAGCATCAGGCTATTTTCCTAGACACACCAAGTCATTTGTATTTATAGACCTTGTTATTCTTGACTGATATTTATTTATTCATTTCATCTTATATATAAAAAGCTCGTGTCACATGTTAAAGGATGAACTCCTCCGAACATTCGATATGGCTGGTAGAAGGTCCCAAAGTATACAAGATCTTCCGCCATGCAAGCTTTCTCCTATGAGCAATATCCAAAAAATTGGCACTTCAAGGACAACACCAGTAATGGCGTTGTTCAATGACATTGACGGCGTTACTCAATGTCCGCTGCGCTCGGCAACACATTTACAGGGCTACACGCTAGATGGCGCACCATCCGCATTCTACATTAACAACCAACATTCATTACAAATCACTTCGATGGCAGAACAACGTTTGCCGAGTCAGCTAGTATATGTATATATTACCGTATATTGTTTAATAACCTGTTCAACTTCTCTGTTTAGACTTACAACACTTTTGCCGCACACCCCCTAAAGAAATGTGCATTTTTCACAGGTCACTTGAGGTTGAAGTGTATGTATGTATGGCCTGCTTTAATTTGTGTTTGCAGCTAATGTAACCTGACTGATATACATTGTTTTTTTCCTATTTTGGTTTCTCTATGCCTAATTTTCAGTGCACATACTACCGTAATTGAAAGTTATTTGTTTCTCTTATGCTGTCTTTACCCTATTCACTTGTGATATTTGAGCACATTTTAATCTTGTAAATTAATTCATTGTTATATTATTCTCTATGCCTAATTTTCAGTGCACATACTACCGTAATTGAAAGTTATTTGTTTCTCTTATGCTGTCTTTACCCTATTCACTTGTGATATTTGAGCACATTTTAATCTTGTAAATTAATTCATTGTTATATTATTCTCTATGCCTAATTTTCAGTGCACATACTACCGTAATTGAAAGTTATTTGTTTCTCTTATGCTGTCTTTACCCTATTCACTTGTGATATTTGAGCACATTTTAATCTTGTAAATTAATTCATTGTTATATTATTCGTGATATATTTCATGATTTGTGGTGGTTGAGGTATTTATTATGTGCATCTTGTTAGTGCTAAAAATATGCTTTTCTTTGGGAAGTAGATCTTTGATACTAACAATTATTCCTCTTCCACGGTGGTAAGTTGAGACAGCCAAATCTAACTTATCACCTGATATGACCAAGTCATATCAACTAACTTTTGCTCTCTTTTTTGTGGCCTCCACGTGGCGAGAGTGGGCAACAGATTAGTCGAATTCATGAGGACTTGGTTTCCAAACATAAATTCCACTAATGCGGCTAATGCAAATAACTTCACATCTTTTTGTTCATATTTATGTACACTAAACTAGAATAATCCATGTGAGTTTATGTTTTCGAGAACTTTTTATTTTGCTATGGATAAAGAAGTGACATAAGACTACGGTACTTATATTTAAATATTAGAATAAATTGTCTCTTAGGTATGATTTGTAATGTTATTGATGAGTAAGCCACTGTATCATTTACAATCCCTAATCATAATCCCTACTCCATGATGTGATTAGGTATACTCGGAGGGCATCATAATAGTTTCAAGCTAGCACGAGTCTAAACAATGACGGCAAGCTTATAATATACAGATATATTGATCAACGATCAAACTATTGAGCAAATGAATTTATTGATTATACTTGCAAAAGTAATTATGCAGTATTCCTATTAATTGAGTGAACTTGAGAGAAAAATTTGTATCAATGTAGGAGTCAATTAGGCATGCGGTTTTATCCTTCAATTAAAACGCCGAAACTAACTCACAATGATTAAGGTATGAATTGATATACTGATGACAAATAAAGCCTTTGTACAGAATGTAGATCCACCATAAATAAGCGTCATCTAGACCAACACACTGTTGACCACAAGCTTACCTTGATCAAACTAAGGGGCAATAAGGAATGTGGATTAAGCCTACACTTAGTGAGCCAAGATCGACTGTTATGTTGGTTGAAGTATCAATTAATATACCGATGATGATATTGAACCTCAAAACAAGGTGTACCACCATAAATGAACTTTATCCAGGTCTTGAAACAGCCTACCAAACTCAGTGTCAATTAGGTTTGCTTCTTAGAAACCAAGGGTCAATAAGAAATGCGGTTTTATCCTTCAATTAAAACGCCGAAACTAACTCACAATGATTAAGGTATGAATTGATATACTGATGACAAATAAAGCCTTTGTACAGAATGTAGATCCACCATAAATAAGCTTCATCTAGGCCAACACACTGTTGACCACAAGCTTACCTTGATCAAACTAAGGGGCAATAAGGAATGTGGATTAAGCCTACAATTAATGAGCCAAGATCGACTGTTATGTTGATTGAAGTATCGATTAATATACCAATAATGATATTAAACCTCAAAACAAGTTGTAGCACCCTAAATGAGCTCTATGTAGGTCTTGAAACAGAGCCTACCAAACCAAGTGTCAATTAGGTTTGCTTCTCAGAAAACCAAGGGTCAATAAGAAATGCGATTTTATACTTCAATTTAAGACCCAAGATGGACTGTTATGTTGATTGAAGTATTGATTAATATACCAATAATGATATTAAACCTCAAAACAAGTTGTAGCACCCTAAATGAGCTCTATGTAGGTCTTGAAACAGAGCCTACCAAACCAAGTGTCAATTAGGTTTGCTTCTCAGAAAACCAAGGGTCAATAAGAAATGCGGCCTTACACTTCAATTAAAGACCCACAACCGACCATTATATTAATTAAAGTATCAATTAATATTCCAGTGATATTATCAAGCCTTAAAACAAGCTATAGCATCATAAATGAGGTTTATCTCGGTCTTGAAACATTGTATAGGCTCAAGTTGGAACATTGACAAAATTCGCGCATTACTACGGATCGGTTATATCTCCAATTTACCTGCTAAATGAGATAAAATGAACATTTTATCTCTAGAATGCATCAATTGAAGTGTATATGACCATTTGGTGCAATTTATATACTATATACACCTCGAATATGTAATTAATAAGGTTTATTATCAAACTAAGTGTCAGCAGCCACAGCAGCCATTTTGGCTGATGACACTTGAGTGTCATGAGAATGGGAGGGTGGGAACACTCAAGTGTCACCAGAATGGGAGGCTGGGAACACTCGAGGTCCACAAACATGAAAACCTGTTGACACTCAAGTGTCACCAGACGCGGCCTTCTTGTTTACGTATGTAGAGGAAAGGTTTGCTATGTTTTCTCTGAAGGAAAAAGTAGCCTACCTATTGTTCATTTTGCAAATAATGAAGGCAGCATGGCTAGGCCTACAGTGCGTTCGAAACAATATGAGATTGTGAAAAGACAGCCCTGAATTCCGCTAAGGAATAGGCCTAGACCATAGAATAAAAAATGTATTTCTTTATTCTATGCCTAGACCTGACATACGGCGCAGATCTGCACATCTCAATATCAAACATGTAATACTTCAAATCCCATGTAATAAGATTTTTAATAGAAAAAGAATTTTACCTCATTGACGACTATTATAATAAAGTTGGCTTACTGCGATTACCTGTACTATAACGACGAAGCATAACTTTCAACATTTGTATAATTTTCAGTAAATTATTATTATTAATCAGCCAGAATGTATAGGTACTTCGTTTGAGCACTATTTCATTTTTACTAACTAGGCAACCCCAAACCATGCCCAAACACATCCAAAAAAAGTTCTAGCCGAACTGCATTATCCTCAAATAATAATGCATCTCGCATGAACGCAAGTTCATCCAATCCTGACAATACCACTTCGTCGGGTTCAGAAGGTATGGCAACAGAAGAAAAAGAGCCTTATGTAAACTTATGTATAAACATAAGTTACAGAAAAAGCCCTCGATTAGATAGGAAACCCTGTGCTGTGGAAGAAAGAGATATTACATCCATGTCCGTTATGACTTACAGAAACTCCAGCTGGCTTCGAGTTCAAAACATCATCCAAGACTGCGCACTGAGAGCATATGGAGGTCACTCGAATGAATTCTTGATGGCAACACCAGGATCAATTGACTATAGATTTAAAGTTATAATTTTCATGAGGATATATTAAACTGTAATTTTGTCTGTCTATTTAATTATGTGTGTATTGTTGTTTAAATCTTGTCTTTCTTCTGCCTGTAATAGTGTAAGGTAATGCGATGTAAAGCCAAACGATAAATATAAATGACTCATGGGCAAATCCCACGCTTATAGCACACGACGCACACAAAGCACACGCACACAAGTGCCTCCACCACTCCCTAGGAATGCAATGAAATTAGGCGCTAGCGAAGAATGCAATGAAGAGCTTGCAAATACAAACATTCGAAACGAGTCGACGAAATTAAATAAAGTGAAGCAAATAGAGAAATGTTGTCATCAGACATTTGACAATGAATATATAGCATCACAAGATTTCTTAGATTCTAGCATAAGTCAGAGTTTCGTCAAATGTGTAATTAACAAAAGGGCTAAGAAATATTCATTTTGAAAGAAAACGAAATCAATTTACGTCTATGGTGAGAAGCAAATCCTAATGTCCACTATCATAAGATAAATATGCTACGCTGAGTTCCTAAAAGCCCTGTGGCTCAAAACAACCTCCAATATTAGCCAAGGAATACACTGAAGATCTAGCAGGTCTATAAGAATGACTAGAAATGTCGTAATAAGCCAGAAACTTCAACTTTAAACGCGAGACTGGTGAACGAAGATCACCAAAAAACACTTTGCACAATCAAAACATTGAACAATTAAAATTGGGTGGTAAGATCGCCCTTATGGTGAACCTTAGTTGGGGAACAATGATTTTGTTTCACGTTTCCACGTTTTTTTTAAAAAAAAAAAACGTAACGTGGGTAATTTTCTTATTTATTTATTATATATAGATATATAGAGGATTGATCAAAGAAATGAAACAAATGCCTTTAAAACTGTCTACATCGGAAGAGGGTGAGCGAATACAATATATCTACAAGAAACAAATAATCTTGCAGGATCATCAACAAAATATCTGGGAGATTAGGAACTCAAAATAAATTATGCAATCACACTGAACTCCGGTACTGGACCCATATTCCTGAGATAAATGAGATATGAGAAAATGATTATCTCACATGAAATGGCCAATTATTATTCCTGAATCAATGTTTCTCCCTTTTTTCTCATATCTCAATTTGTATCAAACTTCCTATTTTGATGGATCTTCATCGTATTTCATTATCAAGAATACTAAATCTGATGAGAAGTGAGATGAGAAAATTTTCTCACTTTATTTTCTCACATCTGATTTATCTCAGGAATAAGGCTCCTGCAATTATATTTCACAAATCAACACAAAGCCGTGCCCGTGACCCAGTCAACTATCGTAGATATAGGTAACAGTCAAGTCAAATGTGGGTTCGAGTACCGCATAAGACATGAGTTTTTGTAGTTTGATTGTGTTGGAGGTCATTTTGTACCTATGATCATGTCCGTGTACTTTGCCACAGTTGTCAACGTTTGTGGATGTTTCAAGCATATAGAGGGAGTGAGATAGAAACAGCTAGAAAAGTAAGATAAGATAATATAATATAAAAGAAGACGATAGATGAAGAGAAAAGTGATAATAGAACGAAATAGAATAACAATTCAAACGCAAGGTTCAGTACTTCCTCCAAACGCTTCCACTCGACCGAGACGGTCCGAATTTGGTCTGGACCCTCACTCCAGACCTTATCGCCGTGGGTGACCCTTTCAATTCAATTCAAATCAATTGCTCCCGGCGACAGCTCTAGATATCGCGGGGTCATATTATCTGGTTGATGATGAACTTGATACAAATTATGCAAACACACTGAACCTCAGTATTGCAATTACATTTCACAAATCAACACAAAGCCGTGTCCGTGGCTCAGTCAACTATCGTAGATAGAGGTAGACAGTCAAGTCAGATGTGGGTTCGAGTCCCGCATGAGGCATGAGTTTTTTGAATCGTCATTTCACCTGTCATCACTATCTTTTCCTCATCACCTGCTCATTCGCACCCCCGTATAACCTATCTGTTGGTGGGGTCGGTAAGCAGCAATAATGGAAATGAAATCAACACCACAATATATCAGTGTACTGAAGTTAGTCAGCTAGTGTTGGGGCCTAAAGGTGCGTCGACAGCGAGGTCATTTAGCGCCTATGTTCATGTCCGTATACTTTGCCATGGTTAATTGGTTATCAACGTTTGTGGATGTTTCAAGCATATGGAGGGATCCGGATAAAAAGAGCTAGATAAGTAAGATAAGATTATATGAAATAAAATAAAAGAAGACGATAGATGAAGAGGAAAGTGACAAGAAAACGAAATGAAATAAAAATATAAACGCAGTAACATGATGTCCTTGAACCAGGCTACTTGCAGGACGCATATGACACTATATGGGCGTAAGTGTACACTCACGAATACTAAGAGAGAAGATGAATAATATAGTTGTAGGGCCTACATAGAAAAATCATAAGAAAAAGAAAATAATAATAATAATGATTCATTATTGAACATGAACTACGTTTAATTTATTAATGAGGTTAACCATCAAGTTCCATTTCATTATTACCATTTTATATAATATTTTGTTACCGGTATATGTAACACCTAACTCTTCGAATACAAGTCTCCCTCTCCCTCACTTGGACGGACCAGGTCCGTCGTCTGCGTACTCGTCAGCGTCCACTGGTCCCGGCCAGTGCTTGTACTTGACCACCAGCACCACAAGGAGGACGCAGTCGACGCACATCAGCACCACGTACAAGATGTAGGAGTAGAGCTGCCAACATCAGGATCAAATACAAAGCCCGCTTCGACACTACGCCAGACACTCATTGGGCCTATTCCGAAACCACGGTGTAGTGATACCATTAGGCTTGATCATAATATAAAG
Organism: Brachyptera putata; assembly: GCA_907164805.1. Lineage (NCBI taxonomy): Eukaryota > Metazoa > Arthropoda > Insecta > Plecoptera > Taeniopterygidae > Brachyptera > Brachyptera putata. The sequence goes on along the minus strand of OU015472.1, from coordinate 14,887,197 downwards.
AAGGTGTACGCACTCGCGCCTTCAACCCCAAAGTATTTCCGCGGTCAGAATCTGAGTCCATGGTCCACTTGCCTGTAGCCCAACTATCGCTTTTATATCGAACTATATAGAACAACAGTGCTATTCAATGCTATATACACGGCTCAGTAAAATTTTTATGTTACAGGTGGCATTTGTTTTTCACGAAAATTATAGATTTCGTAAGTTCAACGATGTCACCGGTACAGTAGCCACTCTTATCTACATCAAGTTCACAAGGGAATCCGCTAAATCGCGACAGGCAAATGGGACCGTTGGCTCTGATTTGACCGCAATAAACCACAAATGCCTGCCATGTTATTAATATGAGAGTTGGTACACTTTCTTTACATTATGAGAAAGTATGTTGATATCACTACATCGTGCTCCAACTACAGAAACCTTAGGGCCTACTAACGACCGTAGATGGTTTTAGCAGTAATGATGGTGGGGTGAACGAAGGAGCAAGTGTTTACCTCTCTGTCGAAGTAGTCGCCGAACGAGATGAGGGCGACGATCAGGTTGCCCAGGGCGATGGTGAGAAGCCACATTACCAATAGCGTGCTGTGCATGCGACGATGTACCTAAACACAAAACCACACATAGATATGTTTTAGTTACCGTAGTGTTAGGGTTTAAAGGCGCGTCGCCAATGACGTCATTTAGCGCCTATGTTCATGTATGTGTACTTTGACATAGTTGTCAAAGTTTGTGGATGTTCCAAGTATATGGAGGGAGCGGGATAGAAAAAGCTAGAGAAGTAAGACAAGATGATATAAAATAAAATGAATAAAATAAAAGTAGACGATAGATGAAGAGAAAAGTGACAAGAGAACGAAATGAAATAAAAATAAAAACGCAAGGTTCAGTGCTCCCCCTGCATACTCCGGTCACCAGAAAGCTCTCACTCGACCGAGACGGTTCGAACTTGGTCTGGACCCTCACTCCAGACCTTAACGCCATGGGTAAACCTATTGAGAGCAAATGTATTGCTCCCGGCTACAGCTCTGGGGGTCACGCAAGCCCCCATACCACGGCAAGGTGTCCGGATCCTTTGAGGGGGTACATTTTTCATTTCAACATCCATGATGGCTGATGCGGCTATTGTTTAAGCACCACAGCTATGAAGCACTATGTAGAAATTGAAAATATAAATAAAGTCACAATTTAGTACGATACTTAGATGGTATCTCGAGAATAGGATTGTGTGGGTTGATTTTTAGGAACATAGCAATATTTATGAAACAAATGTACAATACCATTTATATCGTACCTGTAGACCATTTGGTGTCTGAAGTATAAAATTAAAAAATTGAACTTATCCGTAATCCCATGATTATGATAACTATTGCAATACTAAAACGGTTCTTATTTAATGTTTATTTTCAGCAGTACTTCAACAGTTTGCCAACAGAAGCCAGCATCCAGGAAATAGCAGAGGATTTCTCGCGTCCCGGACAAGAACTATGTAGGCCTACGACGCCGACGTGGAGAGGAAGGTATCCCGGATGGAAATATTTGATAACCGACTTTTTTGTATTATTTCACTCGTTTTGGGAAATACATGTATTTTTAGAATACGGATTCATTATTGTATGGAAATGGGGCAAATTTGACCAACCAAATGCCTTTCCATTGATTAATGTTTATGTTGCTTAACGACTCCACCAACAGCTAGGTTATACGGGGGTACGAATGAGCGGTTGATAATGAAACGATGAAGTGATGATAGGTGAAAGGACGTTTACAAAAACCCACTTGGCCACCGGGGCGGCTCTTTCCATTGATTACCTTTCCACCATCGATATTATGGAATTTGAGTCTTTAGCACTCACGAAAAATATTGTCTATACGTCACGATGTAGTTCTTGATTTTCTGTCTTGCACTGTTCAAGTTTTATGATCATTCATATCTGTGAAATCACCCTAGCGGGAACCTTTTGCCCTATGGAGACTGGGGCTGCTCCAAGGTACTTGCCTGTGTGTACGAGTACTCCAGGACGGTGATCGGAAGAAGCAGCTGGGCCAGAGTCAGCACAATGTACTGAGGTACTTGTGCCCATATGGTCATACGACTTGGCTCGTGCAAAACTCGCAGATCCGTCAACTGGAGAAGAATACTTATATAATCTCGAGAAGAACAGATTATTTAGTGCCTGCATTACCAACAGGGCGTTTGAAGTTACCAACTGCCAAGTTGTTATTAGCATGGTTACTCATGTTATTTGTGTTCACCAACTTTCATATAAAGGCTGACTGGACTTGGCAATACCGGGCCTTAGACTTTCAGTTGAAAGTAGGAAGTTTATAAGGTTTCAGAATATTTGAAATCAATAGTTACAACTTTGCAATTGTTTACATTCAATTTCACTGTATTCAACTCAACCCACTCGCTCACACCAACTAAATTCCTCTGTAATTCATCCTCATCAAGTCTTCCTCGCACCTTCCTATAAATAAGGCAATCGTCAGCGAGAAGATCTCACTTTAGACTGGACCCTTACTGTATCGGATGATAAGGGTTACAACTGAAGTCACATCCACATCAGCAGAAATCTCCAACCCTTGAACTCTCTTCTTTAACAAGTATCCAAACCAACTAATAAGATCCAGTTCGCCTCTACAGGTCTTGAACCTCTCCTGAGCTCTTCCAACAATATTCCATGTTGGACCTTATTGGATGTCTTGGAAAAGTGCATAAAGACTTCATCCACTCTCACCACTTCATCTACAGCCATTGTTAAGTCGTCGGCAAACCCTAAAAGTTCGATCTCACATGAGAATGCTTCTCTAAATCCATGCTAAGCTCTCGATCCTTCACTCATCCGTCCACTACCTTCTCCAAGACCTCGCTAACTGACGACGTGAGACTAACTGGTTGATAGTCTTCAGTAGATTGAGGAAATGACCACTTCAAGATACTCCGTATAAAAACCATATTAATAGAACGAAATCGTCCTTCGTCACTTACAAAAGGTTCATTCCCGTATTTCCTGAACCACAACACATACACGCCCCCTCTGACCAGGCGCTGAGGCAGCGACATCGTCTCCTCGTCTTCCACGCGCACTTCATACCTGTGTCAGACAGAGAGAGAACACGTCACAACAAGTAGTGCAGCTGGACCATAGCCATTTTAATATCTAGACTATCTAGATGCAGAACGTAGCACGGGCAGCATTGCGAATAGTTGAAGCTGGGGCAGCTTGCGTGCGCAGGGTGGAGATGAGGCAAGAAACCACGTGTCATAGAGAGGCAAGCAGACTAAACGTGGGTGTAAGTCACATGAAAAGACGTGGAAATATATGTTGATCATCATGAAGTATATTTCTCAGTAGAATTGTCACATCAGTCATAACAATCAATGAATATAGTAATTTAAGCTCTATGAGCTGGTACCACCGCCTCACGTGACTTACTCTCTGCCCGCAGACCCGCGCCACCAAGCATATGTGCTCCCTCTACTAGTTTTCAAGCTCTATGAGCTGGACAGTACCGTCACAGTATATTCAACAATTAGCTGCGTCACTTGGGTAGCCGAACTTGCAGTAAGAGTATGGCCACGCATGTCAAGTCGCTGCTGGTGTTCGTGCATCGAAACACACGTGGTTGCGCGCGCATTTGTGTTGCTCTAGCAACTGCTTGCGTCTGTAGTTGTAAACAAGTTTTAAGCGATCGCAAAATGGCGGTCGTTTCAATACGACTGTGACAGACTATCGACTGCGTTATCATGTTGGCTTCAATATTGTTGTCAAAGCACAGATTGTACATAGATAGTCGGAATTTATTTTACATTTGCAGCAAGTCGTTCCTTTGACTACTGAGTATGAGTGAGCCTACTGGTTCGCTCTATACTGTGGTACCGTCCAGCACTCACGGTTGACGCAGTTTTAGCTGAAGACTTACTCTCTAGGTTGCCACAGTTGGAAGTTGATGGCTCGATGGTTGTAGTCGAGCACCAGTTCCCTCTCCGCGCCGTCATACTTGTTGACTATGGTGACATGATTGGTCGGCATCTTTGGAGGCACCGTTTTATTGGCTAACACTACTGGGTCAAGGAGGAGTGTGTAGACAATCCTGTTAACACACACACACACAAGGTTCAGTCACTTCAATGAAGCGGCGTGTCATTTCCATTCATGTTTATGCTATATACAACGGCTATTGGTTACGGGTTATGGGTGAGTTTGAAATGTTCATATTGAAATTATGCTGGTGCCTTTCACAAAAAAGGCGAAGTTTTATAATCGACACCAAAAGTTTGACATTCGAGTTAGTTTTAAACAAATGAATAACATTAATTTCTTAAGAGTCCATGGAAGTTGATCTAGCGGAATATCAGTTTTTTGGTAATAACTTTTGAACGGTATGAGATAGAGAAATTCAGAACACAAGGAAACACAGATATTTTCAATACCTTCAAGATGGTGTAAGTAAATAACTATTTCTCACATCACATAATTGTCAGGCGTATACGGTTACAAATGTGTATTTTTAAGGGTATACGCCAGACAATCAGGTGATTTGAAATAGATATTACTCTTACCATCTTGAATATATTGCAAATATCTATGTTTCCTAGTCTTCATAATTTCGAGATCTCATACCGTTCAAAATTTGTTACCAAAAAACTGATATTCCGCCAGTCCCCGGACTCTTTTATTTAACGTTGGCTGACTTGGCTCCATTGAATAGATCTATCAGAAAACAACTTCAGCATATTCAGCAATCAGAGCTCGAACTCACCCAACCTTTGCCAGCTGCAGCTCGGAACCTTTGAAGTTCATAAACGGCAAATCCGACAAGGGAAACAAAGACTCATAATACAGTGTGTTCGGAGGACCGCCCGTGTAACTATCTAGTCTGGAGTCCATGTAGTAGTTAGTCGTGGTCCCTTCTCTGGCCGTCATGTAGATCAGCTCCTCATCCAGAAACCACTTGATGGTCTTGCCATCGTTCGGGTTTCCTGCTCCCCGCCACGTGCACTGCCAGTCGTAGATCTCGTAGTGCAGCGTGCGGTTGATCGGCACGCGCATGCGCACAATGTCCTCGCCGTAGATTTCGATCTTCTCGTGGTTGGGGATCGTGGTCGACAAGGTCGCGTTGCAGTTGGGCCGCTCAGAGTTCCAGAAGATCAGCTCGCCCTCGCCGTCAGCGATAGTCGGATAGAAGTAGGGCTTACAAACAAAACTATATCATTCAAATATTCTTTAAACTATACTCTCTGGTTAGCTCGGCGGTAAGGCGTCTGGCTAGCGTGCTAGCGGCCAGGGTTCGATTCCCACACCCGACTTCTTTTTTTACTTTTTAAATATTAGATAAATGCTTTCGGCTAAAGGTTATATGGGTCAGAAAGTTTTTTTTTATCAATCGATATTGTTTAGTGACCGATGTTGGAATTATTCTTTATAATGTATCGCACAGGCCTACTAAGACACGACCGTACCCGCGGTGAAATGTCAATCCCTCTTAATATCCTGTCCTGACCCGTTCGTCAAACTAAGGGTATAAAACTGTTGTCACAAGCCAAACGATAGGGGCGGTGTACAGACCCGAAGTCCAGTCACATGGGCTCCCGGAGGTACCCGATCCCTCCACTCCAACCATAGAAAGAAGAGTAGGCCTACATTACTCTCCCTCTCACTCTACCTCCAGGGCTGCCTGCACTCCCGTGGCAATAGCGAAGGCCACCACCGCTAGTATTCCTCCAATGATAATGCGGATCTTCGGTCTTCGAAACGCCTTCTTCTTGTAACACAAGGGCATGATAACCAACTCAAGGATCGGTAATGCGATCATGATGATCAGTGGGTTGAGTAACGGCATGGAGTCTGGTTCTATCCCGAAGTGATCGCCAATACCTCCATACATGAAAGTGGCCTGAGAGATCCACCGTGACCACTGAGAACAAACATCAACTTTAGCCATACTGTCTCCTGTACGGACACCTGTGCATGCGAGATGCGATATTAGTCTAGGGTACGGATAGAGTGAATGTACGCCTGGCCAATCAGCTACTAAGAAACGAGTCCACGGTCCTTACCCGGCGACTGATCCGTGAAACAACGTCATTGCTGTTTACCATGAGTGCCAAATACTTTGACAATACAGGGGTAGGGGTAGGAGTTTGTGCCAACAACAGTGAAAATAGTTTCATAGTATTTACGGCTGTTGGTAAACATTAACCAATCACAGTCCTTGGAGCTAGCTGGGTCTAGGACGTTATTTCCAGTGACAGTCAGGGTGATGTCGCAGAAGATGAAACGTTGACTTACTATTTGTTCAAAGAGCGCCCAGAAGATTGGAAGTGGAATGTACAGCTTGAGAGCATTCAGAGTATGTTTCATATCGTCTATGAACACGTCATCGAACTGATCCTTGGAGCAATCCAGCCAATGATCGCCCGGCACTCTTTTAGCTTTGTTAAATTGCGCGCGCTGGAACAACATGAAGCATAATTATCGAACAACTAATCAGGCAGAAGACGGAATTGTGGAAAGGTTGTCTCATTTATGGTTTGGGTTATAAACGGTTTTTCGTCGAAATGGTGTGGAGCTCACTAATGTAATTACGAATTACATATGATGAGAAGATATTTTCTCTAGTCCGTCAGCATAAAGTACATGTACCCATTGCACATACAGGAAGGCTGGGATTTCAATGTTATCGACCTTCAGGTGAAAATGTTTTGGTGCGTTGTATTTGAGAAAATCCAGGAATTATTTCTCGCGCCCATGGTGCCAAACAATGAACGTGTAGGAGATTCTGTCTGGGAATCCTGTACTATAGTCTTGCAAGGAAATCCTGTGATACTAAAATATTACAGTTGACTTACATAACTCGAGAGTATTCAGTCAGAATGGTCATGCAGAAATACTCGCTAATTACTGTCACGTATTCACCAGTGCAAATGAATATATATTTTCCTCAAATACACTGTGGGATTTATGATAGATGCAAGGTTAGGTTAACACTGATGTTGGTGACCACACTGTGGTTACTTGCGAAGTATTTATTCGCAATTTTGTGAATAGGTGACAGTAAATAGCGAGTAGATCTGCATGACCATACTGGCTGAGTATTCTCGAGTTCTGTCCAGTCAACTGGCAACTGAGTACCAAATAATGGGAAATCCTGCAAGAGATTCCCCAACCCCAGACAGGAAATCCCTAAACAAACGTATCGGCGATGCTGCGGAATCAATATCGAAGTTGTAGATGTTTTACTGTTAATTATTGTAGAGCTTAGGCTTTGCTGGTCAACAGATCTAACAAGTAATTACACGCAAGTTCAAGTCGCCAAGTCTACAGGCCTTGACTCACAAGAACGTGACTCATAATTTCATTTGCGGGCCTAGATATTCCTAAATTTAAAAGCTATATAATGCTATATAGGTTTTCCATGAATTATCATCAAGTGTATGATAGCCTGAGAGGTGTTCTGTGCGCATCAGTGGCGTCTCTTACCCTTATACAGTCGTAAGCCTCCTTGATAGCACTGCGTCCAGGCTTGCCGCAGTAGTACGACTTCTTGCCGACGAGCAGGACCACTGGAATACAGCACAGACGAATCAGAATAATCACAAAACAATCGAATAATCACAAAAAGAGCCGTCTACAACAAACACATCCTTGAAAATACAGCAGGCATCTGCTAGGCTAGTGAGCTGTTTATGTTCACTTCTGGTGCCAAATAGAAAACGCCAATTCCAAAAAGGAATATTGATAAAATACACGAATTGAACTCGGCACGTTATTGACCATGCAATTGGTCTGAGTTGGTCTCGAACGTCTCTTCGTTATCTGCATGGTTAAAAAAAACGGCAACCCCAGAATTACAGGCTGATGTATCATCCAATGCACCACAAGGGGAGATGGATTAATTACCGGTTAAAAGACTTCTTCCTCAAAAGCTGTTTAGGTTGGAATGAAGGGATCAGGTGAGTTACAGAACAAATCACAGACGTGTTTCAGTTGCGATTCGCCGTTTCCCGCGTTTCAGCAATAACGATTCGTAATACAGAATAATCCTAATATCGGTAGATTGAGTCATCCAACCAACCCCATAACCTTTAGCCAAAACCCTTATAAATAATTAAAAAGAAGAAGAGTTGTCCATGGTGGGAATCGAACCCTGAATCCTGGCGTAGAATCAGACGCTACAGCGTAGAGTTATACAAACACTCTATCTTAACAGCGGTTATAAGAATGTGTGAAAGATATCGGTTTGAATACATGGTCTCAATCTTGTATAGCACATCTGTGATTGGTTCGGGGGGTGGCTTACGCTGTGATATTCCTATGTTGACCAAGAGGTTCTCAAGTGGTACGATTCTCAGTCGCACGATTCTCAATTCGCATTCGTCTCAACTGATACGATTCTCAACTGGGACGATTCTCAGCTCGCAACTTTCTCAAGTGGTACGATTCTCAACTCACACGATTCTCATCTCGCAACATTTTAGGCTCATGCCATTTCAACGTCGTCTCAACTGGTACGATTCTTAGCTCGCACGATTCTCATCTCGCAACATTGAAGGCTAATGCTATTTCAACGTCGTCTCAACTGGTACGATTCTCATCTCGCACGATTCTCATCTCGCAACATTTCAGGCTCATGTCATTTCAACGTCGTCTCAACTGGTACGATTCTTAACTCGCACGATTCTCATCTCGCAACATTTTAGGCTCATGCCATTTCAACGTCGTCTCAACTGGTACGATTCTCAACTCACACGATTCTCATCTCGCAACATTGTAGGCTAATGCTATTTCTACGTCGTCTCAACTGGTACAATTCTTAACTCACACGATTCTCATCTCGCAACCTTTTAGGCTCATATCATTTCAACGTCGTCTCAACTGGTACGATTCTCATCTCGCACGATTCTCATCTCGCAACATTGTAGGCTAATGCTATTTCAACGTCGTCTCAACTGGTACGATTCTCATCTCGCACGATTCTCAGCTCGCAACTTTCTCAAGTGGTACGATTCTCAACTCACACGATTCTCATCTCGCAACATTTTAGGCTCATGTCATTTCAACGTCGTCTCAACTGGTACGATTCTCAACTCACACGATTCTCATCTCGCAACATTGTAGGCTAATGCTATTTCAACGACGTCTCAACTGGTACGATTCTTAACTCATACGATTCTCATCTCGCAACCTTTTAGGCTCATGTCATTTCAACGTCGTCTCAACTGGTACGATTCTCATCTCACACGATTCTCATCTCGCAACATTGTAGGCTAATGCTATTTCAACGTCGTCTCAACTGGTACGATTCTCATCTCGCACGATTCTCCACTGGTACGAAGTAGTTACCGAGGCCGATGACAAGTGTTAGGAAGGAAGCAGCGAATCCTGCCGGGAAGCAGTAGACCAGGCCCCCGCACTGCGCAGCCATGCGCAGCGACGGCGACAAGAGAACTGTGCCGATCGTGGCCAGACTCAGCGCGTGGAAGAACAGGGCGTAGAACTGCGCGCGCAGCCTCTCCTCGTTGGACAGGAACTGTTCACGGCCGAATGTGCTGACAGTCGCCCGCAAAGAGCCCGCACCAATCGCGTGCACCAAGAACCCGAACACAGCCGTGTACCTACAGGCACGCTAGCATGAGAGAAAGTGTGAGAGTGAGGGGGGGAAGAGAGGGAGAAGGGAGAGAGAGAGAGAGAAATAGGGGCAAGTAAGAGTGAAAGAGAGAGAGAGAGAGGAGGGAGAGGAAGTGCGATGAAGAAAGAGTAAGAGAGAGAGAGAAAGGGAGTGAGGTAGAGAGGGTGGGATGGAGAGGGAGAGAGAGAGAGAGAGAGGGTGGGATGGAGAGGGAGAGGGAGTGAGTGTGGGATAGAGAGAGAGAGAGAGAGAGAGAGAGAGAAAGGGAGTGATTGAGAGAGAGAGGGAGAGAGGGTGGGATGGAGAGGGAGAGGGAGCGATTGGAGAGAGAGAGGGAGTGAGTGTGGGATAGAGAGAGATAGAGGGACGTACAAGACGAACGTGTCCTTGTCGTAGTAGATGAAGCTGACGAGCTCTGCGATGGAGGCCGCTATGACGAGCATGACGCCGACGAGCGCGACGATCGTGTAGATGACGATGGCCTTGAAGTGTCCGAAGAAGATGTCGCCGACGACCAGGCCGACGAGCGAGCAGAAGTAGAAGATGAAGCCGAACATGTGGACGGAGCCGATCGACTGGTTCAGCGCCATGGTCAAGTCGTGCCTCAGGAACATGAACATCATGGCTGCAATACGTCACAATTATCACGATACATTTTTTTTTTTTTTTCATTTATTTTCATCCCGTTGATAAGTACATTATACAAGTATGGGTATCGTCAGATTGAAATTTATATAGTATATACATTCTTAATAATAATATAAAAATATAATACAGAAGAATAAGAGTACAGAGTCATTAGCAGAAAACATAACAAAGTCATGATCATTATGGTAAGATGAGCAATAATAGCACCAAGATGCATTGAGGGTTGCGTTGGTTTGCCGGCCTGATATGGTGAATTAACTTCCTATCCCTCCCATGTTAAAAATATGTACCATTTTTACATCCAAATTGTTAGAACAACCGATTATGCGCAGTGAGTAGTGATAAAAGGTACTAACTTTATTTACAAATACACACAAAATGACGTTTACGTTTGCTCAGTTGTCTGAAACAGTTTCTTATATGAAGTAAAACGGAGATAGTGAGGTTAAATTGCGCAATATTCAAATTGTGAAGTAATTCATAATAATAATTCATGATAACGCAAGCTATATTGCAAGTAACTTACATCTGGACGATTTGTTGATGTAATCGAATTCGTGTGAGAAATCCACATGCCACAAACAAATAAGTATTCATATTTCATTTGATTGCATTACCAGTTAATATTCTTTTTCAAAAGCCTAGCGCAGTTGTTTACTTCCACCGCATCTTGGATGGCAATATACACTGCATCTTGGATGCAAATATTTGAGGTATATAGGAGGCATGACATCGAGCTTCTACAAAACAACACTAGGTAGAGAAGCGATCGGGTGTTCTAAGGAAAGAGATCAGGAAATGGAACGTATTTCCGGTTCAAGTTGAGACACCATCTGAAGCCGGCGAACCAACGCAACCCTCAATGCATCTTGAATAGCACATAAGGTGTGAGACGGTAAGATTCAAGTTGTACCCAGGAACTCGTCTAGTTTATAGTAAGGTTTCATGAGGAGGAACGCTTTAAGGTTGTGTCTGTAGGACGTAGGAGACTGAGAGCTGAGAATATGAGGTGTGGTTGTTGTAGATTTTGGAACAAAGATACGTGGGGCTGTGATTGTAGAAGCTGTGATTGAAGGAGTGCGTGAAGATGTCTGAGCTGGACTTAGTTTGGTGAGAGTGGTTTGTAGAGTTTTGAGGACATAGATCGGGATTAGAGTGGGCCAAAGTAGCTGCAGCCAAAATCAGAGTGGAGGTAAGGGTTAGTGAAATGAGGTTTGCATAATTGACGTATAGATTGTTTCACCAAAACAGTTCACTCGATTACTAGTTCTAGGACAATGTTCAGTCCTCCTTATTGCCTTTATGCACCTGAAATAACAAAAATGCACCTTTGCCGTAGTAAGTAAGTAATTGCTATTCATTAGCATAATCAGCTGCGATACACAAGGAAGATAATAATGCACGTTATGTATATCAATGTACAATCCATTATTACGAAGTGTTATATAAGTCTTAAAACTCTTACTCTTGCGCATTCCGGAGGACCTGTCACGGATCCTTTATGACGATGAGCAGGCGGCTGATCGCCTCATTTTATTATTAAAACAAGCTGACCTATACAATTTTATCTAGGACTAGCTCAATTATTATACGTTGTAGTTGTTTTAGTGTATGTGTTATATTATTTGTGTTTCTTCGTTTTGTGACTCGTCGAAGAGTTGTATGCATGTATTTATTATGTATGACTGGTATACGCATGAAGGTATTTCTCTACAGATACTGGATGTGTGTAATGAAAGTTACACACTCTATCAACTATATCACTATAGACAGTGTGTCGTTTTTGATACAAACACCTGTTCTAAGTTTCAATGTCATGACTCAGACGTATTAATTTCAAACATCACCACTACTTGACCTCTGGCGCAATATAACCTAGTCGTTGACGCGCCGATGAAACCCAATATGCAATTGAATTGAGTGATTTCACACTTAAAACAAGAACTACTTTTCAACTCCCTAATCTTGAAAGACAATTTCTCGGTCATATTCCTTTACACCATTGATAAACCAAGTTTTACTACATCTCGATGAATGAGTTAAATATTGTATTTTGATTCATGTAGGTCTAGGATGAATTCCAGTTCTAGGATAACTTCCAGGTCTACTTATGCTAGGTCTGGAACTTACTTTGCAGGCCGTAGAACGAGAACCGCTGGAAGAACTCGAAGATGATGATAAACTTGACGCCTTGATGATAGAACTGAAACAACCAATTTGCAGGTATTATGTTACAATCATGGCCGTGGTGTGCCTCAGACCGACTCTAAAAGCAAAAGAGAGTCGTCACGACAGTCTAGGGTGACCATATTCAAGAAAGGAAAATCCGGGACACACCAAGACGTACGTAGTCAAAATCGTTTCTTCCATATTGTATTGGGGGGGGGGGGGGGGCTGAACAGCCCCGCAGGTGATTTTTGGAATTTGTAGTCTTCTATTGATATTTTGGATATTTTTTTAGTCATATAAAATCAAGAATAGGCCTACAGCTTTTCTTTATATAGTAATTGCATACAACGTTTTACTCTGACGATGTAGCCTACACATGTTGATGATAAAAAGACAGTTATTTGAATTCGATGTGCACTTCAAAAATGTATTCAAGAAATATTAGTAGTTTTTCTAATTTAAAATTATTTTTCAATAAAATGGGGTGGTAAGATCGCCCTTGTGGTGCCCCGTTTTCTTGCTGATGCTGATTTTTTCATCCACCGCGATTTTATTTAGCGGCCGAAATTGGCATTTTACTTTATTACGAGTCCCATAGGGGGTGCCACAGTCAATCAAATAAGGTTCTGAACTTGTGGGCCTTACCGCGACTGTCACTTGAAATGACGTCCTAGGCCTGGCTAGGTCCAAAGGACCCGGACGGAGACTAGTTGCTATACTAATGCAGGCTTCTCCCAACCGAGCGACCGTCCTCCTATCCAAGAGCACTAGCACACAGGTGGTTCGGTATTTTTTTGTAGATACAAGTACCAAGAGATTGGTAGCCAAGTCGACTGAACCGATCATACGTTTCCTTCATTAGCTGGCAGTACGACCAGACGTGTCGATCCGCCCAAGTGGCTGTGCGGAAGTTGGTCGCCTGTAGGTGCATCAAGTTCCCCCCCCCCCCCCCCTCTTCCCACATTGAATGTGGAATAACTACGAAATGGTAGCAGCACAAAGCTATTCCTTTGCAGTATATTTCAGCACAAAACAAGCACATTTCAAAAAAATCATAAAAAACATAAATTTCAAATGTGAGGGGGCCGGCATTAACTTGCCCCCCACCCAAATTGAAATTGAAATAACTTTAAAAAAATATGGCAGCACAATCAACGATTTTTTTTGGTTTATGCCGGTTTATGCAAATCATTATGCACGCAAAATATACTAATGTAATCCAAACCAAAACCAATCTGAAAAATACTCCCGGTCCGACAAAAAGCCACGTCATAGTCAACAGTACGTCCATAAACACTCTATTGTAAAGGCCTATAATCACTCACAGTAACCATACTCTATTGTACAGTTGTATCTTCGTTATACGGCCGAGTGGTTAAAGACGTACTGTTGTTGGCCTAATCCATACCGTAGGTATAATATTAATGTATTTGGCCTAAGCCAACAGTGAACAAGACAAAAGCAGAATTCACACTTTATACCCCACTAATCACAACTCTGCCATTCTTTGCCATTCTTAAGAATGGCAGAGTAAAGGCCTACACGGACATGAACATAGGCCCTAAATGACCTCGCTGTCGACGCGTCTTTAAACTCTAACACACACTAACACTATAACTAAATACGGGAACCAATATAGCAAGATTACGGTAAAAAAGCAGTTGAGAAATCATAAAATAACTTACAAAGGTTCGGAAAGCCCCTTTGATGTCGCCCATACAGCCACGGCACCCCATGGTAACAATCGATTCTCTCTTTCAGATATTAAAAGCAGGTAGTGTATTATAAACACTTTTATCACCTCCTAAATCAGGCGTGAATCATTATTACAGAACAGTTAGCTTTTCTCTCTTCTTTGCTAATGACGAAATTAAAAACAAAGTTAACTCTACGAAGTCTTGCTTTCTTCTACTAGGGAGATAAAATCTGTGGAAGAAACTATTTTCCATGCAACAACAATTGTTAACAATGGTCACAAACTCCTGCCGTCAAATGCAGTGCCCTTAGATAGAACTCATGAAGTGGGCTGTGGTAAGGCCTTCTATATTAGTAATAATATAGACGGCCTTGACTGTGGATAGTTCATAAGCCTTCTAGTTACAAGTAGAGAGGTTAGTTACAATCAAGCAGGTCAGGACAGGAAATTAATAGTGCTCTTAAAACGATATTGTTCTTATCATTAGTAACTACTTGTGTCTGGGTTAGCTCCGACAGCGTGGTGGCGGGCAGGGTCCGATTCCCGTGCCTTGCTTTTGGCTAGAGGTTATTGGTCAGAACAAGCAGATTTTTTTCATCAACCGATATTGTATAGCGACCAATATTGGAATTATTCTTTATAATGAATCATAGGCCTAGCTACCAAGACACGACCTTATCCGCAGTGGAAATATTACTTTCCTCTCCCTACACACTCGTTTCGTTTTCACTTTCAGCATCATGGTAAAATTGATATTATAAAGGTCAAGATTCTAAAAATGAGGAGTTGAGGAATCAATAATAATTCAGATAACAGTTTCGAAATGTGTACATAATTATTTCATTGATTGAATAGATGCCAATGATTTTTCAGGGCGAGATTGACAATTAGAAACACAGGTAGAACAAAGCATAATAATGATATAAGGGTCCTCATTTATGGTTTCTTGGGGGGACCCAAATGGGACCCATTTGCCTGTCGCGATTTAGCGTAGTCCCTTGTGAAATAGAGGTAGATAAGTGTGGCTACGGTACCGGTGACATCGTTGTACTATAGAATGAAGAAATAAATCTTTATTCTATGGATGAACTTACAAAATCTATCATTTTTGTGAAAAACAGATGCCACCTCTAACATAATAATTCTACTGAGCCGTGTATAGCATGTTCAGCTCGTATTATATTTACGAGACTAGATTTGCAAGAGAACAAAAAAAAAAAATTATAACTAGGCTAAATAAGAAGTAATTCAGACAAAATCATTATTATAATTGTACAAAACTTTTTATTTCTCAACACTTAATTATTAATATAGGAATCAATATAGTACCAGTATTAGCCAATTTTATAGGAACTCAAAATAGAAAATTTCATTTCTTAATACTTATCTAATTTAAAAACTCACAACTTGATGCGTTGTCTACAACATGGGTATAAAACGAATAAGTTAATATTATCAGTCTATGACTTGGGGATAACATCGGGTCGTCCGATTGGCAATCAGGCCCCCGATTGCCTCCACCGGGTCTTCATAGTAAACCCTCTACATTCGAACTCTGATCATTACAACTGTTAGTTACGTTTACTGAACAGTTTTGCTAAATATTTCTCTGATCCAAACTTTCATCATTCAAAGTTTGTATTTTTGGATCCAAATTGAATTTCGAATCAGGATACAACGTTGATATGACATACCTCACTTAGGCCCAATTCACCCTCCGCTCACTACGTACACCACTCTAGCAAAGACTAGGCCTAAATAGCAGGGTTACCATTCCCTTGCAATATTTTCCCTCAAAAATCCAACAAGTCAATTTGCGATTATTTCAATATCGGTCACACAAACAGTCGACTGTCGCTTACGTACGACAGCTAGGCACCTGTGTTTACACTCACACCTTCCTTCTCCCGTCCCCCTACAAACAGTGAGCTGTGACTAGCTCAGAACAAGGCTGAAAAACATGATTTAGACTAGAAACATATCAATCATTTCGATCGTTACCGGGATTCAATATGATTATTTGGATTTGATGTCGAAGGAACTACTAATTTTTCTACGCCAATTTCGGTACTGTTTTCAGATTATTGATTGAACGGTAATCCTACTAAATGCGAAAACATTCAAATAAATCATTAATATAGTACTCGGGAAGATCCCGATTCGTCACGTAATAATAACAAATACTTCAGTCACACCGTATTTACAAGTTCAAAAATTGCTTCATTTGCCAAAACAATCAAATGCATCAGAATTTCGTGGTGCACGATTCGAGTGACTATTTGGCACGGTGCAACGCACTAGGTTCGCCTCAGTTACTTAAACTTGTGTTGAAATCGCCCTTGAAGCTGACGCCGGCCAGGTACTTCTTCTCGAAGTCTTCCAGCTCTCTGCACACGAAGCCGTCGCCCTTGGCGGCATCCAGGCCCGACAGCGAGCCCTCTATGCGGGACGAGGGGAGGGCGGGCAGGTCGGAGCGCGACGAAGGCAGCCGAGAGAAGAAGGGCAGCTCGGAGAACGACCGTAGCGGCTTGGATATGGTCGCTGGCTGTTTGGGAACGAGAAGCGAGTGTTCGAGACATGATGCCGACGACTCAGGAATAGTTAGTTTCTGAGCAAAGGTTAACGGTAACTGAGCAGTAATATCAGACGGCTGAGAATACGGTCGTGGCGACTGAGCCAAGGCTGCTGGTGGCTCGGAAATAGTTGCTGGCAGATGGTTAGCAGGTGGCTGAGCAGACGAACGCAGTTTCTGAGCAAAGGTCAAAGGTATCTGAGTACTATGAGGATGCTGAGCAAAGGCTGTTGGTTGCTCGGGAATACTCACCGGCGAGTACGCAATGGCTACTTGTGGGTTAGGAGCGGATCCCGGCCATAGTTTCTTAGTGAACGTTATCGGTAACTGACCAATATCAGGTGGCTGAGAATACGTTCGTGACAACTGAGCAAAGGCTGCTGGTTGCTCGGGAATACTTGCCGACGAGTATGCCATGGCTACGTGTGGATCAGGAGCGGATCCCGGCCACAGTTTCCGAGCGAACGTCACCGGAGGCGAGGGTGCGGGGAGCAGGTCGAGGGGCAGGAAGAGGGACGACGGCACGTTGGGCGACTCGTCTCCCCCCTGCGACTTGTTCTTGATGAGCAGCGGCAGCCGGTCCTTGATGAACCTCTCGCTCATCTTCATCCGGGTCCGCGCCTTCGGGTCTCCGTCAGCCGCGTCGAACTCCTGCTGCTCGCACCACTTCCTGGTCGCGTCGTCCCTCTCCCCCTGGTCGCAGCTATCGGTCCGCGTATTGTTGGACAGCAGCTTGGGCAGGTGCGTCTTCAAGAAGCCTGCGTCGAGCATCGGACGACGGGCATCCGCGCCCGATCGGGACGAGGACGACATGGACGCGGATTCGCGCCAGGCGCGGTGCTCCATCATCGGCGGCCGGTACAACGACTTGGCGGGCTCATAGGGCTTGACGGGCTCATGGGGCTTGGCAGGCTCATGGGGCTTGGCGGGCTCATGGGGCTTGAAGGGCTCATGGGACTTGGCAGGCTCACGGGGCTTGACAGGCTCATAGGACTTGACGGGCTCATGGGGCTTGACGGGCATATGAGACTTGACGGGCTCACGCGACTTGGCAGGCTCTGAACTCGCTTTCCTCCAGCTGAGAGGAGCGTCACGACTGGGTCGACCCGACGCCGGGCGGCTGGGAGGCGCGTAACGCCCGCCTGTCACGCGGCCCTCCGGCGCGTTCAGCAGCTCCGGGAAGTGCTTCTCGCAGACGGAGATCAACGGAGCAAACAGGGAGGTTTTCCGGGCCTCCGAAGACTTGTGGTACTCCCCAAGGAGGACCTGGTAGACGTTGACGCAGCGAGAGAAGTTGACGCACGGGAAGTGGCGCTGTACAGATGGGAAGAGAATCAGTTGATCAGATGATTGGAAATCACCAATGAAACATTCGTGGGCTTTGAATGAGGAGTTGGGATGCGGGGTAAGTGGAATTGAAGTTTAAACCAAACAAACAGGGGTGTGCGTGTCCAGATTTTCAAACTCAATTACGATTCTTCATAAAATTATCAAGTCCGAGCCGAGTCTCAAGCCTTTTTTCAAACATATAAATAATTAAAAGACGATTTCAGGGACTATCAGTACAAAATTTCAACTTCAAAAAATCATAATGTGGTAGTAGTAATAGTCACCAATCAAGGAAAACAACAATTAGGCCTACAAAGGAATAAATAAAAAATAATTGAGGGAATATTCATTCTTAATTTATATTTACTAGGAAAACGCTACGTAATTCCTACACTGCGTTTCTAAGTAGGCTACTTCATTTTTTGATATCACCTTCTTTGTATCAATAAAACTGGAATAACTTTTGTTAGACAGTAGGACTAAAATAATTGAGGGAATATTCATTCTTAATTTATATTTACTAGGAAAACGCTACGTAATTCCTACACTGCGTTTCTAAGTAGGCTACTTCATTTTTTGATATCACCTTCTTTGTATCAATAAAACTGGAATAACTTTTGTTAGACAGTAGGACTTGATTTTAAAAATGCCAATGAGATCGAAACATGTCGTAAGTTTTAATTTATTATCAATGTTCCTGTTATTTTCGCCTGGTGGTTATTTCCTTCAGAGTCCGTGCAAAAGGTAGCGGGAAACTTGAGTTTGTTGACTCTTGTGAAACCTAGCCTACCTCCCAGCACTCATGTCCAGTCCATTTTGTATGTGTGTTTTTGTGCTCTGTCTTATGTTTTTCCTCCAACCTGTACCTACATAATTATTTCTCATATCACTAGCTTCTCCTACAATGTATCATCATCTATCATCCATCTCTCATATTGTCATCACAAAACTGAAATAAATCTTAGAGGAATGCGCTCCCACGCCCGTGACCGTCGTACTGACCGTGAGCTTTTCCGAGAGCGGGTCGTCGGCGATGACCTTCATGTACAGGCGGAAGGCCTCCTCAAGGTCGTGCCGGTTGAAGTAGTGGTAGGACGCCATCTGCAGCACAATCTCCTGCTGGTACGGCTCCTCTTTGTAGACCCGCTGCATATCACGCAGCTCTTCCATGGGACTGTACCGGCGGTCGGAACGAGAGCTCATCTTCATCAGGTCCATGTACGCACCGAACGCACCCTGGTCCGCAGCGATGCGCGTGTACCTGCAGACAGGCAAGGGGCAACATCACGCCATGCAAGTATACACGGGCGGAATTGCGTATTCGACTATTGTACAGTGATACCTCTATGCATCGTTCCCGGATCCATCGTTTTCCTGCTTGTATCATTCATTTTTTCTCACCCCAGGGCCATGTAATCAATGCTAGATTTTCCAGGATGGATTGTTTTCAGTTTCATTTTCCTGGTCCCTTGAAAAATGATGGATAGCGGTTTTACTGTATAGTCAACATTTGTTACATGTCGTATTATGGTATACTTTATTATTCATTTTTCATGTCATATTATAATGTACGGTACTATTATTATTCATGTTATCTTATGTCATGTTATCTTATGTCATATTATTGGTATTTATAAATATAATGTTATAATAACTATTGAATAGTTCCACAATATCTTACAGTTAAGCTAAATAATAAATGTACATTAAGAAGCTGTGAAAAGAACCAGGAGTAAAGAAGAGGACAATAGTATGTTTGTGAAGGGTATTTAACAGGATCCCTTCAGGCAACAACAGAATGAGAATACTTTTAGAAAAAAATGTTGTAAACTGATCAAAGAAGGATAACTAATCCGCCCTAAGGCTTACGAACGCGAGCACGCTTGAAGCGGCGCGACTCACTTCATGGCTACGTCCGCGTGACCCATCTTGTCGTTGATCTGGCCCCACACGTGGTTGATCATCGTGTTGGACGGGTTGAGCTCCATCGCACGCTTGCACAGGTCGTACGCGCGACTGTAGTCACGCTGTGGGCCGTGGAACCTGAAACACACCGCACCGCGTGACTCGGCTGTTCTCGAGGAACCGTCTTAGTGGCAACCTGAATGACAGCTGAGGAAACAACGAAAAAACCCTCTGGGTCATTCCATGGTAACTCGCATATCATTTAGAACAATTTCCTCTAGCCAATCACCACTCGTCTCAAGTCAGATGACAACAGATGACAACAATATAATTATAACATGAAAAAAATTGTTACGCAAATTGTGGACCGAGCAGTTCAAAGACCGGTTTCCGGGTACCCGGTGTTATCACTTACTAGGAAAACGCCATATATGCGCTGTTAGACGAGCGAGTAGTATTATTATGGATAAAAATGGGTAAAATCTGCTTCAAGTGGGACCAATTTAGCACAGTTTATATTTTTTCTTCAAAATGGCTGACCCGATCAAGCTAAAAATTTCCAGAAAAGTGTATCAAAATGTAATTCAACTTCATGCAAAATTTCATTTTTTTGGAAAATATTTTTTTTTTCACGCTGTGTTAATTTAATGGGTATTTTTTCATTCCTAAAATTCATAAAAAAAAAGTTATTACCCAATAATGCCACAAAACTACACAGATCTAAGTTAGATGAGGAACCACGTTTAAAAAAAGTTTGAAGTTGATAGCTGTAGCCGTTTGACCTGTGGGGAAATAACAAAAAAACATGAAAAAAAAAAAAAATCAGTATGTCAAATTGAATCCTCGCTGAAGCTCGTCTAATTATTGTCCGCCCCCCGCCCGTACCTCATGAACGCCTGCGCGCACCGAACGTTGATGAACGCGCAGTTGGGCCTGAGCTGCAGCGCCTCGTTGTAGAGCCGCACGGCACAGGCGCTGGTCCCCGACGCCTCGCGGTAGGCCTGCGCCAGGAAGATGGTGTAGTACGCCGAGCGGTCAAGCTCCACGGCGCGCTCCAGAGACCTGAGCTCCGTCTCCAGAGGCTCCTGGTTCAAGCTCTTGTCCACGTGACGGATCCGACCCAAGCACTGGCCGAACAGGAAGTGCCACGCAGCCGTGTCCGGATCAAACCTGGAACCGGAACGGTCGTTTTAACGTCGTTCGAAGCGACACCAACGATGACATGCAACGCCTGACCGATGACAAGAACTACAGTGGAACCTCTTGAGTACGTTTTTCAGGGGACTAGACTGAAAAAAAATTACTATCAACTAAAAACTTAATAACTAAATTATTTATAGCTCTTACGGCTTTATACTTCGATAAAGCTCTTGTTACTGGAATGTAATTCAATAATCATCAATAAATGACAAAAGATTATTCTAACAAATCTACTTTAAACTTGAAAATAACAATCAATTTGTTATACTGTCCTAGCTATGAGATAGGACTAATTGATCTATAGGAGATCACATCAAATACTTTCTTCAGAACGGCTGATACAATTCATGTCGAACTTTCGAATAATGTGTCAAAGAACATATTCTTTCCAAATGTTTTTTCGATAAGACTTTTCAACATTTCGAGATGCGATTCAGAAATGTGGTGAAACCGGCTGCGCCTCGGTCTTTGCTACGGTCTTGCGTTGGACGACGACATGTTTGCAAGCCAAGCTTCATTAAAAGTAATCTTCCTCTCGACCTGGCAGGGTGTCTACAAATTTTCCATTACAAAATTCCCCGACTTTTACAGATGGAAAATTATATTTTTCCAGTCTGCAAATTTGGCTTTCCCGTCGATGACAATACGTATAGCTAAATTGTTCACAAATTCAATTTCGGTTTCGACAAATTGAATTTATATATAAAAAAAATGTTTGGAGATATTCCAGAAATCACGTATAATAATACTCAAAACTACTCTTACTGTAGGAGACTGAACGTTTAATGGTGCCATAATGCATATTTTCCTACATTTTGAGAAGAAAGAAAGAAAAAAAATCCCCGACTTTTCCCGATTTATTAAATTCCCTGACTTTTCCAGGTTTTCCAGCCTTGTAGACACCCTGAGGCTGGGAGCGCAAATAATATTATTTCATCAAGCGAGCTAAAAGTGGAGTGTCCGCACCTGACGGCGTACTCGAGGAAGATCTGCGCGAGGAGGTTGCCCGTGTAGCCGTACTCCATGGACACGGCCCCCCTCACCCCGTACACCCCCGCCCGCACCCCTGCCTCTAGCTCCGAGAACTGCTTAAGCCGGCCCAGCACGCCGCGGCGGTCGGACGCGCTCGACGACACGTAGTAACGCGTCGACAGCACCACGTGGCGGATAGCCGACGCGTGCGTGTACAGCACATCCTGGCGGCCGGCTCGCGGCGACGACACCTGCGGGCACGACGCGATCACGACACAGTCATGACACGGTTAAGACAAGGTCAGGACACAGTTAAGACAAGGTCAGGACACGGTCAGGATACGATCAGGACGTGATCAGGACATTATCAGGACACGGTCACGACGCTAGATCAAGACAGTCAGGATACGATCAGGACATGATCAGGACACGGTCAGGACGCGGTCAGGACGCGATCAGGACGTGATCAAGGCTGGCAAGGCACTTGACGCACGTGATGCGTATGTGTCCATGCACTGCGGTCTTGACGTGAACGTCCACACACTTTCCAATATCTCCAATTTTTTTTTTTTCAATGCAGCTTAACAACCCCACCAACAGCTAGGTTATACGGGGGTACGAATGAGCGGGTGATAATGAAACGATGATGTGATGATAGGGGAAGGACGTTTACAAAAACCCGTGGCTTATGCGGGACTCGAACCCACGCCCAACGGTGACTTCAGTTACTACCGCTAGCGATAATTGACTTATCCACCGGGGCTTCATATCTCTAATATTTCCAATATCAATATTACCGTATATCTTCCAACATCCGACGCCGAGTAGAGAAAGGGAATAAAGAACGGATGCCGTCCGTGTTAGAGAGTAGGGAATAAAGAACAGAGTATATACATGTTAGAGAGGAAAAAGAACGGAGTATGTACGTGTTAGAGAGGGAATGAAGAACTGAGTACGTACATGTTAAAGAGATGGGAATTAAGAACAGAGTACACAGAGAGAAGGGAATAAAGAACGGACTACGCAGAGAGAAGGGAATAAAGAACGGAGTACATATAGAGAAGGGAATAAAGAACGGAGTACGTAGAGAGAAGGGAATAAAGTACGGAGTACGTAGAGAGAAGGGAATAAAGAACGGAGTACGTAGAGAGAAGGGAATAAAGAACGGAGTACGTAAACAGAAGGGAATAAAGAACGGAGTACGTAGAGAGATAGGAATATAGAACGGAGTACATAGAGAGAAGGGAATAAAGAACGGAGTACGTACTTGTTTATTCTCGCACGCATCTAGCAGCTCCTCGCTCTCCTTGACAAACTCTAGCGCCGCCTCCTTGTCCCCTGAAACACGCAACACGCACGCCATCACACAATCGCACCTCAACGCGCTGGATGATGAGACAGATATATTATACCAAGTATAGGCCTGCTTCCAAACCTTCACTTACTTTATATAGGGCCTACCGTATCTTGGAAGAATATCAAGTTTTCACTGAATGTTTCAACAAAATAAAAACACAAGTTATTATAAATTTTTATTTAAATCAGACTAGCCGCTTTAAAGAAAATAATAATAACAAAAAAAGTATCAAAATAGCTAGAGATACGTATAGTAGTAATGATAAAAGAAGCAGTAATGGGCAGACCAGAGACACGAGGTTTGTTGGAAGCATAGCAGGAATAGCAAAGAATACCAGTAGTCAGTTTATAGTCTTAGATAACGGTCTACCCACCTTGCTTGTAGTTCTCGTAGCACAAGATCAAGTTCATGACGACGAGAAACCATTCGCAATCCGCCTCTTCCTTGTACGTCTCCTTCTTCTCGAGCATGAGCGTGAGGAAGTTCCGCTTCTTGCCCTCGTCGGACGGCGTCAGCTTCCACTTGAACGGGCACTCGAGGTGGAGGAGCGCAGCCTCAGGCGGTGGAGCGCACTCGAGCTGCTGGAGCGCAGACTCTGGAGGTGGAGCGCACTGAGAGGGGGAGGAGCACTGCGTTTGCAGCAGCTTCTTCAGCTCGTCGCAGTTGATCTGAGACTCGTTGTTGTTGTTGTTGTTGAAGGTGAGGGTGATGTTGGACAGGGTGTTTTCTATCGAGGCCTGCGTCTGGCCGGGGCCAAAGTACGACGTCATCTTTCACCACGCTGGGAATACAGGACAAAATATTGACAGCTGAATTAGGAACGATAATTTCATAAGACTGACGCCACTCAAAACGAACAATGAATAATTCAAGTCTGGTGATCGAATTGTAGAGGCACAAAAAAATAATAGGACCTACCACACCAATTATACAAAAATAATACCGGTAAGCCAAAATGAGATATATTTCCAATGTTTTAAAGGCCCTTATAGTGGGGTGTCAATCATACTTGAAAAAAGGCATATGTCCTGAGATGTCAATGTGTGGTGGGTGGGTGGGCCAATGACTCATGAAAAGAATTCAAATTTCTCCTAATAAATCATTACCGGTACATACATCAAATTGCCCCACCAACAGCTAGGTTGTGACAGCCATAGGCTGTGGACATAGCCATTACGGGTGCTTAAATATATATTATTTATATTATATATAAAATATCAAGTGAACCTACATTTGACTATTAATTATTACAGTCAAATATATAGACCTACTCTGTCGGCTTTCAGGGCAGCCTTGCACGTAGAAGGCAAGGATGTCACTTCCATTGTTAGTTGCTACAATGACAGTACCGGTAACAAAATATGTTTGGTGTCAATAAAGAAGTGGCACCTAGCTACTCCACACTTCGAAGAAAATGTGTAGGCCTACTGGTGGGCCGAGTCTTGCTCACGGGGGGAGTTGTGGAGATCGGGATAGTTATAATCGTCGCCGCTAGTGTACACGAGTTCGACACCAGCTACTGACGAAATAGATACAAAAACAACTTTTGTTTAGATAATTTTGTTTTTTTGAGCTTGATCATTTTTTGAACAAAAATTGAATATTTCCATAACAATACACCATTGATGTAATTTTTTAAAAATATTTCTACATCTGGAATCAAACCATAGAGCCTCTAGACTACAAGTACGGCAGTCGGCGATTCTAGCCACTGTGCTGCACGATCTATACCTTCATCCATTACCTTCATCCGTTATTATGCTACACTATAGCGTAATGCGCATTGGTAACTGGTGTCGAGTGGACATCTACCAGCGACAACTACAACCATTTTGATCTCCACAATTCCTTATCTCCCAGTGTTGTGGCCATGTGTACAACTATCAAGTAGGCTTTTCTCCCCATTCATTATTACTATATATACCATACTTTGGAATGTATTATACTTCACAAGCACCACATAGACAGGACACAACATATTTCATTTGTTGCCTGTATCTCTGGAAGTCCTCTGGAAGTCTTCTGCAAGCCCACGCAACGCCTAGGCCAACCACCTAGCCACCTATGGCCTCCCAAAAGCATGGCAGAACTGTCATTCAATTTGACCAAGCTGTCTTCATAGGGCTATAAATCAATGTATTGTATTGTATTACAATATGAAGGGGCTACACTACCTTCTGTCAATTCAGCTAGGGCAGGCCTACTCCAATATTTCCATTGACATAAGTCCATGCAAATCTTTGATAATATCTTTGCTCAAGTTGTGAAGTAAGCATTGACCGTTATGCAATATGCATCCAGCTGGCCTTGACAAAATGAGCTGTACCATTAACCAAACTATACAATGACTTTTTAACGTCATCCCCTCTCTTAAGGTGTTCGGACTTGACGCAATCGGGATTAGGCCCTAGGCTAGGGACGCGTGGAAGAATGGGGGTAACTATAGGCCTCGACCATCCCTGCATGTTGACGCTGTTGCTTGCATCATGCCATGCCTAGGGCCATAGATTAGGTCTGCGAACTCTAGGCAATCCCACGCTAAAAACCTTGTTTAACTAAATTATTTTCAAAAAGTATCTTAGAACACAGTGTCAAGAGCTTGGAGCATTGCACTATCATAGAGGAAGCCTTCCTCTATGGCACTATGCAACGCTGATACGTATATAATAATAAGAAACGGAGTAAAATAAACACTCACCTCAACGTCCACTTCTCTTGACACTACCAAAGAGCAATGTGGGCCAATGGCCATACATGCAATTGGCGGGAGTTCCTTCTGGTTCCTTCACTGCCCGCCCCCATGACCTATTTGAAAACATGAGCAGTGCTTGTGTATGGGAGAGGATAATTATTTATAGAAGAAGTGAAGAAGTTTAATTTCAATATGGCATGAGAATTAGTTAAGATAAGTTGAAGCAAAAATGTGGAGGATAATGAGTTCTAGTTAAATGAGATGAATGCAAGGTAATTTTGCTATAGTGTGGATAAATTCAGGTAAATTGGTTTGAGTAAAAATCTGTCATGTTTTTATTAAATAGGTTTTCCCAGTGGTTTAAAGGTGAAGTTGTTAGCCTGTAGCCATTTAAGTTTTTTTTTTTGTTAAATATAGTTATTGGTAGAAATTTCTAGCCGCTTTGACACATTTCAATTTTTTTTTCATTCTACTCCCGACCCCACCAACAGCTACGTTATGCGGGGGTAGGAATGAGCGGTTGATAATGAAACGATGAAGTAATGATAGGTGAAAGGATGTTTACAAAAACCCATGCCGTATGCAGGACTAGAACCCACGCCCAACGTGACTTCAGTTTCTACCGCAAGCAGTAATTGATTGAGCCACGGGGGCACACACACTACATTTCAATTTGATTTTTACTAGGGATTCCTTCGTATACACATTAGATCATTACACCAGCTCGCTACCAGTCAAGCTGGGGATTGGTCAACTGTACTAAAAACCGACTGACCTTAGAAAAAAATGAATAACTGTACTAATGTCCAACTGACCTAAACTTTTATTTCTGTAACTACCTGTACAGAAAAAAAATCGAGGAATTTGGCTCCTACCTTCAAAAATTGTTACTACCTCAAATGTTCTATGTGCTCTTTTGTGATAGTTGAGGTTAGGTGGGTAAGGTTTGTGTCAAATGAAATTTCTGGAGGGGAGGAGTCAAACCTCCCACTTCAACTTCTATATAGATTTCTCAAGAAGTAGAATTTATGTCAGTTGGTTTCTAGTGTTTGGTACAGCTTACCTGGTGGATTTACTCAACCATAAATCTTGTTCGATATCATGAGAACTGTCCTTGAACCTACCGATCGCTGCCTATAGTGTACACGATGAAACTATGCGTCATGCCTTCTACGACCCTCAAATATCGGCATTTCAGGTGACTGCTGCTACAGCTGAGCCGACGTAAGCATAATTTTGTAAACAAAGTTGGTTCCTTCTATCACTAGTAGATGACTCACAATCGGTAGTATCATAGATTTGGATGGTAAATTGGTACATATTTTCAACATTGGTGGGATAGGGAGTTTAGCCATTATAAGAGACTGGCAAAACAACACAACTGTCAATACATCTTGGTTCGGACAAATTCAGCGATTTGTCTGTGAAATATTGGCTTCAAGTCGACAGCCCACAATGCAAGCTTCGCCATCCGTGCCGTACTCTTCACCGATTGGTTGAATTTGAAAGATGTCTGACAAACCAGCAAGAATTACGTGTTGAGAAAGCAATTTTGTGGTCATGGAAACAAAGCATGAACTCACGCACACATTTATTATCAAATCAACTTTATTAATTGAGAATGTACACATGTATACCAGTTGACTTAAGCCTTGTTCACAATTGATAAATGGTTTAGTCATTATGAAATAGTAATAACGTTTTAGTGTTATAGCGACATAGGTGGGCCACAATAGCGTCTTATTTCACTGGAAGATCTGGTTTACCGCCAACCTGAATCATTATTTTGCCTTTAGACGGTTCGATTTTCAGTGGCAGTGACAACAGTCAAGGCCTTCTATATTATTTATCCTATGTTGAAATAATATATAGTTCTTGCAGCAACTGTCGAAAGCCATTTCGACATTTGTTCCTTGAGAGTGTCTGATCCGAGTCCCATAGAAAAATAAATACCCGAAATACATAACGGTAAGTCACTTGACTAGAATCGTAACATCATCTGATTGGTCAGAATTTGGCTTGTCATGATGGTTATAATAAGGAAATAGTCATAAGAAATGGATTTCTTTCTTTTCTTCTTAATCACTATAACACAGTTTCTTATTGTGAACTGTTACATCGAAACAACATCAAACATTTTGCTTATAACCTATAACACTATTACTATTTCACAATGATTAATCCATATTTCAATTGTGAACCAGGCCTTACATATAAAACACAAAACTCAATATTCAAATGATGATTATAAATAGAGATCAAATAGGCATTATGAAAATACAATTTATCTACCCTACTATACAGAAGAATTGTTGACCTTACAGACTATGAGAAGGTATTCATATTTAGAATACGTTTGAGATGCTTCAATCGACCTTTATCCAACCACGGAGCTGTACATATGCAGGTCTATCTCAATGGCGAGCCGTGTACCAGATCGCGTACTTCGGGTAATTCAACGGCGGCCATGTTCTTATTTCACTACCAGTTGGAGTTACTCCTGCGTTGATAATTCAGCAAGGCTTTCTTAATTATTACACATTATGTACAAATATAGAAGGCAAGGCCTCCTTTATCATTAGATTATGTACCTTGAATTCAGATACTAAATATAAGTTTTGGTAGGCCTAGACCTGACAACAATCAGCTTGAACAGTGAACATGGCCAGTGTTGGGGAGTGAACTTGCAAAATGAACGCGTTCATTTTTTGATGAACTTTTATATGAATGCGTTCGTTTTTTACATAATGAACGTGAACTTAGTAAAAGTTCCTTTTTCGGTCACGAACTTTTCAAAAGTTCAAAAGTTCGCCAGTGAAACGTTTTTTTCAAACTAGTAGTACATTTTTCCATGACGATTGTACTTGAGAAGGAGATAGACGCGGTTTTCTGACCAATCCGAAACGCTGTTTCATGCTCAGTTTGGCTAGCGGTGTACCTTCTTATTTATCATTAAAAAAATCCCTTCTCATTTATCCTTCTCCTCACAGTGAGCCCTACCAATATAAGCTATTTAATACTGTCCGGTGGTCCAAATTGACGTTAAAAGCAAAAAAAAATCGCGGAATGAACTTTCACGTGAACTTATGTACTTTTTACACGAACTTGAACTTTTCAGAATAAAATATAGAAAATGAACTTGAACTTTTGGAAAGTTCATTCTCACAGTAATGAACTGAACTTTTAAAAAGTTTTTTTTAAAAAGGAACTTCCCCAACACTGAACATGGCCGCCGCTAACCACTATTTAATGTCGTCAAGTGGGACGAGGTTTCAACACGGAGCTATACCTCCAGTACAACACAACTCCACGGTCCAATGTACTACAAGCGAGGACGCAAGCTGTTGACAAAGACTGACGAGCAGTGACCGAGAGAGGCAGAAGCTGGCATGCCCGAGCAAGGAATCCAACCGCCAGACTCGGTGCCCACCGGCCGGATACGTTCGGCTCCCCGTGCGATCAACGTTATAAAGAATCATTCCTATATCGTTCGCTAAACAATATCGGTTAGAAAAAAATCTTCCCGACCCACAACCTTTGGCCAAATGTTTTATATAATATTTAACCCTCCCGAACGAATCTGGCCGGTGGAAACCGACCCACTTGTGCTCGGAGTGGGCAATAAGACATTCCGGGGGCCTGGAAGCGCTAACGGTCGATGATCAAACAGATGTTGATCTACTAGAAACACCAGATACTTGTGACATACACGGTCGATATCAAGCAGTTCAGAATAACAGCCGCACAAGTTAGGATAGATATCGAGTATCGCAGTCTAGGTCCTCCAGCTGTTCTTGCTCTGCGTTGCCCTGCAACGGTGGTCCAGTTCAAGCCCCTGGTCCAGGGCATCCTACTCTAGGTCGTCCAGCTGGTGAGTCTGCTCTAGAACCGACTGCCCCATGAACATGGTCTTGGTGTGTTGGCTGGACTGAGCAAGCAGCGACGTGGTCTAGGTCCCTCGTCTAGGTCCCTGGTCCAGGGCGTCCTACTCTAGGTCGTCCAGCTGGTGAGTCTGCTCTAGGACCGACTGCCCCATGAACATGGTCTTGGTGTGTTGGCTGGACTGAGCAAGCAGCGACGTGGTTGCGGTGGAGGTCGTGGATGCGTTTGACATGCACACCACCACGACCTTGGTCATCTGGGAGCCTGCCGTCGACGTGATAACCTAAACAACAACGACGGGGTGAGAACCATGGTGAATCATGTCATTTGAGAACATCGTATGAATTGAAACATATATGTGGCAGTCTTGAGTTGAAAACTCACAATGGGGATGATATTTTTTTCCTTTTTTTTCCTTTGGGTGACACTGACAGCGTGGTCATTTCATAACCCCCTTTTCTATTTATTTAACTTCATTTTTTTAAATATTTAATACATAAGCAACAAAAGCAACTAAAATCATATTTTATTCAATAAATCATTTAGATTCAGAAATTTGAATAGTTTATCAATACGTTTAGAGTCCTCTTTTTTTTTTAATCTAGCTCAACGAACTCACCAACAGCTAGGTTATACGGGGGTACGAATGAGCGGGTGATGATGAAACGATGAAGTGATGATAGGTGAAAGGACGTTTACAAAAACCCATGCCTTATGTGGGACTCGAACCCACGCCCAACGATGACGCTAGCGATAATTGACTTGGCCACCGGGCGGCTTAGTCTTCTGGCAATATTTTATCTGAAGTGGTATCCATTGACAACTCTAATTGACTCTTACCTTCTGCGATGTGACGGTCTGCGCGGTGGTCACGTACTTGACGACCGTTGTGCTGGCCACGACGGGCGTGTTGGGGGCCCGGGACGTCATGATCACGTACTTCGACGGCTGTCCGGGCGTGCTGACCCCGCGGCCGGCCCCGCCCACCATCATCGCGCGGCCCGGCAGACCCACTGCAACACGACGGACGACTAAACACTCGACACAACGCACGACCAAATGCTTTTTAGACGAGCGTCAGCGAAGATTTCCACTCAACTCTTACTGAGCTTTGTCTTTTTTTTTTCTGTTTTGGAAGTTTTGTTGTGTGAAGTGTGGAAGTGGTTTGAATATATAAGACGGTAACTATTTTGTCAGTGTGCTCAAATTCATCCATGGACATACAGTTGCATTAAAATATGCCGAACGATAATAACTCGTTCACATTACAGAATGTAACTACAGTTAAGTAGATAACGTTAGTTAAGTTATAATATGAACGGAACTTGGTTAGTAGTTAACTCTAGTTACCGGTATGTCTTAACCAAGTTTCTAGAACTCAGTTAAGAGCTTGACTGCGATCAAGAAAGCTACGCCCTCTTGAATTTTTCATTCTGAGGTGTCAACACACCGCCTTATGGATTTTTCAAGTTTTGTTACTTGAATATTTAGTAATTTAACCTATAAATGTAACAGTCAAGTAAACGTGACAGCAGTGAATGTCAAATGGCTCACAACCTTCTAATCCATACCAAGTTCTGTTTACGAGGCTATGAAATTACATCACTAACAACAGTTAAGTCAGAGGTATGTGAAAAGAGTTCTTAGCAAAACTCCACCCACTCTCTCATAACTGCAGTTAATGCCCCCAGGTAGTCCTAGATTTGAATGAGTGAAGGGTTACCTGGCTGCATGATGGCGGGGGTGGGAGTGGCACGAGCGGTGATGGCTGCTATGGAGGGGGCAGCAACGGGGGCGGTGCCAAGGGGCTGGGTGCGACACTTGACGACGGCCGAGTGGATGGCCGCCCCCAGGTAGCCGTAGTCGGAGCGGTAGTCGTCCAGGTAGTCGGGCGGCTGGCGTGTGACCTTCAGCACGGGCGCAAGCACTTTCTGAAACACGGCAATCCAGCAATTCATACTTGGGTTTTACGGCGCGTCGACATTCAGGTCATTTTCAGGTGAGGACAATTTAGTTGACCTTGAGACACAAATTCAAAGATAGATGCTGAAACGTGAATATATTAAAGTTTTTTTAAAAACAATTTGTGTTTCTTGTTGAAACCCCAAACGCTCACCTCTGCCTATAAACTATGGACTGATATGTGAGCCATGCTCATGTAGTTAATATTGTGTTGTGAATACAGTAAACCATCGTTAATCCGACATGGAAGGGACCCAAACCAAATGATTTCTATTTATAAAAATTCGGATTAACCGAAGACGTTTCTCCCGCTTCGTATATAGTAAATTTCATATTGCGCGCCAGAGGAAGCTATGTCACCGGCTGAGACTACGTAATAGATTCGTTGCTAAAGGCCTCCCTGATCGTGTGTACTCGGCTATCTCCGTGACACGCGATCCTCATTTGGTCCGTTTCTATTGGCGCTCGGCCGTCCCGAGTTGGCCGAACAAGTGTTCCGAGCTCAAACATCGTCAAGATCAACTGCATTTGGACGGTTACGGTTGGATGGCGCACACAAAGCATGTAAACTGGGAAAATAATGATGAATTCAAGGAGTTAACTCAAACTATTTCGGATTAGCCAATCCAAAATCAGTGTTAAAGCAACTGAAGGGACGAAATATTAGTTCGAATTACGGTTTAGCTGGAATTCGGATTAACCATATCAATTAACATTGAAATGCCTATACCTTCAGCTGGGGACCAATTTCAAGTTCAAAATACGTCAAATTTCAGATTAACCTTTTTTTTTTTTCAATATATTGGGTTTAACGACGCACTGTTATGATAACTGAGACGACGCACTGTTATGATAACTGAGACTAATGCCGTTGGATGGATGATTAATGAGATGATGGGATGATGAGATGAAGGTTCTTGGGTAACGAGAAGAATAGTGGGAAGGAAGCGGTCATGGCCGACTTATTGTAGGAACCATCCCGGCATTATTAGCCTAGACCACAGAGGGAAACCATGAAAAACGGTCGGCGGCGGGGATCGAACTGGGTTCGAAATTCCCCTCGCTTCCCGGATCGCACGAAGCGAGCGCGTTATCACTGCGCTGCATGTGCCGGTAACCGAGTTTGTATTAATGAGTGTTTACTGTAGCGGTAGTTGTGCCACTCACCACCAGGTGGTGCTTGATGTGTCCGGCGGCGATCTTGTCGATGTTGCTGAGCACGGGGCCCTCGAGAGCGGCCTCGATGCGGTCCGAGATGAGCTTGACGCGCGGCAGTATGAACACCTTGATCACCTCCGTCCCCAGCTCCGTCAGACCTGCAACCAGCGACACACGCGCGGTCACAACGCAACCCAACCCAACACAAAGTCTTAAGCCTGAATTACACGGATCAAGGTTTCGATCAATGGCTTGACATCAACACTTGAGAATCAACCCTTGACTCGTGTAGACGGTACCATTGATCGAAAAACCCTTGATGTGCAGGGTTGACGTCAAGCCTGCACGGCCACCTTTTCGTTTATGTTCTATTTTCGATCAAGGTTTGGCCGAACCAGCCAATCAGACGATACCATGAATCATACTGAGCATCTTTCGTCGCGCAAGACCCACTGCGTTCCTGTCGAAGAAGTCACGTGATTGCTTCGACCAATCGGAATAAATTTCAATATGGCCGTTTCTTGAACAGCTGACATTTGTTATGACGTCAGTGGGCTATCAAGCCTTGATGGCAGGGTTGATCCGTGTAACTGCCTGCTCAATGTTTCAGTCAAGGGCTTGAACTCAAGGGTTGATGCCAAGTCATTGATCGATACCTTGACCCGTGTAAATCAGGCTTTAGACTGCAATAGTTCATACAAGTAATTCTCTCGTAAAAACACTGTTATTATTCTCAGGGATTTAACCAGGACGTCGTCAGGATTTGTGTATTGGGGGGGCGCAGGTTACATAAATGAAATGACCGCCCAGCGGGACATCAGCCCCGCAGTGAATGGTTTGAAATTTGGTCATTTTTCAGGTGATTTTTGTGATTCACTAGCAGTTTTGGTGTCTAATAATTGAACCATTATGGACATTTCTCAAGTTACATTTTTAATATTTCATTAATTATGGACATTTTCGAAGTTAGTTTCGCAATTTCTCCTGGGAAAATATTTTCTCGTGCTATTTATTCGTAGTTCAATATATAGGCCTACGGTATTTATATTTTTAAAGAAGAATATAAATTAATGGTGGGGCGCAAATCTCGATTTGTTCAACTGAATGAAACGTAATTGAAGTTACCTTCCACGGCCCCGTAGAGTGACGCCAGCTGCGTCTTGTCCCCGAGCAGGGCTGAGCTGAACATGCGCGTGACTCGGGTCTGCAGGT
This sequence comes from Brachyptera putata, assembly GCA_907164805.1. Taxonomy (NCBI): domain Eukaryota; kingdom Metazoa; phylum Arthropoda; class Insecta; order Plecoptera; family Taeniopterygidae; genus Brachyptera; species Brachyptera putata. Next base: position 14,852,810 of record OU015472.1, on the reverse strand, counting down.
TATTGGTGGACGTGTTGAAGTTCTTGCAGATCTGCGACATGAGGCGCGAGGCAAAGTCGCGCAGCGCCCAGTGGTTGTCCAGCTCGGGCCGGATGCACAGCTGTTTGCTCACGATGCACGTGGCGACGGACGGGACCAGCTCGTGAAGCTGCAACCAATCAGACGCGAGAATATAACGTAGAGAATATAACTTATAAATTAGATGCTCGAGTGTGGCAGTAAGCCATCGTCTACGAATTATCAATGAATTAGTAATTACAGTATATCAAACACAAACTCAAATAATGATAGGCCTACATTAAAAAAACTGAGATTAATTGATATGAAATTGACGCCCTCGTTAGCTCAGTCAGCTGAGGCACTCTTCAGAGACTGAAGTTACCATTGGGCGTGGGTTCAAGTTCGAGTCCCGCATAAGGTATGGGTTTTTGTAAAATATCCTTTCACCTATCATCACTTCATCGTTGCATATTTCATCAGCTACTCATTCGTACCCCTGCATAACCTAGCTGTTCTGTTGGTGGGGTCGTTAAGCAGCATTAAAAAAATATATATTAAGATAGTTAACTATACGTACAGTTGTACGAAAGCCGCCCCGGTGGCTCGGTCAACTATCGCTAGCGGTAGTAACTGAAGTCACTGTTGGGCGGGGTTCCAGTCCCGCATAAGGCATGGGTTTTTGTAAACGTCCTTTCACCTATCATCACTTCATTGTATCATCATCACCCGCTCATTCGTATCCCCATATAACCTAGCTGTTGGTGGGGTCGTTAAGCAGCATTATAAAAAACTAATATTGACTGATCGTTACTATACTTGTATTCACGAAAGTTGAAGAATGTTGAAACCAATGTTAAATTTTCCTCGATGGATCGTTTTCCTGCACAGATGGTTTTATTTTCATGAACCCTTGAAAAACGATGGTCAAACTGTTCAACATGTTTCGTAATACCTTCTCTGGAAGAAAATGAATAAATTTCTCTTCAAGTCTGCCACCCATTTCAAAATTGGAATGCTTTCTTTTTCTTGGCTGCTTTTCAATGAGTAATATCATTGGCTGGTAAGTTTAGAAGGCTCTGGAGTTTGGATTACTGAAATCAAACTGGCTCTGGCGATACAGAGATCAGCTGTTTTACTGACCACTAACCTTCAAGAACATGTGCAAAGAGTAGGCCTATTTAACATGGGTTAGTCTTCTGCAACTCTGCTCGACTGATTGGTTATTATTTGCTCAATGGCCCCACCAACAGCTAGGTTACACGGGGGTACGAATGAGGTGTCTCGGCCGACTCACGTATTTCTCGAGGTAAAGCGCCTGGTTGTCTAGCAGGGCCTTGACCATGCGCATGAGGTAGATGAGCAGCGCCAGGTTGTTCTGGACGACGTTCACGCGAACGCCCTCCGCGATGAACGTGCTCATACGCGGCAGCATCTCGTGCAGGCCCGGGTCGGACGCCAGGCTCTGGAGCGCCTCCTGCACACAAACACAACAGTCACGTGGAGCGCATAGACGCGTGGAGCGCACAGACGCGTGGAGCATCAGCAAAATTATATTCGCCCCATTACAGATTTCCCTGTAGAATTTCTACGGCAATCTGACATCTGACAGACTTGCGCGCTGATGTTCACGCCCAAGGCCAAACATAATATCTTTGCCCAAAGCCAAACATAATATCTTCGACCAAAGCTCATCTCTACTGTGTCCGTAGACAAGAAGAGATCGCAGTGGTCATCTCGGGCCACGTTAACCCCATGATCCATAGACAACTGGCAGACATCTGTTAGGCCTCACCTAACTAGGTTAGTTAGAATAGTAATATATATTATATAGTAGGAAGTAGTGCATAGAAGTAAGTAGTATAAATTAAGGGTCTAAATATTTAGAGTATTCGGTAGTATAGTATTACCGTTAGTTAGAAGCCATTAGGGGAACTAGAAGTAAGGGTTGGGCACGAGTGTTAGGGATGCGAGTGAAGGCAGCCCAACACTTCTAGTCGGGCGGACGTCAAGGCAAGATCGTTGACCTGTCTCTGTGTTGTAGTGTGAATTACAATTGAAGAATATACTCATTATTTTAAAAGTTTAATGTGTTTGTGTTGATTTCGGGACCCTCTACCTCCAGATCATAACACATCTTTGGCTTCAGGCTTCTCTCACTGCATGGGCTATCCATGTGTATAGAGATGCGTGTCTACTCACCGCCCTCCTGGCCTCGTCCGATCCGACGCAGGCCTCGGTGATCTCCTTGTAGTAGAGCTGCTGCTCGACGGACAGCTCGTGCGTGGCCAGCTGTTTCACGTGCACAGTCTCCACGTTGCGCAGCTTGTGCGTTTTCCTGCAACAACAACAACAACGCTCGTGACTCGCGCAACAGGTGGCTGAATAGTGATGGGTGCAGGGGAATGTTACCGCTAGTGGGAATATTCATTATGTTTAAATAAATTCCCATATCCAGGGAACACATTTTTTGAAAAATAAGTTTAGCAGGTAGATAATTAATTCGATATTTCAGCAATATGCCTACAATGTCTATTTTATTTTCATTTCATTTTCATCTATAATGTTGATTGTTTCAACATGGAACTATCGAACGTTGTCGTGTTACGCGTTAGTTGAGCACAACAGCAAGCTTACCCCGTTGTGGGCTTGCCTGCCGCCTCGCCCTTCTCCTTGGCCGTCAGCTTGCTGATCGGGTCCACGCTCTCGATCTTCTGCGTCTCCTTGGAGATGGGCGGCGGGTTCTCGGGCACGGTCGGCTGAACGCCCTCGATGCACAGCCAGTGAGCTGGAACGAGACAATCATCGGATCAGTCGAGCGGAGACTACATTCGACCGCACTTGAAAAAATACCGCATTGTCCCGACTATAAGCCAAGGACTTATCCCGAAATTGAGTGTCCAAAAGTCATTACCGGCTTACATGCAAATCTCGGCCTACAATCGGTCAAAAATATGTTTTTGCTAATCATAAAAAGAGAGAGATAGAGAGAGAGAGAGACATGGTCAACAGTCAACCTCACTTGAATGACAGCTTGGCTGGCTCCGTTATTGTACTAGAGCGAAAAAAACATTTCGTCATTTAACACTGTATTCAGTGTGTCGAAATTTTCGACTTTCAAATCGCGCTTGCCGGCGAACGGTCGCTCGAATCGCCGCCGGGTTTGGCCGGATCAGCCAGGCCTCTAATGTTAACAATACCGTAGTGAAAACAGATGACGATGGATTTAGAATGCAATTTTGTCTGATATTCAAATTAAACAAATTTAAAACCATAATGAATCAGTAGTTCGGAATAAATTTCAATCCGAAATTTGAAAATTACAATAATCGAGATGAATTTACATGAAATAAATTTAAAAACCCACATTTGAATAAATAAGCCATAGGAGAAGATTTGGAGAAAATGATACTTTGAAAGGCCTCAGTTCAAATTTCCATAGAATTTAAACCCAAGAAAACCTCGCCCTTATTCCCACACTTGACAGATATGGATGTGTCCTACCTCTCATGGTGACATCTAGCGGCAGCTTGGGCAGTTGCGTGGTGGCCAGCTCGTTCAGGTCGATCTCCTTGTCGTCCGTGAAGTGAAGTTCTCGGCCCCCGCCAGACGCAAACCGGAACGGGATGTTGTCCAGCGTGTGGAACCCGTACAGCGGCTGGAAGAGAAACAAGCAGCGGGTTTCAGAGACAAAACACCCACCCCCATATAACCTAGCTGTTGCTGGGGTCGTTACTAGCTGTTGCTGGGGTCGTTAAGCAACATTAAGAGAGAAAAAAAACGGTCTCCTCAATGACCTTGCTTTTTCCTTGCTTTTAAAACACAGTGAATATCCACAATAATGCAGCATGTTTTAGATATATGCATTGAGTAAAAGGGAATAAGAGAATGCAGCAGCTTACCGAGGTTCATAAGTAGATAGACCTACTCATGGTATAGAGCCAATGAAAGAACACAGAGATGATGACTTGAACACATTAGAATTCGACGTTTGGATATTGACTTGGTCTATCTACTCTACTGTGACCAAGGCAATAGCCAAACATCACAATCTAGGGTGTTCAAATCATCATGTCTGAACGGCTTTCCAATATGAGTAGGCCTATCTACTTATGAACCTCGGTAAGCTGCTGTTCTCTCTTTCCCTTTTACCCACTTCATATACACCAAGCCTCTGGCTATTTTCCTATGTTACACGTAGCACGTTTTAGGTTAGGCTCGAATCGTTGCCTAGATTTTCAAGTTCTCTTCGTTCTTTAACGATAATTACCAAGCTACTCATCACACCTCACCTAAATACTTTTACGTTTTACTCATTTTTATTTTAATGCTGTAAACGACCTCTCCAACAGCCAGGTTATAAGGCGTTTCGAATGAGCGGGGAATAATGAAACGATGAAATGGTGACAGGTGGAAAGTCGTGCAGAACTCGAACGCACACCCGATCTGACTTCGGTTCCTAATGCAGTGCGATAGTTGACTGAGCCACGGGGGCAGCAACACTTTTATGTAGGCCCTAGTCATAAACTGTCATGAAATGACATAGACCTATGTAGCAACAAAGAGTGACCAATGGAAAATAATTACTATCCCTAACCAGTCGAGATAAATCAATGGGTACTCTGTATCATTAGATGAATTTGCAGAAGGAAATGCCAATCTGTCTCGACTTTTGAGGGTGTATAATATTAGGCTATAGTCACTCAATTGTTATATTGTTTCATCTACATGTTCTCATTCCATCTATAAACTGTATTGATTGACACTTACCTCGATATTCTTCACCTTCAGGCCATGGTCAATATCGGAACTGGATAGTTTTGAGCGTTTCGCGTGATGCATAAACTTCGCCGCATCCTATAAAATAAAGAGGTTTGAAAGAAATGGCTGAATTGTTGAACATGTCACTCATCAAAAATAATTGAAGTAGGCCTATATCTCCAAATAGGCCCAATTAGTAGGGCAAAGAACGGCGCTGTGATCAGCCAACTTGGTCACTGTTGATGGCCATAGGCTGTCATACGATGTTGGCTATCTAGAGACTAGGATCTATGGCCTAGGATAGCCTACTCGGCTATTCGCTAAATAAGGCAACGTCAAATGCCTAATCTTCTATAGTAAACAATTGGGGTACTGCTGCCATGTCCCGAGAATTACACACACCCACACACACTAGATCTACGCCTATTTTGTATGCCCGAGGCCTGGGTAGGTTCGTTCTTGGCCCTCATCTAGGGCTTATATGCCCGTCATGAACTTCACCCAAGGTGGTCCATCAACAAGTCAAGCATTGTTGACTACGTTTAAAGGGATGGCCAAGGGGTTAGATCTTAGCATAGACACATGGGCTTATTTACCTGTATGATCTGTTTCAACCTGTAGGAAACGTCATCTGCAAGTTCTTTGGCTGCATCGTCTGGCAAGTTGCCGATTCCTATACTTTCGGCTATAACTTTAATAGATTCCAACGACAGAGTCGTGCCATACATCATTTCACTGTCACTCATGTTTCAAGTTATATCCTAATTATTAGGCCCTAGATGTTCAATTTAAAACTTGGCGTGAAATTCGCATAGAAAACACCAACGCAGGCCTAGGCCGACTCAAACATATTATTTGTTGTGATTATTCGCCATCTTGAATTTTGAATACTCGAAGTTCGAACTCGAATACATCTCTTTTTCGTCGTCCAAAATGTTGGATCCACAATCGATTAATCTTTGAACGAGAGTTGGCAGGTGAACTTTGGGTGAACATTTTTTTTAATTCGTGGGGAAAGGTCGTAACGTGAAAAAACAGTATTACATTTCCACATAACCATTTAAATTCGAGTGCATACAATTATTATAGGCTTGTGAGAAAAGATGCGAAAATTGGTACACTTATGAGAAAAGGAGAGATACAATGGGTAAATTTGAAAAATAAGAGAAAATATTAGTAGGCCTACATCACATTGGATTGTTATATTTTCCACACATAGCCTAATAAAAAAAGATGCAATATAAAGTGGTCTTGTGAAAAAAGGTGTCTATAAGTACGACAAATTTATAAGCAGTAGGCCTAACACTGACAGAGGGAAAAATTTGAAAAAATAAGTGTGTAAAAGTTTCAAATGTACGCAAGTGGAACCATAATATTTTTTGCACATAACTTCAAGAATAATGTGACAAATAACTTGTGCAGCTGTGTAGGCCTACTTACTACTTAGGTACATTTTATACCATCACAAATGTAACTATTATGTCTTCAAGTAGGCAGCATAATTATGCGTGGTCAGATGAGCAAAATATTTATAATATATAAGCTTGTATTGACGAAAGAAGGTCGTCTACCAACATACCAAACGCAAATATTGTCGTTCTAATATCAGTACAGCTGTGGTATTCTCAACATTTAAAGATTTCTCAGGACGAGGTTTACGGTAAGGAACGCAACTGCATCTTTCAAAAGCATTACATTTTTGAAGTTCAAGCGAGATTATGTAAATATTGAAGATTTTACAACTGTTTGGTTGGTACTTGGCAGACGATCTTCTTCTTTCATGGATACAGTAGCGCTATATATTTTAAATAAACATAATAGATATCTACACACGTTGGTTTTGAAACTGCTTAAAACCTGATTTTCATCAAACTTGTCAGACGTGCATCATTGTCGTCCGTACAACATCTCGAAAAAATTTCTCAAAATCTACTTTTGCGATAACTACAAGTCCAAGTTGAAAGACGAGTAAGTTTCACGTGGATCAGTTCTGCTTCTTTGCAACCTTTCGAGTGCACACAATAAGAAACCGATCAAAAAATCGAGAATAATAATTTCGATTCCGATCAAAACCCTGATATCGAATATTGCTCGAAAATATCGAAATGCTCGAGAATAACAGACAGTTTGTACATAAAACATGAAAGATTAATTCAATGACTGATATATACTTTATTTACAGTTTTGTCACATCATAAATCAACATACTTAAAAATAACATTATACCCTAAGAAGCTGTCCAGTTTCCCACAGTTCCAGTTGAAACTCGTGCATGACAACCACAGTGCTAACCATAGCATCGTGCCGTACGAACGCTTGCAGAGAGTGACGGAAATAACAAGACACAGAAAACAAGTATTAGAATTCACTAACAATATCACCCGATACAACTACCAGCAGTGATACAAGTGCATATCTTGGAAATATATTTCAGGCACCGTTCAGACAAATGGCGACAAATCTATGACAACGATGAATTGATATTGCCAAGAAAACACAGCAAATCAACTTCATATTACTGTACGATTCATCTTGCCACCAGGTAGCAGTAGTGTTGGTTTGGAAAGTGCACACATTGCTGGGTCCTTAAGACATCCTTTTAGAATAACATCCTACGCAGACGTTCGTTGGTGAATGTTTACCAGGGGAGTTAGTTACTATTGACAACACGCCTAGTATTTGTGTATTTCTATTGCTGCTAGCACAAAACCATGGCCCTGCTCTTTACGTAGCCTACAAGATTAATATTTTTTTCAGTCTAATTGACCAATCTTGTGTTGCCAAAGTAACTTACTTTTTTAGTAAACACAAGCCAATCGAAGTTCTAGTCTGATGAAGCTAGCGAGGTCCAGGAAATAATTATTCCAAGTGGGCGTCGCCGCAAGAGTCATGGTTTATCATCAACCTTGGTATTAGATGATCCCTGTTAACAAGTACGGTAACTTGTGCTATCTCTGGTTATCAGTTAGACAACAGTCACATTTGTAGGAATAAAAACATCTCATCTGATATCGTATTGACGACTGACCAATACCAAGGCATCGACAAAGAGAAGTCATTATTCGGTTTCCAACACGCTAAACAAAGTTAACAATACAATATGGAACAACAAAAGTCGTTGTTGCAGATCATTTCAACTGAACGTGAAGCTTTGCGCGCACGGTAGTTTACCGACGCAAGCGAACGCGGCTCCCGTCTTCTATCGTTGTCCCCTCCTCGTAGCCAGGTCAGTGTCAAGCGTGCTTCAATGTATCTCTTGGCCAAGCAACGACAGCTGTAAGAGAAACACAATTTTACCGAGCGTTAATGCGTGACGACAGATGTCATTACTGGTAGTTTATATTCTACCGGGACTTTATCGTTGTCAGGAAGGATGTACAGTAGAACCTCTTCAGTTGAAAACCGTTGTTATGTTATAATGATAGGTACAAGTGCTAACTCATCAGTTCATCACAGTAGTGCGTTTCATTGTTTGATTCCATCCATATGCCTCCTCATGTTGAATAGTTGCCTTAGTAAGTTTCTCACTTTAGTAAGTATTTTCAGTCTAGTCCCCTGTAAAACGTATGAAAGAAGTTCTACTGTAATAAAAAACTTTGCTGGGACCAGAACTCATATTTCAGCTGTTCATTTGCTTCAAGACTTTTTTGAGATTGGATAATTCTAATTCCTTGAAATGATAATTATTTTTCCAATTTCCCTGCTCTTTGTTTGACGCGTAAGAATTGGCCCAAGTACGTTGAGCTGTTCGTGGCTTGGTATGTCACCTGACTGAATGTGGTCCGACCTTGACGAGTACGAGACCTGTTGAGCTCGGAACACTTGTTCGTCGGTCAGACTCGGGACGGCCGAGTGCCGGGGGCCATATGATCACGCGTCGTCGGCAGAGAACCGAATACGCACGATCAGTGAGGCCACTCTCAACGTAGTTCCAACCAGTGACATAGCTTTCTCACGCCTCAATACAAAATTGACTAAATTTCAACTAGAAAGAGTGATGATATTCGTGGAATAGGATTCTTTTGGTTAATCCGAATTTTAATGAATCAAAATAATTTTTTTCGGTGTCCAATTTGGATTAACGAGGGTTTACTGTGGACAAGGTATAACGAGACATTAACCCCACTTCTAGCTGCGTCTAGAAATGTACGAATGTATTTACCTGTTTAAGGAACTCTTTGGCATTGTTTAACGTCGACGCACCGTAGATCACCTTCTTGTTCGCCACGTTGCCAGCTTTAGCCTGCAGAGCAACAAACAAGAGAAGGATGGTAAGACTTCCAGCATCAATAATAAAATACAGATTTCAATAAACTTTTCACAATTTGTTTGCATATTAAAAACAAATTATTATGCTATATTTAGAAAAAAATATACAATCATTCTATATTGTAGGCCTACTTCAAAAATCCAATAGATTACGGGTAGTTGGTTCAAATTCAAATTTAACAATGTTTTTTATTCTTATTAAATTCGATTTGACAATAGAAAAATCATGTTAACAATAATAATGCCAAAATGAATATTTGTATAGAGTAATCCAAGAAAATATACACAGAAAACTGCCATTTAAGAAAATACAGAAATGAAATAATAAGAAGCCCGCATAAGAACGAATTCTTGTGTGCAGGCAACATAACTAATTATTATTTAAAATCAGAAGCTGGTATTTATAAGCAAATTGGTAAAATTCCTACCTTGGTGTAGTCCACGAGGTTCTGGTACTCGATGTAGTTTCCTCCGCCGACGATAAACACCACCGCCTCTTGGAACTGCGTCCTGCTCTTCGCTCCGAGACTGTCCGTCACTCGCAGCTGCTTCGGGTCAAACAGACGGTAGTCGTCGGTTTCCTGCGACGACTTCATCTCCATCAGGTCGTCCACTATCCGTGTGACCGGCAGGTTCTGGAACAGACGGACATGTCAACAGTTGTACACTAGCGGTCAAACAGACCGACATGTCAACAGCTGTACACTAGCGGTCAAACAGACGGATATGTCAACAACTGTACACTCGCGGTCAAACAGACGGACATGTCAACAACTCTACACTAGCGGTCAAACAGACGGACATGTCAACAACTGTACACTTGCGTTCAAACAGACGGACATGTCAACAACTATACACTTGTGGTCAAACAGACGGACATGTCAACAACTATACACTTGCGGTCAAACAGACGGACATGTCAACAACTGTACACTCGCGGTCAAACAGACGGAGATGCCAACAACTTTACACTAGTGGTCAAACAGACGGACATGTCAACAGCTGTATACTCGTAGTTGCGTGAAGCAGTTGAACAGAGAGTAGTCGTCTGTTTCCCGCGAGGATTTGATCTCCATCATTACGTCCACTATCCGCGTAAAAATCAAACTGAACATTCATTTAGTAAGCGTAAATGTCGCTATCGACAACAAGTGAGATGTGTATAACAGCGCGTGTGATAAGGGAGCTCGGTCTCTCGAGAGAATACCAGGAGGGGAGAACAAGACGAGCCGCTGTCTTCAGCGTTCTATTCTTCTGGCCCAAGACTTTGCCTGTTGTCCGACTATCCGCTTTGTTGACAATTTTTAATTTGTCAATTATTGTTCTCTATACTGTCGGTCTATGTTTTTTTCACGTAGAGTAATCGTTTAAATTATATCAATTACAGTTTTATTTTTTTATCTCAATAAAAACCATAAAGTAGCCTATTATTTCAATTGGAATTCTAATTCATCTTTCATGGCCTTGCTTATCCCGATCTTATAACCTACCTCTCATAATATTTATAAGCCAGCTCTACATCATTAAATTATTCCCTACACAACTATTCTAAAACTATTCCAAATTTCAATATTGAAAGTCAGATTGTAAGAATATGACAATAGATAGAGGTTTCACTGTCTATCTATCGTCTACGAAACCGTCAAGACTGGCGACAGGTTTCTCTGACTAACTCACGTGTCTCTTGACGACGAGGTTCTTGACGCCCTCCATGACGAACGAGGATCCCTGCGAGACCAGCTTGGAGAACATGCTGACGGTCTTCGTGCCGCCGCCAACGTACTGATTGGGCGTGGCGGCCATCTTTGCGTACGCCTTCCACCGCTTGATGTAGGCCAGAGGGTGGAGGTCGGCTCCCGCGTTCAGAAGAGCGGCCGAGTAACGGTCAAAGTCGGGCTGAAACCAAGGTCACACAACTGAGACAAGTGGCTAGCACAATGACCAGTCGTTCAGGGCATTCCCGCCAAGGTTGATCCCCTCTAACAGCTTTACATCCACACTCTTTCCAAACTGTTCCCTCTCTGTATGTGTATCATACCATTTTACACGCTAAAGCTCTAAACTTGAAAAAACTCAAATCCACAATCACTTTAAACGACAAGGCGAAGATCTCAATATAGGGCCTACAGGTCCATAGATTAACAATTTTTGCCAGAAAACCTGTACGTATTATGCAGGGGCCAAACTTTCCAACTCATTACCAAGTGCATTAAAAGCAATTACAAATTTGAATATATTTAAATGCCATGTGAAACTGTACTTACTTGACAAGTGCTTGTATAGCATTGAAGAAATGTAAATATTGTTAGATATTTTCTCTCATTTCATACTTTTAATCAAAATTACTCGTCTAGTTTCAGTTTGACGCATTCTATAACAATGTAAATTGTTCCACTGAATAAAGGAATTATTATTATTATTAGGGCTAGGATGTTCAAGACATATCCTTTTTTTTCTTTTGCTTCGTAGTACTTAAAAATGAAATATTAATACGTTTCATGCATCCCTGACTGCAAAAACATGTTGTTTATTTTGCATTGAAAAGTCTTTTTTTGCTCTAATTTCTCTATGTGAAGCCTTTTCAGCCGATAATTGACTTCTCATTCATTTTTTCTCCTGATGTTAGAAGGAAATATTCTGTTTGACATCTGATACAGCTAAAAATGACTTGAATATATTTACTTCCACTAAAAGTGTACACGCAAGTTTGATTTTTGGTCAAAAAGGTCAAAAAATTAGTAAGCACAAGGGGCCTATAGCCCCCTACGTAAAGAAAAATCAATGTAAAATCAAAAAATTTCATAGGTACTTTTTTTATTTGAACGGTCTTTTTCTTCACTTTTTACGGTACTATTGGCCTGCCTTTTTGGCAGTTTCAAAGGTCGTAAACATCCTAGCCATAATTATTATCATCATTATTATTATTATTATTATTATCAATATCTGGACAGCACCGCGTCATGTTGAGATGGATTGAGTCCGGTACGACTCACCTCTGACATGGAGTGCGAACAGATGTAGTAGATGATGAACAGCCTCATCTTGTCCTCCGTGCTCCCAGCCTCCGCGTCGGTCAACAGGTCCATGAGGCTGCGGTCCAGCGTAGACTTGCTCATGATCTTCTCCTCGAACTCAAACAACGTGTCAAGTCGACGCGTCTTGATGAAGTTCAAAATCCCTGGAACCAACGCGAGACGTTACACCAGTGAATATACCGGTACTCATACTCAGAGGCAAGCATTAGGGTTTTAACGATTAACGCAAATTATTTGTAAAGTGTTTGTAAAGTTCTTCATTATGTTTACGTTTCAGGTGTTCCCGAGTTCCAAAAATATATTGTTATTTTCGCGAATTTTTCAGATTTTATTTTCAATTTCCGCTATTATGTATTTTTAGTCACAAATATTACATAAATGCAAGACTATTTTTTTTTCTTCTTTCTTTCCAGAACTGATTAGAGATATTTTTGTTATTTTTTTAAAGTTCCCTTTGTAATTCTTGCCTTTGTCCTACAATGAATACTTCAAAATAACAGTACATAATGGTAATTATTTACCATAAAATCTTATCCACATGAAAATAATGATGATGTAGGCCTACGTCATGACTTGACATTTCGGATAGACCAATTTTAAGATGGGCCTAGACCTATTATTCCCATTACAATACACTTTTGTTATGTTACTAATAATCTCCAACTTAAAATAAATGTGGTAATCGAAAAAACCTAGGATCTATGCATTACTAAGTGAGTTACGATTTTTCTAAAAACGTCGATTACTGGCTAACAGTGAAAGAATTAAAAGGCAGTTAGATAGCCAACATTTATTTCACAATTGCACGCCTCATTCTATTGTGCATGCATAGAAGTTACATTGTGCCATGTATAGAAGTGACAGTGACAAATGACTTAAATCTACATTGTTCACATTTTGTTTATTTTACATTGTTAAAGTTTGTTTCTCAGGTAAAACACACTTTCATTATTGGTAACACTGAAAGTAAATAAACAACAATGATAAGATAATATGTGATGGCCTTACGGAACTATAGATACGTCGTAGTCTAGGAATATTCAATCATTCTAAATTTGTTCAGCAAACGAAGCAAACGTTGCTCAGTTCTGCTCAATGAAATCTCACTGGCGTGGCGTAAAAACCCGTAAAGCCTTCATTGAGTAAGAGCTTGGCTGCCTTCTCTTCTATCATCGTCCTTGCTGGGAACTTTGGCTTCCAAACCGGAAATCTCAATTGTTTCAAGGTCAGGATATCGAAAGGCCATCCATTCACTTAGTCTTGGTATTGGGTGTATCCAACCCAATATTTTTGACTAAGGAGAAAGTTGGTCTTTTATATTCTGAACTGGAACACATTGACCTTTCCGCAGAGCTAGGTTGTCAGCTGGAGATAATAGAATAAAAGGTAGCCAGCGGTGAAATGTTCCGTTCCTCCGGAGCGGTTCATTCGCTAGGGGTAGGTTCGAGCCCTAACCCGGCTTGTTGGGTCTCCGCCACATAAGGGTCTCAAATCACGGACTCTTTGTGGCCCTCTAGCCCGGGATTGCTGTTTGGCTCAAAGCATCCCTATTAAAGAGGTTCTCCATTGACGGTTGGGACTTTGTCGTAGTAATGGAGCTTTAAACTAACAACAACCAGTGATTCTTTTGATCTGCAGTCATCAGCTGAATAATACGCTGATAACTGTAAGTCAATCGTACAATGTAAATATAATGAATGATCTCAATTCTTTTGAAAATGCAATATTTCCTTATGAACAACAAAAATGCATTACAGAGAAATCTCTGAGCATTGTTTCCGGATCCATCGTTTTCCTGCTTCAATCAATTATTTTTTCTCACCCCACTTCGATAAAATCAATGTTGAATTTTCCTGGATGGATCGTTTCGTTTTTATCTACCTAGTCCCTTGAGAAACGATAGATAGAGGTTTCACTGTATACAGAAAAACATTGTACTACACCGGTAAGATGAGAAAGTGCTCATAAAAACTGGGAAAATTGTTAAAAGATTTGCCCATATATATATTGAAACATGAGAAAATGTTTTTTATTTCTTTTTAATAACATCAAAACTTGATACAAAATCATTGTTCCCCAATTAAGGCTATGGATGAAAGATTAGATCGTTTGAACGGGGCACCACGAGGGCGATCTTACCATCCCAAAGAATAATTAAAATATGATAACTCAATTAACAAACAAATGATATAAAACCATTGATTAAAGCACTTTCAGGATACAGTGAAACCTCTATGCATCGTTCCCGGATCCATCGTTTTCCCGCTTCTATCATTCATTTTTTCTAACCCCACTCCCATAGAATCAATGCTACATTTTCCTGGATGGATCATTTTCCTGGATGGATGGTTTCTTTTTCATGGCCCTTAAAAAACGATGGATAGAGGTTACACTGTACACTGATTTTCAGTATGTGGATTTTACCGTATGCTGTCGAGGCGGTAAATTTACCGTCACACGGTAATTTTTTTTTACTATTTTTACTATTTTTTTCAACTATTGCCTTTGGTTTCATAGTGGTTTTTGCCAAATATGTGATTACTAGATGGTAGTTAACACACGTGATTCACCAATCCATGCTTAAATATTTTAGGTTATAAATTCCACTGCCTTCTTGACCTATTTACCTGGCTGACTCCATAGAATGAAATGGCGCTAATTTTGAAAATTTTACCACGGTAAATATTACTTGGTAAATTTACGGTAAATTAACCTGACCGGGAAATAACCCTAACGGTAAATTTACCAAATCACATCACTACTGATTTCACATCTGTTATTTGTACGTGTCTCTAATGAATCGTAGAACGCAGACCGTACCTGTGGCTATGGTGGTGTGCATGTCGATGAGCCTCTTCTGCTCGAGTAGCTGGGGAAGAGAGTTGACCGCGTTCGTCAGCCGAGCCGTGTTGTTGGACACCATCGAGTACGCCTCCGTGTCGCTGTCGTTGGACAGGCCCATGGACGCCTTCAGCTTCTTCACCTGTTCCTCGCTGTTCCGGTACTGCTCCAGCTCTTCCTGGATCGCCTCGGCCACCAGGGGGAACGGGCTGCCTGGAACACAAACCACCTGGCTGTTGTTCCAGACCAACGTCCATCGATAATACCTTATCTCATTACTAAATGAGACTAATGTGATCAATCAGAGAAATACTTTACTAATATAAAAATGAAAATATAAATAAATGAAATTGATGGAAGGAAATTATTTAAAAAAATATAAACAAATACCAGGGAAATTTTTTTAAATAATAACAAAGAAATATAAATAAATATACCATTCACAATCATCAGCATGAACAATAATTATACAGACAAATAAAAAGATGGTAAGAGCCCAACTTTTTAACGAGTTTCAAAACATTGGTCGATAATCAATACCAATCGTTTGGTTTCAAGATTGTTCCAATCTTGAAGAAAGTGCAAGAACTGCAAAGGAATTAATAGTATTCAAGAAAATAATATAATATAATGGTGGAAAGATCTTGCCACCGTGCATCTAGCACATCTGCAAGAGTGTTCAATAATACAAATACAAATCAAATACTGGTTGACACAGATTAATTTTGATCCGTTGATAAATGACTTCAAGCGGCAGTTCTGGGAAGGGACCTGGAGTCTGACCTTTATGCTTGACCCAGAAGCCGTCCCTGTCGTCCAGGTCGCAGGCCCTGGACTTCTTGCCGGGCCCGGCGTCCAGCACGACCCGGTTGAGCTCCAGGTCAAGGAGGTCGTGCGCCAGGGCCTGGTAGGTCCAGGTGTGGTGGAGGGGCGTGGCCATGTCTACACTGCGGTCCAGCACGATCAGGAGCGGGCGCTGGAAGCTCATTGGTCCGCCCTCGAACAGGCTGTTCCGGCTGTCGCGCAGGTTCTCGCGTAACTTCTTGTCTAGCTTCTCGGAAACCATCTCGGCCGCGTTCCCTCGCGGGCTGCGGATCACGGGTACCGTACCTGCGAGAGAACCAACTCGTTAACTGACTGACACCTTCAAAAAGAGTTGAAATGTCGTTAACTGACCGACACCTTCAAATAGAGTTGAAATGAGAAAAGCTGGTACCGGTATTATATTTCATATCAAGGTTTGAATATAGGGCCTAGGCGTACCTAGTTAGGCCTATATTCACATTCAAATGTGTTATTTGATAATGATGACTACCGGTATGAAGGCCCTACTTTTTATTATCTATCTTCGCAGGAATGCCTCAACTTTCCGGTCAATCAGACAGCCAACCTTCAAATATTTACTTAGAAATTGGTATTTTCTAATATTTCTAGCTCTACATATCCTGATGATTTACAACATATCTTATATTCATTTTCCTATTTATACAGCGGGAGGAGAAACAAAAATAGTTGCTGTCAAAATAAATACTGAACTCAAAACTGGATGAATTGTTTAAGAATTCCATCTCGAGGGCTAGTGCTCTCGTATCCGTCTGACTATTTGAAGTGCGTTATGAAACGTGTGACGCGTGAGTAACGTTACCGAGAGTGGCGAACACCGAGAAGAGGCTGTCGACGATCGTGTCCATGATGGTCTCCATCTCCGTGTCCTTGATCTCACCGCGGTTAATGGCTGGAACACAAACACGATCATCGTCAGACACGATAACAAACATGCAGCTGTAGCTTCCAAACACACACAGTTGCCCTAAACCATTTTCAATTCGAAATTCAATAGACTGATGAGCACACAACTTGAATTTAAAAAGTTTGTATTGTCATTGACATATGACATTATACGTAGAGTTACGCTAGTCTGTGTGTCCTGCGGTTCGCTGGTGCACGCGCACGGGACAGGTTCGACAACTTTCTGGTAACTTGGACCGGCGTCGCGCTGGGGAATTTGCGCGCAATTGTGTTAGTGCGTAGTGAGGTCGCGGGGTCAAGGTCCCGGAGAACAGCGGAGTTGAGCAGTAATACGTAATCAGGTGTATTGGCCCAACGTATACGCACTATGATAGCAACAGTAAGAGTAGTGAGAGGTAGAGTAATTAATAGTGATGACATTCGGGAACGGTTATGTTGACCCGTGCTTGAAACACGGGAGGTTATAGGCTAGTATTGACATATTATTCAACATTGGGCTATAAATAGTTTATATATGGGGTGGTAAGATCGCCCTTGTGGTGCCCCGTTCAAACAATCTGATCCTCCATCCATAGCCTTAATTGGGGAACAATGATTTTGTATCAAGTTTCGATATTAGAAAAAAAAAAAAAGTTCAAAACCCTATAACGACTAGAACGCGATCCGTGTCAACGCGATATGTGTCAACGCTATATGTGTGTACTGACCGTAGTAGGAGAGCGCGTCGCTGGCCTGGTGCCTGAGCACGAACATGTCCTCTTCGAGCGAGATGAAGTTCAGGTACTGGTCGTACACCTTGTGGATCTGCGACACGCAGTTGGACTGGAGCGCAGACGACGCCAGATCTTCCAGGCGCTGACGCGATATCGGCGAGATGAAATTCAGGTGGTACGAGTCGTACAGGTTGTTCTGGAAGTCCTGACCGATGCGACCCAGGTTTTCCTCAGTCGGCTGGCAGAAGTAGACGGCGGGGACGTCGGGGATCGGATCGCGGTCAGAGTGAAGCTGGCTGCAAACGGAACAACGGTCGGTTAGTTTGGATAGGGTGGCGGGTAGATTGAGAATTTGTAAACGATACTGATTACAGTGAAAGGTCTATCTGGCGATTTACAAGTGACCAGGAAAGAAAAACCATCAATATAGGAAAATGATCCATCCAGGAGAATTTAACACTGGTTCCAGGGATGTACGGAGGGACAAAATAAATCATAGAAGTGGGAAAACAATCAATCTTGGAACGATTTATACAGGCTTTTACAGGTTACCTAAAATCAGGAATAAATAAAAATTATTGAAAAATTAAGAGTTTCGTTCGATATCGAATTGAAATAATAGTAAATATTGATGGAAATTATAGATTTTTAAAATGTAAATCATATCTTTTTAGTCTCCTGTGAATATTTTGTGACGTTCAGTGAGGATTTGCCTTGGTCTCTACAGGCACACCTCAAGCGGCAACAAACGACTGATTTGTAAATTACAGTCAATTGGTGATTTACACCGTAATTTACAAACCGTAATTTACTGATTTACATCACTAGTTTGGACTGACATTGGTTTACTGTGTTTACAATGAATACTTGGCGACGTAACGACGTTTAAAGGACTAGAACGTACACGTGAAGAGTGACCCCGAGATCACGCAGATCCTTGACAGATATTAGCGGTGAAATGATGTCTTGGCCGCAACGGTCGAAGATGAGAATCTTCCACACGGGTTCGGCTGCAACGGCTTTCTTGATTGGTTGGTTTAGATTCAGCATTTGCTTGATCGCCCCTGAAAAAAACATACATTATGCTGGGCCCAAGCTGCTACAGATAGGACATCCGCATAACATGTTTTCATTGCTATGATTTAAAACTAGGCAAATGTAGAATATGCGTTGTAAGGTTTGAGCGAGATATCTGAATAGAGTATAATCGAGAACTCTACACACCTTGACTCATATAAAATATACTTCACTCGGTAAATATCGAATCTAGAAAGCCGTGAATCTTGCCAATATAATTCTGCCAACATTTCTATCGATTTGATGAATAAAAAACATATATTAAATTATTTTCTTTAAAACGGCTGGTCCGATGGCATACAAATTTGTAATACCGGTACCTAGTGTTAATTATTTTTGTGTTCACATTCACGGAAAATTTGAATTTTTTCGAGAGATTATTTTTCTATTTTAGTGCCCAACCTAATCTTAAGGAGCTTTTAGAAACTTCATATGTTGTTTCTCAAATATGGTCCAACTGATTTAACCCAAAAACTACAGGCCTACCGTTCTACGTTGGATAAGTGTTCGCTATCAGCCTATTGCTCATCTAAAAATATATAAATTTGGTGCTCAACAACCTCACCAGAAGCTAGGTTATACAAAATGATGAAGCAATGTGAGGACATTCATAAAAACCCATGTCGTATGCGAGACTCACTTAGTCATGCTCGACATGACTTCATTTTCTAACGTGGTGCCTTACGAAGTCATGATGGCAAGCTGCCACGACTTCTCATTTATCTGAGTGATTACATAGTAGACACATACCATCCAGTCTGGCTGAGTCAGCCATTTCTCTGCCTAAGAATCTGAGTTCAAGTTGGACTTGTGTTCGAGTCCCACATGAGGGACCAGTTATTGTAAACCTCGCTAAATAATGCAGCTGTTGGTGGGCAGTAATGAAAATCATCACCATTACCAATCAGCAGCTTGGTCTACCACTAGACATGAAACCTCTCCTTACTGCGACACAGCTGTTCAATGCCACTAGGCCTCGAGTATAGGCTTAGAACTGACAACCACTTTCACACCCAGTTCCCTCAATTACCAGCTGGATGGCAGTACTGGCAGTACCCTACAGAAATGTGTTAGTGAAGGCCTAGGCCTATATACAGGCACTCTACAACACTGATCAGAACGCCTCTCTATGGGGGTCCGTTAATATCTATACAGAAACATCTTGCTACAGAATTTGCTAGGCTACCTGCCTAGGCCTACTACAGAATCCTACGCCTATAATATATGTCAATACAACGTTGACGGTTTGGCTATGAATATTAATATGGCTATGAATACTGGAGTTGAACTTCAGGCCTACCTACGGGCATTAGCATCACAATATATGTTTTTATTTTCATTTTGCATGTCATCCTTAACCTAAATTATAGAGGAGGCCTAGGGCTGGCCTGGCATAGTAAAGTCTAGCTTAGGCATATATACTATTAAACTTCCTAGGCTCAAGCCTGACAGTTCATTACAAACCTATCTGTTTTTCTCTTAACGACAACATTGCTCTTTTTGTATCTTGATGCTGTTATTTATACTTTAAAATGATCCAAACAACAGAATATTTGAAAATACTCTGGTGACGTGTAGCTGTCAAAACTCAAAATTGTAAGCAAAGCTGTGTTCAAAGAAGGCGGTGACTACGACAGTGGGCGTGACCTCGCGCATGACTCGCTGCAATCAGCTGTAACTACCAACAAAACTGTACTTCCAAGGTCTGCTTTATCTCTGCCTAGCGGACAGACGGTGAACCGCCAAAGAGGCCATTTTCGAATTTTCTATATCGCGTCAAGCTTGACTCGAAACGTGAATCTCGTACATCTGGCATGAACATAATTGAGGAGCTGGATAGAAAAAGGGCGTAACAACCGTTACGCCCTTTTTCCTTAAAGTTGATATCTCGCTTCCTTGGACACAGCCGAACACCTACAAACTGTTTCAATGTGCAGTGAGTGCGCGCATGCGCCTGTAGCAGCTGAAAAACCTGTCTAGCGTTACGCCCTTGTTCTATCAGCGAGAGTTGTATAACCTCAAAATGGCAGGCAGTGACAGCGATATTGATGACCCAAATAACAACGATTTAATTTTAAATAATAATGACGATTCCAGCTCTAACTCAGATGCTGTAAAAAAGACTGCCAATATAGGAAGGAAGAGAAAAGTTTTTAAAACGTTATGGGCTGAGGAGCAACGAAAAATAAGAAGAAATTCCGGAAAAAAATATACGTCAAAAAGAGGAAATGAGGTAGGCCTAGGTTATATTGTATTGTAAACTAAGAATAGGCCTAGGCGTACTGTATGAAACATAAGCCTAGGTGCAATCTCATAAATATATTACTGAAAGTCCAAGTTTTCAATCATTCAACCACGTAGTAATATTACTGTTGTTCTCCAGGTGGCAGCAAAAACATTTGCTCACATTGTCGACTGTTGCACGAAAAAGTGTGCTGCAAATATATCAGTAACGAAGCAAGAAGAACTACACAAATCTTTTTGGGGCCATGGCTGCAAACAACAGCAAGACATATATCTGTTGTCCTGCTTAGAGTTTTTTGCTATTGAACGTGGAGCAGCTAATGTAAAGACCAAAAATCGTGAGGCCGTGTGGAAGTATTTTCTTCTGCCTGAAAGTAAGCGTACAGCTGTTTGTCGTGGATGTCTACTCAAGATATTAAACATATCTGAAAAACGTCTGCGTGGAGTTCAAAGGAAGTTCAAAGAAGGTAACACAATAACAACATTATTTTCAAATATTGTGAGCTATAGGTATACGTTGCTTATACGTTGGTATACGTTGATTTCGAGCTTCACTTAGAAAAAGTTGCTCAACTGTTGCACTTAGTGATAGGCCTACTTTAAGCAAACCTTGGATTCTAACTAGGCATTGTACATAATATCTTGGTGTGTGTGTGTTTTAGGGGATGTCCAAATGCAAGAAAGGCGTGGTACACATCAGAATCGTCCAAACAAAGTAACGGCAGACGTCTGGCAAATGATAACAGACTATCTGACGTCAATTCCGCATCAAGAATCACACTATACTCGCACCAAATCGAAGTTAAAATACTTCAAGGATCCGACATTGACGACAAAGAAACTATTCAATGGTTTTCAAGAACATTTCTTCGACACGATGGGGTCAGCTTTGAATATGAAGTACAGCACGTTTTACAAATTTTGGCGAGAAAGTTGCGATTTTGCGTTCCGTCGACCGCGTACAGACGTGTGTGATTACTGCACGGAGTGTAAGGTCTTCTTGTTAGCAGATCCAAATCATCCTTGTAAAAATGATTTCGAGCTTCATTTAGAAAAAGTAAAGCGTTACAATGATCTGAAAGATACCAAGTTGAAGAGAAGCCGCGAAGATGATAGTTATCTTGTCTTGGAATTTGATTACGCTCAAAACTTACCCCTTCCTAAGCTGAACGTAACATCTCAATTTTATAAGCGCTTGTTGTGGTATTTTCTGTTCAATGTGCACTGCCATAATGATAATGATAGCACTTTTTATTGTTTTTTGGAGCATGTATCTAAAAAAAATCCCGACACGGTATGCTCGTTTGTTTATGACTACGTTTGTCAACGTGTAGCTTCGAACCCAAATATTAAAACAATAGTATTTATGTCTGATGCATGCGGTGGACAGAATAAAAATCAAACTATGGTCAAATTTTCTGTTTGGATTGCGAAAAAGTTGAATGTTAACATAGAACATCTATTTCCTGTAAGAGGCCATTCTTATAATCAATGTGACAGGAACTTTGGGCTGTATGGAGGGACATTGAAAAAAATGGAGAACTTGGAAACTCCTGCTAAGTATCATGACATATTTCAAAACTGCAGGGCCGTACCTTTTCCTTTTAACGTCATTGAGGCCGGCAATATGATAAAAGATTGGACGAGTGTCTTGAAGCCTTTATTTCTCGCTACACCTAAAGCCAAAGGACTAAAGTTTACGTTACAAAAATATGTTTTACTTAAGTTCGACACCAAAGGTAGCATATCGGTTAGCTTTACGTACCGGTCAATGGTTATTCAAAAATTTGTGTACCTAAAAGATCCAGGAAATCAAGTTTGTCCTGACATCACACCTTTACTCCGGCAAGTAAAGTGCAACGGTCTGAAGCCAGCTAAGGTTAAAGACGTAAAGGAGTTAATGCGTTTCCTCACAAATCCAGAAGATGTTGAGTGGTACAATCGACTATTCGCTGGGATAGCAGCT
This sequence comes from Brachyptera putata, assembly GCA_907164805.1. Taxonomy (NCBI): domain Eukaryota; kingdom Metazoa; phylum Arthropoda; class Insecta; order Plecoptera; family Taeniopterygidae; genus Brachyptera; species Brachyptera putata. The sequence continues at coordinate 14,830,158 of OU015472.1, read as the reverse complement.
GATGGTGAAACGCAATCCGATTGCTCAACCGATGTGGAAGATTCAGAGTAAATTTAAGGCCTTAACTGTTTACCCCAGGTTTTGTCATAGAAAGTATTCATGCGGTACCATGTTCCTATCTTTTAATTTTGTAATATGTGATATGAATATCCTAAATCATAATATACCAAAAAAGTGTATTATACTGTGATGGAATAAATAATCTGAAGTTTCTGAATATATTGAAATAATTATGTCAATCCCTATGAATTGGAATAAGGGCGTAACTTTTTTTGTTTTTTGTCCTAAAAAATCAAAGTAGGACTCGAAATTATTGTGAATAGTAATGGAATGATTAAACTCAACCTACTGAAGCTTTATGGGAAGTTCTATATTTAAAAAAAAATCTGGGTGGTCAAGCTAACTTTTTGCCATTTATCTCATAACTATGTTTTTGTAGTTACGCCCTTGTTCTATCCAGCTCCTCAATTACTCTATTCATGAATACATAAATATTCTTAATTTATTGTCATTCGTTTGAAGTATATTACATACACATATGGAAACCATCAAACTCATAATAAACTTTGTATAACTAAGCATAAAAATATGATACTATAAACTAAACAGTCGAAATACAGATTAAAATTAATAAAACGAGACGAATTACAAAAATATTTTCTAATAGAATAAATATTACGTGTAAACTACAAGTGCCGGGTATGTCGGTCCCATGAGAGCGAGGGAGAGAGCGATCAGAAGGAGTAGGTGACCTTGTAAGTAACTACTCGTAGATTCACAGACAGGAGTAACTTGTCCTCGACGAGCCTGCCTCGTAGATCCGACACCAGGACGAACTTGTCGTTGACAAACTGTTCCTTGTCACCGCCTTCCTGGTGGACAAACTCGTCGCTGCCTGCAGACAAAACACGCACGGAAAGTTTCAGTTTCATTGTTATCTTTTTTTTACATATAAAAATACACATAAAAGTAAAATGAATGGATATAGCCTACCAATTTTGTTCCGTTTTTATATTTGTTTTTTTACTGAATAGGCCCTATATATATTTTGAACTGAGAACTTTTGAACAATGAGAATCACACAATCTGACCAGTGGTGTGGTCAAAATTCAAATTTTGAACTTGTTACATGGAATTTAAAAAAATCCAATCAATCATGTGACGACTCTTTAGATTATAAATAGAAACACGAGTTTTTGATAAAAACTTGTGTGAAAACAAAATGCGGATACTATTTGAGCAATTGTCAGTTGACTGATTACTCACTTCTGCTGTAAACCCACCGCCCTCTCTGCGTCTTCTCGTTCAGGATCGTTACATGGAACTTGACTGGGTACTTCCTGGGATCTTCACTTGGCGCAACTCTGAGTCTCATGCCGATATAGTTGTCTTCTTCTTTATCCCCGGGCGTGAAGTAAAGGGCGAGCATCCACCGGGCACTTCTTTCGCTGCTGGTATTTGGTGGGAAAACACCAGACTCAAGGTCGCCGTGGAAACCGTCGAGAAAGAGAGGGAAATTACTGATGGTCCAGTTGTAGGTGATATTCTCCTCTTTCAGAAGGAAGTTGTCGTTGAATTCAATCACTGCCATCTGGAGAAATTTGTCGATCAACATCTAATTTCTACTTCATATTAAATGATTTGTAAAGAAGACTGAGACGAATCAAAGAGAAAGAAAATGAACGTCGATATTTTGTAGAAAAGACAAAAAAAAATCCCTCCCACACAAGTGAAAGAAGATTTGGAAGAAAAGTAGATGAAGAAAATCGTACAAAATGTAGATATAATATATTCATAAAAGGAGATTGATAACTTTGTCAAACATAACTTTTGGATTATTCTCCATCCCTCAACTTGTCAGTGCAATTTGAATAATTTTAAGCATGAGCTATATATCATCTCTTTGGGGTGCTAAGGTAGGGAAACAATGACTGTATGTCAACTTTTCGATATTATTTTGAAAATCCACTCTCTACTCTCGACTGCTTGTAGAGAAAATCTCAACAATCAACCGTGTTACTCGAATTGTCACATAATTCTGTTTATTATTGAACATGTATAACAAAACAATTGAAAAATTATCAAAATTTCTAACCATTAGTCAATGACAGAAATAACAGTATCTGAATGTATCAATTTAAATATGAATACGATCAAGGGTGATAACAAGCTAAACCGCAACAGTTTGTAAAACCGGGTCTTATTTGTTTTCACGCAGATCTTCGTTAAACAAAAACACAATATCGTTTAAGAGTGGATGGGAGACGATTTAGCGGAATATCAGTTGTTCTTGGTGATAACTTGTGAACGGTATGAGATATCGAAATTCTGAAAACAAGGAAACACAGATATTTTTAATACCTTCAAGACGGTGTGAGTGATAACTATTTATCTCATATCACATAATTATCAGGTGTACACGGGTAAAAAATTTGTATTTGTGACCGTTTACGCCTGACAATCAGGCGATTTGAGATTGAAAGTTATTACGCACACCATCTTGAAAGTCACGTGTGCCTGAAGGTAATAAAAATATCTGTGCTTCCTTGTTTTCAGAATTTCGATATCTCACACCGTTCAAAAGTTATCACCAAAAAACTGAAATTCCGCTAAATCGACTCCCGCGTGGACTCTTTTAATCCTTGCACCGAATGACGTTTCAGTGCGCTAGCCACTCGATCACCCTTCTCAGTTCTATTCTCTAGCTGTATTACAATATTGTAGAATATGTATCTGTAAAACCTAGATCTGCGAGGAGGGAAAAATGGATACTTTGAACTAACCATTAGTTCAAGAAGTCTAAAATCACTCGAAATCTTGTTGATCTTTAGTGGATGACCCCGTGGTTGATCGCGCGTGCGCATGAAGTGCTAGTATAAACGTTAGACTTACCTCAAGCGAGAGACAAAACGTTAGACGTTAGTTTTATGAACAATTACATCATGTGCTAACCGCGTATACTGTGTGACTAAACAGTGACACATTATCTTAGTATTATCAGTACCAACTCTTATTATGGCTTAGTTTATATAGGTGGCATACCACCATAACACTATAGCTGTTATTATCTCTCTCCTCTCTCTCTCTCTCTCTCTCTCTCTCTCTCTCTCTCTCTCTCTCTCTCTCTCTCTCTCTCTCTTATCTGCCTGTATGATAGCACCTTAGCACGGTGATAACGAAGGGAGAGGAACATTGTAAGATGATTGTTGTGAGTCACTTCCTTTCTCTCCTCCTCTCATCTCGACTTACAAACTAAAGACCAGTCTGTCGTTGTCAATGTCAACAATGTATCAATAACTGTCTAGCCGCATGGCCAAGAGGGGTCCCCGAGTACATATATACAACGTTTTGTCGAGTCATGAGGTCACAGTGATACAGATCACCTGACCTGAGCCGAATAGAAATGGAATAAGAATTAATTTCAAACCACTCCGATAAAACAAAATATGACCGACGGGAAGGTACCAACTGTACTAAAACAAACTGTCCTAAAAACTAACTGTTCTAAACTTCTACTTCTTAAGCAATCTGTACAGAAGTAAATATGGGAGGTTTGGTTCAAATTTCCCCTTTTGAGATTTTATTCGACACAAACCTCACCCACCTGACCCTAACCATCACTAGAGCCGATAGAACATTCAATGAGTGTTGACAATTTGTAAAAGGGGAGGAGTAAAAACCCCTCAATTTCACTTCTGTACAGATAGCTCAACTACGCAGTTTAACGATGATTGAGATCTATTGGCGTCGGTGAAAGATGATTGAGATGATGGTCAATCATTGGATGATCAATTGATGTATGATGTTGGTATGAGATGAGATGATGATCAATCATTGACGATCAATTGATGGATAATTAGTTGATGGATGATGGTGTATGAGATGAATGAGGTGAGATGGTGATCATACCATCGGATGATTATGATGATGGTAGTACGAGATGAGATGATGGTGATTAATTGGTTCCTGAGCAACTATCGTAAATCTCTTCAGTTTCCATCTTTCTGCTTGTATTATTTTCTACCCCGCATCTTGTTGCTTGGACCAATGAGGTCGAGGTATACTATACTGCTATTGTCCAGGTCATGTGGACGATGAGGGAGGTTTCGGTGAGGTGTAAGTAGGAGATTTTGCGATCGAGGCAGAGTGGGGTGAGGAACTTGTGTGCACAAGGATTAATTAATAAATGTAAAACAACATCAATAGTATAATTTTCAAATGCTGGGATTTATTTTCAATCAATACAAAAAAATATCTACACAAATCTTGATAATGATCTTCGTCGTTGTCAATTGCATGGCCACATTACATTATAACAAACAAAATACGACCTCTGTTTACATATGATGGAAATAAACAAGTGAGTCGATCAAACAGTCTTTGTCATCACAGGTGTTGTTTTGATTTACGCTGGTGGCGCCTTCTCCTCGGAACACGTGGTAACTCCTGAAGCGACCGAGCTGGTGTCGTCGGCTGGGCCTGCGCACATCAGAGCCGGGAACTTCTTGGTGAGCGCCTGTCTGTACTTCGGGTGACTGCAAACAAACAGGACTCACTGTTAATATAATAATAACTAGCTGACTCGGCAAACGTTGTTCTGCCATCGAAGTGATTTGTAGTGAATGTTGGTTGTTATGCTATCTAGCGTGTAGCCGCACAAATGGTGAGTAACCTTGAGTAACATTGACCAACGCCGTCAATGTCAGGGGACAACGTCATTACTGGTGTTGTCCTTGAAGTGCTAATTTTTGGATATTGCTCATAGGAGAAAGCTTGGCGGAAGATCTCGTATACTTTAGGATCTTCTACCACCCCTATCGAATGTGCGTGAGGAATTTCACGACACTCGGTCGAGCCTTTTCGGAGGAGTTCATCCTCTAACATGTGACACAAGCTTTTTATATATAAGATAATAATATATATCTTTATTCAATTGAGTATAGTGTTGTACAAGTATGTAAAAAAAAAATCAAAATTAATATGCTATAGAATGCGACAAATATGTATAAAAAAGAGACATAAGTATGTAGAAACAAATCAAATGGTAATCATTCAAATTATTTATATGTCAAATGTTTAAAATTGAATGTACATGAATAGATTGCAATGTAATAAAAAAAACAGTGCAGAACAAAGAGTTAACACAAGGCACATTGCTTCCACCTTGTTCTGCTGTCACTAGTCCTGCGATCAACTTTCAAATGTCACCACTATAACCAAGACACCACCTTCCTTATCAACTGCCCACTCATTGTGCAATGAATGAAGAAAATTATGACTATGGAACAAACCGTAAGAATCTAGCCTGCTGTAACTTTGAGAGTGAATGCTAATTGTTAATCATAAATTGAGAAATATCTTGCAAAACTGTTATAAAATTGAAATTAGTTCCAACGACCTCTTTATGTGATGCAAGTCTGTAATTGGTGAACAGTAATTCTGCAAAGAGTTTTAAATAACACATGAAAAAACTGTGATTGTATTACAAATAAGTGAATGAATAAATAATGTTTGATCGAGCATATGCTCCAGCAGATCTGCTGATGCAGACAGGTGACTAACGTAAGCACGTGTCTTACCTGATGCCATAGACAATTGGATTGTAGACCGCATTGGCCTTGGCGAACAGTGAGCCCCAGATGGTGAACAGAGGCGTGATCCTGCCGCCCTCGAACACGCCGGTGAAGTTGATGACCAGATACGGAGTCCAGGCGAAGAACCACAGCGAGATGGTCATCAGAGCGATCTTAGCCAGCTTGCATTCAGCAGACGTGTTGGCAGCTTCAGCAGATCGCAGAGACGCGACGTTCATCTTCTTGGCCTGTTCTCGCATCTGCTTCTCGTGGGCGGACACGGCCTGTGATTCAGACATGCGCATTGGACGATAGCGTGTTTGCTAGGGGACCATGGCAACTAGAAGAGTTGCATGGGGGCAAATAAACTGAAACCCAGTTAGTTGAGATTGGAGAACACAATTTGAAGGACATTTTTATCCGCTTATTTATTACAACAATGTGTGACATCATGTGAAAGAAGCCACATACTCGCTTCATCAGCCAATCAGAAGCTTTCAACTATCGTTAACCAATTAATGATCTGATTCCCTTTGAAAGCTAAGATCAGCAAATGAGAAAACCCTGTGTCTCATTCTGCAGCTCACATGTCGACAATCATCAGATGTTATCAACTCAATTATCTGAATCGATTGTCAACATTTTTAAACAATACTTTCACTTAAATGTGGTCATTGAGTGCCATCAAATGAGTGTTAATTTGGATAAATCGACGCTGACTTGGTAGTGGTTTGGAATGGTCCACGGGTGAAACCTGTTGAGTGGTGAACTGTCTTACCGACACGATGAAGTAGTACGAGTAGATGATGAGTCCAAGAGGTAAGAAGTAGACGAAGACGGCGTATGCCACGATGTAGCTCCTGCTCAACAAGTCCTTGGTCAAGTAGTCGGTTCCGCATGCGGTCATGTTGCCTTCTGGTACATACCTGTGGCAAACAAAACACGTCGGATGTGATATTTCACATCTTACAGTTCATATTGTGTCTCCATAAGCTGGTAAGAAGTAACAAGCTGAAAACTAAATAGAGAAATAACTTCCAAATAATCATAATGATGTAAGAAAAATATCAGAAATATTATCAAGTACAAAATTCAGCTTCTCAATTTCCTCGATAGGGATATTTACAAGTTGGTTCTAATCCCCTGATGTCTTCGAGAAGTATGTAATGAAGCAGTCTTTGCTGATTATTCCCTAAATTACTAGAGTTCTTATCTTTTCATTTCATTATCTTGTCACCAATCTCTCTACACTCGTCTTTAGATGGTAACATGTTGCCGTTTCCATTGTACCTTCAAGTATTTCTCGATAACTAACTTGTTGGCTCAGAATCACCTGGCTAGCTAGGTCTCATTCATCTGACATTTCACGTTATCCGTATACTGAACTATTCCCAACAAAAATAGATTGTTATTCAGAAAATCGCATAAGAAACTATATACTATAATCCCACTGTTTTGTACAGAGATTGTAAGCATGTAGCAGTGTTGATCTGGGAATGAGAAGTGCATGAGTACAAGATGATGTTTTTCTTACCTGTTCCATCCGAACATTGGTGCAAGAGTCCACGCAATGGACATGCCCCAGACAAGGACTATCCTCAACATCGCTGTCTTGTTGGTCATTGGCTGAGCCGACAATCCCTGTCAACAATGAGCATATTTGTGAGAGAGACTCGAGCGAGTGAGAAGAGAGAGAGATAGAGATGCAAGTGCGTTCAAGGAAGACAGATATGGAAGAGTGCAAGCAATAGTTGCTTCAGGACATTCTGTGATTGGTGGTTGAATTGGGAAAAGGACTCTGAAGATAAATGTATTTGCGTAATAATATAATTTTTTCTTTCATGTTTTTAATTGCAAACTTATTAACGTAGCAATTATGAAAATACTGACGTGTTACTCCCGTGTTAAATGTGTATTAGTATCAATCATAGTACATATCAGTGTATTATAATTTCTATAATTTTATTCGATTGAACTCATTTACTACAGACTTCTAAAACTCGGATTCGGACCAAAAAAAGCATGATTACAAAATTCTCCCTTCGAATCTAAATAGGAGATCCCCCCCCCCCCCCTTCCCCAGCCCCACTGGTCGTACAATTTCTTCCATGACTATCGAGTTACCATATCCTGTTGTAAAAAGGGTTCTCCCCAATTCGATCACTGGATCTGTATCCAGTTATATAGAAGGAGCAATTCATTGCTTGTATTGAGGGCTTTAAGGACGAATGAGATGAGCAGGTCAGGGAGATGGAGATGGTTACCTTGACGATGACATTGTACCGGTCCATGGCGATGGTCGTCATGGTCCAGATGGAAGCTGAGCCGAACAGAGATCCTAACATGCCGTACAGCTGACACATGAAGGGTCCTGAAATCACACGACATGTCAACAAAACCTGTTGCTTCAAGGTCACTGCGGTCAAACACGCATTCTCAATCTGAGGAGATTATTCTGAAAGATTAGTTTAGGTTATACTGAAAGTTAGCTATTGGTTTTTTGCTGATGGTCACCATGGTCACTGAGGTTATGATCAACCATTCCAAACTTCATTCATTCAATTCATTTTCTGTGCTTCCCAATAAGCTTCCAATAAGCGGAGTAAGCTAGTATACTTTCATAGAAAGAATTGACTAAAACTTTGTTGGACTAATTAGCGCTATCGTGAAATCCTTCTAAGGCTAGTTTTATCAAAAATACTAATGTGTTAAAACTATTAATTAGGCTACCAAAATATATATGAAATGTAAAAAAAAGGAAATTGTTGTTCATCTCATTTTCACTCGAGTTTACTGTGTCTGGTGTCTATATGTTGTACGGCCTGAGTTACAAGTGGTTGCACGTGGCAACAAGTGGCAGCAAGTGGCAGCAAGTGGCAACAACTTGGAACACGTGGGGAAAGTGTCAGCAACTCACCGAGAACCCAGGTCTCGTGGTAGCAGTTGATGATCATGGGAGGTGACATGCAGAACATCATGAGGAAGTCGGAGAAGGCGAGATTCACCACCAACAGGTTAGACGGAGTGCGAAGACCCTTGGTGGTCGAGAAGATGTACACGACCATGCCGTTGCCGACCACGGACACGAAGCCGAGCACGCCGATCACGAAGCCGAGGAGGCCGTGCCAGAGGGGGTTGAGGGGGGGAAACTGGTACCTGGGCACACAGAGGCGTGTCAGAGGAAGAGCAACAGCTGAATCAAATTAAATGTAGTTTCGATGAAGTTGAATAGATTGGATGAAGTTAAATAGATTGGATGAATTTCAACAGTTCGAGTGAAGTAAAATAGTTTTTGTAGAATCAAATAGGTTTTGTGGACTTGAAAAGGTTGCGGTAAAATGAAATGGATCAATTGAAATGAAATGTGTTGAATGAAATTAATGTATCGAGAGGAATGAAACAGGACGATTATACTGGAATATGTTGAGTAGGGCCTGAATAGTTGGAGTATAGAATGAAGAGGTTGAATGGAATGGATTAGGTTGAATGGAATGGATTAGGTTGAATGAAGTGGGTTGATTGTGATGAATAGGATGAATAGAATAGGTTGAATGAAATGGGATATGCTGAGTGGAATTGGTCGAATGAAATGAACTGGGTTGATAGTAATGGGATGTGAGTGTGATGGAATGAATGGGTTGAATGGAGTGGGTTGAGTGTGATGAATAGGATTAATGAAATAGGTTGAATGAAATTAATGAAATGGGATATGTTGAGTGGGATTGGTCGAATGAAATGAAATGGGTTGATTGTAATGGAATAGGTTGAATGAAGTGGGATATGCTGAGTGGAATTGGTCGAATGAAATGAATTGGGTTGATTGTAATGGAATGGGTTGAATGGAATGAAAGGGGTCGGTGAGATGACGAGGTGGGCGAGTGCACTCACCAATGGGGGTCGACTAAGTACAGCATCTCTGGCGGCACTTTATCCACGACGGTCTGATTGCCATAGCCGCCGCCGCTCGCCCACGAGTAGGCGCTGAAGCTAGGCTCGCTCAGGAGAGACATGGCTCACTGCAACACGCACCGGAAATAGCTCAAGTCGAGGAGCTTCAGTGGGTTAGGTCATGGTGCAGAGTAAGGTTTTATTTATATTGGGTTCAAAGGAAGTCACAACCCTAAAACTAGATTTTTAGACGAGCTTTAGCGAGGATTCAATTTGACATACTGAAAAAAATTGGTGTTCGTTTTTTTTTTTTTTTTATTATTATTTTTGTCGGTTCTCCACAGGTCAAACGGCTACAGCTATCAACTTCAAACTTTTTTTCAATATGGTTCCTCATCTAACTTAGATCTGTATACTTTTGTGGCATTATCGGGTGGTAACTTTTTTTTATGAATTTTAGAAATTTCAAAAATACCCATCAGAATAACACAGCGGAAAAAAAAGAAGATATTTTTATTTTCCATAGAAATGAAATTTTGCGTGAAGTTGAATTACATTTTGATACACATTTCTGGAAACTTTCAGCTTGATCGGGTCAGCCATTTTGAAGAAAAAACATAAAATATGCTAAATTGGTAGCACTCGAAGCAGTTTTTACCAAATTTCACCCATACTATTACTATCCGCTCGTCTAACAACGCACATATGGCGTTTTCCTAGTAACTAATAATGACAATTTTTATTTCCATAATTTCAGAAAATAATAGATCGTCTCAATTTCGAGATTATAATTAATGTGTTTGTCCGGCCCTCTTGCTGAGTCGTGACGTAGATATTACTCGATTCTGTTTGTTTCTATACATAGCCGGTAATGTCTACGTCATGACTCATGTTCTCTGGAGGACAAAAATATTGATTATAATTTCTGAAATTGAGATGATGATTTTCTAGTTTTCTCTAAAACTAGAAAAATGAATATCGTCATTATTCGTTAAAATCTAGTATCAGGGTTATGATGTCCTTTAAGGAATAAAATAGCATATCTCACTATTTCACATGTGATACTTGTGAGATAGAGTGAGAGATCCAAGTCATCATCTTACCTGTTCTTGTTGATTGTGAAACCGAAGAAAATCGTTTGAAGACGAACTACTTCAGTTGGACAGACGCGTTAAAGTTTTCCGCCAGCTGTATGCGTTGCTTGCTTGGAGGTAACACTTGGATGTGGCTCGTCTTGTTGTTCGCCGCCCGCGTCTTATATACCCTCACACCCTCGCCAGGGGCCTAACGCAATTACGCGGCGTCTAAGACAATTACGAGAAGCCTGACAACGACGTGGAAGAAGTTGGAGGGCGAAGATTCGGGCCGAGGAGATTAGCGCCATGGAGGGAGGCAGTACAAGTGTAGGCCCACAAGTCGCACCTCAGCAAAACTCAGATCACACAGGACTGAGGGAAACTATTGGGTAATTTGAAAATGATAACTTGTAACTGGTAGATGGAGTGCAGTGGTGATCTGGAGGATGCAGGGAATATCGGACCCGGTTCGATCCCCGATACCGTGTACCTTTACAGGGGTTTTTCATGGTTTCACTCTGTAGTCTAGGCTAATGTCGGGATGGTTCGTACAATAAGTCGGCCATGACCGCTTCCTTCCTATTTTTACATGGCACTTGTGGAACCTTGGTTCCGGTTTATAATAACAAATAAAATAAAAATAATTAATAATAAAATAAAAGAATCTGCTATAATATTCTTTATCACCATCTGTACAACGCCCATGGTGTAACATTTTCAGTGTAAATGTAACATATAAATGATCGTATAGTGACTTTCCGTCTGAACATATTGTCTAGAGAAGAAAGTCTTTCTTTTCTCCTGGGTGACATCGACAGCGTGGTCATTTCATTAGAAAGTCTTCATTCGACGGCTGTCTGCAAAGCGGGATACCAAAATGATACAGCGTGATCAAATCAATACATATCTACTCGCATATGTATTTGCTATATTCAAGTAGGGCCTAATTTTAACATTTAAGTAATAACAACTTCAAGTAAATTTAACTCGAAGTAAAATAATAAATATACAACCTAATCCGGAGTACAAGAATGTAAAAAAATATTACATCAGAATATATGCACATGTAAAAACAAAGTGAGCACAAGAGTGATAGCCTACATATTATTCCAAAGTTCTTTTCATTTATCGAATGTGAAAATAAAAGTTCTACCGAAAAACAGGGAAAACAAATTAAATTATTAATCGACGTTTCGGTCTCCATGTCGAGACCTTTCTCAAGAGTTAGTCTGGTTCAGAAGAATAGAACCGTCTCAGAAGAAAGATACTGACCAAGTCGAATTAAGAAAGAATATGCCCTTTGCTATTTTTTTATTATTAATTTTCACTCTTCCTTTACTGATGACCGAATATGCCCTTTGCTATATTTTTTTTATTCATTTATATTTACTCTTCCTTTACTGATGACCGAATATGCCCTTTGCTATATTTTTTTATTCATTTATGTTTATTCTTCCTTTACTGATGACCGAATATGCCCTTTGCTATTTTTATTTATTTATTTATTTATATTTACTCTTCCTTCACTGATGACCACTAAATTACGTAATTACGCCGGCTGAGCTGTATACCAACAGTCAATATTAGAGGTATAGATGACGTGACTCAAGGTTTCGTATTGTACCCTAGGTCATAGAGATGACATGTCGAGCAGCGGTCAGTAGGCCTACTTTCAAGGACAGTAAATAGAACAAGAAACCACCATGTTAGCTCGATACACCTTGTTCCATACAAAAGCACCGAGTTGAACAGAAATAACCGAAGAATGTTGCTCGTCTAGATTTTATGACGATATGAAATGAAATGTGACAAATTTCTTCATTTTCATCACAGAAAACAATTGAAAATGTCATTTTTGAGAGTTTTTTGCTATTTAAATTCCAAAACGAATGAATAAAAAATGAAAACAAATGTTTTTCAACTTTTCACACAAAAGCGTATTTATTCATAAGCATTTTTCTAGTCACAAAATTATAATTTTCAAGAAAGAAGTTCGTCTATAATCAGAAGAAGATTAATTAATTATCTCCTGACCGGCACATGTAGCGCAGTGGTTAACGCGCTTGCTTCTGTGTTCCGGGAAACGAGGTGAATTTCGGACCCGGTTCGATCCCCGCCGCCGTCCATCTTTACAGGGTTTTTCGTGGTTTCCCTCTATAGTCTAGGCTAATGCCGGGATGGTACCCACAATATAGGCCACGACTGGTTCCTCCTCACTATCCTTCCCATTACCCAAGAACCCTTTATCTCATCATCCCATCATCTCATTAATCATCCATCCGACGCCAATAGATCTGCGCTATCATAACAGTGCGTCGTTGAACCCAATATACATATAAAAAATATCGCCTGAATCTGTGATATTTTAGGAAGAGGACTTTTCATGACACGATTACAGTGACACGATACACAGCTACGTCTTTGAAAAGGGTAATTATCGAATATTTTACAGGTTCGACGACCTTTTTTCCTGACTACGAGTATATCTTGACGCTGTTAGTATAGCTGGCGACGAGAAGCCATATTACCTCATGTCCTTCAACTAAATAATAATATTAATTACTGTAAACAGAAAACGAAACAAAAGTGAACAATGTTATATTAAATACAAGAACAGAAAAGAAAAAATAGGAATTCAAAACGAAGAAGAAAGAGAAGATCAAGATGAGAAGAAGATTTGTACAAATACAATAATTGTGTTTGAATTGTTCACCACATCCCTGAAATGATTTCCTCACGAATACATTATTGTCTATTAAATGAGTCATTATTCATTTCTGTGTCCGGATATATCGCCAAAACGGTTTATACTTATGTGTTACGGACTTTTTGCAACTGAAGACTTTTATCTGCGGCGAAGAAGTGTGGTCACAGACAGCGTAGACCTGGTGTCAAAGTTCATTGGTTTTTAAATTCAAAATAATAATAGAATGGGGTGGTAAGATCGCCCTTGTGGTGCCCCGTCCAAACGATCCTACTTTCATCCTTAGCCATGATTTGTACCAAGTTTCAATGTTATTAAAAGAAAAAAATCATTATTCTTGGAGGTGGTAAGATCGCATTTGTGGTGCCCCGTCCGAACGATCCTACCTTTCTTCCATGACCTTGGAAACGATGATCTTGTATCAAGTTTCGATCTTGATGAAGAAAAACACATTTTAATATAACTGCTGACGGTTACAATATGTGGTAGCATATTCTTGAAGTAAGTTGCAATAATTTAATAAGTAGGCCCACTTTTAATAGTATGTTATAGTAGGCCTACATAAGTACATATTTTAATCCCCACCAAAACAAAAACTTGTAAAAACAGGAAGCCAAAAAGCCCTTGCTATTTCAAATCTTTGGCATTGATTTGGAGAAGTGATATAAAAAGTGAAAAGTGATGGCCATGTTCACTCTCTATAAGAGAGGGAAAATGCACATGTGCGAATAGATATTAGGCATATGATGCAAACGTTAGGAAATTATAAGCTTTTGACATGATGAAATCAAATTACCATGCACATTTCATTATATGCCAAAAGCCAGCCTAGTTATAATTTTTCATTTTTTATCATGTATTCATTTATTTTATTCCAAAAGTAAAATACATGAGTAAGCCTATGGCTACCAACTATAGACAACTAGTGTTATTGATAGTCTAAGATTACATAAACATAATTATAACACAATTAAAAATATATATTACATAAATATAAGATGATTGTAGGGCCTACATCGAAATTACCGAACGTCTGCATTATATGCCTAATATCTATCCACGCATTATGCATTTTCCCTCTCTTATAGAGAGTTAACTTGGCCAATATTTTTTATATCACTTCTCCAAATCAATGCTAGATTTGAGATAGCAATTGGCTTGGCTCCCTGTTTTTACAAGTTTTTGTTTTGGTGAGGATATCACAGATTTTTGTGCTTAATATTTGCTATTAATGAATTATGAATATTAATTAATTAATGAACAAGTTTTCAAATGTAATCTAAACACACATCATTCGAATAAAATCTTGAAAAGTTAGGTGAGCGTATAGCGAAGTCTCAATTAATACAATTTATGTATCAATTAAGTCGCTCCCACTCTAATGTGGATCTAGAGTTAACCTGCATGAGATTACTTTCAAAAACAAAACAGTTCTTACAAAACAGTCAGTACGCAGTTAGCCATAATGTCGGTAGTGGAGTAATTTTATCTGATACATACTTATATAGATTAAGACTATTCATATTTCAATGTGTTGATTCTGACGCCTCACTTTGTGATGACTCTCAATTTAAGTTGACTCTCCATTTATATACTTTCATCTCAAATTATGTACATTCGTCATTATGTTCATTCGAAATGAACAAATGCAAATAAATAAACCGTAATGTCTGTTGTAGAATAATTTCATCTGATGAATAATAATTATTGGATGAGCAAAGCGAAGACTCAATTTCACTTGACACGAAAAAAAGTATACACGTTTTTTTTTCCTTTCTTCAACAGGTCAAATGAAAATGTAAATTCGATTGAAACTTGGCATGCACAAGTGTCATCATCTAACTCGATACCCTGTAGTTTTGAGGCGCAATCGGTTGCACCACTTTTGAGAAAACTAATTTTTAAGTTTTCAAAATCCCCATAAGAATAAGCCAGAGGGCCCGTGCTGCGATAAAGAGCTTACTTGGTCTATAGTAGTCATTGTCTAAGTGTATGATCCACAACAATCAACAAATGCAAGTTTCCCACAAGACTCTGAAGGAAATGACCGAAACTCAAGTTTCCCACAGACTCTGAAGGAAATGACCGAAACTCAAGTTTCCCACGGACTCTGAAAGAAATGAACAAATCTCAAGTTTCCCACAGACTCTGAAGGAAATGACCGAAACTCAAGTTTCCAACGGACTCTGAAAGAAATGAACAAATCTCAAGTTTCCCACGGACTCTGAAGGGAATGACCGAAACTCGAGTTTCCCACAGACTCTGAAGGAAATGACCGAAACTCGAGTTTCCCACAGACTCTGAAGGAAATGACCGAAACTCGAGTTTCCCACAGACTCTGAAGGAAATGACCGAAACTCAAGTTTCCCACGGACTCTGAAAGAAATGAACAAATCTCAAGTTTCCCACAGACTCTGAAGGAAATGACCAAAACTCGAGTTTCCCACATACTCTGAATGACCAAAACTCGAGTTTCCCACGGACTCTGAAGGGAATGACCGAAACTCGAGTTTCCCACAGACTCTGAAGGAAATGACCGAAACTCGAGTTTCCCACGGTACTCTGAATGACCAAAACTCTCAAGTTTCCCACGGACTCTGAAGGGAATGACCGAAACTCGAGTTTCCCACAGACTCTGAAAGAAATGAACAAATTTCAAGTTTCCCACAGACTCTGAAGGAAATGACCGAAACTCAAGTTTCCCACAGACTCTGAAGGAAATGACCAAAACTCAAGTTTCCCACAGACTCTGAAGGAAATGACCGAAACTCAAGTTTCCCACAGACTCTGAAGGAAATGACCGAAACTCAAGTTTTCCACAGACTCTGAAGGAAATGTCAAATCTCAAGTTTTCCACAGACTCTGAAGGAAATGACCAAATCTCAAGTTTTCCACAGACTCTAAAAGAAAATTACCAAAACTCAAGTTTTCCACAGACTCTGAAGGGAATAACCACCAAGCAAAAATTAAATCTACGCGTTTTGACTTTTCCCTGGTGGTCATTGAAAAGAGTAGTGGGAAACTTGAGTGTGTTGATTCTTGTGAAAGTTACCTACCAGCACTCATGTCCAGTCCATGTGTTTCCTCCAACTTGTACCCACCTAGCTATTATTCTCACGTCATTTGTTCCTCGTATCCTTAAAATCAAGCCCTACTTTTCAATAATAGTTACAGAAAATATCTCGGCTCGTTTTGCCATGTTCAGAGCAGTTCCGTTTAACTGGTAGCCAGTTCGTTCGTATATTATATTGATTTCAATTATTCACGTTTCATTTTTCAATTGATCATGTAGAATAATTTAAAAAATCTTTCTATACTTCTATTTTGTGCTAGTACTAGTTTTTATATTCAATATTAAAATTGGCATGATGCCAACATATCTTCAGAACGTATAGAATGTCAGGAAAAAACACAATGTGAACACAAGACAGGCCATCGACGGGAAATGTTTCCGTCGACACAATGTACTGGAAAGAAGTTGTCACGGTTCAATATGTAATAACAGGATCCAAGAATACGATAAGCTGTCAGTAATATCAGCAATGTGAGAAGTGTGGGTTGTTTTAAGATTAAGTGTAAGGAATGGATGAGAATCAAGACATGACAACACATATTTTATTTATTCATTACAGATTGTTCATAGAACAGGTGGTAATGGTTATTATACTTAATGAAATTACAATCAAACATACTCGATAAAATTATACTTTATTTTTTTCTTAGCTCTCTTCTTAAATCACCGATCTTCGTTATATTCTTGATATCTTCTTCCAATTCATTCCATTCCCGCGTAGTTCTTCGTATGAATCCATATTTACCTACTTCTCTATCCACTTTTTCCACTTCCATTCTTACCCCTCCCCTTGTACTTCTTTGTAATCCCTTTCCAATTCTATTGCTTAATTCCTCTCATCCTGTATATTCATTCTTGACTCTGACAAAATAATTTACTAGGGAAGTTTATTTCAATATGTATTACCTGTTAGGTTTAATTTTGTGATTGTTTTCATGATCTATAATTTTCATATTTTTTATGTGTAGGTCTATGGCGTATGTTAGGCCTAAAATAATCCTTTTATTGTTGATGTACAAAAATCTGGCTTCCAAGCTACTTAATAAATGAATAATAATAATAATACAATACAGGTGTATTTGTCTGTGAAGAGTTTTAATAATTTGTAGAACCCTTGTTCCACATGTCCAGGTATTAACTAAACAGTAAACCCCATTCAATGGACTCAAGAATGACAATCTGAATAAGAACATTTTTCAACATTGAGGTTAGGAGTCACAGGTCTGCAAGACCAGAACTATTGTCTGATTTACAGCGCAAGTTGAATGATCAAGAGTTTGACTTAACGAGGGTTTAATGTACGTATGTATGCATTGACTAAAGAGATACTCAGGACGTCCCACGAAAGTTACTTCACGAGATTCAAAACCCTTCCACTATTACCAGAAATTACTTCAATGGTAGCTACACATTCATAGAGCGCTGCTAGCAGTCAAGGCGAAGACTTGGCAGGTAACCCAGGCAGCATCCATCTAACTGTCGACTGAAGCACAATCGCCGAAACAATTCTGAGTGCTCTTAGCGGTGATTGATGGTACTACAGAGTAAGGGGTGTGGGGAGGGTAGAGACAAAGGAGTGGGGATAAGAGTGGGGATGAATCTCAATTTAACGTTGGGTGAACTGTCTTTGTATCTCTTTAGTCTATGATGTACGTTACATCTCATTATTTAGCAAAATAGGGGAATTAGGACTATGACTAGGACTAGAGCTAAAAACACTCTCTAATTGACTGGGAAGTTGACATGTACTAAAAGACAGGGATAACATCAAGAAATAACAAGAAAACCAACATGATTACGGCAACTGAGTCAAGATTTATTGAGAAATAACACTAAACGTATGCATTTATTAATAAATTCCTATTACTAAGACTTGAAATTATATAAAACTTTGTAAAATTATTGTATAACACTATCAAAAATAGGCCTAAAAGTGCAAAATAAATAATTACTCTAGAATGTAAGTTGTATACGATCAAGGGAAATCAATCGAGCGTTCGTGGGTCAGTCGTCCTCAGCAGCGTTCTTGTCCTGCCACAAACACGACAACAATTAACACATCAATAATTACAATATTATAGTCCTGATGATTTATAAATTCTTTATTATTGAAAATAAAGACTGCCTTCAGCATTAAAGTTGCCCATCAGACACAGAATAATACAACAATGAATATAAGATATTAATAAAGAGATCAATAAGACATTAAAATAGTGGTTATTACAAAAATGAATAATACATTATTAATTTCAAGGGTATACGGGAATAATAATACAAGTCACACATTGTGAGTTCTGAGGTAAAAAAAAAATCCAAGTTTAAAACCACGTTTTTTTCTATAGAGGTCGAGTCGATTTTTTGTGAGATTGTATAATTGTTATCTAAAATCTCGATACATATTCAGAAAGCTCGCGAAAAACCCTGTTAGACGGCGTTATGGGGTTCGTCGATTCTTTTCTATCTACCGATAATGTTTGCAACCGATGTTGGAATTATTTGTTATTACGGTACGCTATTACTGGATCGTGCGAGACAACGAATCACATGCTAGAGAGAGAGAGAGAGAGAGAGAGAGCTCACCTCGTTGATGCACTGCCAGAACTCGAGCGCGGCTGTCTCCGAGTCGAACTTGGCCATGAATGTGCGCGTCGTGCTCGTGTTTGACTCGTCCAGGTACTGCACGCAGCTCCACAGGCACATCTTGCCGTTCAGCTGCACCATCGTGTCGCTGTCCACGGCCGATATCATCACCGGCCCCGCGTCGCCGCCGTCTGAAACACAGGCACGCGTCACACACACGTCACACATCGTGTCGCTGTCCACGGCCGATATCATCACCGGCCCCGCGTCGCCGCCGTCTGAAACACAGGCACGCGTCACACACACGTCACACATCGTGTCGCTGTCCACGGCCGATATCATCACCGGCCCCGCGTCGCCGCCGTCTGAAACACACGCACGCGTCACACACACGTCACACATCGTGTCGCTGTCCACGGCCGATATCATCACCGGCCCCGCGTCGCCGCCGTCTGAAACACACGCACGCGTCACACATCGCGTCCTCCTCTGTCAACCCCATGATCAATATAATTATACAACTGGCAGACATCTTTGGCAGACATATTAGGCCTAGTACACTCATCTTTTAGCTTCAGGTTCCTCTCACTGCATACGCTATCCACGTGTATAGAGATCAGTAGACCTAACCTAACCTATAGCTGCGTCTTACCGATTAGCATGCTGATGGTGAGGTACTCCAGGCCCGACCTGTACGTGGTGTTGACCTGGATGGTGCCCTGGCCAAAGTTCTGCCAGGCCTCATGCGGCTCGTTCTGCACCATCAGCGTGACCCACTTCTCGTACATCACCTCCCCCCCCTCCTCCTCATCCTCCTCGTCCTCGTACTCTTCGTCGTCGTCGTCTTCCTCCTCCTCCTCCTCCTCCTCCTCTTCATCCACCTCCGTAACCACTGGACCACCTGAAACAACACACGTTTTTTTTTTTATTATTATTTATTTTGGGTTCAACGACGCACTGTTATGATAGCGCAGATCTAATGGCGTCGGATGGATGATTAATGAGATGATGGGATGATGAGATGAAGGTTCTTGGGTAATGGGAAAGATAGTGGGAAGGAAGCGGTCATGGCCAACTCATTGTAGGAACCATCTCGGCATTACCCTAGACTACAGAGGGAAACCATGAAAAATCCCTGTAAAGATGGTCGGCGGCGGTGATCGAACTGAGTTCAGAATTCCCCTCGCCTCCCGGATCACATGAAGCGAGCGCGTTGAGGGGGTGCGTGCACGGTGCTTACATAAATCGAGAAATTCATCTTTCTTTCGACTAGAGAGGGAAACCATGATGATACCTTGATGAGTGTGCTGTTTGGCGATCTCGTTGACGCACTGCCGCACGACGGCGTAGAAGTCCTGGGCCGTGTCTGGCAGCTTGAAGCGCACCGCCAGCTCCTCGAGCGCGGGCTCGTCTAACAACCAGCCAGCAGCTTACCTTGATGAGTGTGCTGTTTGGCAATCTCGTCGACGCACTGCCGCACAACGGCGTAGAAGTCCTGGGCCGTGTCGGGCAGGTTGAAGCGCACCGCCAGCTCCTCGAGCGCGGGCTCGTCTAACAACTAACCAGCCAGCAGCTTACCTTGATGAGTGTGCTGTTTGGCAATCTCGTCGAGACACTGCCGCACGACGGCGTAGAAGTCCTGCGCCGTGTCGGGCAGCTTGAAGCGCACCGCCAGCTCCTCGAGCGCGGGCTCGTCCTCAGCGTGGTTGTAGCCGGCCCAGCACCAGGCGCGGTCCGACGACGCCAGCGGCTTCAAGGTCAGGTCGGCCGACAGCAGCTGGTTCAGCACCACCTTGTGCACCTGGTCGCAGACAACGCGTTAGGGGCTGGCCATAAATGATGGCACACAATTTTAGGGTATATTGAACCCCCCCCCTTGTCCCAGTTGGTCAGAGATGATGACCCCCCCCCTTTAATGATGTCACAATCTAGCTAATATTTACCCCCCCCCCCCCATGAAATTATTCATGCAAATTTGAAAAAACTGAGGTTGGGATATTGAAAAAAGTTTTCCTCGATTTTTTAGTCCTCTAAACCCCCTAAAAACCACCCAACCACATAAATTCTGCATTAAAATATAATTTCATACAAATTATATGGTGCTAACTTATTTTCTTGAAAATTCAAATTAATAAATAATAGACCTATGTAGTGTAAATGTGGATGTCACATTAGTGTGTACCCCCTCCCCCCTTGTCACACATTGTCACATGGTTGATTTGATGACCCCCCCCCCCCCCCCCCCCCGAAATGTGGACGTTATTTATGGACAGCCCCTTAGACTATCTCATCGACATCCAACGCACATTCACAATCGAATCAAAAGACAGAGCCAGAGCCTAAAAATAAATCAGTTATCGTACTCAATAACTGAACCGTGACTGCGAAAGTGTTGTGTCTGAACCCACCTGCTCCCTCCTGAGCAGCAGTCGATACGTGTTGTTGGCCGGATGCTTGAGCACCTTCATCTCCCCGATCCCGCGCTCCTTCCACTCCTTGGTGGCGGCCTGGTAGCGGTACAGCATGGCGCGGTGACAGAACATCCGTACCTCGTCTTCCTCTCCCGTCCGCACCTCGATGGCATCGGGCAGCGGCACGATGGGCTCGAAATGCGGATCGTGCGTCTCCACCTCCTCCTCCCCCGCACCCTCGTCCCCGCCGGGGGAGGCGGGCGTCTGGGGGCTGCCTCCACCAAACAGCGCCGTCCCCGCACCCGACCACGCAAACGACCCGGTGGGATCTGGAACACGGAACGACGACTCGTCACTCGTCCCCTTTCTCGTCCTGGATGCGTCGCTTTCCCGCTTCTATCATTCACTTTGTTCCAACCGACTCCCATTGAACTTGTCATTTTTTATTCAAAAAGCAAAACAAATCGTAACATAACCTCAACATAGCGTTTCTTTTTTATTCAAAAAGAAAAAGATATCACGGAACCCAACTTGACCTAACCAATAAGGTCTTTTCACAGTTAAACATTCTGGCGATATATGTTTTGCCAATCCAGTCTTTCGAGAATCTTCCTCTTCCGCCTGGCTAGCATTTCGAGCCCCCCGAACGACGAGAGAGACGGTCTTACCTGCTTTGAAGGTCGGCTTCTCCGCGGAGCCGGTGGCCAGGTTGGCAAACGACACGCTCGAGTCGAACGGCAAGAACGGGACGCCCTCTTTCTCGGCCCCCAGTCCGTTGGAAGCCGGCGCCACGGCCTTGGTAGGCGTGGCAAAAACTGTCGCAGCCTTGTCGCTGGAACTACTCGACACCGTGCCGAACACCGTCGTAGAGACGGCGGGGATCTGGCCGAATACGGGAGTCTCGTTGGCTTTTATCTGGCCGAATAAGGAGGTTGTCGTGGCCGGTTTCTGGCCAAATACAGGCGTTACTTCGGCCGCTTTCTGGCCAAATATGGGCGTTACTTCGGCCGCTTTCTGGCCAAATACAGGCGTTGCTTCGGCCGCTTTCTGGCCAAATAGGGGAGTTGAGACTGTGGGAGTCTGACCAAATACGGGAGTTGCAATGACCGGTTTTTGACCGAATAAGGAAGTTGAAACTGCGGGAGTCTGACCAAATACGGGAGTTGTGACCGGTTTTTGACCGAATAAGGAAGTTGAAACTGCGGGAGTCTGACCAAATACAGGAGTTGCAGTGGCCAGTTTCTGGCCAAATAAGGGAGTTGAGACTGCGGGAGTCTGACCAAATACGGGAGTTGTAGTGACCGGTTTTTGACCGAATAAGGAAGTTGCAACGGTGGGAGTTTGGCCGAATACAGGAGTTGCAGTGGCCGGTTTCTGGCCAAATACAGGCGCTACTTCAGCCGGTTTCTGGCCAAATAAGGGAGTTGAGACAGCGGGAGTTTGGCCGAATACGGGAGTTGCAGTGGCCGGTTTCTGGCCAAATAAGGGAGTTGAGACAGCGGGAGTTTGGCCGAATATGGGAGTTGTAGTGGCTGGTTTCTGGCCAAATACAGGCGCTACTTCAGCCGGTTTTTGACCGAATAAGGGAGTTGAGACAGCGGGAGTTGCAGTTGCCGGTTTTTGACCAAATATGGAAGTTGCACCTGTGGGAGTTTGGCCGAATACGGGAGTTGTAGTAACTGGTTTCTGGCCAAATATGGGAGTCGAGACTGCGGGAGTCTGACCAAATACGGGAGTTCCAGTGACCGATTTTTGACCAAATAAGGAAGTCGCACCGGTAGTAGTTTTGCCGAACACGGTAGACGAGACCGCGGGAGTTGGCGTCACTTCAGCCGGTTTCGGTCCGAACAAGGATCTGGAGACCGAGGGGGTCTTGAGCAGGGCGGTGAGGAGGGGGGCGTCGTCGGGCCGGTCGCAGCCTGGGCAGCCCGGGCAGGGTGGCTTGCGCAGGTACGAGTAGAAGTTGGGCGGTAGCTGGAGGCGACGGGCTGCCTCCTCCTCCTCCGGCGTCACGTGCAGCTCGTACAACACCTCAAGGTCGACCCCTGCGCACGCAAACAACAAACATCACAAGCACGCCACAACAGATCACTTTACAACATGGTAAAGGCACATCTGGTTTTCGAAACTATCAAGTCTAATGTAGAACTCATCATAATACCCCGTTCACATTACGATCGCTCAAGGAACCATGACTCTTACCTAATACATGTCGTGCTAGGGCTAGCTAGCTCCAAGAGGCTAGGACTATGATTGGTTAATATATAATACACAAGTTACCTGTCATGGCAACATCTCTAGTCTTTGTGTATTTCCTTTGTTGTTAGTACTAAATCCTGGCCCTGAACTTGAGGTGGGCTTCGAAATGTAATGAATTATTGCAATCCAAGAGACCGTGATTTTGTTTTTACAATATATTGTCATAGTAGGTAGCTTTTCAGTAAACATCAACCAATCAAAGTCCTAGCCTCTTGGAGCTAGCACCTTATTATTCTGAGTGGTTTATTAGGTAAGCGTCCATCTCTCTTGAACCATCAACATTTTCAAAAAAAAATATTATAATATCTTATTACCAGAATAATCTCCATTATTTTTTAATCATTAAGTGAACTTGTATTTTATATTTCTCTTTCACCGTTCACAGAAAAAATTATTGTAAGTCATTTGTTTAGTGTATACTGCCACCATTCAATGCTCGACTTGAAATACTGATACCTCAGAACTGTTTTTTCACATCTATTACAAGTCTCTCTAAATATAAAAATAATTACTTCTAATTAAGGTATCAAATTGAATGTTTTGACGAAAAAGGCTTATAAACTTGTGCATAAAATCGGACTACATTGATGCCAAACAGTTGACTTGTGAATTTGCAAGGAACATTTAGCCCCCTCAAAGGATCCAGACACTTTGGAGTGGTATGGGGGGGCTTGCGTGACCCCGTGACCTCCAGAGCTATCGTCGGGAGCAATTTATTTGCTCTCAAAAGGGTCACCCTAGTGATAAGGTCTGGAGTGAGGGTCCAGACCAAGTTCGAACCGTCTCGGTCGAGTGGAAGCCTTTTGGTGACCGGAGTATATGGAGGGAGCACTGAACCTTGCGTTTATATCTTCATTTTATGTCATTTTCTCATCACTTTTCTCTTCATCTATTGTCTTCTTTCAATCTATTTCATTTCATATCGTCTCATCTTACTTTTCTAGCTCTTTATATCCCACTCCCTCCACATGCTCAAAACATCCAGAAACGTTGGCAACTATGGCAAAGTACGCAGACATGAACATAGGCGCGAAATGACCTCGCTGTCGACGCGCCTTTAAACCTTTAACACGAACTAGTAAGAAACATTTAGGTTAATGTTTTATTTGAAATAAATTGAACTGAAAAATTCTGTGAGAATAATAGTTCTCCAGTGTTCTTGTGTTCACTTATTCGGTTCTCTCACATCAACAGAACCTTGCTTACATGTCATGCAGACATCATAAAGATGTCACAAAGATCATAAGATCATGAATAATGTGTTAACATCATGAGGCCTGCCTTGGGGCCAGTTTAACTAAAGACGTGAATCTAGAGTTCAACTGAAGATAAACATTTCATCTTTCAGCTAAACCTCCGCTGGCGTTATAATTATTCGCAATCAGTTTATGTAATCATTCAACATTCTGTACCGAAGTGAACCCAGCTTATTTCTCAAGAAACCAAACATTCAAATATTTGAGTTGATATTTGAAGACCTCACGATGTGATAGCTTACAAGTCTAGCGGACGTCTACGACCTCTTCAACGATGTGGAACTTGTAACGACACGCAACGATCGCACGGCTGGCTCGTTGATTAGGACGACAAGATCTAGTTGACAATAACACTGTCTTCTGCCTGCTCTAGCAGAGGCCTAGACATGGCTTAGATATAACCTCAACCAATGACTTGCGGCATACTTGATTGTAGTCGTGGCTTTCTCCACATGACCTGTTGTTCTTGGGTAATCGAGGCAACTAACCTCGCTCCTGCAACTAAACTCGCTTGTGCGCTAACCTCGCTCCGGCAACTAACCTTGCTCTTGCTGCTAACCTTGTTTGTGTCCTAACCTTGCTCCTGCCACTAGCTTCTACTTCTACTTCTACTTCTATTCAACCTCTACCGCCCCTCAGTGCCGTAACGACACCTTTTATCCCTGAAGTCTTGGACGAGGCGCGGATCTCTCAGACGAACGAGGCTACAAGTGGGGGTCGCGGAGCAGGGGCTAAACCTGGGACTTCAGACTTTCCAACTGATAGCGACTTTGGGCAAAATACTTTGAAAAATGGTTTTGAAACACAAAATACCCCGAAAAATAGATCTGAAACAATACAATAAAAATCCAATGGATGATTATGATTGTTTGTTAATTGCCCCCACCAACAGCCACTTTTTAGGGGTAAGGAGGGGATGATAGATAAACGATGTTCATAAAAAACAGGCCAATGCCATGCCATACTTGACATCAGTATTTAAACCTGTCAGGCAGAGGTTTCAGATTAGATCAAACTAGTTTAATTTTAGGTTAGGTTAGTTTAGTTAGATCATGTTGGTGAGGTTAACTAGATTAATTAGGTTTATTCAGGGCAATTTAGGTACTTTACGATAATTGCCTACCACCCGTACATGCTCCATAGCCCATCTCATGTCCAGCCTGACTCGTGCAAAACAATTGTACCAGATGCGTTCCCCGCAATAGCCTTACTACCCCCCCTCCGCACTAGCATCATTTCCCCTATCCCGCACTAGCATTACTACCCCCCCCCCTGCACTAGCATTACTAACCCCCTCTGCACTGGCATTACTACCCCTCCCCCGCACTAGCGTTATCACTCGAGCATGCGTGTTAGTAACTAATAGACTGAGAGGAGTGAAAGACCCGTTCACAGCCGACGTCAGGAGTAACCTCGACTTCAACAGCAGCGTTCGACAGACTCCCGTTCTCAAGGTCACGCAGTAGCAGCCATTGCATCCAGCTGTGCGGGATTAGAACGGGATCAGCTGCTAATTTTAAACAAGCTCTCATTGGCTGACTGCTTAACTAGCTGTCGCTAATAGCCACGGAAACATTCGATGTCTACTCGTAACGTCATTGTGAACGGGCCTTTAGGGTGGCAAAACAATGCAAACAAGATTAGAAGTCAACATTTTATTGATAGTATAAAGTTCACAAACACCCAGTTGCTGGTTAATGGTAAGTGGTTACAGTTTGCCATCGCGTACTCACCGAAACCTCTCGGCTAAACGTGATACGTTCTACCGATCGCTAAACAACGACTAGCCGAAGAGGTTCGGCCGCGTTATCACAATCGTCTTACAATGTACACTCCCACCAGGCCTGGTCACAACTGACGCTTCAAAACAGTTGAAAAACTGACGGAAAAGACTAACAAATATTGAACGAGAATTGGCCAAAATTTGTGAAAAACGGTAACGATTTGACGAAGCATCCAGGAAGTGGGCACACGAAAAGTTCCAACGTTAATTCTTTCAGTTAATTTTGAGTTTACAAAATGATTTTTTTGACAATCGTTTTTTAAATTTGTGAGAATGACAGAAATAGATTGGATATATAAAAATTATGAAGAATTTTCAGAAATAGAATAATAAGGCCTAGCTAGAGTTGTCAAATATAAGTTAGCTTCAAAAATAACAATTCTTTACATATAAAAAAAATTGAACATTCAAATCATTGATGTGTGGTAAAAAAATTAAAACAAATAATTACAAATATATTATACAATGCAATCAATATTATTTCAGTGGAGGCGGAATAAATTTAAACAATTCAAACTCCCCAACGAGATAACTTCAGCGACAGAAAACATGACGATAAAACCGGTAACTTTCGGTTGAAATAGCGTCGAGTTTCAAGTCCTGCAATCGCTCTCGGTAAAGCACAATTATCCGTGCGAGACTCGTACGTACGTAATGACCCGTCGCCTCTGCCGTTATTACCGACATCGTTATACACGCTTGCGACGCGAGCACATAGGTCATCAAGAGGTCGCAGGCGTCGGCTAAACATGCTTGGGATGCGATTCAGCAAAATATCACGTGTTTTGGATGACTTTTGAACGGTATGAGATATCCAAATTATAAAACGTAGTTAACAAAGATATTTGTATTACCTTCCAGATGGTACAAGTAAAACCTTTTCGACTGTACTGGTATTGCATAAAACGGATCAAGCTGAAGAAAATACAATTTTAGCTGCTTAAATGTGTTTTATGTCATATCTATGAATACCACCAACAATTAAATCTATAGGCCTACCTGGAACCAATTGGTTGAAAATGACCAGAAAGATTTTTTGTATATTGTCTGCTAGCTTTGGTGCGTATTAATCAGTGAATTTTCTTCAGGACGCATTCTAATGCGGCTTGATTGGCCACTTTAGGAGACACCAAGTGTACTCTAACATGAATCCTCGTAACCAAAGTAAGAAGATAACGTAATAAGTAAAGTAATAAGATACGTAAGATAACCTAATAAGATATAGTAAAGATCATGAAGTAAAAATTTGCGTAGCAAAATCTTACTGTAGTCGATTGTCATTGAGCAACGACCCAAGTCAGTACCACGCTAGCCTTAAATCGTGACTAGAGTCAACAACGAGTAACCTCGTATAATAGCAAACCGCAACGAGTAACTCGTTCAAGGTCAATTAATCTAGGTTAATACGCTAACCGGACATTAGTTTGACTAGCCGGTAGTTAAGTTTGCGAGCCAGCCAACCAGCATCGTAGCGAAGCTCACGACTTATAGTGTAGATAATAAGAAACTGAACTAATACGATTTGTATCACATACAAAGTATACAATAAAAATAGAGGCCTAAGTGAAGTAGGATTCAAAAGAGGTATATGGCACAGATCAACAATAAGAGTAAAGAATTGAGTAGTAGAAAATGTAAAAGGTCGCACAAAGTGTACTGACGAAACTATAAAACACCCCAAGACGTATAGAGCGTACTAGCAAAACAATATAACATCAACAGTAAGTGTTCGACCGCTAGGCTAATTCATCACGACCGGTTAGATAAACTATCTACAAAATAAACCAAATACATTGCCCAGATAAAGTAACGACTACATAAGGAGACTCACTCATTTTCCTAGAGGCAAACTAAAAACTACGGAACTCGGATGCGCTTTCACACTAATAAAATAACGACTATGGAATTTATATTTCCCAGATGTTCAAAGGAAAGTTCAAGGAACTAAATGTGTTTTCTCGCTAATATAATAACGACTATGCAATTAACATTTTCCAGCTGTCAAAGGAACTAAAGGTATTTTCACGCTAATAAAATAACGACTAAGGAACTCAATGTGTTCACCAGCTCTGTCAGAGGAACGACTATGAACTCGATGCGTTTTCACGCTAATACAAGAACGACTACAAGGAACCAAGTTTATAAATACTCCAGCTAGAGCGTGCACAATTATTCATTCATACTACAATTCCGCTGCTACGTGATCGGTACCGAAAGTCGTGAACGATCACGGTCATAAAAGGATAAGTAATTCGATTGAGCAACCATCAGCTTACCTACAAGTATTTTTCACCACCAAGAAGTAAGAACTATCTAGGGCTCATTGCAAGCATAGCATCAAACATTGGTGAAGGCCTACATAACCACACTTCTGTGTACACTGTACACGTTCGTCAGGATTACAGCCGACCTAACCTCATCTATTCTATACCGCCATCGTAATTCCTACTTTCTATAACAGTTGATATTATCACAAAGTTCTACGAGAACTAAGATCATTGCTAGATATTTCACTGGGAACAGGTCGGTGACTTACACGTTGCCTAGGGTACCGAGGTAGAAGCACCCTCATCTAACGTTTTATAATACAAAATTCCAAGTTCAATGGAATTTTTCAGAGTTGAAATTTCGAAATATTCAAAATTGAGGTGAACGGTCGATGCACTTAGGGACCAAAAATATTGTCCGTATTACAGCACAATTAGAATCATCAGCGCTTGAATCAACGAGGGTTTCCTGTATGTACAACAACAATCTATCCTACACTCCCATCGTAGTTGAACTTCCGATAAAAGAAGGCTGACCGAGCCCACATATCCCGGGGCGTAGGGACTAGGAAGTCTCGGAGGACGAGATGCGGCGCCTCCCGTCCTCCGAGCAGACGCGGCACAGGAAGACGAGCC
Source organism: Brachyptera putata (assembly GCA_907164805.1). NCBI lineage: Eukaryota > Metazoa > Arthropoda > Insecta > Plecoptera > Taeniopterygidae > Brachyptera > Brachyptera putata. The sequence goes on along the minus strand of OU015472.1, from coordinate 14,800,652 downwards.
GCAGCCGGTTGTCGGAGAACAGGAGGAAGGCGCAGCGGAAGCGGGCCACGTAGCCGCGCAGGTTGAACCGGCGGAACGCGTACAGGAACAGCCCGGAGGCCACGGGCCCGGCACACAGCTCGCGGTACAGCCAATGGAACAGCAGACAGTTGCAGAACGGGTACAGCAGGGGGAGGGTGGTGTGGGGGGAGTGGGACCAGGCGGCCAGGTCCAGAGAGTCCAGGCCAGAGTCCAGTGAGACGGACGTGGGGCGGACAAGGGCCAGGTCGAAGGTCGTGTCCGTCGAGATGAACGACATGTCGAGGTCGCACGAGGAGACGAACGACAGGTCGAGGTCGGAGGTGACGGTCACGTCGCACGTCGCAGTCAGCTGGTCAAGGTCATCACACGTCGCAGTTGGCCGGTCAAGGTCACTGCACTTCGCAGTCAGCTGGTCAAGGTAGTCACACGTCGCAGTTGACTGGTCAAGGTCGTCGAAGTCGGGATTGAGACTCAAGGGACAGTAACGCGCCACATCTAGCACGGCGGAACGCAACAACTCATCGGGCCTGTCGACGTGGGAACATCGGTAAACATCATCGACATAATACACATCAACGACAGAATCTATGTCAGCGCCAGATTGTACGTCAGCAACAAAAAGTACGTCAGCGCCAGAATGTACCACGGAATGCCTTTCAACGACGGAATGTCCTTTAATGACGGAATGTGTGTCAGTGCCAGAATGTCTCGCAACGACAGAATGTCCTTCAATGACGGAATGTGTGTCAGTGCTAGAATGTGTGTCAGAGCCAGAATGTCTTGCAACGACAGAATGTCCTTGAACGATAGGACATATGTCGGCAACAGAATTTCCTTCAACGATATAATGTCCATCAATGACGGAATGTCGTTCAACGACCTCGACGACAGAATGTCCTTCAACGACGGAATGTATGTCGGCGACAGAAGGTCCATCAACGACAGTTAAACTACAAGCTACATCTTTCCAGGGGATATTAGCTACCAGAGAATGTTCTGTTCTTACTCCCTCCACACTGTCTCGATTAGTAATGTTCGTATCTCCAATGCTCGCATCTCTAACGCTTGCTACGTTCAAAGTCAACATACAAGCTTTAGTTTCAACTCTATCCACACCATCCATACTTGTAACGTTTGCATCTCTTACGCTCACATCTCTAACGCTCGCATCTCTAACGTGTCCATGTCCAACGCTTGAAACGTCTTTCGGTGCTACGTTAGCCGACGAACAAGCTTTAGTTTCAACTCTAAACACACCATCCATACTCGTAACGTACATATCTCTAACGCTCGCATCTCTAATGCTCGCATCTCTAACGTGTCCATGTCCAACGCTTGAAACGTCTTTCGGTGCTACGTTAGCCGCCGAACAAGCTTTAGTTTCAACTCTAAACACACCATCCATACTCGCAACGTTCGCATCTCTAAAGTTCGCATGTCTAACGCTCGCATCTCTAACGCTCGCTTTGTCATTTCGTGCTACGTTACTCCACGAATAAGCTTCAGTTTCAACTCTATCCACACCATCCCTACTCGTAACGCTTGCATGTTCAATGCTCGCATGTTCAACGCTCGAAACGTCCTTCAGAGCTACGATAGCTGACAGAGAGAGAGTCTCCGCAGCGCACCTACTGGTGACGCGACTACAAGCTAAGCCAGGTATGGTGTGATAAATACCGTCTGTCACGTTGGCAGCGAGGGCTTCTGAAGCGGAGACGTCGGACGGTGCAGTCAGCTCCGCCTGGTGGGGCAGACAGAAACACACGTTAGGCTCACAGAGGGCAGACAGAAATACATGTTGGGCTCACAGAGGGGAGAGGAGGGCAGGTAGCAGATAGAAACACTACACACACAAAATTTACTATTATATATATATATATATATATATTTATATTGGGTTTTAACGACGCACTGTTATGATAGCGCAGATCTAATGGCTTTGGATGGATGATTAATGAGATGATGGGATGAAGGTTCTTGGGTAATGGGAAGGATAGTGGGAAGGAAGCGGTCATGGCCGACTTATTGTGGGTACCATCTCGGCATTAGCCTAGGCTACAGAGGGAAACCATGCAAAACCCATGTAAAGATGGTCGGCGGCGGGGATCGAACTGGGTTCGGAATTCCCCTCGCTTCCCGGATCACATGAAGCGAGCGCGTTAACCACTGCGCTGTATGTGCCGAATTTACTAATAACTTGAGTAATGAAATTAGTTAACATGGGGAGCATATGGGTAGGATCAAAATATAAAATTACTACTAGAGGTAGTGAATGTATGAACGACAAAATGATAGAAGACGCTCTACTGCGTTTCAACACTTGTCTGCGTCCATTTGTCAGCTCCGCAGCAGTTTCCCCTTCAATCAGTATGTGGCACAGAGGGGAAGGCACTACTCGATCAAAAACAATGTCGAAAAAGGTTGAAATTTGAAGAAAAAAACTGTTAAAATAATAATGCCGCAATTTGATATTTCGGATAGCTCAAGGTGCATGCAAGGTGCTTATAAAGATGGAGAAAGTCATCTTCCCTATTTTTTTTCCACGTTCACGAACCAGCTGTGTTATTGAAAAATAATTATATCGAATGCAGAATAATTTTATGCACTTTAATGAATAGGACATTGTATTTTTGTGAATTCAATTAATTTCAAGATAATACGTCAATAAATATCATCACATTCTTGGTATTCATTGACGTATCTTGAAACTTGTTGAATTCACAAAAATAGATGGCCATATTTATTATAGAGCATAAAATTATCTTGGAGCTGTTATACTTTTCAGTCAGTTATACTGCTTCGTGGATATGAGAAAAAATAGTGACGACGAATTTCTTCATTTTTATAAGCTCCGTTCATAATGTTGATATTGTCATAGGTTAGGTAGTTACAAATTCAACTATTCAACAGTTTTTTCAAATGGTTTTCTTTCGAGCTGTTTTTTGGTCAGTATTGGCCAGTTTTGGCAAATTCAACCATTTGTACAATTTTTTAAATGGTTTTCAGGGTGACTACAAGTTTTCCATTACAAAATTCCCCGACTTTTCCAGATTTTTCAGATGGAAAATTATATTTTTCCAGTCTGAGAATTTGGCTTTTCCGTCGATATAGGAATATAATATAGGAAAAATTGTTCACATATTGAATTTCGGTTTCGACAAATTGAAGTTTCGAACCCTGTCAGGCAGGTTTGCCTATAGGCGGTTTCAAATGTTTTTTTTCAACTGTTTTTTTGCATTTTTTTTTTCGGCCAGTATATGCTCCGAGCGGTGGCGCGAAGAGAATTTCGTACGTACCAGTGCGCGGTCAATGGCGTCCTTGAAGTCGGCGGCGACGTCAGGCGTCTTGAAGCGCAGCGCGAACTGCTCGGTGCGCACCTCCCCGTCACTGTAGTCCTGCGCGGTCCACAGCCACGACTTGTCGTCCTTGGGCACCGGCGCCAGGTCGGGGGTCAGACGGTGGTTCAGGCAGATCTTCAGGATCTGGTCGCGACGCATCAGCAGCCTGGAACAAGACAGCCGTTACCTCTCTACCCCTCTCTCTGTCTCTGTACCCCTCTTACCCCTCTACCTCGCTCTTAACCCTCTCTCTATCTCTTACCCCTCTACCACGCTCTTACCCCCTCTCTATCTCTGCACCTCTCTCTTACCCCTCTCTATCTCTGTACCCCTCTCTTACCTATCTAACTCGCTCTTACCCCTCTCTCTATCTCTGTACCCCTCTACCTCGCTCTTACCCCTCTCACTATCTGTTACCCCTCTACCTCTCTCGACCCGTTGCCGTGACGCGAGCCTACCTCATCAAGCCAGTCTTCTTGTGTTTGAGTATCTTGAAGTCTCCCACGCCTCGCTCCTTCCACTCCCCAGCCACGTAACGGAACAGCTTGGCTCGGTGGCAGTAGAACACGTCTTCGTCCTCCTCCCCCGTGCACACCTCAACCTTGTCGGGCAGCGGAATCACGGGCTGAAACAACAACAACATTATCATAGAACCGGTCACAAGGCCAACGTAGCAGGAGACAAACATGAAGGTATTAAATTTTGATGAAACGATCTTTCGGCAGTTTTGGTTTTTTGACAAACGGTCGATCGCTAAACTGATCTTTCAATCATTTGGAATTTCTACATTTCGTTCAACGGCAAGTTCGTATTCACCTATTAGTTTTTATAATTTCGTATCTTATCCAGAAACAGTCTAAAAAAATAGTCGTTCGGAGGAACTGCCGATGACAGAATGTCTTTCGGCACTTTGGAATTTCGACAACACCAACTTTTCAACAATTTGATACTTTGGCAATCCGGTCTACTGACTTATCAGTATTTGGGGACGCTGAAGAGCGAATACCGGAATAAAGATACTCAACGTGTGACATGGACTTCGGGGTACTTTTCAATGGAATGTGGTTAGGGTTCAGGTAAGGTTGGACACCCAAAACAATGGAATTGTTTTTCTCTATCTAGATGTACTTTCCTGTAACGATTCACTCAAGTGATTTCTATCTCCTTTTAATTACATCTGACAACTGTTTATACAATTCTCGAATTGTGCTTTATAAGAAATGGCAATAAATGAATAAATGTCACACAACCGAGTCGACTTCATTTCGGTATATACCTCGTTCACAATTCAGAACTTGACTCTAGTTACATTAACTGCAGTTATGAGAGAGTGGGTGGAGTTTTGGTAACTAAGAACTCTGTTCACATACCTCTGACTTGACTGTCGTTAGTGACGTAATTGCATAGCCTCCTAAACAGAACTTAGTATGGATTAGAAGGCTGTGAGCCATTTGACATTCACTGCTGTCACGTTTACTTGACTGTTACATTTATAGGTTAAATTACTAAATATTGAAGTAATTAAATATACTAAATAAAACATTTGACGGATGGAAAGGGAATGACACGACACAAAACCTACCAGATCCATAAAGCGGTGAGTTGACACCTCAGAATGAAAAATTCAAGAGGGTGTAGCTTTCTTGATTGCAGTTAATCTCTTAACTAAGTTCTAGAAACTTAGTTAAGACATAACTGGAGTTAACTACTAACCAAGTTCCATTCATGTTATAACTTAACTAACGTTATCTACTTAACTGTAGTTAAATTCTGTAATGTGATGAGGTAATACGCTCTTCACGCGCCCCAGTATTACGCCAGCTTGCCGTTGGCTTACCGTGAAGTAGATGTGGTCGCCCTCCTCCTCCTCCTCCGCCTCGCTGTCAGACTCGTCGTGGGGGCGGGGCCGGCCCGGCGACTTGGGCGACTTGCCGGGAGACTTGGGCCGCACGCCGCTGAAGTTGAACTGGAACTTGTCCGGGCTGCCGAACGTGAACTTGGAGCCTGAGAACCAACGTTGCAACGTCAAAACAATAATAAAGGCTTTCTGGTATAGTTCAAAGCTTGCCGCTTGGAAACTCTATTGTGGATACATTGGTAGACCGAAATGGACTGTGCGGTGTTCCTCAAATATGAATCTCATGGAGTACCGCAAGGATCAACACTTGGACCTTTCTTATTCCTTTGTTAGTACATCTAAACAGAACCCAAAGTCTCGCTGAAACATCCATCTCATGGAGTACCGTAAGGATCAACACTTGGACCTTTCTTATTCCTTTGTTAGTACATCTAAACAGAACCCAAAGTCTCGCTGAAACATCCATCTCATGGAGTACCGTAAGGATCAACACTTGGACCTTTCTTATTCCTACGTTAGTACATCTAAACAGAACCCAAAGTGTCGCTGAAACATCCATCTCATGGAGTACCGTAAGGATCAAGACTTGGACCTCTCTTATTCCTACGTTAGTACATCTAAACGGAACCCAAAGTGTCACTGAAACATTCATCTCATGGAGTACCGCAAGGATCAACACTTGGACCTTTCTTATTCCTACGTCATGAAGTAAAGCAAGGCTAAGCACTTGGACCTCCACTTGGACCTACTAGTGACAACACCGGGTACCCGGAGACCAGTCTTTGAACTGCTCGGTCCTTAATTTGCATAACCGGTCTTTTCATGTTGTTATAATATATTGTAGTCAAATGTTTCTTTGCTGATATCTGTCTTGATAATTCTTAGTGCTGATATCTAAATTACAATTCAATCATGTTATCCTTGACCTGTCAGTATCTCTAAATCATATGTACCAATTCAACACATTACTTGACATCCATGCGGGTACTTCAAATCCCAGGACCGTTGTCATTACTAGTTCCTACATTAGTAGATCTAATCGGACCCCACAATATCACTGAAACATCCATCTCCCAGAGTACCTCAAGGCTCAGCACTTGGACCCTTCCTATTCCTACATTAGCAGGTCTAAACGGACCCTACAATGTCACTGGAACATCCATCTCCCAGAGTACCACAAGGCTCAGCACTTGGACCTTTCCTATTCCTACATTAGCAGGTCTAAATGGACCCTACAATGTCACTGGAACATCCATCTCCCAGAGTACCACAAGGCTCAGCACTTGGACCCTTCCTATTCCTACATTAGCAGGTCTAAACGGACCCTACAATGTCACTGGAACATCCATCTCCCAGAGTACCACAAGGCTCATCACTTGAACCCTTCCTATTCCTACATTAGCAGGTCTAAACGGACCCTACAATGTCACTGGAACATCCATCTCCCAGAGTACCACAAGGCTCAGCACTTGAACCCTTTCTATTCCTACATTAGCAGGTCGAACACCAAGCAGATGGTGCCCATCTCAAAGTTAACGTAGCAGACTTATTCACTCACCAGTAGAGTTTTTGGTAGGCGTTGATAGCACAGGTATGTTGATCGCCGGAGACGGGGCGGCGTTGGGCGTGAACGTGAACGGCTTGCTAGCCGCTCCAAAACCAGGCGTAGTTGTCGTCGTGGCTCCAAACACGGCAGTCGCAGGTGTTGCTGCAGCTCCGAAAATAGTCGACGGTGTCGTGGTAGTTCCAAAAGCAATTGCAGGCGTAGTCGTAGTTCCAAAAGCAATTGCAGCTGTAGTTGTAGTTCCGAAAGCAATTGCAGGCGTAGTTGTGGTTCCGAAAGCAATTGCAGGCGTAGTCGTGGTTCCGAAAGCAATTGCAGGCGTAGTCGTGGTTCCGAAAGCAATTGCAGGCGTAGTAGTAGCGCCAAAACCAGTCGTAGTAGTAGCTCCGAATACAGCAGTTGCAGTCGTCGTGACAGCTCCGGATGCTGCTGCAGGTGTAGTTGTTGCAGATGTGCTTGTAGTTCCGACTGCTGGCATTCCTGTACAAAAACATTGATGCACTTGTTGAAACATTCATCAATTAATAGCATTCAGGGTCCTCTTTCCTGTACGTTGTGACAGTCGTGAGCGACCACTTGGCCTAACTGACGGATCTTTCAGCTCCTATTCATGGATGAATATGAAAGGGTAGAACTTGTGTGATTGTTTTTATAAATACCATTCAAATAACATGAGCCTAAATTTGTTCCTTGTATATTCATGATTATAAAATGGAAGATGAGAGACAGTTATGTTCAGTGATCGTTTGCGACAGGAAGGTGACCCTTGTAGGCCTACCCCTGTATCTAGAAACACACACTTCCAAACTTCCAACAAATCCGAAGTCAATGAACAAATCCTCGAGGATCTGGATTTACAAAGCAAAGTTTTCAATAAGACAGGCATGTTACTGTGGAGGTTTTCAACTACTCCTCCAAAAGTCATATTCACAAAACAGGATGAATCCTCAAACAGAATCTCACCCACAGAGCAGAGAGAATTGAAAAACCCCGAGAAATATTTCAGTAACGGGATCGCTCAAGTCAGTCATAACGTGCAGGCCCGAGAACGACGGCTATAATCCGAGGGTAGACGCAACAACTTACCGAACGAGAACTTGGGCGTCGTTCCGAAGCTGAACCCGGTGGTCTGGGCAGCCGCCGGGCCGAGGTTGAAGCTGCCCGATGCCGGGCTGGCCTTGAAGGTCAGCGTGCTGCCCGTTTCGGAGGTCACCTGAGCCGTGCCCGGCTTGGCAGCCGTGCAAGCAGCGCACTTGACCTTGGCGGCGTCGTTGCGCGCATAGCAGTCCGGGCATTCCCACGATCCTGTCGCTGGCTTGAACAGGTCGGACAGCGGAACGCCAGTCGTCGTCGACACGGCAGACGGAATACCGAACGTGAATGCTTGTGGTTGGCTAGGTTTTGTTGTTACCGGCGGTGCGCTAGGATTGGGCGATTCGCAAGCAACGCATTTCACTTTGTCGCCTTCGTTTCGGGTGTAACAACCCTTGCACTCCCACGAACCTGCTTTGGGTTTGAACATTTCTGATAGCGACGGTTTTGCCGTTACTGATGTTGCGCTAGGATTGGGCGATTCGCAAGCAACGCATTTCACTTTGTCGCCTTCGTTTCGTGTGTAACAACCCTTGCACTCCCACGAACCAGTTTTAGGTTTGAACATTTCCGATAGCGGCGGTTTATCGCTTACCAACGGCGATGGTTTTGCCACTAACAACGGCGACGGTTTTGCTGTTACCGACTGCGCACTAGGATTGGGCGATTCGCAAGCAACGCATTTCTTCTTGTCGCCTTCATTTCGAGTGTAACAACCCTTGCACTCCCACGAACCAGCTTTGGGTTTGAACATTTCCGAAAGCGCCGGTTTGTCCGCGGCCGGTTCAGGTTTGCCGGTGGCGCCCGGGATGCGGTCGTCCACCATCTTGGCCTGCGTCTGGTCGACGGCCTGCTTGAAGTCCAGCGCCTGGTCGGACGTCTTGAAGCGGATCGCAAACAGCTCGGCCACTATCTCGCCCTCGGAGAAGTCCTGCGCGTACCACGTGTACGCCTTGTCGTTGGTGGTCATGCGCGTGAACGTCATCGCGGAAGTGAGGTTATGGTTGCAGCACACCTTCAGCACCTGTTCGCGGCGCATCAGCAGACGCACCTTACCTGTTGACGACAGACGTCAAGATTTTAAATCACGGGTAGTTGAAAATGAAAAAATCGCGACAATTGTGAAAACCAGGATATAAAAAAAATAGATTCTAGTTGAATTTTGTATTTTGTGATGGAAGTTATGTTTCTTTAAGTAGGCCTATTTGGTAATTTGTTATACAGTTTTGTGTCAACGAAATCAGAGTTATTTGGTATTGCACCTGTTGATATGTGTGTATTACTCCTTGTATCATGTATGTATCCGATGATGCCAGTGATCTTGAGTCAAGTGAAGATAAGTTTGTTTATTTCCGTTACTCTAATAAGCCAGATAATGATGATGTAGGCCTACGTCATGACCTGACATTATGGGCAGTTGGGCTAACTGCTAACTACTTCCAAGTTGGGCCTCGGTCTATGATTCGGATAAATATTTGTAATTTTAATAATAATTTCCAAATTATTGAAAAAAAATGAAAAAAAAATGAAAAAAAAATGCTTTGTGTTGATAAAAATAAAAGAATCTAAAATGTCAATAATTGGCTAACAGTGTAGGGGCAAATTAAGAGAAATCACAAAACCTCACTGAAATGCACACAAATCAGAGAAGATGAAAGAATTGTACGAATCAAACGAATCGGAGTAAACTCGTAAAAAAAAAAAAAACACAAATTGACAATGTGAGAACATGTTGTTGAACTGAACTGTAAGTGGCTTGACAGAGCATGGGGTTGATTTAGTGAAATATCAACTTTTGGGTGATAACTTTTGAACGGTGCAATATATCTACTTCTAATGCAACAGAAACACGTGTTATTCCAATACCTTCGTGACAGGTAACTTGACAACTTGAATTACATCACTTTCACAGGTGTAAAACTAATAAATGTATTATTTCAAAAGTACATCCGTCAAAATGATGAGATATATAAAGTTGAATGGTTTTTACGTACATACAGTCTCGAACGTATTGAAAAACTAATATTTCCCTAAATCGCCTCCCGTGCTCGAGGCCCTAGCGATGACTCACCCGTGGCGGGGTCGTGCAGGATCTTGAACTTGCCGACGCCCCTCTCCTTCCACTGCTTGGTGTCTGCGTCGTACCTGAGCAGCTTGGCCCGCTCCTCGAACAGCACCACCTCCCCCTCCTCCCCAGTCGTCACCGCCACCAGCTCGGGCAGCGCCACCACCGGCGCAAACTCCGCCGTCGGCACAAACTCCTCGCCGCCCCCCTCGTCGGGGGCCGAGAACACCGCCTTGCCCGCCCCCGAGAAGCCCTGGAAGCTGGCGTCGGCCTTGAAACCGGCGTCTCCCGTGACACTCTCGAAGCCCGAGGCCGAGCGGGGCGAGTCGAACATCAGCCCGCCGCCAGCCGGCGCAAACGAGAAGCCGGCAAACGGGCTCGGCTTGGCCGTCTCGACGGGCTTGTCCGGGCTGCGGGCCACCTCGTCGATAGAGCTGGACATCGAGTCCAGGTCGGCCTTGAACAGCGGCGTGGACGCGAACGTGAAGCCTCCAGCGCTGAACTTGGGCGACGCGGCCGTCGGCTTGGAGGTGAGGGGTGTGAGGGGGGTGGAGGGGGACGGCTGGGGGGCGCGGTCGGCCTTGGAGGGCGAGGGGGTAGCGGGGGCGAGGCGGGCGGCGCGCTCAAACGCCTCCTGGAACTCCGAGGCCTCGTCGGGCGTCTTGAAGCGCGCGCACAGCTTCTCCAGGCGGACCTAAGCACGAAACACGCGCGTCAGGACGCTACACTCATGCGCGACGCGTGCAATGCACGGAACGTTCTCAAGAGACATAAACACGTGTTGAGAACGACGCGTGAACACGATTGAGGCAGAGCGTTATAACTGAAGGACAACCACTCACAGCGTAATGCTGTCAGTATCAATATAACATTCAAGCAATTTGGACCAACCGTTTTGAAGAGAATAATGTAATAAATGTTCGTTATTGATCGAATAGATAGAAATAATCGCAGAAAAATATTGCAGCGATTGATCCACGTCTTCTTAGTTGGTATCGAATGAACTATATTTTATATGATCAACATTAGTATAGGCCTAGTTTTCGATCATCTCGCTCATCTTACAACCCATATTCTACGTTTGACTAGTCGAAAAAAATTGAAAATTCAAAGCTTGCGTTGATAACGCACTCGTACCTGTTCGTCGGCAAAGTCGTTGGCGACCCAAATCCAGGCGCGTGCATTCATCCGCGTCAGTTCCATGTCAGGGGTGATGAGGTGGTTGGCGCAGATCTTGAGCACCTGCTCGCGCCGCATCACCAGTCGCACCTTCCCGGTGGCGGGGTGGCGCAGCAGCTTGATCACGCCCACGCCACGCTCCTTCCACTCCTTCTCAACAAACCTGCAACACACGACCTGTCAGTCTCGCTGCCCTCTAGCCGAGGCTCATGCCGGGATGGTTCCTACAATATTCGACAGTAAAAGTAGCGGGTAAGCTGTCAACAATGTAATTTAATTAAAAATGTAACATTGTTGACAGTTTATTTGTAACATTTTGTCGGACATATTGGGATTTAGAAGCGCATTCTGTTGTTACTTTCAGAGTCGAATAGGCCGCAACCACTTCCTTCCCACTTTCTCACTACCTGAGAAACCTTACATCTCATCAACCCATCCAGGGTTGTTTCAAGATCTATTATTGTTCAAAACCATTACAAGATAATGATATTTGTGGTGGTTACGCCCAAAGAAAATACACATCTCTGCTGAAAATACGATGATTCTACACCGTTTGTTTGGAAGTGTTGTACCCATGTAGCCAGCCTAAATGATGGTTCAAAGAACAGACACGTCGAAAAAACAAACATGTTTCAAACGGTCACCTCTTACGTCCATTTTATAATACCAACATCTCAAGAAGTACCAAGATATTGCTCAAGCCATATTCATCAATGGGATCAGCGTCTTGGACGTGGCCCAGAACAGGTATAACAGTGTGATATCGAAGGGTGGGGGGGGGATTACTCACCGGAACAGCTTGGCCCGGTTCTGGAACAGCACCTCCTCGTCCTCCTCCCCCGTGTTGGCCGCCACCTCCGCGGGCAGCGGCACGACGGGCTGGAAGTCCGCGCACGCCTCGTGCTCCTCCTCCTCGCCCCCGGACTCCTCCTCCCGGTCCGCCCCCACGGCCGAGTACAGCGGGGACGGCACGTTCGACAGCAGCGCCGACACGGAGATGGGCAGCACGGGGCTGAGCGCGGCCGAGTCCATCTCCAGCTGGGCGGCGTTCGGCAGCAGCGAGCCCAGCGGCATCGAGATCTGGAAGTCGTGGACGTCTACAGGGGGCGGCGCGGGGCGGTGACGGGGCGGTATCGCGACCGAGAGGGGGGGCTGGGGGGGTGGGGCGCGGAAGTCAGGCAGCTGCTGACCGTCCGAGAAGGGCAGCGCGCCGTGTGCCGGGTAGTAGCCCAGGGCGGGCGGGTAGACCAGGCCGAAGAGGTCGGCAGGGGCAGGGGCGGGGGCGGGGGGCTGGCCGTAGGTCACAGTCGACGTGCCCAGCAGGCCCGTCATCTGGCGCAGGCCCGGGTAGTCGGGGTAGGGGGGGAAGGCGGGGTATTGGCCCGCGTCGTCCGCGTAGTCCTCTTCGTCGAACACGTACAGGTCGTCGGGTGGCGCAGCAGCGGTGCTGCGCTGGCGCTGCTTCGACTCGGCGCACATCTCCGTCAGCTTCTTCTGCAACACCGTCAACACGTCCCGTCATTAGCACCGCGCGCAACAACTGCCGGATAACTTTTGAATAGCGTGAATTATCATAGTTAAAATACTACGTAAAATGAGCTATTTCGATGTGATATGCCTTATACACCGTTCGCACTATGATCAGTAACTACTGTTAAACTACCCCCCCCCACAACCTCTACAACCCTATCTAAGAATGCTGTCACCCTAAATATAGGCATTTTGAAGAGAGATATTCTCAGCCGAGACGCGGGAGCACCGACCTGCATCTCCCCGATGGCCACCCGGATGGCTCGCTGCTCGTCGACGACGGCTTGGAGTCCCCGCTGCTCCCCGAGCTGAGCCCGGATCTCCCGGAGCTCGGCCATGAGCGCGCGGTTCTGCTCGGCGACGCCCTGGATCAGCGCGTCCTTGGATCCGCTCGCGTCGATCAGCGTCTTGCTCTGCTCCGCCAGCGTCTGGATCAGTGCGTCCTTGCTGTGCACGGCCTGCGCTAGCTGACGCACCTGCGCGTCCAGTCGCTCGGGGCTAGGACGGGCCTCCTGGAACACGACGGACTGTTATGATAACGCAATCTAATGGCGTCGGATGGATGATTAATGAGATGATGGGATGATGAGATGAAGGTGCTTGGGTAATGGGAAGGATAGTGGAAAGGAAGCGGACAAAGAGAGAGAGAGAGAGAGAGAGAGAGAGAGAGAGAGAGAGAGAGAGAGAGAGAGAGAGAGAGAGACCTACCGTGCGGCGATGCAGGTCCGTGTCCGAGTGGTCGGGCGGTTGGATGCTCCGGTAGGGCGTGGAAGTGTGGCGGTTGTGACGCGGCGTCAGGGCAAGGTGCGGCGGAAGACTGCTGCCGCCGTTGCCCAGACCCATCAGGTTCAGTCGGTCCAGGCCGGATCGGCACGACGACTGCGAATCGTCAGAGTTGTTGTTGTTCTCGCCTGGAAAACAAGCGACCGGAACGTAAGAAACTATTTTGGGTTTAACGACGCACTGTTATGATAGTGCAATCTAATGGCGTCGGATGGATGATTGATGGGATGATGAGATGAAGGTTTCTTGGGTAATGGGAAGGATAGTGGAAAGTTAGCGATCATGGCCGACTTAGTCCAGGAACCAGGCCGGCATCTACGTAATATGTAGAGCTAAATATAAAACCATAATCATGTTATTTAAAATTGATAAAAATTCCGCGAACATGTGCCTGCCTTCTTCGTCAGCAGATTCCGAGTCACTTTCAGAACTTGAAAGAACAATATTTATATCAGAATCTTCCATAATTGATCACGAAACAACACAGATAACCAAAAACAGCTCAGAAAAGTTGACTTAGCATGATTGAGCACCAAAAATTATTGTCAATGTTTCAGTGACCAAACACGTGAAGCCATCTATTGACGAAATGAACATTTTGACTCGCAAGTTTGTGCTACTGGAAGAAATGATGAAATACCTCCTTGCTCACGAGTTGGTTAAAAAATCATTTTCTCTGACTTGGTGAGATTGGCTTCTGAAGGATATATAGAGATGTAGGAATTCAGCATTAATGAAATAGAGTACCAAATCTAAATATTTCACACGGACATATATTTTTAGTATTCGTCATGGTTCATGGCATTTCAATTCATTTAACATCATTTCTATTTCACTATTTTCCACTATAAATGTATTTTGCAGAGTATTTAGCTACATTTAGCTATTTAGTTGAAATTTGCACGATTTTGAAGATACTGAGCTGGATCATATAAAAATAAAATATTATTTTTGAAAAGTGTGTTCAAATGAGTGTTCAAAAACTTGAGAAATCAAACGTCAAGTTGAAAAGAATCGTACCGGTATCTCTTTCCTTGAATATGCAATTGGACAACTTCCTGCCAATGACTGAAAAGTCCGAGAGTATGTGTAATTGTCATTGATAAACTCGTAGTTGTTGATCTAGAGTTTGCAGCTCCTGTTTTCAGTAGTTTGCTACGAAACGCTACATTTCACGTAAATATAGGCTCCAAAACTAAAACTGAATGCTATATTCCTATAACTCTATACATGAATAACATCCCGACTCACTGAACCTAACTTCGTTGGACGAAATGACCACAACCTCAAGATAAACCTACCAAGACATAATACCTAATACCAACATAGGCCTCCAATCCTTCCTTGGTAGATCCATTCGTCTCTGGAACGATCTCCCCCAAGAACAAATGGAAACCTTACCAAAATACTCTCATTTCAACACTATTCTATTAAATCTCTAGACTCACATTCCAAAATGACACTTGACTACTTTTTGTCTTTTTTACTTTTTTCCCTTTTTGCTCACTCAAATTTTTATAAACTGTATACTTGAACTAAAAATTCCCCATTGTTAAAATAAGAAATGGTATTTAGAATAAACTGCCACCGGACCAATGGTCCAAAGCTGTAATGAAATAAATGAATGAATATATAATGTTATAATGTCAAGGTATAACGTCAATAACCGTTATAACATAATGTTACAACGTCAAGACCCCACCGCCAGCTGGGTTAGCCGGGGGCGGGAGATACTCACCGTCGACGCGGCACATGTCGGGATCGATGCGGTTCAACTTGCTCTCGATGTCGGCCAGGTGCTTGTCGATCACTTCGTTCAGCGGGTGCTTGCTGCAATCAAACACGAGGTCAACACTCTCTCCCACTCGCGCACCAACACTTCCAGACTAGAAACCCGACCATTCCAGCTCCGTCCTACGCAGGACTGCTGTTTTCATGGCTCGCGGCGTTTAAAAATATCGCCTGCCGCCTGCGCTGTTAACAAACTCGCGTTTCTTCTCGTCCAGTTCGAGATTTCATTCATTTATTTAAATATATAATTCAAGTTCAATTTTGAATATTTGAAATATACTAATTTAGGCCCAGATGTTCCTGTCAACAGGCCACTAGGGAAAGTGAGGTTATACCTATCAACAGGCCGCTAGTGAGGTTATGAGCGAGGGTACCTGTCTACCGCAGGGCTGTGCAGCCGGTCGACCGTGAGGTACAGGCTGTCTCGAGCCTTGGTCAGCATGATGATGTGGTTGGAGCGCATCTCGCTCGTGATGGACTCCTTGGGCTGCGCGTCCAGCTCGGCCGCGGCCAGCCGCAGGTAGACGGTGGCGGCGTGGAACGAGGCGTCGGGGGACTTGAGCGGGTGGAGCGTGTCGACCGCCTCCTTGTACCGCTCGGCCTTGATCAGCTGTTGAGCCACGAACAGCTTGCCCTCCTCTTGCAGCTGTTCCAGCTCATTGCTGGACAGCGACTTCCTGCAACGCGGCCACGGAACACGATGTAGTTTTTTTATTATGTTGGGTTTAACGACGCACTGTTATAATAGTAGAGATCTAATGGCGTCGGATGGATGATTAATAGGAAGGATACTGGGAATTAAGCGGTCATGGCCAACTTATTGTAGGAACCATCCCGGCATTAGCCTAGACTACAGAGGGAAACCATGAAAAACTCTTGTAAAGATGGTCGGCGGCGGGGATCGAACTGGGTTCGAAATTTCCCTCGCCTTCCGGATCACATGAAGCGAGCGCGTTAAGCACTGCGCTGCATGTGCCGGTCGCGATGTAGTGATACCAGCGGACTTGATCGTGACATAAAGAAGGTGTGCCCACTCGCGTCTTCCAAGTGAAATATTTCCGCGGTGAGAATCCGAGTCCATGGTCACATTTGTCTCAAGTGCAACTATCTATTTTATATCTTACTATATAAAACAACATGCTATGCACGGTACAGTAGCATATGTCGAGTAGAGGTATTTGTTTTCAACGAAAATGATAGATTTTTCAAGTTCATCAATGTCACCGGTAAAGTAGCCACTCTTATCTACATCTTACCGGTAGATTAGTGAAACAATTAGGGGTTTCATGATAGAAGTACATCAATTTTACCGCTTGTTCAGAAAAAAAAAAACCCAACAAAATAGGCTACAGAGGACGGCGAATTTTGAAACCAACTGGGGGTGGTAGGTGTGGAAATTTGGAAATTTGGGGGTGCACCATGATTGTTTCTTTTTGGTTATGAGCCGACTATTGACTTGACGTGGCTTACCCCTGGTAGTCGAACAGTCTCTTCTCCGGATAGAAGATGGCCTGCTTGCGCTGCATCCTCTCGATGAGCGGCAGGGCGGTGGACCAGTAGTGCTCCGCACGCGCCTCTAGGGCGGACACTTGCTCGGCCGAGTCCCCGCGCGACGATATCGCGGCCGCCTGCAACACAACCATCCTCACAATCAACGGCTCGGACCAACATAACCACACTTTACCAAACAGGACATATCGAAAATCAATAGAAACTAGCTACTGGAGAATTGGAGTTCTGTTTGATAATATATAGGGCCTAGTAATTTTAAATAATAATAAAATGGGGTGGTAAGATCGCCCTTGTGGTGCCCCGTCCAAATGATACTACTTTCATCCTTAGCCTTACTTGGGGAACAATGCTTATGTATCAAGTTTCGATATTATTTTTTAAAAAATATTAATAATAATAATAATAATAATACAACGATGTTATCGAGTAGAGGCCTATCAATCGGAATTATTGACATTTTTTAGTTATAATTAACTGTAAGCAGTCAGCTGTAAGTCTCACAAAATAAAAATAATCGCAGAATTGGGCCGAAAAACACGATTCAGACCTGGAAAACGTCGCCAATAACGATCGACACTCGGCACAACACTCGTCACGTCGCACTTACCCTTAGCGCGAACTGTCTTGCCAGTCCGACCAGCAGGTAGGGGTCCATGCCGTGGCTTCCGAGCGCGCGCACCACCTCCAGTCCCCGCTGCAGGGCCTGTCGCGCCGCCCCCGGGTCCCCCTCGCCCCACGCCCCCCCGCACGCCTGCCGCGCCGCCCCCCACCAGTCGGACTGCTCGGGCGTCACAAGGCGCGGCGCCAGACTGGCCGGCAGCACGCGTGGCCTGCTCTCGTCCCAGTAGGCCGCCTGGCGCTGGCCCTCCGCCTCCGCGCACACAACTGCAAGCAAACGCACGGTCAACGGGGCTGCGTGGCCATCGAGTTGCGTCGTTAGTTGGGTCAAGTAAAGACGTGTCGTTAGTCGTGTCAAGTGATGACGCCTGTTTTTGACAGTTATTTTTTTTAAAACCCTTTGTATGGTCGTACAAGTTGCACCTGCAGTCTCCAGCAACGTGAAAAATACATCGTGATTGAAATATTTAGCGCTCTATTCCAGACACATATGAATTGTGTCAAGTGGTGGTGCGTCGTGAATAGTGTCAAGTAAAGACGTGTCGTCAATAGCGTCAGGTAAAGACGTGTCGTTAGTCGTGTCAAGTAATGACGTGTCGTTAGTTGTATTAAGTGACGACGCGTCATGTGAAGACGCGTCACGTGTCGAGTGATAGAGTGAGGAGCTACTGACCGGCGGCGTAGAGGAAGGCGTCGATGTCCAGCTGGTCGAGGTGGCCCGTGGTGGCGACCTTGACGTTGGCGCAGCTCAGCTTGAGGTCGGGGAACAGCTGCGAGTGGATGAGCGCCGGCTTCTTCGCCAGCGCCCGAAGGCCGAGCCAAGCCTGGTGGTGCAGCGAGTCAGGGTGCAGCCCCTGCGACACTGCAACACGCAACACACACAACTCTTGTATACAGATGCACGAATTTACCATCAATGAAATGAGCTATCAAATCAAAATATCTTACAGGGATACAGTGAAACTTCTATGCATCGTTTTTCAAAGGACCAGGAAAATACAACCATCCATGCAGGAAAACGATCCATCCAGGAATATTTAGCATTGGTTACATGTGAGTGGGGTTAGGAAAAATGAATGATACAAGCAGGAAAACGATGGATCCGGGAACGATGCATTGAGGTTTCTATGTATATATTTTTTGGTGTATATAGGAAAATAGCCCGAGGCTTAATATATGAATTGGGTGAAAGGGAAAGAGAGAACTTAACTATCGAATGAAGTGTTCGACAGTGAAAGCAGCAGGTACACTGTCAGCGTTGAAAAGTGGAACTTGTGAAAGTCACAAAAAAGAGCGCCGCGCACATTACAACAATGTAATTTATTATAAATATAACATTGTTGACAGTTTATTTTAGCATTTCTTCCACAATATTGGGATTTAGGAGCGTTATTCTGTTGTTACTTTTATTGTCGAATATTCGATCTGAATGGACCCGCCCGGATACCCGTCGACATCCCTCAAGTAATTAGTGTATTTATCCAGCACTACGATTCTGTATCTTCATTGAAATTCAGTCGATAGCGATCCTGATCGAGACTACGAACGATCGGCAACGCACTCAAGGACCAAGGTTAACAGTCTATTCTCAACACGCACACGATCTCGATCATTAGCTCATGTCGAGAAGTCTTGGGTCCACAAATACGTCATTATATACGTCATATGATGTCCGTTTTTGACCAATAGGAGGCCTATGTAATTCGACTTTTTCAAGAACCGCCAGTGCGCCGGCGCGACATGACAGGCTGTGGACTACGCCAATACAAAGACTTTGAAAACATAACCTCAAATTTTAGCTGTGAAATTGATGATGAAATGAGGAATACAATTACTTGGATTAAAAAGAGCTTTTGAAGTGAGTTTTGGCATAGATATGGTATTTAAAACATGGAATCGGTATTAAACCATACTATATAACGATTAAAAACGGCGGAATGACGGTTCATCTCTGCTTGGAATATTTCAAAATATGAATACCGCCGCCATTTCCGTCTGAATGTGATAGTTCTCAACATCGACAACAGTTAACGACAGGGTCTTGTCGAGTCGAGAAGATTTGTCGATCGAGATCGTCCAGTTGCCATAGAGAATCACGCTAGGTGCAGTTATCGACGAAAATTACTCAATCTCGATAGACAACATTATACAGAATCCCACTGCAGGATGGATTATAACGGGACTGCCAGATCGAACTTACCCTCGTCGTGTATCTTGAGGTCTGGTAGCGTGGGCAGGTCGACGTTGTTGCGCGCGAACGCGTCGTGGTTGACGAAGTGCGACGTGGTGATGGCCTGGTGGTGGTCGCGCCAGGTGAACAGGCGCTGGAACACGCGCTCACGCCAGTTGCCCACGCACGACTGCTGGACGCGCTCGACGAACTGCGTGCGCGTGTCCGGGATCATGTTCAGGACGACGTGACCTGGAACAAGGAGACACGCGTCAACTCGTCGTCATGACACGCCATACAACTTTCCTCATCACAAATAGGCCTGTATTAGTTGGTAAAATTTACGTTGCGGTGTTTAGTACTGTAGTGATTAGACAAGCTTTAGCGAGGATTCAATTTGACATACTGAAAAAATTGATGTTTGCTTTTATGTTTTTCTGTTGGTTCTCCACAGGTCAAACGGCTACAGCTATCAACGTCAAACTTTTTTTCATTATGGTTCCTCATCTAATTTAGATCTGTATAGTTGGTGGCATTATCGGGTGGTAACTTTTATTTTTATGAATTTTAGACATTTCAAAATACCCGTTAGAATAACACAGCGGAAAAAAAAGGAAAATATTTTCATTTTCCAAAAAAATGAAATTTCCGTGAAGTTGAATTACATTTTGATACACATTTCTGGAAATTTTCATCTTGATCGGGTCAGCCATTTTGGAGAAAAAACATAAAATGTGCTAAATTGGTAATATTTGAAGCAGTTTTTACCCATACTATTACCGTATTGTCCCGAATATAAGCAGAGGGTTTTTCTCGAAATTGCGAGTCCAAAAGTCACCCTCGGCTTATATGCGGAACTCGGCCTAAAATCGGTCAAAAACACGTTTTTCTCTAAATATGATTACGTGCACTACACATGCACATTCTTAACAATGGAATCAACTTGAAACAGCAAAATATTGCACTAAAAACACGTTTAATAAATGTTTTATCATGAAGAAGCACGATTTTCCCAATTTCGAACATTTTCATTTGACGCATAGAAATAAACATAGGCACGTTGAGCTGTTAGCTGCATTGTCTTGTCAGACCTTGACGAGTGGGCGGGCCATATGACGATCGCGCGTCATCGGCACTAGCCAAGTACACAATCGTGAGGCCCCTCTCAACGGTTTCTCACACGCAGTTGGCATAGCTTCCTCACGTGCGCAATACGAAATTGACTAAATTCTAACTCGGAAGAGTGATGATTCAAGTGGAAAGGAGATAAACCCTTTTTTCAATTGTTGATATGAAAGTTTGGGGGTAGGCTTATATTCGGGACAATACGGTACTATCCGCTCGTCTAACAACGCATCTATGGTGTTTTCCTAGTTTTAATGAATATAGAATTAAATCTTGGAAAGTTTTACTCATCTAGGTGTATCTACAGCCTACATATTAGTACACAGAAAATGAAAGATAATGCAGATTAGGTCACGTGATCATTTTACGACAGTCACAAAATACAGGAAATTGCACACTCCTAAAATTCTACATTTGTTCATCAGATTACGTTGTTTGTCTAGGTAGGCCTATATTGTTTTCAATTTTTTTATTCAATTGTTTTCATATGAATTTGAAGTTTTCCAAATTTGTTTGAAAATAGATACGGGAGAAAAGAGGATGAAGAAAGAGTAGAAGAGAAAGTCAATGTTTTTTTTGCTCAACACAACTTTTGAATTGTTTATAATTCCTTTACAATTTACCATCACTATAATTTTTACAAATCATGACGTTTCAAAATAATAAATGCACGAAAGTGTTAATTTCAAACTTTGAATGCAGTGAAAAGAGAAAACAGTACATGTCTCTATTAATACGAAAGTAGGGTGAGATCCGGGACTCACCGGCCTGGCTCTTCCTGTAGGACGCCTCCTTGATCCAGAGCTCGGTGGCCTTCTTCCAGTCGGCCGGGACCTTCTTGAGCCAGACGGCGTGCGGGTCGGGGGGAGGGGTCAACGCCCTCAGCAGCAGCGGCGCGGCCTTGCGGCATGACTCGCGCCACGTGCTCGGCTCCTGCAGGCACACGACGCAACGAGCGTTACACACACGCGACGCAACAAACATTACTCACACATGGGAATTTTCAGGGAAAATATTTTTCTACTTATTTAGGCCTACACTCACTAGAGTATGAAAAAAGAAGGTTACGAAGAAATAAGAAACTTCACCAAACTACACCCAAAATTTAAGTAGGCTTCCTACTTAAAGTTTTGGTTTCAATTCAATTGCAAATTTACAAAAAAGTCGAAGAGAAACACATCAATTGAATTTTCATAAAAATGGTGTTCACCACCGGGTTATGTCTACTCCTCATCTGGCGCCTGCATTTTCAGCTGCTTTCAAGTCTTTGAAATTCTTAACTGACTTCACTCTTTTACATCTCAATTATTCTGAATATATGAATTGGGTAAAAGGGAAAGAGAGAAAGAGCCGTTGATAGAGGACATAGGGATGAAGTAACACAAGATTTTGATGTTTCGGCTGTTGTCTTTATCAATGTAGAGTAGGTAATCTATATTCTGAATATAGCGTTTATATCGCAAATACGTTGAAAAATAGCGGAATCAGACTTTTGTAGCGCCTTGTCGCCTGTTCAAAAACATGACCAAACAACATAAAATGTATTGAAACACTTGAAAATTTCATCGCTTTTATAGCAATTGCTAATTTTACATGTCTCTACACATCGATATATCGAATATCAACTGGCAACCCTAGTATATTCACTCATCAACATTGGCCTGGTCCGCCGTACCTTCTGCGACCTCTTGAGCAGCAGCGTTGCCAGGTGCAGGCAGAGCTGCGCCTGATGGTGGGCCAAGAACTCCTGGTGGTAGGCCTGCCAGGAGGGGGGCGGGGCGTGGAGGAACGCACGGTGCAGCGCCTGGTCGTACAGGAACACCTGCGACAACAACAGATCACATTCTTTTATTCTTTTTATTCAACATTCATCACTATACAAACAGATCACATATACAGTGAAACCTCTATCTATCGTTTTTCAAGGGACCAGGAAATTAAAAACCATCCATGCAGGAAAACGATCCATCCAGGAAAATTCAACATCGATTGTATGGAAGTGGGGTGAGAAAAAATTAATGATACAAGCAGGAAAACGATGGATCTGGGAACGATGCAGAGGTTTCACTGTACTCAGATGCATTACACAGAATACACAGAATTGAATTTACATTACAGTACCAGTACTTAGGAAAAAATAGGTGAAATAGACCTAATAGAACTAATGAATAATTGTAGTAGGCCCTAATGAGAATAACTAGAATTTTGTTACCGGTATCTTAAATGCTTGAAATAATGAAATCACTTCAAGCAATTCGATTTTTCTTTTCAATGCTGCTTAACGACCCCATCAAGAGCTAGGTTATACGGGGGTACGAATGAGCGGGCGATAATGAAACAATGAACTGATGATGATGGGTGAAAGGACGTTTACAAAAACCCATGCCTATGCGGGACTCGAACCCACGCCCGACCTGCCTTCAGTTTCTAGCGCAGTGCGATAGTTGACTGAGCCACATGGGTGGCTACCTTGAAATACCAACAGCTAGCATTAATAGCTAGCATTCGAATCAGATGCTGGCCAAGCCGAAGCAGTAGATTCAGAAAAAAACTTATCTACGAGCCTACCATTCCTTACTTCATGGAAGCTTACCGTCTCAAGAAAATAACAGTTGTAGGGCTAGTGGTGGCTGGTGGGTGGTCGAGGCACGATTCATTATTTATTCATACCATTTTGTAAATAATTTAAACTCAACAACAAATTTATTTATGACATTGTTTTACTCGCCCTTAGAGGATCTTTACAAATTGCAAGACATCATCTTCACAGCCTTCAGCATTGATTTTTTTTCGTCTCATTTCATTTTTTGTTCCTTTGTTGTTTATTCAAATATTGTCAGTTGTATTCATTCACTTTTTTCCTCATTGTTAGCTGTATTTATTCACTTCTTTCTATTTTTCAAGATATCATTATTATTTTTCCATTTTTGATTACAACTATTCCTAGATTTAAATAACTCATGTTTTGTTTCTCATTCTATTGTTATTTTATTACTCTTTCAAATATTTTATCATGGTTATTTTTTATATTTCAATTAATTGATTTTTATTCTGTGTTCTCTAAGCAATCGTATGTGTAGAAGGCAGACTTTTATTCATTAAAGATATATATATATATATATATATATATATATATATATAAAAAAAAAAAATAGTAAATGAAAAATAGAAATGTTGCCTCGTTGAACAAGCCGTGTACTGACCACCTGCACGCAGTCCTGTGCGTTGGGCGTCTGCTCGAGCGCCAGCCCGGCCGCCCGGTCGAGAGCGCTCACATAGCTGCGGTAGAACTCCCAGTCGAGCTGCGCGCAGTTGGCCGCCTCGTAGCGCGCACACACCTTGCGCACGCACTCGTACCACGGCAGCGAGTCGACGAATGCGCACTTCCCCTCCACCTGCACCGCGTGCTGGTATGCGTCCCCCTCCCGCCCCCCCTCCAGGTACAGGCTCAGCAGGCGGATACGCAAGTGCACGTCGGTCGGCCGCGCCACCATCTCCGCTGCAACGCCAAACCAGCTCAAGGTCATTACTACAGTAAACCCTCGTTTATTCGAATTCCAAGGGACCCCAAAAATCAAAATTCGAATTGAAAAAATTCGAATTATGAGAAAATGATTTTGTTTGTATAGTACCGTATAGTGTGCATGAGAAATTGTTTTTTGTTTGTATGGTATATAGTGTGCGTGTAAGAGGCACACGTGGGGATCTTTTGACAGCCTTGTGTTTATCTTCAAGTGAAGTGTGAAGTGATTTATGCTCAACAAAGTGTGGATGAACACCATATGTTATCATGTCACTCATTAGGAAATACTTATCACAGTCAGTTCACACGTTAAAAGAGTCAAATTACTGAATGTAAAGTAAAAAGCAATGTAGAGAGAAAAAAATATAAATATTGGAGCCTAGAATGAAAGAAGGAATCAGTGATCTCTGCAGCACTAGCTGGCTGATTTATTTACAATCAATATATTCACTCTGTCAATCAAATAATTTTAATTGAAAAATAAAGATGGGCCTCAAATAAATTATTGGGAAAGTAATTTTCTTCAACAGCAACACAGAGTAGTCAACTTTTCAACGGACATGAGCATATCTTGACTAATGTCCTGCGCTGGATAAGAAGTCCTTTGTCGTAAGAATAACCCACCCACCTTGCGCCTCTCATCCTGCTGGCTTGTGCTGACACAGCAAGTCAGCTGTGACGTGTCGAGTGCGTGTCGAGCGGTCGGGACGCCCGACCGCTCATGAGTAATAATAGGGAGTTCGAATTACAGACGATTTCACGTAATAAAATATTTGATTGTGACACCCAATTTTTTGCTGAAATTCGGATTAAACAAACATAAAACAATAATAAAACAGAAGTTCGGACTCATGATCAGTTCGAAATCCGAAACAATAATTCGAATTACCAAAATGAATTAACATTGATATCCCTATACCAGAGGCCGGGGTCATTTCTCTAGTTCGAATAAGCGCGAAATTCAAACTAACCGAGTTCGAATTATCGAGGGTTTACTGGACTGATATCCAATATATATATATATATAAGTTCTCTATATTCTAGACTGATTGGTCCAATAAAAATGCTCAAAAGTAATCAGTAAAGTTGAGATGTAGTCAACTGACATTATATATCATGTTTTGAAACTCTGGAGCATTTTCATTGCTCACCGGACATGTTTAGAAAAAACATAATTGAAGAAATAGTGATTCAGTTTGTTAATCGTTCAAAGCAATACCGTGGTTAAAAACAATATCACACAGATTATAAAGTTGTATTCAAATTTTTTGATCAACAGTTGCAACGGAAACTTTCACTGAACATCCATGAGATATATATATATATATATATATATATATATATATAATATAAATATATAAATATTATATATATTATATATAGATATATATATATATATATATACATATATAATATAATATTACAATAATATATAAAATATTCATCATATATCATTCAAATCATAATATATATATCAATATATCAATATATAATTAAATTAATATCTATACAAGCTCATTTTTATATATATCGATATATATATATATATAATCAATATACTATATAGTTCATATATATCGAGGTATTACTATGATATCCAATATATATATATATATATATATATATATATGTCCAATATGGCGTAAGTTTCCCGGTGTGTAACGGGTTGTGAAGTTAGTGTCGAGACACAAATATGTAAGCCTTTTTAACGATGAGTAACGTATCTCGTTAACATAGATCTACGCTAATTCAAACTCTCAGTCATGAAGCATATTCAGAGACAGATGTTTCTGGTCCGCCGAGAACGACAAGAGTGTTTCCGAGTGACTCACATGTGACGAGCTTCTCGACCTTGTACAAGTCCTCCTCTCCCCCCGCCGTCAGCAGGTACTCCTTCAGCTTGAATACGGTGGGGTGGTGGGGGAACAGTTCCGCGCCCCGGTCGCACCAGTAGCGCGCGCGACCCACGTCCGCGTGCGCGGCAGCGTCCGTGACCACCAGCAGGTCGCACACTGAAACATGACGAGACGCGGACATTAGGGGTGTTATAGATTTGGATGGGGCGAACGAATAACAAGAATAAACAGCAAATGAAACAGGTATATTCTCAATTGACACAATGTTACACACAATACACAGTTCAGCTGTGAGAGCCCAATGTTGGCTGTCCAACTTCCCAGACTCGAGTCAATGTGGGGGTAGCGCTATTTCACTACCTACCCCTGCCTAACCCTAATGACACTCTATCCTAAATATATCTACCCTACCGCTATGCAACATCTATTCTACAATTATTGCTATCCTTATCTAAGACGTGCTGCTATCTATCACTATTCTACCTAACCTAGTTACCTAACCTAACAGGGGGGTTCAGTTCCGCGCCCCGCCCCGTCTTGGTCGCGACAATATAGAATAGGCCTACTTGCTAAATCAAGATGGACGTCAAACTGAGCAATAATTTGCAGGGTATGAATAGTTTCGGTTGAAGACCTACATAATATGTAAAGTTCAAATCAAGCTGTCATTTGGATTATTGTAAATTTTCGATTTCTTGAAAAATTATTTTTTGGTGGTCCTTATAAGTTCTTAGCCTATAGAAGAAAGAGTTTTTGAACATTAATAGAACTTTACTGAATGTGCTGACGTCAACTGTAGGTGGGGCCAGTACTCCTTCGTACTGTTCTATTTGAGAAGTAAATGATTGAAGATGTTGGAAAATTTCATTGAAAATTGAATAAATTTGCATTGAAAATCTTCAACCCATCGAAACTATTCTGAAAATGTTCCAACGTCCCGTCACCAGTTGTGACGTCCTTTAAAGTTCCAAGTATTTGTCTGACCTTTGAGCACGAGGTCGTTCTGCTTGCCGTCCAGCTCAAGCGAGTACTTGTACTCATCCAGTGCCTTCCTCTTCTGTCCGAGCGCCTCGAGAGCCTCTCCGAGCAGCTTGTGTCCGGCCGCCGCGTCCTCCTTGACCAGTAGGTAGCGGCTCACGAACCTTCGACACGTCTCGTAGTCCCCCACGCCGTAGTACAGCCGCGCGAGGTTGAAGCACCGCAGGTTCCTCTGTAACAACAGTCCGTGTCTCTCACTTGCATCAAATAGGCCTACCCAGGTCAGGTGCGGATAATGCATTACCCGGGTACCCGCAATATGGAAAATAGAATATAGACCCTAACCAAAACAAGAGCAAGTAATATTACTGTGACACTGAGCATCGCCAATTGGTGTTGGATTTTCGATTTTTTTGTATTCACTGAAAGATCTTATTTATGTATTTCAGAAAAAGTTGCGGGAGGTTGAGAATAGTTGGTTTTTATAGTTTTTAAACTCACTTGAATCTGATGGTTTTTTCATGTTGTTTGGGAGGGGGTTGCTGGAGGGGGTGATTTATGTTGGTTAGGTTAGTTGGGGAGGTTGATGCCGTTGGGGGAATTTGCCGTTGTAGTACCGATTTGGGGGGAATTGGTGAAAACCCCCACAATTACCCCACGGTAATTGAAAACCCCGCTTTGTGAATCTGGGCCAGCCGGTCAAAATTCGCCGTCCTCCATAGCCTATTTTGTTGAAAAATGTCAACACTTCTAACACTAAATCTCTAATTGTTTCACTAATCTACTGGACTATAGTGACTAGAAACTGGATCCGCCCTAGAACTACAACCTAGGCTCTAGCATTGGCAATGGATCTAGGCCTTAAAACCAAGACATAGTAGCGTCGGAGGTTTTGTATTATAGGCCTAGACCTTGAGCATTAATGCCTTGGGAGGCGCTATTTCTACGCTGCTTACCTCATGTTCAGTTTTTAGATTGCGGAAAACATCATTAACGTGGCGATCCACGTCCTGTTTCGAACGAAACATTCTCGTTTAATGAAGTCGAGCTTTGCCTATGCGAATAAGTTGATACATATTTCAATTAATTATTATTATCACTAGTTATATGCACAATGCAATGTACACAACCATACGCAGTCTCACGAAAACGCCGGTGTAGCAAATGGTGATGGTGTACCAAATAGGCCTAAATGCAGAGCGCGGTCGCGGGCAACCAAGGCCTTCTATATTATATTATATTATTATATTATATTATATTATAGAAGGCCTTGGGTCAGCGCGGTGTGCAGGGGTTATTAATTTTGACAGGATAATTCTTTTCAGAATTTAGAACGATCGATATCATAGAATAATTGTTTTAAAATTTTCATATTCTGTAGAGTGATTGTTTCCAGATTGTATCGTATCACAGAATAAAGAAATACTTTCTTTATTCCATGATCGTACGTCGACCGCGCGAATCCCGCGAGTTCAGTGTGCAGCACACACGGTCGAAACTTCGTTCAGTTTCCGCCAACCAAAGATCATGATCAGTGCAAAAGAGTATATAGTCTTCATTCTGTACGATCTTTGATTCAGTCGGTTTTGGACTTTTGGCTAGATCTGGGAATGTCTGGGAGAAGGCCACGGTGGAGAAGGCATTGGTTGAAGGGAGTTGTGAAAATGTGATCATAAAGTTGATAATATTTATACTTTTGGGTGTAGAGACTCGGTAATCGAAAGTAATGGGAAGTATTACACACTTTTGCAAAAGGTGATATTTCTCGTTTATGACTTAGGTAGGGCCTAGAGTTTTTACCACATTATATTGATGTGGGCAAGGCCTCCTGTCATTTACAATGGAGTCGGCTAAGTTTCTTCTAGGTCTCAGTAGGCCCAGGCAAATACTAAACCTTCGTTTGGGCTTTTAGCCCTAGCCTCGTCTGCTTTGGCATGACATAGACTAGTGTATATTCAGTAACCAGGAATATGGAAACTAGGTCGAGAAGTAGACCTAGGCTAAGAAGTGTCGTTTTAATTTGTGTTTTACTGGCTGTCAGCGGCATCGTTTACTTCGGTTATTTTTGTCCTGATCAAGTATGTGCTCTAACGTCTCGGGAAACAAGTTGGACAGACTGGACGTTTCGTTTTCCAATGCGTAATGATAACGTTGGAAAACAATTGAGTCAAATCAACACTAAAGTTTCGAGTCCTGGCTTGAGCTATGATGATGTATTGAACGAAAACTTTCAATTTGATATGAATGCTCACGATGTCATGGTGTTTCTACATATTCAAAAGACTGGAGGTACATCTTTCGGACGACATCTAGTGCGTGATCTCGATTTAGAAAGACCTTGTACTTGTCAGAGAAAACGGAAACGTTGTTATTGTTTTCGACCAAATCGTAACGAGAACTGGTTATTCAGTCGTTATTCTACTGGTTGGAAGTGTGGCTTGCATGCTGATTGGACAGAACTCACTAGCTGTGTTGATATCGAACTTGATAAAAATGAAGGTGAAACAGTGAAGCGCAGATATTTCTATATAACGTTGTTGCGAGAACCGATAAGTCGGTACTTGTCGGAGTTTCGTCACGTCCAGCGAGGAGCCACTTGGCGTAACTCGAGGCATTGGTGTGGTGGTCACGCAGCAACGCAAGAGGAGCTGCCGCGATGCTATCCGGGAGAAACTTGGAGAAATGTCACGCTGGAGGAGTTTGCAAAGTGCCCCTACAACCTTGCTGCTAATAGGTGAGCCATAACGTTAATATTAATCTGGATCTCATTGCCTTAATTTACTTTGATTTAACGGAAGTTATTTAGTTAGGCCTGAAGGTTAGTTACTGGTAATTATTCGCTCATTTCCATCCAGCAGCAAAAAATACAAAGTGATGAGTTGAAACTGTCGGGTTATTAATTAATATTAGATTGGTACCACGTAACAGCATGCGTGTCCATCAAGAGGCTTTACCGTGGTAGGCCTACTTTTGTACCATTGTTATGTCATTGTTCAATGAAGCAACGTGGGTAGGTAAATTATCATAGAGGCCTATATCCTTGTGTTGTGAGGCTTGCGTGACCATGTGGCAAGGCTTGCGTTTGACCGCGTGACCGTGTTACAGGCAGACGCGGATGCTGGCGGACCTGGCGCTGGTCGGCTGCTACAACTCGAGCTTCATGACAGCGGCGGACAGGGACCGTGTGATGCTTGCCAGCGCCAAGAGGAACCTGGCCGCAATGGCCTACTTCGGTCTCACCGAGCACCAGAAGGTACGTCCTACGTGCAAAGCCAAATACAAGTATTTTGATTATAACATTCGTTATCTGTTCTTTCTGTAAAATTACTAATTAATTAATCACTCCTTATGAAATAGAGATTAGAGAGATGATTCTAACAGGCGTAGCAGGAAGACAATCCTGACAAATCACAGTATTACTGCCACGCCCGTTTAGAATTCTCTACAGTTTTATATTTCATAAGGAATGATTAATTATAGAAATTTTAAAAGATAGCCAACAAAAACATAACGTTGCTCGCGCTCAAACGTTGCTAAACGTCCACCCCCCCTGCAGGTGGACCAGTACGTGTTCGAGGAGACGTTCAACCTGCGTTTCGCCGTGCCGTTCGAGCAGCATAACGTGACGCTGTCCAGCTCGACACTGAACGTGATCCGGCCGGAGCAGGTGGACCGCGTGCGACGGCTGAACGCGCTCGACCTTGAGCTGTACGCGTTCGCGCGCACACTCATGTACCGCCGGTTCGTACGGCTCCGGGCGCGGGACAAGGAGTTCGGGGAGCGGTTCGCACACCTCGGGGAACTGCACGGGCGGCGCGACGACGCCTTCAACTGGGACCAGGTGATCGACGCGGACGACAACGTCACGGACAACTGAGCCGGTCGGAGGCGATTTGAGGAGGTGTCTTCTTTTTTTCTGTCAGCGTTGAAATGTTGTATGATGTCGACGTTTTGATGGTGCGGTACGACAGAGTTCTCCAATGCCTTCGAGGTGGTAACGTAAAACCTCTTTAGTGAGTTTTTCTTCAGAATATTTTTTGATCCCATCCATGTTGAGTGGATACTTGAATAGTAAGTTCTTCACTCTATCAAGTTTTGTAGTCGTCCCCAGTAAAACATACTAAAGAGGTTCCACTGTATACGTTAGAACGATTCAACTTCAATCCTATAATTTTCAGAGGTGGCTAAAGAAATCTGTGAACCTATGAAAATATTGGGATCAGAATTTCGAAGAGATCTGATGTCTACTTGTTTTTAAGAGTGTTTGTATGTTGTACGGTTCCAAAGTTATCGCCAGAAGAGTGACATTTGGTAAATCAAGCCGCATGCGTTCGTAACGTTGCGCTGCGTCTAGTTGAGTGTCGGTGTGTAGGTCGATCTTTAGAGAAACAGTGAGGTGTCTGAATGCTGCAACCAATCTTGTTCAACCATCGGCGTTCGACTGACTTCCGTTTGATCTCTCGAGCGCAAGCGGCATTTGACTGACCTCCGTTTGACCTCTCGTGCATACGCTGCGATTGACTGACCTCTGTTTGACCTCTTGTGCATCTGTCGCGTTCGGCTGACCTTCGTTTGACCTCTTGTGCATGTGTCGCGTTCGGCTGACCTCCGTTTGACCTCTTGTGCATGCGTTGCGTTCGTGTGACCTCCGTTTATATAACAAGAGATGTTTGTGTTTGTGATGCTGATAGACAACCTTATGTGGATACAAGTATAATTGGCAAGATTAACTGGAAAATGATTATTTTTTAAATTTTGATACTTGGAAAATGTGTATTAAATAAACAAGCCGTGTTGCTGCTCGATTTTTGGGGCAAATATGATTTTATTAATTCTTTTGGAAACACGGAAAAGTCACTATTTTCAATGTTGTCGTTGTTAGTATATATAGATAACCAGTCATATTGAATAGATCTTAAAATCTAGACACGCAATGTTTTCAATTTTTTTATTGAATTCCGTTTTTTCACTCCAACAAATCAAAATTCATTCGATTATCTCATTTGATAAGGATTATCTCCGAGTGTGTACACTTTGTTCAGTTGCCTGTCGTACTGTCAACTCGGTGCAATAGATAAGTTAATAATCCGCAAGCTACCGGAAGGCTTTGTTGATTTATTGGCCCAGATAGGCTTGTTGTGTCAACACGGTGCTGTTTGCTCTGCTTATCTCGCCGTAAGAGAGACTTCCATGTTGGCCCGTATCCCCCTTCAGCCACCGCTACCTGCGTAATACCGGTCCACTGTATTGGATCTTACCCATCATGATAGATATACTATAACCACACACTAATGTTTTTTTTCATTTGATGCACGTAATTTGTTAATCTAGGCCTAGTTTAAATAGTTGACTGCTTGTTTTTATATCTACAAAATGTTTTTATTTCGTATAGGCGTAATAGCATGATTTTTTATTTTACGTATTGATCTCATAAAACTTTAGTCGATTTTATGTATTTTTATTGAGGATGTATAATTTTGCTGGGCAGTGGTAGTTTTGATTCTGTCTATCTTTGGTACCGTAAGTTTATGCCGAATCGAGAAAAAGTACTAAAACTTTAATTGGTATTTATTTGTTACATTTTGTAGAAGTATAAACCCAAGATTTTTAACTAATAAAACCTGGCTGGACTAAGTTTGTAAAATGAATGGGTTTTTACCAACGGTGAAGCTAAATCAAGTTATGCTGACATACCGTTCGATGTAAGTTTATGAACTTTTAGGGAATATACCTCCTCAGCCATCACCCAACAAATCAATGTTTCAATTATTATCTGTTGAGACATGGAAACATAGCATCTATTTTTTTTCTTTTCATAGCATTTATAAATTTGGAAAATAGCACTTTTGGGCATCTACTATTTTGAAATATATATAGTTTTGTAGTGCAATAACGTCTTGTAGCATAACAATCAACAACAGCATGATTCCGGTAAAACCATTATATAACGCACAATAGGTATTTAAGAGAAATGCACCAATTGATGTTTTTGGAAAATTGTAGCCAACACCAGGCTAAACCTATACCTCATCTGCCACCTACATTTGCAGTTGAACTTTTGTTCTCGGAATTCTTCAACAGACTTCACCCTTTTACTCCTCAATTGATAGATAAGTTTGCAAAAAATAGCATCTATAACGCTTTTATTCTCAAGATAGCTTTTATATTGCTAATATGTTGAAACAAAGTGGAATAAGATGTTTGTAGCACTATCCCGCCTTTTCAGAAACAGCACGAAACAACATCAAATGCATTGAAACATAAAGAAATAGTAGAAAAACATGTATCAAGTCATTTCTAGATTTCATTGCTTCTATGGCAATTGCTATTTTTACATACATATCTCTATCTCTAATGGCGATTAATAATTCATACAAAACGGTTTTCAATTCATTTTCCATTATCTCTGACCCTTTAACTGGCAACGCAGCGAGATGCGTGTAGGTCAGAGGTCAGTGACCCGAGCGGTGACCTTCGAGCGGAGGTCAGTCGACCACAGATAACAATTACCAGACATATCCAGGCTCTCTGCACATTCTACGTACAATCGGGAAACTTGTTGTTTTCTCGTACGATTGTAATCGATGAAAAGTTGCGAACTTAATGTATTAATTATCTAGCAGACGAGTACGTATAGTATGTTTAAGAGTGTGAAGTAAGCGCCCGTTGTACTTGCGTAAACCCGCTACCGGTAAAAACGCCTATGTGCATTTCTCTACACTCAATGTTCTAATATATTCGGATTTATTTTTGGACTTGTGTAAAACATTTCTAATCAAATAACTATTATAGTATTTGCCTTGGCGTAAGTATTTTAAGTTGGTGTGTACAAACTGAATGAATGTTAATTTTATAAAGGTCAGATTGCGGCATAGCAACGTACCAATAATATATATTATTTATATATATATATATATACCTGAAAATGCAGTTTTCTCGTAGATCTTGGTAGCCTCTGGAGTATGAAGCCATTGCTCGTTTCTAAACACTTACAGTGTGATCTCAATGCATCTCACATCCATCGTTTTACCGCTTCTATCATTTATTTTATCCCACCCCACTACCATATAACCAGTGTTGAATTTTCCTGGATGGATGGTTTTATTTTTCTGGTCCCTTGAAAAACGATGGATAGTGGTTTCACTGTAATATTATTTATTTGTCTACAACTCACTTTGATATTTGCAGACTTCTTGGCTAAATTAGGTTAGGTTAGGTTTAGCTTGACGTCATAACGCCAGATGAAACATGACGTGACGATGTCAAAACAAACAAATCTGTATCTACTCTACTGTGACAAAGGCAACAGCCGAAACGTCTAAAATCTCGTGTGTTTTTCATCTCTCTGTTCTATCAACGGCTGTCCGCCACGATAAGTAGGCCTATCTACTAGTGAAGCTGCTGTTCTCTCTTTCCCTTCCACACAATTCATATAAATCTGAACTTTTGAGTAAGTTAAAATGGATAAAATACAAAAATAACATACATGCAATGGTTTCATTCAATAGTGTGAACCAAAATCTAAAAACACATTTTCAGGTTTGAAAAATTATTAGTCATAAATGAAGCTTTACAGTGAAACCTCTATCTAAATCTTTCAAGGGGCCGGGATATAAACATTCATGCCGAACAGTTTACCGTTGCATGGGAGAACTTGAACAGTAGAAGCAATCAAATGATGCATCGAGGTTTCACTGAGCTTCACGTTGACCTTGCTGACCTTGGGATGTAGGTCTATGTGACGACATTTAAGGCCGATTCACAATGCAACGCTAACATTAACATGAACACTAACATTAACATGAACATGAAACAACTGACTGTTCATAATAGAAAAGGACATCAACGTTAACAATAACCAACAGCCAATCAGAAGTCTAGATTTTACGCGCCGATTCCACTGCCACCTCACACGACTACAAGCGATCGAGTCTAGGCAGTCGTTTTACTGTCACACTCGTTTTACTCCGCTACTAGTCGTTGTTATTCGGAAATTGAAGGATTCTGCTTGACCGATTCTTACATTTCAACAATAACGTCAGCATGAAAGCTTGGAGCTTGCAAGGTTTCATGTTAATGTTAGCGTTATTGTTAGTGTTGGTTGTGAATGGACCAACGCCATCCCATAAAGCAAACATTTCTCGCGTTAATGCTAGTGTTACGCGTTAATGTTAGCGTTGCATTGTGAATGGGCCTTTATCACACCGCTGGGAAACGGTTCAAACACCAACTGTGGTTTTCGACAAAAACAATTCATCACTGTCGAACAGTCCAAAACGGTTTGGATGAACAGGCCTTAATTTTAAACCAAAACAAGGCGGTGTGTATAAACGAATATGGCCGCCGTTTTTCGTTTGCCAAACAGATTTGACCAAACGATTCTGGGTATCGTTATTAACGTGAAATATTTCAGCCGTTTTGGGCTGAACCGTTTACCGGGCCCGTGAGAAACGTGGTCCATGATATGGTAATTCCATCTCGGCTTGAGTCGTTACACAAGCTTTATTACATGACAAACAAATCTCAAGCCATTCAAACCCACACACTTGACAAGGTCACGTACAAACTGTTTCATTTTACAAAATAACCATTTATAAAGTTCCGTGTTTGTTGCCGCTTAGAAAATCGAGAGATTTTTTAATTTTTCATCTCAGCCTCTTTTTGCCAGTAAAAGTTGCAGGTATGCTATTGGGGTTTGAACTCAAGTAAAGTAGATGGAAAAGCGCGCAAATTGTGGCAATGGCATTCAGTAAAAATGTACCATTGCTCGTAGTTTGTTGTGAATTTTGTATTCTGTTGTGACTTTTATTGTGGATAGGTTGATATGGTTCAAGTCCCTTTTGATTGCCTGTCAATAGAGTTACTAGCCAATATGAATCAAGGCAGCTAATAAACAGTGCAATATTCTCTGTTGTTGAGATCAGCTGCTTGTTTTGCCACCACTAGGCCTAGTTCATTCCAACAATGTTATAACCGTTATATTTCACTTCGAGCATAACTTAATAATGTAATAGTGCGGTACATCGCATTATGTGACAAAATGTTAATTCTTTCCTAGGATATTGTTTTAATCTTGTAGATTTTGGTTCATTCTATTGAATGAAGTCTACACATGTCAATATATATTGTATTTTATTAGTTTTTAAATTACTTGAAATGTAAACGTTGGTCAACGTAGGTTAGAAAGCCACGTAAGAAAGCTTCTCGTCATGATACTGGAACGAAACCTAACCTAACGATATGTATACTAAGAAATGCACGTTTAAGTGCGTTGAAAACTAATAAAACACAAGAAATACATATTCTTTCAATCGATGAAACCAAGATCTTCGAAAATAAACAATTTCCGGGAAGGAAACGAGTTTTGCGATGTGATCTACTACAAGTTTAACAATAATGATAATAATAATATTAATAGCAATGATGACTTTTTTCTGTATAGAGCATTTAACAGGGTTTTTAATTTAGCTTAGCGTCAAGTGGAATAGGTTTAAGTGATCACCAGCGTGACATGATATATTATTGTGATATTTTACTGTATGTTATTATTGGCAGCCGACATACAGCGGTGCAAGTACCCAAACAACTGGCTCGAGCCCATTCCCCTTACCAAACTATTCGCGATGACGACTTCTATCCTCGTCAACAGGGACAAGCATTTGGGGTGAATAAAAATACCCAATTTTCGTTTTTAAATTGCTAAAAGGGGTGAATTGGCATGTAATATTTTTACAAAAATCGTTTTTATTTGTGAAATGGCATTTGCGGAGTTCTTTTCACCTTATTTTGTGAATTTGCACTGATTTTGGTTTACAGACTTTTATAGGATTTAATGGTAAATAATTACCATTGTGTACTGTTATTTTGAATTATTTACTGGCCAAAAAAATTGCGTTTTTGTAATATTTGCGACTAAAAAGACGTAATCGCGGAAAACGTGATATTCTCGAAAATAACTACGGGTTTTTTGAACTCGGGAAGCCCTGAAATGTAGACACATTGAAGAAAAAACACTTTACAAACAATTTGCTTTTATCGGTAAAACACCAAATGCTTGCCTCTGGTCATCAATAATACGGTCCAGTCAATATCTCATCGAGGTAAATAACTAAATACAGTGTATGTACGTTGAACCGTCTTTTTTTTTTTACCAAATTATTAGTGTTTTTTTGTTCATTGTTTTTCCCTATTGAATGGAGCCAGGGTTCGTAAATGTTTGTTGTATTCCTATGGTTTGTAAACTCTCTTTAACCTCCATATTCCTTCATTTTGATATCGTTACATTGGGTTTTACATGCGATTGTGATATGACGCTAACCCTACTTAGCTCCCGAACCTGTCTTGACCTTGAGGGGTCACATTCCTGTACGTGGTGACTGTCATAAGTGATCACCTGACCTAACCGTCGTATCGTTGATACTCGATTACACTTTCAGTGAATATATAAAAGAGAGTAAACTTCAATTGATTGTATTTTATGTTTACTAAAATTGCTTTACTAAATACCACTCGTTATATTTTACCGTCCTCTATATTCATAAATAGAACGTTGGAAGTTACGACAGTTTAGATGAGTGACCACTTTTAGCTGTGTCAGTCTACAGGAATGAGGCCCTTTCATGTTCAACAGTATCCAAACCTAATAGAAAATGCCAAAAACTTACATCTCCCCCAACTTCATTCAATTCAGTGAAACAGAATGAACAAAATATCAATTTCGGGGAAGGGGGGGGGGGGGGGGGTTATGCAAGATTACCGTCATCTGTTTATCTATTGTTATGTACTTTTTTAATCGTTGAGAAAATTTTCCACAGTAATGCTGCATATCTGTTATTTGTTAGATAACCGTGGGTTAGTTGACCGCACGTGATTTTAGTGCCATTCTTCACGGTAACGTATGTCCTATTGAATGTATACCAACTCCTTAACGCAGCGTTAGGGAGCAACTGTCAAGTGCTATAGTAGAATAATCGTATTGATGTGAATATAAATATAGACGGCTCCGTTAGTTACTTCGTTAGCCCGTTGCGTTCCGTCGATGCTATCAGCTGATTCGTGTTCTTGGCTGACTCTTGTTTTACTCACTGCTTTAGGTTTGACAGTTGACGCCAATTATTGAAGGCTACGCAGTGCCAAAGTGTAACGGATGACGGGAACATAAAATCAGAACTGTCCATTCACAGTACGCATACACATTAACGTAGAAAACGAAATAACAGCCAATCAGAATTCAAGTTCATTGACCTTGCAGCCTGGTGACCAGTTGAGGTAGTTCGGTTTACCGCCACTTATCTTGTTGTTCCTACGTTGAAGGTTTCTGATTGGCAGATTCGTATGTCCATATATATATATATATATATTACCGAGATATAGGCCTATTACTCTGCGGCCAGCTAGCGACATATGCTCGTTCCGATTGGGCGGCCATATTGGATGCTAAAAAGCAAGGCCTTCTATATTATGATGTCCTTAGAGCCCTAGAAGGCCTTAGAGGCTAGGTGTTGCTAGCCACGGCCTTCTATATTATTACATCAGGCAATAATATAGAAGGCCTTGTGGTAGTACAGATCTCTATGTTTGTGGTTGCTAGGCTCTAGTTCAAGTTGTCCAATATGGCAGAAACCGGTGTGAAGTTGCTGCCGAGACACAAATATGTACGCCTTCTAAACGTTGAGCAACGTATCTTGGTAAGGTAATATATGTATATATATATATATGGTATGTCTCACTGTAACGTCCACGTGAAAGCTCTGAGCTTGCAGCTTCATCTTGGCGTGTGGTTAATGTTACCGTATCGTTGTTGTAAATAGACCAAGGGCTTCTCTGTTATGGTGAGTTGTATTGTGAATGGACATTAAATTATTCTCGGTAAATCGTTAACACTTTGGATCGTAACCGTTGTTAACAAGGTTATTCGAGCATTAGCAACTCGTTGTCCGGCCGGCTTGGCAGTGCGATTGTTTCCTCGCGGCTACGCATCATGGTTTCACGCGTTAAATATCCCTCGGACCTGGTCCGCCTGGTTTCCGTGCTCTGCGTTGGATAATAAATAACCAGGTCACGTTAGGATAAGTCCGCTGATCGACTGTAATCGATCAAGTTGGAGTTGAAGAATGCTTTCGTTGCCCAAATGCCGACCAAACTCGCTGTTCAGACTTTCGGACGACTTATTGTCGTGACTGTGTTCGTTCAACTGACTTGCTGTATCTCGGCTTGAAGCAATTAACCGCGTAACGGCGTCAACGAAAGAGAAACTTATACTATTTCCATGTAACAGAAGCTCGTCTACCAATTAAATAATTGTAAAAACTTTCGTAATTAATTAATCTCGCTGCAACTTTGAAGATTTCAACGATTTGAAAGATGAAGTTGTGTTTCTTATCGTAAACCTCATGCTGAGAAATCAATAATACCCTAAAAATACTGCATTCATACAATTTCAACATTGATATTTGTGTTTATTATGTTGGTAGACGGCCTTCAAGGGCACGAGTCTAACTCGCCTTACAGTCAATAGTTTCAGCATTGAACATGAAGCGACTGTGGTGCTATCTGGTGGCATCGCTTGTCCGGAAACATTTCAGAAAGAGTATAAATGAATTGCCAGCCGTTTCTCTTTCGTCGAGAGCAATAAGTAATAGTGGTGAGGGTTCATTTCCATGACACTAAATTGTACTTTAATTCGATGTGTAAATTAAATGGATAGAATAAACCGTCCGTAATGCCAATTAAGAATGTATCAAAAGCTGCAATATGATGTATTTAAGCAAAACAAATGTAATTGTAACTTGTTATTAAATGCGGTGTATGTTTTGCAATCGTTCGTCAAGGTAGTTTGCCTCGAATCTCGTTAGATACGTCTCGGATGAGACGGATATTCTCGATCCCGATTCCAGAGACTCGTTGAGAAACTGCGCTATTGAAATATGGTACGCGTTGAACAAATTAAGATTTAACATGTATTCTCTGTTGTGCACATTTATCATCGAGTATTTCTTACAAAGCACATGTAACGTTGTCAACGGTTTCTGCCGCCGCCAATGAACGACACGCTAGCGTGGTCGTCAACGCTTGGTTTGCACAACATACACCTGGACGCCGTCAATCGTACCGGACGGTAACTAAGTCATATCAAGCTGTAAATTGTAGGCCTACAAGTGTAAATAATATTACTAATAGAATAATAAAGACTTAATAACCAATAAATGTATAATTTAGAATTTGAATTTGTTGTTCTGTTCTTTTATTTGTCTGAATATTTTAATCATATCTCCCTCGTATGTCGATAGACTTGTCTTGTACCCATAATGTCTGACTGGCGCAGTTAGCTCAGTGGTAACATGCTCTGGGAGGTGAGGGTAGACCAGGCCTTGGTTCGATCCCTGCCACCGTCCATCCTTGCGTAGGTGAATGCTCGGATGGTTCCTACAATGGTGCCTCCTTCCAACTGTCCTTCTCTTGCCTGAGAAACCTTCGTGCCATCATCTCGCTAATCGGTCATCCGACGCCAATAGATCTTGGTTGTCATTACAAACTTTTTACCATTTTAGTGGCAATGCTGCATGTTCTGACAAGCGGGTTGGGAGAGGAAATTGATAGTGTTCTCAAAACGATACTGTTCAGAATAAGTAGTATCCATCCGTTGTGCCTGGTTAGCTCGGGCAGTAAGACGTCTGCGTAGCGTGCCGGAGGCAGGGTTCGATTCCCACGCCTTGCTTCGTCTTTATTACTTTTTAAATATAATATAAATGCTTTTGGCCGAAGGTTATTGGTCAGGAAGATTTTTTTACCAACCTATATTGGAATTGTTCTTTGTAGCAAATTGCCTTTGACTAACAATAACATTATTGATAGTAAAAGGAATTGCATACGCCTCCTAAGACACGACCGTACCCGCGGTGGAACTATTAATTTCCTCTCACGACACACTCGTGTTCTATGGGCCTGTTTTTAATTTTGTAGTTCTTCAATTGACCACTGGTAGTGCACCTGAAGCTTTTACAGGTTAGTCCACAGCATTTGCCACCAAAATGGTGGACTTCAACTAAATCAACTTGCAAACATTTTCCCTGCTGTTTGCTCAAGGAGTAGGACGAGAAGGACCTTGATCGACCCCTTCCAACCAACACATTAATAACTGTCATGTACACATTACATTTCATAAGATCATATATTTATTATATATTTTAATATTTGAAACTTCTTATCAATCAATTACACAGGCCTAGTCAGTCTGGGAAAATGTAAGAAAATAATCGAAACATTGACAATACGTTCTATCTACGTTTCATTGTTGAATATTATATTTTGAAGTTACAGAAATTGTTACCAGTATTTGTAATAATATGAACTATGGTAATTTCTCAGCTAAATATGTACATAATATTAAATAATGGAGACTAAAGATGACTTAAATCAGACATTTTGTTAAAATCAGTTATATTCTCATAAAGATAAAGAATGGATTAACATTAAACATAGATATTAAAATGACAAGTTATTGATTTAAAGCAAAATGTAAGTAACAAATAAGCACATTCAAGTCAATTTAGCAAAATGTTAGGTTTTGGGACTTTGGAACAGTGTCGTGACAAAGTTTGTTTACGTTAAAAGTATATTCATTCAACGCCAGATTGTGGACTTCTTAACGATTAAAGCACGTAGCCCTACCCTTAATTTCCTATTTTTTAATATGTAGAAGAAAATTGACGTTCCTGTATTTACATCCAATAAAATTACTTGACTATGTTTTACTCTGCTATATATTAGAACCTCTTTAGTAGGTTTCTCTCTAGCACATTTATCACTTTGTTAAATTTTATTTGATCCCAGCTATATGCTCACACAAGTTCAATAGTTCATCAAGTTTTTCACTTGTACAAGATTTTTTAGTCTGGTCCCCTGAAAAACGTGCTAAAGAGGTTCCACTGTATATTAGAAATTAGGAAATTAAAGATACAACCATTGGGGGCAAATGATCACTTACGACCGTCACTAGGTACAGATATGAGAGCTGTATTTTAGATAAAAATGATTTCTACAAAGACTCCCACATCTTCGCTTACGTCGTACCACGTAAACAATCTTGCCTACGTGTAATTGTTAACAAACTCATAGGCCTAGAGAAAGGTATCTTCTATTGATGTCCCAAGTGAGATACAATTCGAAATACTGATTGTTAATTTGCACCACAAATGTTGATGTGAATTTTTCTCCGATGTCCACGAATCTGCATATAGCTGCGTTTCGAGTGAGGTTTGATTTCACCTCAACCCGTTTACAAGCCTACCATAACGATAGTCTTATAGCCATAACTTATATCGTTGTTCTTTCGGTTTCTTTTGGCAACAAATTCAAGATATCAACTTTCAATTCTATTAGCTCACTGGCTTGTATTGTTCTTTATTTTCAACTCGACATCGAAAGCTTGACAAAGCCACTGTTTCCCTATAAAGGCAAAGGATGAAAGTTCAGGATAGTTTGAACGAGGCACCGCAAGGGCGATCTTACCATCTCAAAGAAATAGTTGGATATAATAGATCATTAGACACATTTACAAATTAGAACGATAAGTTAGGAGATGAAGAACAATTGAAAAGTTGCGTTGGGAAAAATGTTTTCAATTTTCTTCCTGAATACACAGTCTCTTTCTTTGTTTTTTCTTCATCGTTTTTTTTTGTTCCTTGCTTCTTCTTTGACTTCACTTGTGTGGGGGAAAATAGAACTTTGGTCTTTTCTCCCAGGTTCACGTTTCTCTAAT
Organism: Brachyptera putata; assembly: GCA_907164805.1. NCBI lineage: Eukaryota > Metazoa > Arthropoda > Insecta > Plecoptera > Taeniopterygidae > Brachyptera > Brachyptera putata. The sequence continues at coordinate 14,757,889 of OU015472.1, read as the reverse complement.
TCTCTAATTCGCATTCTTCTTCCTTAAAAATCTTCCACTCTTCGTCCATTTCTTATTTTTATAAATATTCTCAATTTTATGTAATGGAAATGTGTTTGTTTTATTCAAATTATCATTTTTTACTTGATTATTTAAAATATTTAGTCAGTCATGGCCGAATAAATACATGTTATGTACAACCCAGTATTCACTTCAACAACCGAGGGAAACCACGAAAAACCAACAGCCATTATATTAGCTTATATTGCAAATGGTAAAACCGTTTCACTTTTAGTTTTCTACTGATTCGTGTGGCCGTTACCAGTCTCTGGCGCCGACATTACGTCAGTGTTTCTCAACCTTGTTCTCATGGTTGCTATTTGCTCAACGACCCCACCAACAGCTACCTTATTTGGAGGTATGATTGAACGATGATATAACATTTATATTTACTAAAACCCTGTGATTTTCAACCTAATATACAATTATTACTACAAGATAAACTAATTCTGAGTAAATCTATAAATACCGGCAAATTTAATTAAAGTACTAGAAAAGTGATTGTTTTCATTTCTTTCAATATGAAGTAACGTAGGCCTACATACCTTATATTTACTATTTAGTGACCAATTTTATACATTTCGACATTTTTGTTGATAAAATATAGTAGGGCCTAAGCAAACAAATATGCCAAATGAAAAATAAAATATATCCCAAAGATTAGTTGAAAAATACTTGAAAAGTAAAACTGAGCATAATGTAAACCGCTCTCTTTTACGTCAAAGTTAACATTACACTTTGAAGTGTACGCTTCCCAGACATTTCCTCTCGTAAAACAGCTAAACGGTTGAGAAACACTGCACTGGACTGTATTCAACGACTACTAAATATCAGCGTGATGCCAATCGGCCCGCAACCTCCAGCCGTCACGGTTCTCTTCGCCTCAATCCTCAATCAACTACGACATATTTCACACAACCATCGAGATCGAGTTCTATCCAACGAATAACAGAAAACAGTCTACAAGAAAAACTCTCCATCAAAACAGTAATACCTTTAAAATGTACATACAATACAAAGCGTTGAAAAGAAAAGATATAAAAAGAACGGTATAAGTATGCCTATTAGTTGGTTGGGCAGGTCTTGGTTAGTTGCCCGTCGGTTTGATCTCAGCTCAGTCTTGTCCCGGCCCGTCCCAGCGTTACAGCAGCGACTGCTCCAGCATGATCTTGTCGAACCCGCTGGGCGGAGGATATGTGAACTTGTCTAGAACGATATCCAAGATGGCGCCCTCGTCCACTGGAACACAACGTAACGGCACGACATGTATAGCACAACTATGCGTGAACGAACCTGCCAAGTGTTGTAAATTGGTAGGTTACTGTTTACAAATTACGGTGTAAATTACCAATTGACTGTTATTTACAAATTAGTTGAATTACATAAATTGCACGGTTAATTACAATTGTAATTTACCATAAATTACTGGTAATTAACTGAAAATCACTGTAAGTTACACAATTTTTTCCTGATGATGATTATTGGTTGCTTAACGACCCCACCAACAGCTAGCTAGGTTATACGGGAGTACGAATGACCAGGTGATTATGAAATTATGAAGTGATGATGAGTGAAAGGACGTTTACCAGAACCCATGCCTTCTGTGGGACTCGAACCCACGCCCAACGGTGACGTCAGTTTCTGAAGCTGTGCCTCAGCTGACTGAGCTACCGAGGGCGGCCAATTTTTTCCTTATATTTGCTATTCTTATGGATTCACTTTTGTGCGATTATTTTCAAATGCACTTATTTGCGAATACAGGTATTATACTTTCAATGCACGGTTCAATAGCCGATTGATAAGCCACGCCCCTCTGTAGTCGTCGACTAGTTCTAGTTTACGAACAGCTGTATTTTAATTGTTACCAACCGTAGAGAGCGGGATACACGTTGCCTCTTATCCCCGTCACGGGGCTGTCCACGGGTTTACCGTTGACGTAGAAATTAAGTTCGATATGGTCATACGAGACTCCCTGGAAATACATAACGTATTAGTCACTACGGAGAAGATGGTCCATCATGGAGTGTAGTACAAGTGTTTATTCCTTTAGCCCTCTTTCGAGGAAATCGGTACACAAATGACATATTTTACAATATAACTTATAAATAACATTAAATGCTTGAGTGTGGCAATACCGTTATTTATAAATTATCAATAAATTAGTGATTACAGTATATTAAACCAGTAAAACAACAAATAATGATACATTCAAAGAACTACATAGATGTAGATAACTAGATAATCATTTGAATAGCACACAAAAAATGAAAAGCCCCTACATATTAATAAGTAAATTTAATGAGTTAAATAAAATCCAGCACCAGCAAACTCTTGCACTAAATAAAAACTAATGAATTGTTATGTGCTCTTTGAGGAGTGGTTTGAATTGATTTATAGGTAGAATCTTGATACTTGTTGGGAGAATATTATAAAGATGGGCGGTGATTAGAAATAGGGAGCCGGAGAGAAGGTAAATAAAACAATTATGATATTTTCCAAAAATTGCACTGTTGAGTGATAGAACAATATTTTACAAACTATATCCATAAGACTGAATCTGTGAAACAGTATGTACACTTGTATGAGGTTTATGATAATTGTCAGTGCTCGGTATAGTTTAGAACTATTTACAGTTAGGGCCTAGTGTATTTGGCATGGCAACTAAAGAGCAGGTGGCGGGCGGAAATTCTTTACAAATTCATCACTTAGGGCTTTATAACTCTTTACCTGTCAATTTGAGAACGGATATTCTTTTTCAATATTATTTTTATAGACACCTCAGAACATTTTTCCGAATTTTCACTCAATTAGATACTGTACTTAAAACTTTAGACCTTATTAGATTAGGGATTATGTTAGGCATTTATATTTCATATTTAGTTACTTTGATTTTCATTTGATTTTCTATTATTAATTTCTGTACTTTTCTAATTTATATCATCATACAAGTAGTGGGGCACATGTTTTTACGGGGCTTCCACTCTATTCTCACTGTCTGTGTACAGTGTATTATTCCCACTGTATAAAAACACTAATAAATTAATAAATCTAACCAATGGTATATGCACACTCTACTCTGAAAACATCTACCCTAACGCTATGCCACATGCTACTCTATAATTAGCTATAATACACATTACTAGTCTAACTAACCTAATTAGGTGACACCTAACAAGACATATATGTTCTACCAGTACCAATATCTTCTTCTACGAGATGAAAACGGAGAGTTAAGCACGATATCTTACCAGAACGTCTCCTTCGAGCGGAGTATTTGCTATCTTCTGAAGCTCTTTGTCGTTGTGCTTCAACGTCCCGTCACACGCCAAGACCCACGATTCGGGGTCGTGACCCCCGGGCGCGCGATTCAGGTCGGCGTTCCTCGTGGCCAAGCCGACGCCCCACATTCCACCCTGCTGCAACTTCACCTCGAAGTATGACTTGCTCTGGACCAGCGGGGCGCTGCACAGCACGCCTCCGCTGCCGCAGATACGCTGGCCGCTCTTCACAATCACCACGTCGTGGCCTGAACAGACAGTCACGTTAAACATCTGTCATGTCTAGGGCAGGGGTCTCCAAACTACGGCCCGCGAGCACCACAAATCTGGCCCACCATAGAACATTTTGTTACATTTTCAAATTTACAATGTAAGTATGTGTCGGTTAGGTTAGTGGGGGAGGTTGGGAAAAAACACAAATAGGCCTGCTCAGTGTCTCAGTAATTTTACCGCCTTATCAAACACTAAGCATCACCTAATATAATCCTAAAACAGATCAGCACGACCATTATGAACTGACAAATTTATGTTCATTTACTTCGCTTTTCCAATTGAGTGCCGAACAACACTACGGACACCAAGTCACTTATGGGGTGGGTCTACCACTCGAGGGTGCAATGTGCAACTATTGGCTATATGCTGCCAACTCCTTCCTCCACATTTTTCAAACTGTCATTAATGTGAAAGGTAAACACATAAGAGTGAAATTCAATATCCTTAAAATAGGCTAGGGCCTACCTACCCTATTATGTATAACATTGCACATAACCTTACCCATATGTCCAGTGTCGAGTACAATAGGATTCACTTCCCTTCGAGGAAGGTTACTAGGTGCAAATCCAAGTCCATCAAAACACTTCAAGCAACAGAATACTGACATTTTCAAGTATTTCTTTTTCAAAATACAACTAAAAGTTCAAGCTGCTGTCAGACGTCAATACCTGTAGCTACTTCCCATACTGAACGTGCTGCATTATTTCAACAACTACGAGTTCCTCTCAAGATATCGAGACACAGATTTTTACTTTATTGCAAACCAACCATTTAAATATTATTGCAAGTAATTAAACCCCAGTATTCCACTGAATAATGTAAGGATTCGATCAGAATGTTAATACTGTCAGTGTCAGACTTTGGCGGCCATTGAACCACTGTGAAATGAATACTGAATATATAGATGGCGTAGGCCTAGGTTCTAAACTTGGCGGCCAAAGCAAAATCAAATCCATATTCGAATCAGTTATTTCAATTTGATCACTGACTTTATAAAACACTAGGCCTAGGCCTACGTTCAATAATTTGATTTGGGTTTTTTTAGGTTACACGCAGTAATAACAACAAAAGCATGGGTTTGAGAAATCTATTTGAAAGTTTAAAGAAATAACTTGATAAGTTAAAACTCAGAGATGAAGTTCGAAACAAGTTCGATCTCAGGAGAACAGGGACTGGTCACCCCATCGAGAAGTAACCTTCTCTATGGTCACGCTAAGCTTGGGGGTTTAAGGCGTCCACAGTCACCACAGGGAAAAAAGTTCCCACCAGGGTGATTATTTTTGAAAATATTGTGAATGTTTATTATGGATCGGCCATATTTTAGAAGATACTTCTCTGAATGGCGTGAAGCAGTTTCACAACAATATATGTTCATCCCGAAAGCCACTACGATAATGTATGCTTTAGTTGACAATGAAAATGGTCACAAAACATGCATCTTACGTTACACACACCACTTGATTCCTTCTTGAGATATTTCATTGTGTGTGGTATCGGTGTGTTTGTACAAGAATTGGCTTTGGACTAAGCTGAAAATAAACAATTCAACTTCATGCGTTTGTCACACAAGACCAGGGAAAGCCACGCAATTTTTGATTGTAAATCGAGGTAAGCGAAACTATTCATTTGTATCAGAACGGCTTCAGGTATGATGAAGAAAAATAGCAGCTGGTAGAGGAAGGCGTACCCTATCATCGCATCAATTTTCATTTAGATGCTAACTATCTACTGGTTTTCGTGTATGTAATGGATCAACGTATTTTTCAACTAGTTTTTCCAAAATTTTCGACTTTTTTTCCAATTTCAACTTTGTCATATACTATTTTAACCTTGATACATCAATAAATGATGAAATATTTGATACATTTTTGTGGGTGGGTTCCCCTCAAGCTCAATGACCAGGGTATACAGTATAATAATTACGATGGCACAAATTAATCAATAGACATTTTTCAATATTAGGTGCTTCAACCATTGCCAACTGCATATTCAAGTTTTTAAATCACAATACAGTATTATGTTTTGCTACAACTTATAACTAAACAAGTGCAAAATACTGGTGGTTCCGCCCTCCCCTCTTTCACCACAGACTTTTGAGCCCCACTCGTAGGATATCAATTATCAACGGCAAGTAAAAATTCACTAGGGCATTGAAGTAAAAATTGGTGACAAAGTGGGTTTGAAGCCTTACTATGTGAAGACCAATCCCTGAAACCAAAACAATAACTCATTGTGCAATTTCCCAATATAGTCTACTGTTGTCCAGTTGAAACATGGCTGATAAATGATAGAAAATTATCACTGATTCTGCTCACTTTGAAAAATGTACAACTCCCAAATCAGTGCAAAATATGGTACATGATGAAATATGGTACAATATGGTACATATATGGTACATTAGTTTTCAGGGATTGGTCTTCACATAGTAAGGCTTCAAACTCACTTTGTCACCAATTTTTACTTCAACCCCCTTTGAGATATATCACCCCCAAAGAGGGTTTTTCAGGATTTCTCTTGTTTTTGTCAATTTTTTTAGGTATAAAGGGTATGGATTATGGAAATACAGAAATTTCTTGATGCATCCAGAATCATATGGGTACATGGAATACACATAACAAAGAATCATACAGTATTTATTTATCCACCCTTCTTGGTGAAAATTGGAGCTGAACTTGTGAAAAAGACTATTATCGTACCTTGAATTCCATCCCTTATTAACCAAGATCAACTCACAAATAATTATAACATTATATGCCTTACCTTGAAGAGAAGAACAAGTAGGTACATCATTTTATCCCTTTAAATTTTTTGGATACCTCCGATGGTTCAGAAGTTGTAATGTAATTCAATATAGCCTGCAAAACCCAAATTTGCCATTTTGACCAAGCTTTGAAGGGTCATCTCTCCAAAACGGTTCGTTTTCTGGGGATTGAACTCGGAACAAAATTTTCCAATAGGCCCTAACCATGATTTATTTTTTCATCTAATTTGGTCGAGTACAGCCATTGGGTGAACTGAAATGGAATGACCCCTGTACTACATTAATATGAAAATAATCAAGACGAATTCTAAAAACTAACCCTTGTCGAGCAAAGCTTCAAGGACACACGCGAAGTGTTGAAACTTTCAGGGGTCTCTTGAAATATTTCAAAAAAAAGTGAAAGATTGAGATACTGAGCCAATAATTATTCCCTGCTACATTTTTCACTTTCTAGTGTTATTTAATAGATGTTTGTAGACCTGTGAGTCACTGTGAGGGGAGGGGGGGGTAAAGAGTCGTCCAGCCTTCCAAGTCTGAATATGCTTAATAGTTGGTGGCTTTGAGGTTACATTTTTTATTAGCAGTCGTTTACTCTTCTGCTTTGTGCTGCACGCAACATGCTTTGAGGAACAGGCAAACGTATCCAATTAAACCACATGCGCTTCTTAATATTGTTGTACCTCTAATTACCAAAATGACAGTGCCAAAAACCGATATAAGATCTCCTGCAGACCAAATTATCAAAAGCCGTCTACGGAACAAAACTTCCGTTGCTTTGTGGGCCACAGCGCACATCTCTCAGCGCGCCTAGCAAGTGTTCACGCCACACGGAGAAACTCGTTCTATGATTGGCCAGCGCACGTTGCCCGTTGCTCAAAGCACAAGCGTAAATGAACCTTAAGTAGTCACAACTGATAGTGAAACTGTATGATGGTGATAAAGTTATGCAGTTTGTAGGCCGATCAGGATGAATCTTATGACCCAAACAAATATTTTACCAAATACCACAGTCTGTATGCTGCTGTAAATAGTTCCTGATAAAGAGGTTGGCCACATATGTGTAATTTAATTCATTTTTATTCCTGTATTTTCATCATGTATGGTCAAAAAATCTACCAAAACTTGAAAATTTCACAAAATTTCAATCTTTCATGAAACTTTCAAATAAATAAATTTCATTAAATTTTCAAACACTACACACGCGATTACGGGAGTTACCGTGGGAACAGGGTGTGGATGGTACTTCAAAAACAAATGCTAGTTTACCAAAGAAATGGTTCCAATATTTATTTATTTTTACATCCCCTCTCAATTAAAGAAAAACATATTGATTATATCCGAGATGGGTACAGCATCTGCAAAGAGAAAAAACATCACTGTTATTCAATTTCATTTTCAACGTCACCTCAAGTGTGAACTCTAGCGAGAGAGGCTAAGACTGACAGCAATTTAGTTAGCTATCAAGGTTTACACAAACAGAGGTATTTTCAACTTAAACCGTAACTTAAACCAACAAACCGTAGTTCTACTCGACTACTCTGAGAGTGAACAACTTTGGATACAGCTGAATCCTCGAAAGAACATGGAAACTACATTATACAGCGAGACAGAGAATGTTGGGTGCACAAAATGAACATTCACCTAAACAAAATACGCCCTCACCCACGCCGGGGCATTCCAAAACACGAGAGTTAGCGTGAAACCATCGTGTTGGTACAGTACTGCCGAGCTGTGATTGGCAGTCGTTTTTTAAAATAAGAACACTTGCTTTCTAAAAATGTTATTCAAATAACCCAACGGAAATGACTACATGATGATCGTTTCCTCAACGTCCCCACCAACCAAGTTACGGTACTTGGGGTACAAAGGTGATGGTGATAATGAAACTATGAAATGATAGGCAAAACAATGTTTACAAAAACCCAAGCCTTATGCAGAACTTGATTGCACTCCATACTTCTCTTTATTCACTTTGTCCCACCCTACTCCTACACAGTGAAACTTCTATCCGTTGTTTTTCGAGGGACCAGGAAAATTAAACCATCCATGTAGGAAAATTTAACATCGGTTATATGTGAGTGGGGTGGGGCAAAATCAATGCTACAAGCAGGAAAACGATGTATCCGGGAACGATGCATAGAGGTTTCACTGAATAACCAATGCTACATTTTCCTGTGTTGTTTTCCTGCACGGGCATTTTTTTAAAAGGTTCCTCTGCTCGAGAATGAATGAACGACGGGGTTTTGAGGTGCATCGAGAACAAGGAACCTGTTCATTACTATGTTCTACACTGGAACAATATCCAATGCACAGGTGCAAATTGTAAAATCTCAATCAATTGTCGCAAAAACTGTGTGAACTGTAAAAGCGAGTCAAAAATCGACCCACACCACAAACTGGTTGACCACAGCCTTCTATCTGGCTTCGACATTGCCTAGCACTTGAGTACGGAAAACGATCATCTCGTGACTAACGACTGACTGATACCAACTGAATAATAACTAACGATATCGTTACTTTAACGGTGTTGAAGTAACGACTTTTCTCGACGCCTACTGCAAGATTTTATTGTTGGAAAGACGTGCACGTTGGCTATTCTGACCTGATTCATTATTTTCCACTACAAATTATAGTTGAAACCGCTAGAAACTAGAAACACATCGGGTAATTTGTTGACAAATGCAAGGACATCAGAGTAATGGTGACTAGTAGGTTAAACCAGTTTGTAGGGGTGTGCGAATCCATGTTTTTCGAATCGAATCAGAATCCACTTTCAGTTTCGGTCCAACATAAAAGATTCAAAACTTTCGAATCTTGTATTTCAAAGTATTTTTAATGTATTTTCAAGAATTAAAGAACAATTGCTGTACCGGTAATGGTTAGACTTGTAAGCTCAACATGTTTTAAGCAGGGGTAATCATGAGAATGCTGAGATAAGATTTTCATTTCCTGGATCAAGTGTAACTTGATCAGCAGTGTCGTTTATCCCATTATTATGCTTCACAATGCATGTTGAAAGAATTGATTTGGTAAGTTTGATGAACTTTCGGTTCGAAATAAAAAACATAGATTTGCACACCCCCACCAGTTTGGATTCCCTCGACATGAGTAGGCATTGGAAAACAGAGCGTCTAAATACGGCCTCTAGTGGCTTGTCATTCTACTTGCAAGTGTAATCTTGTACGTAAAGGGCAGACGGTAAACGGAACTTACAATCCTAATGCGGCGCCCCATGGCTTTGGCGGGAAGGTTGGTTTTGAACTTGGCGCGAACGCTGCCGGTGGCGCCGTGAGGTCGTGTCACTTTGCCCCAGATGGCGCGGATCTTGTTCTTCTTCGTGGAGTTGGGAACGGTGGTCTTGGTGTGTCCCTGAAATGGAAATATCCGGATTAACATAACATTCATCTATCTAAAGACAAAGTACGCCGAGTTAAGAAAGTAGTACAGCCTAATAGACAAAGTAGGTGTCATTTTCTTTCTTGCCACGAACTAGTGAAGATTGGAATGGTTTGGACCGGACTGTGGAAGAGAGCTTGACGATGAGAGAATTGAAACGCGGTACTAGAGGGAAATGTTGAGAGTTTTTGTTGGTTGTTTCCATGTCGATTAGTATTTATTTCCATTGCTGGTTTTATTTTCAAGTTGTACCATTTTAGTTCTAGGCCTTGCCACCGTGCTTTCATGAAACTATGAGCGCATCATAAAAATAAAATGGATACTTCTTTTTATAGTCAGTAGGCCTACCAAGATGCATTGAGGGTTGCGTTGGTTTGCCGTCTTGAGATGGTGTCTCATTCCTCCCATGTTAAAAATATGTACCAATTTACCAACCAAATCATTAGAACCGATCGTGCGTAGTGTAGTAGTGATAAAAGAAACCAGCTTTGTTTAAAAATACACGCAATAGAGGGGGTGATGTATGTCAGTTAGGTTAGTGGGGGAGGTTGGGGAAAAAACACAAATAGGCATACTCAGTGTCTCGGTAATTTTACCAAAAGTATGCTGAAAGTTGTTTCATAATTATTTTTCAAAACAAAAGATTGTATAGTGCCTAGGTAGTTTCAAACATTGGCCCTCCCCACTAAAAACATTGGCCTACATTCACAAAGTACTGCATCATCAGTTACCGTACTTGAAAGGAACCAGTGTTCTGTGACAATATATGACAGATTGCAGGATAGTAGAACTGACCTTGTAATTCATTTTTGCATAATCACAGTCGACCACACAAATGCACACTCTAAATAACTTTCAGCGCAAGACCTTGATTGATATTTTTGAAGGCCTAGTTTGATGTAGTTTGTCTTGGTAGGCCTAGTAGGCCTATCAATTTGAAGTTTCTGAATTTGTTCAGGTTTTGCATGTTGTGTCCACCTTTCAGTGCTAGGTCCAGTGTTTGGTTAGGTTAGGAATCGTAACCAATTATTCAAATTTAGTCGATCAACTCTAAAGTCATGACCCTAATAACAATAATAAAATATGGGCCTGCCAATAGTTTGAAAAGGCTAACATTACACATGCACCGTGTGCCTAATCACGTAAACCTACCTTATAAACGAAGACACACTTCTTGCCAACGTAGAACCAAGTGTCTGATTTTGTCTTGCAAGCTTCAACTTTGAGCAGAGCCGTGTTTTCGTGTTGGTTCCTCAATCCTCGTTTGAAGCCGGTGAAGATGGCCCTCGCGTAAAGGCGGCCGTGACGTTTCTTGGGGCGGTTCTTTTGCTTCTTGGGCGGAGCATTGGGATCCTTGGCAACCTTCGGCTTGCGATTCTTGCCAGGAGTTTTTTCCTTTGGTTCCTTCGGTACTTTCTTTGCAGGCTTAGCAGCCGCTGCTGCAGCAGGTGCAGCATCCGCCATAATATGTAGGCCTAATTAATCGATATCTAAAACAGAATAGACAATAACGTTCATTATGCGTAAAACAACTTGTGTCAAAAGCTAGGTAGGCTATTGGTCTCAACAACACATGAGTGTCACGTAACCCTACATTAATTATCGACTATCATCTGCTTAAAATCTGTCAACTTCATTTAACCGTGCATCTTCAATTATACAATGGACATTCGATAATCCATTCAAACTAGCGTGAATGATTTTAGATGAGAAATAAATACCTAATTTTAAGATAAATATGAACACGGACAGACTAAATACTAATTCTTACCGGAAATTCACGACCAATCGAAGAAATTCGGATGCTACCGCCTTCTGAACTAGTTCCAACTGCCGAATGGATTCGATATTTCGATAGCGAGATCGTTGGCGCGAAATAATTTAAAATTATGAAATATTCACTCACCACACGAATAACATGCTGCGTTTGCCTATTAGTTTTACGCATCGTTCTTCTAAAGTAAGTGAGATACAGTATTTATATGACATGTACACGAATTCCACACACCCAGGCCTTGATATAAGTCTAGTCACTCGGTTAGCCGAATAGTTGATTATTCAACACTGATTAATTTAGGACTAGGCTTACCTGTAGCTAATTTTAATGTGTATTTGATCTTTGTTACCAACAAATTTGGAAAATTATGACAGGAAGCGTTTTTTTGTTCAATATTCAATCATTTTTTCTTTCAAAGTTTCTTTCAATTTTCACTCTCTGGGTTATTTGTCAAATGAAACGAAGTCTTGATTATTTCAGTAAATTATGTCAACATATGCAACAGCAAATTGTTAATAATCTTTTTATGCTGTGTGGTACATACTAGGGGTAACTTTGCTTCAAAAAAATCAGAACCGGATTACCGATTTAGGCCTACAGAACAGGTTCAGAACCCATTCTCTGACATATTTTGGTCAAAATTGAGAGTAAACTTTCATCTAGACACTCTCTTACATTGGCGCGACTTTATTTCTTGTTTTTAGGCGTCATAATATCATTCGATTATCTTCGGCAAATTTCGTGTATCCGAAACAAGGGCGCATGTCTTTCTCCTTCACATTTTGGGTTTTAATGTGCATGGAGGAAAAAAAACAAATGAATAATGCACACGTGAACTCAGTGGCGTATACAAGGGGGGGGGGGGGCCCGGTTTCCCCCGAAACCAAACCGAAGCTGGACTGAAATTGCATTTTTAGAATATACAAAGAATAAAGTTTGTGATGAATAGAATATTATACATTATTTTATGAAGTTGATAATTGGAATGTGTACGTGATGTTTATTGGGAGTGGGCTGTATTCCTCTGTGGAGCAAATTTGATTAATCTCTCCACATCAATAGAAGATCATAGTGGATGAGCGCAAACTGGCGCTATCTAACCGATCCGCCAAAAATACTCGACTGTCATATTTTGACCGCTAGTCCGCTATATAGAAACTTTACTTTACTAATATTACTTTTAAATCAAATGTACAACCATTTCAGTTATTTGTAATATAAATACCCTATATGTACATCACTTAATAATATGTTGTAATTATAATATATTTCAAAACAATAACCTAGAATTTATATTCTTGCAACGTGTAAGAAACGAATGCCCACATACTCCCTGAGGATAGCAAATTTTTTATCAAATTTCTCCCATTTCTTATTTGATTTCCCCCCCCCCCCCTCCCCCGAAATATAATCCTGGCTACGCCACTGCGTGAACTAGTATATTATATCTATACAATTTATATTGCGACAACACACTTGAAAAACATCTATTAATTATACATAATAACTCAAATCATCATGATAAATAAATAAATTATCACAGAAGGAATCGATTCTCTATTTCAGAACCGATTGAACCTGGAACTGGTTCAGAACCGGTTTTTGGTTGACCGAAGTTATCCGTAGTACATACTTACAATTTTATTTTTCAATGACCGGCTACGACTTTGTGGAATGACAGTAAAATGAAAATATTGATTGTTTTTAATGTGAGAATAATAATCTTCATGAAAGTTGATGTAAATATGATTAGTTTGTTTCAGTGAATTCATGAAGGCTCGAACCACCCGTGCACTAGTGGCAGTGGCGGCCGGTGACTTGAACAATGGGGGGTGCTGCAGTCAGATAAAAGATATCATACACAAAACTACGAAGCCACAGAACAATGGGTGTAGAGCCTCGAAGGGTGACATTTTCCACGTCTCCAACAAAAACGCAAATTTCCTCGTTTTACATCCACATTTGGATCCGAATATTCATTCATATTATAATAACTCAAGTACCATCCGTTTAGCTGGTCAGCGTAGATTGGATGAATAATACTATCTGAAATTCAATAATGTATTCACGCAAATGGTATGACGTATTTATTAGCAGAATCAAATCAACTGTGATAAACATATATTACATGGTCTATTAGAATGTATTTTATTGCGTTATGCGTTTGCATAAGTAGTTACGACTTACGATAATGTCATTCGATTGTGACATGCAAATTGAAATAATCTTCCATGAGCGAAATGGAAAATGATCTTATAAATTAAGAGCTTTCGTATTTTGCGACAGCCGAAACAAGTGAAATGATACGATAATATGAACGTCCAGGAATGAATGGGGGCATAGTATATGACATCTAAAAGACAGAGAAGTCAACATATGATAATACATATAATCATATTATAATATATTGCATATATATAATACATTTGCCGAGTGACCGAGTGGCTCGAAACACCCCTCCGTTAGTATAGTAAATGAGTACGAAACTCTATCGAGAGCCGGGAGTCGTGAGTGTGCGGTGTTCCGAGTATTTCAAATTCGGTACTCGGCAGTGGTCGGGCAAGTTCGAGCTTGCCAGAGATACGAGCAATGCAGCACACATTTAGGCTTTAACTCTCGCAATTCTTCCTTCACCGCGCTCTCCCTTGGCCATCTACTATGATTTGCTTCGCGCAACCAAAGATGCAGTACGTAGGATGTACGAAACATTGCCTAGTGTTGCTGCTGCAGGCGTTCAGTGGCGCGTGGTTTTCATGATGCATTCGAAGCCGCGGACGTTTAACCATGAATAATAACGTTTTTGTTTTGCAAATATATTTTTTTTAAACTGTATTTTGTCAACAATGATGGCTTATATAAAACATACTAAGAAATGGAAGAAATGATGTATTCAATGTAAATTGGTCAAAAAATAGCAAAGCATCCGGCAAACCGTAGGGAGTGCTGCCATTCTGCAGTACTTACACACGAGCCGCCACTGACTAGTGGTGTGGGATAAGAAGGATGGTTGCTCGGAACCTTTATCTCTCTTGGACATGAGTATAATTCATATTTTTTATTCCAGGTTTTATTCATTTGTTGTTGACAAAAACAAAGCTGTTATTTCACCACATTTTCAATAAATTCAGAAACAATTAAAACATGTAGGCCTAATTCAATTCTACTGTCATGCCCAACATAATTCAATCAATGTCAAAATGGTGCAATGTTCAAACTACAAATTCAAGCTCAAGCTAATAATTCTCAAAACGACGTTCTATCGTGAGCGTCATTGTATCGAGCGACGTACCATGAAGGTTGTACTGTATCCAAAAACACCTAATTAAATGACCTTCATCTCATATATCATTCACCGACACCAAAAGATCTTAGTCATCTAAACAGTGCGTTGGTAAACTCAATCTAGATAAAATAAACATAAATAACAAATAAACTTGTTATTTATCATATTTACCTTGACTAATAATGAACTTATTAATACTTGATTATCAGTTGGTACAAATGAAAAAGTAAAATACAAAGTGGGAATAGTTCATGTAATTTTATTTATAATTCTTATTATACATAATGTGGAATGTCAATCCGTCCACTGTTCCACTCGGCACTCAAGTCAGCTGACCTAACAGCGCTACGAGCGTGAAGTTGAAGCACGGTAGTGCTACGAGCGTGAAGGTAGCGCTAGTTGAAGCTGCGCTGTATCCGCCGGGTGTGTTGGCTCTTGGCCTCGTGTAACGCCTCCTCCAGCACGCGGGTCATGTGCAACAGGTTGGTGGGGTCGGTCTGCAGCCGCACGACCTGGCCGTCGTCCAGCGCGACCTCAAGCGTGACCAGTGGCGTCACCTGGTGGAGCAACGAACGAGACGCAACCTGCAATGCGGCCGGAGGTTAGGGTCACGTGGAATCCAGTCAGAATACTGATTGGCTGATATTATCAAGATAATATTATTATATGAATAATAATAATATAATAACTATGTGAGTAATAAAAATATAAGTGATTATTAATATAATATAAGAATTATGTGAATAATAAAAATATAGGCCTAACTGCCTTAGTGATAATTTTTATTATATTATATTATACATGATATTATGAAAAGTAACATTTTTGATTTAGTTCTCAAAAAAAGTTACACCCCCATACTGGCATCATGATTTATTAGTAAATTTGTACTGTATTGATGGACATATTATTTATCGTAATGCTACAAATGGTTAAAGTAGATCTAAATTTTAAAACAGAAAATTTCACTCATGATATTTTTACGGTGCTTTCCCAAACTTTCCCATTTATGTCTCGAGGAAAGCGTAAGGCTGATTTTGCTCTAAAACAAGTGGAATCTATTCTGGTATGACGACAAAGTTCATAAAAACATGCAAACGAACCCCAATTCTATCTAGCATATGAAGCGGAAATCATTACGCTCAAGCAATTAATTAAAAAAATTATTCTACTGAAAAGTACCCTACGTCATAACGGTAAAAAATGTTACTGATTGGTCGATCCACTTTTGCGTTTAGCTCAAAGCAGAAGAGTGAACGACGGCCTACCTGAACGTCGAGCCTCCACTCAAGGTTCTTGTAGTGAGGGAAGTTGACGTTGAGGTGAGTGAGAGCTTGCCGAACCTCCTGCTTCTTGGCCTCGTAGAAACAGCCGACCGCCGCCTGTTGCTCCTCTGAGAGCCCCAGGGTCAGCAGGGAGTCCCGGAAGTCCAGGCCGGAGACCTGGCATTTAGATCGTGTTACAACACTGGCAGGCGACATGCGGGATGAGAGGGAGTAGGACGAGGAATAACAAACAATGCATATATAAATATAGAAGTGTTACAGTAAAGCCTCGTTAATCCGAAATCGAAGGGAAAACAAAAAAATGATTTCGGTTTATAAAAATTCGGACTAACCGAAAAGTCATTTCCCCCGCTCAGAATATAGTCGATTTCGTATTGCGCGCTAGAGGAAGCTATGTCACCGGCTGAGACTACGTAATAGTTCCGTTGCTAAGGGCCTCGCTGATCGTGTGTCCCTGGCTATCTCCGTGACACGCGTCCTCATATGGCTCGTTTTAATTGGCGTTCGGCCGTCCCGAGTTAGACGAACGAGTATTCCGAGCTCAAACTTCGTCAAGGTTGACTGCATTCGGTCGCATTCGGTATACAAAGCATCGAACAGCTGAAGGACGGCAATTGGGAAAAAAAATTATTTGATAAATTCGACTCATTTCACATTGAGATTACGAAAACTCGCAGTACTTTATGTTGGCACTCTTCTAAGTCTACCTTGTTCCAATACCGTAATTTATTTATATTACCCGGTACCAACATTCAGGGGGCTCTCATAGTTTCAAGCAACTTGCACGCTGCTTTGTACTTACGTCAAGCTTACAGCTTTCAACAAGTAAATATGCTAATCCTTCGACGGCATTTCTTATCGTTTCCGCCGAGGACTCGAGTTTATCTGGAACAAGGTTCATTCTGCTGGTTACTGTTTTCTAGTGATATGCACGTTTAAGTCGCCTTGCAGGCTTGAAAAGGTAAAACTGAGCGATCACATCTAAAATATCTCAATGTGATATAATTACTTTGAAAGGTATTACAATTAAAACAGAATGGTGCCAGGCAAGTGAATGTAGCTAACTGCATAGGGTCAATCACTGCCCCGATTCACTCGTCTGACTGAATGGTTTCAGTTTGAAAGCAATACGTGAACCGTGTATAACTCAAGTTATAAACAATTTCAATCGATAGCGATCACTGTGTCATTATGAAATTCACCTAATACTGGATAATCTGTTTTGATATCGACTCGAAGTCCTAAAATATCAAATTGATTGAAAATATTGTAATCAAGGGTAATTTTAATTGAAATAGAATGTACGTGGAGAAAAATTGATTGAAAATATTGTAATCAAGGGTAATTTTAATTGAAATAGAATGTACGTGGAGCGTTATTCTCAACTTGTACATCATGTGTATATGGTACGATGTTGGACACTTACTGGCAGCAGTCTGATACGTCTTTGGATTAGGACCTTTCACGAGATAATCGAGTGCAAGTTTACACAAATCTTTGATAACTGAAAGCAAATGAAAGCAATTAATTATTACTTAGCCCTATTTGAATCTAGGTTTCATACTTTGCTGATTAGTCCGAGCATGACCCCCACCCACGGCCTACCTCATTGTTAGGCATTCACACAGTCCGACTTTTCACTTACGGTACATAAAGGTTACATAAACGCAACAGTATGGATACGGTACAGTTACATAAATGTATATAGTCTTATATTATCCCCCATGTCCGTTGCCAAATTTAGGCTACGTATGCGAGAGTGTATGCCTATGAGGTATGGTGTTTCAAAGTGTCGCCACTTCCTTGACTTTGCCACTAATTTAGACCTGTTACAACTTATTTGAACAGCAAATAATGATTATTATAAAGTCAATGGCTGAATCATCCCATTGAACCTCGGGATATCAATCCTTCACACTAACGACTCGTGCATTTTTCCACAGAGTAATTATGTGGTTCTGTATGCAGCTAAAACATTGGGTGTCTGAGATACCCTCCTGGAAAAAGCTTCCCTCTATACTCAGGCATTGAGTTTGTAGTTTAAACTACAAACTCAATGACTCAGGCGACGTAGGCCTATTACTGATATTAGGATAAATGCTTAGGTGTACTTTACCGGGTGCAGGTTGTGATAACAATAATAGCAAGTGTTGCTTATGATCATCTTTCAATATTAACATGGTAGTGCGGTATTTATTACTCAATATTATAATTCTATAACGTGAAGTTTACACTTTTCCGTGACGCAAAACCAAAATACAGTCAATTAATTCACTAAAACTTTAAAATTGAAGATATTGCTGTCAAACTTCTCGCTACAATTTCTGTCATTACTGTCATCTGTCACGCTGACAGTTGTCAGCTGACGTATGAATGCAACCTTCCCGCACCGTCCGTTGGAAACAACGAAACAGTTCGATTGCCGCCACTGCCAGTTCGATCATGATCATCGCTGTCCACCATTACTTTTCTGTTTTCGTTCAGTTTCGTATTGGTAGGAATTAATTGAAAATTGATACTTACACATTCGGTATTATTAGTTGGGGAGTAAATATGTAAAACAGACCAACGATACTTCTGCGAAAGAACTGAAAGTCAATACAATTACAACCGCTGACGCAAACTTTTCAGAGGATTAGTTCTAGGGCCTACGGAACAAAGGTGATTGTCTGATTGCGGTAATTTTTGGGCAGTTCAAAGCCCTCATCTTGTATAATATCATTTTAGTAGTCTATTGATTATTGTTTATTGTCTGTACATCCACATTGATTCAATATGAACTAGCTACAGCTTCAATTTATTCAAAGTGCATATTGTAGAACTGTTGGGAGATTTAAGAAAGCCTAGGGCCTAGGCCTATATGTAGGCCTTGACCCTCCTAGATTTGATTATGTTCCCTAGAGTGATGAACTGCATATAGAATTGAATAATTACATTTTTTATTTTGCTACATGGTGTAGGCATAAGCAGCTGCTGATGCAGTAGCTTATTTTTGAGAAAATTAGGCTGCTAGTGGGGAAAAAGGTGTAGATCTACTCTCGGCTTATCCTAGATCAGTCTATAATCTAGGGCAATGGCTAAGCCTCAAACTTGAATAGAATAAGTGAGCCTACAAATGGCCTTCCACTGTAGGCCTATCTAGATCCTGGGGCCTACGCTGACTTGGCCTAGGCCAGGCTAACGGAATATCTCGGGCCTTGAAAGTGTTGATTGAGGAAGAAAAGCTGTGACAAGACCAAGTTGTTACTTGATTCAGATGTCTCAAACGTCGAGCCCGTCTCGATATTCAGGAGAATACGATACGATGTACGACACCAACTTCACGGCCGACATCAGCCAGAAGATGCGAGTACCCAAGCGAATCAAGGTCAACGGTGACAACGACGACGAGATGACTAACGGCATGATCTGGAACACTGTCGTTGCTGCACAAGAAAAGTTTGACATGCACGTTCCTGATAGAATTCTTGTTGTTGGTGAGTAGAGAACCGGTATTGATGGTTCGGAGCTTTATTCAGGTAGCCAGCTGAATGTGATGCCACAGAGATGTGCCTTTGTAATTTTTTTCTACCAACATTTGTTAACCGGGAATTGAACAATGAAAATCATCAATCAACCATAAATTCAATTGTTGCTCTGTCATGAAATTATTTCCCAATATATTCGACTAGGCATCTGTCTAATTGTGAGGATATTATTCATTGATTGCAAAACGCAAGTCCGTGGTGTTTGTAGTTGTTGAGATATATGTTGCCAAAGTGCACCCTGTAAATCTGTCCAAGATGCGGGCTCTTAGGTGGCAGTCACGGTGAGGGTCCTGAATACAGGCCGTGACCGCTTCTGTCCGATGCCAGTAGATGCAAGTTACCGTTGAGTGCGCCGGGTAAAGTGTTGTTGTCTTCCGTGCGCAGGTCAAGAGCAGCACATGGGGACCCGAGCGCCGCCGCGGGAACTGCAGCTGGAGAACGCCGTCATGCCTCAGGAACCGCGGCCGGGGTTCACCCGCGTACAGGTCAGTGACACTACAAGACGTCATGAGTACCATGTTTGCTCTTGTCTTCGGGATTAAAGGACATCACAACCCTGAAACTAGATTTTAATGAATGATGACAATATTTATATCCCCAATTTTAGAGTAAACTGGAAATCATCTTCACAACTTCAGAAAGTAGGCGACATTTTATGTTTTTGTCCTCCAGAGACCAAGAGTAATGACGTAGGCATTAGACCTACCAGATCTGTGCAGAAACATGAACAGAATCGAGTAATGTCTACGTCAGAAAAAAGGACGAGTACTGGAGGAGAAATGAATTGGGGCCTAATTATAGTTTCTGAAATGGAGATGATGATTTCTAGTTTTCTCTAAAATTATGGAGAGAGTTTAGTTAGAGTTGGGGTTTAAAGGCGTGTCGACAGCGAGGTCATTTTTCGCCTATAAATATCGTCATTATTCGTTAAAATCTAATTTCCGAGTTGTCACGTCCTTTAACTGTTGGCTATTGAACGCACTGAGCTGTGGGAACTCGAGTCCAGCGTGGGTTCGAGTCCTGCATGAGACCTGGATTTCTGAATGAGCAAAGCAAAGACTCAGTTTTACTGTAGGGCCTACTAATTTGTGTGTGTGTAATAGCGCGAATGCAAGCTCTGTAACGTCAGTGACATGAGTGAAGGGAAATTAAATCTAACGCCAACGAGTCTGTCTCGTGTCTGATTTGGGCACTAGGTACTAGCCCGAGTTTATCTCTCGAGTCTTGGTCAATTGTGAAGCAAACAATAATAACGATGTAGTGTCCACTCGCGTCTTCCAAGTGAAGTATTTCCGGTATCAGAATCTGAGTCCGGGGTCGCCTGTAGCGCAACTATCGCTTTTATATCGAAAGAATTATTATGTTAGAGATGACATTGGTACCGGTATTCACGAAAAATGAAGATTTTGTAAGTTCAACAATGTTACCGTTACCGTAGCCACTCTTATCTACATCTAGTTCACAAGGGAATCCACTAAATCGCGACAGGCAAATGGGACCGTTGGCTCTTATTTGACCGTAAGAACCCACAAATACCTGCCAGGTGATCAGAACGGGAGTCGTTACACCTTCTCTATATCATGGTAAAGTCTGTTGGTATCACTACGTCGTGCAATAATCATGATTAGAAAGAGAGAGAGAGAGAGAGAGAGAGAGAGAGAGAGAGGTTTGACGAGGCTGCTTGTTCTAGACCCCGCCCCGAATCATCACGCTGGACGACCACTACTTCCCGTCTGCCGACGACTTTGAAGACCGGTCGTTCATGGATTCGGCGTTAGACAAGACTGCGCTGGCTCGGCCTAAGCACCGAGTCAACCTTGAGCACAGGCTCATCAACAGGTAGCTCTACGCTCATGACACATCTAGCTTTAATCTAGGCCTTTGTCAAACAAACAGGCTTGATATATCCAACATATTGAATAATCCCTGAGGCCACTGATTTTCAGATTTTCAATCATAGGCCTATATAGAAATAATTCACAAACAATAGGCCTACCTAATAGAATACCATAGACAGTGAAACCTCTATTCATCGTTCTCAAGGGACCAGGAAAATAAAACCATCCGTGCAGGAAAACCATCTATCCAGGAAATGTAAAGCAGGAAAACGGTGGATCTGGGAACGATGCGTAGAGGTTTCACTATATAGGCGCATACAGCACTTGATTGTTTTCTGAACTTCTCGACTAATAAGAACATTGCTTGACCACTACTAACAATAGTAAACAAAAAATATAGATATTGTGTTACGTGTATTCAGTTAGGCGATGCGACGTATCACCCAAGAGCCATGAGAGAAATGATCGAAAGTAATGAAAGAAAACCCACGTTCAAACCTATAGGCTTACCGTACTGAAATCCATGAAAATGCCTCGTAAAATGTATAATTTGTTGAAAGCTTCGAGTTAAATGAAATATATGAGTTGCGATATACCGTAGTCAAATTGTCAAGTTTTGGGTTTATCTTACCCTCAACGTCAACGTCAACATGAAAATAAAATACATCAGCAACCGGATTCTTATACAAGGACCACTGACAAGCAATGATTTGCGGCCTTCGTACGTTTCCCCATTGATATTTTACTAGGATTATGAATGTGTAGTATTAGTAGTTATATAGGCTAAAATGTCATTGATATTTATCAATATAATAGATAGTGGTTTAAAAGTCTGTGATATCTAGGGGATGGGATGCCTAGGTCACAATAATTAACACTAACATACTTGTAAGTGTTAACATGTATATTCTTTATAGCAAATACACATAACACAGTACACCGTTTAGTTCGGACTGTCTTACTCGAGTGTGTGGGGTAGCGCTAGTTCATCCTGTCAGCTACCTAACCTGTCTGAACCTAACGACTTCTAACTAACGGAATATATACACTCTAGTCCGAATATATCTACCCTAATGCTTTGGTATATGATATTCTATTACTGTCTATTCCTATCTATGACTTTCTTCAATCTACTAGGCAAACGCAGAATATGCGTTGTGTGATGAGCGAGGTATCTAGAAAGTAAAATCTAAAACTCTACTTACCTTGATCGTATGAAATGAACTTCATTCAATACCAACGAATCTTGGTAGCCGTGAATTAACAATGCAACAATATCTGCTATTATTTCTATTTATTCGATGAATAAAAAACATGTATTAGGCCCTGCATTATTTTCTTCGAAACGGCTGGTCTGAATTGCAAACAATTTTTAATTATGTGTATAATTTCTCTGTTTACATTTGAGGAAAATTTGAATTATATTCGAGAGATTTTATTTATCAAGTTTTTCTGCACGGCCTAATCTTATGGGTTTTTTTAGAAACTTCTAGATGATGTTTCTCAAAAATGGTCCAACCGATGTGACCCCAAAACTATAGGGTTCTAAGTTGGATAAGTTTGCATATAAAAAAAAATTTCATGTTGATCGGTCAAACCCTGCGACCTGTGCAGTGCTTACAAAAAAAAAAAAAAAAAAAAACACAGACAAAGCTCCGTAAGAGTTGAGTGGAAATCTTAGCTAGAATGCTCATTTAATTATTATATACTATCTACTACTATTCTAGCTTACGTAGTTAGGTGTGGCCTAAGAAGCCAAAAGTAAAAGATCCGATGAATGCCCACGGAGTCACCCCCTCGTGCGTAACGCCGCAATGTGTTTCAGGGACGCCACGCCCCCGCTGGGCGGCGGAGGGGGGGAGATGCTGACCGCCAGCGAGGAGATTGTGCACCTGCGCCGCCAGATGGCCAAGCTGAACCGGCGCGTGATGGCGGTGGAGATAGACAACCTGCAGCGCCAGCAGCGGGAGAAGGTGCTGTACGCCATCGGTCTCGCCTACCTGCTACTCAAGACCGTCTTCTGGCTCAACCGCTCGTCTTAGTCTCCTGCAACTCTCTCTCTTTACTAGATATACATGTCGCGCTTAGGGGTGTGCGAGTAGGGGTCGTACTGATATCGAATAGTTGCGTAGAATATTCACGAATATCGAATACGTACGCTATTCAAAGCATTGAGTAACAACGAAAAACGTCTTGATTCAATGAGAGCCAGATCGAGAGATAGGTCCTATATTATTATTAGGCCTATTTATATTGATAATACAGTGAAACTTTGATGCGTGATTCCCGGATCTATCGTTTTCCCGCGTCTCTTCATTTTGTCCCACCCTACTCCCATGTTAACCAATGTTAAAGTATCCTGGAAGGATCCATTTTCTGCTTGGATGGTTTTCCATAGTCCCTTGAACACAATAGATAAAGGTTTACTGTATTTAAAAAAAAAAACATTGCCACGTACCTAATGATTTCATAATCATACTCTATTGATATTTATAATTTATGTAATTATTATTATTATAATTAGTCTTTAATCAGGATGCGTAGCGCAACATTCGATATTTGAAGTATTCGGTGCAGCAATTACTCGAATTGGTAGTTGGTATTCGTTTCTGAAATACAGTTGAACCTTTTGTCGTTTGTTTTTCAAGGAATCAGGATAAATATGTCCGGAATAGGACTTTGAGCGGGACAGAGCGGGTGAAGGAGGGAATGAGGTAGCTCGCACACCCCTAACGACACCACATTGACCGAGGGGCGGTGTTTACGCTTTCTCGCGCACTTCTCCGCGGTGGCGCCGCGTAACCGACCGCGCCAGCCACCTAACCCGACCTGCCGTAGCTAGCATTCCTGACGGCGCAGCGTGCGCTGGATTACCGGACATAGTATTAGTAGAACGACCTGTCTGCCGTATTTACCCGCGTACAGGACAAGGGAGTGTCAAACCAGAACGTTCATAAACTTACAACCAATATCGTCAAACGTCTAATGTTACAAATAAATGAAATTATCATCTGTAGATTATTATTGTCAGAAACCAATGAGACCATGCTCTAGAATAGTAATAGGTCTTGTATTGAAGCTATTTTAGCTGGTACCAACAGTGCTCCTAGTTCGACCAAAATCCGTGCGGAACGCTAGGTGAAAAGAGGCCGGTGGGCCACGCTTTACCCAATGTACGTCATTGTTAGCGGCAAGAAGTCAGCTGTCAAACGTCAACTGGACCACGTGACTGGCCTCCTGTCACGTAGCGTTTTGCACGGGTTTTGGTGGAACTAGCAGCACTGTTGGTATCAGCCTTCCAACGCACGGAGATAGCCCGATATAAGACCTCTCTATTTTGGACCTGAATGAGAATTACGGTACTATCTGTGTGACTCCTCCCCTTACCGTTCTACTGTGTCGCGATGAGTTTTGGGTCCTTACCGCGACTGTCACTCGGAAAATAATGTCCTAAACCTAGCTACGACTTTGAATTGTTATTTTTTTACTAAAGGAGCTGCCTGCTATTGCAATAAGTCTAGTTGTGTGTATTTCCACTGTTCAAAGTACAACATTCTAGCCCTGCCGAGGAGGTGAGCTACAAAGTGTCGTCTAAAAGACCGTGACTGTTGATATCTTCTGTTGCCTCAGTACTCTTCTAGTAATGAAAGTCCTAGTTTCTTAGGCCTAGTACGTTATTTGAAGTGGCAGTCGCGTTAAGGGTCCTGCTTTGTTAGCTTCTGCATGGCGTAACCTTGCCACTGAGGTTTCACACACAAATTCTGATCGGGTGAGAAATAAGAAAAGTAAAATTGAACGTTTTCAAAACGTTGATGATCGATAATATGCAAACTTCGTTGTTATTGACGACAATAGATAATGAGTATTTATCAAATTTTAGATCAAATTGTGTGTAATCATCTTTACGTTGAGAGAGTTTTCTTTGTTGAGCCGTCGCACGCGTTTACGCGTAGAAAAACACGCACAGAATAGACTGACTAGGTTGGGTGGGAGACTGTGGGGTAGCGTAAGGAGGGAGGGGGAGCATCTTTCTGCATTACTACAGGTGAAATTCATTTACCCAGTCGAAAATGCATCACATTACTTATTAACCTGTCAGATTTAGTGACGAGAAGTTCGTTTTGCATGTGCGTAAATACGGTAGATCCAACATTTTGTTAAACTTATTTAAGCTAAACGCGTAGGTTGTAAAGATGGAGTCAAGTTTTTATATTAGTCGCATTCAACTGTCGCAGTTTAACGTGTTTCTAGAATATAGTTCCGCTAGGTCTCGTGGGGGAATGTTGAACGAGTGCCAATAGCTTAGATTACACGGTGGGTATTACATTATATATTACATGTATATTTCACTAGGCGCTAACCAATGATTATATTTATTTTCTACTGGTACTGTTTTTATTTCAGTTTTTAGTTTGACAAATCAATTTGTTTGCCGAGTACATTATAAAAATTGTCATGAAATTGTAATATAAATAATTAAATATAATATTTACTATGAGATAAAATAAAATGATATGAATGAATTGAATGTAGATAAGTGTGATTATTGGAACAACGGTCCCATTCATTTACCCCCCCCCCGTACTTGTGTCTACGACAGAAGGTCGTTTATCAACACAACAGTAATAATGCCGTCGTATTTATATAGGCCTAGCTAGGGTGTTGTAATTATTCAAGACGAGGTTTGGAATATATTGAAAGTAATGACATGAAATCAAATGACTGATTTTTTTTGTAAATGATGTTGGGTACCTACGAATTGAAAATTATGCAGAAATAAATGTATGAACCATCATTTTTGAATTGCACTCATTTTAATTGAAAAAATTTGTTGATTATCTTGAAAAGTATTTCAACCTATATTTCTTTGAAGAACTTTGACAAGACTACCGTATTTACTCGCATATAAGTCGCACCCCTGTTTTTGACAGTCATTTTTTGAAAAACCCTTTGTATGGTCGTATAAGTCGCACCTGCAGTCTCCAGCAAGGTGAAAAATACATGGTGATTGAAATGTTTAGCCCTCTATTCCAGACGCATATGAGAGTAAGAAACCATTGTGAGGGGCCTCAATACAGCCAGGGACACATAAGATGTGAGAAACCTTTGTGAGGGGCCTCAACTCCAGCATGCAGGTGACCTTGGTAGCTCCACTGCTGTGCCTTTGTCACACACGCATTGCCCTGCCCATGGCAACCAAGAGACACTGTCCAGATGTGCTAGTGTCACATTACTTTGAATGTGCTTTTGGCATTTGTTTGTTTCCCTGTTGCTGTTAGAGAGGAAATATTATTTAAATCACATTTGACTTGTTTATTGCCTTTCTAGAATACTGTGCTTTCAATTTGGAATTATTTTTTGTCGCCATAAAGAATGCGCTCATGCAGTCTTGCCTAGCCCCCCCCCCCCCCCCTTAGGGGCCACCCACCTATGATCAGCTGTTACTCATGTCCCTGCTATTCCAACATTTTTGTCAGTGACTCAGTGAGCTTCCAACTTCCAAGCCTTGAGAGCAGAGGTCCTGTTGCTCTATAAAGTGATGATTGGATTGAGGAAAATGACATTTATTTTCATGAATAAAGGTGAATTGATGCATTGAATTTAAATTTTGGAGATTTTGTGGGTGCATATTAGTCACACCCCTGTTTTGAGCTCTCAAATTTATAAATATACATGTGACTTATATGCGAGGTGCTGCGAGTAAATACCATTTATGATTGCTTCTGATTCAACTCCTATTCATGAGTAGGCCCCATAAAGCTCAACTAAAACTTACTTTTTCACTCTGCTGACCAAACGATGGAGACGTAAGTACAGTGAAACCTCTATCCATAGTCTTTCAAGGGACCAGGAAAATATAACCTTCTATGCAGGAAAATTCAACATTGTTTATGCAAGCAGGGTGGTACAAAGGAAAACGATGGATCCGGGAATGGTGCACAGTTTTCACTGTATTTGTAATGTGAGCAACTAAATGACGCTTCACTAGATAATGTTTAGAACGTATTTAATTATCTTACAATTCTTAAATATAAATAAGCATACATTCTCTCAACCATTGTCAATCTTCTCCAAGTTATTCAGAGTTCCAACTCTCTTGCAATGGAGGCTTGTGAGGCAGAGACAGATTTCTTACATGTTCATCTTTCCTTCAACATTATGACATGAAACTCCATCTTTCCCTAGCTTCACCACTCGAATCACTTAGTTATTGCATTGACCGTTGTTTGCTACAGCAAAAGAAAAGTTGAGGCTATAGCTCCGACACAGTATTTTAGGGGATAATTTTAGACAATTACAATTGATAAATTGTGCGAAAAGTTAAGTGTTGTAAAAAACTGAAGATCTCTCGAGCCCCTGACATTCTATCAATCATTGTCATCAAACATCACAGTGCCAGTATATCTCGACAGTATTGCGGCTACAGAGGGCGCGGTCTTGACAGTATCGCGGCGTTTGATTGAGGTTATGTTGCCATGGGTTCGGCCATCTCTACGTCACGCCCCTTGGCCTGCTGCAGCTCGCGGCGTATCTATGCCGTGAGCGTGGGGAGGAACTGGTTGAGGTTATGTTGCCATGGGTTCAGCCGTCTCTACGTCACGCCCCTTGGCCTGCTGCAGCTCGCGGCATATCTCTGCCGTGAGCATGCGGTGGAACTGGTTGAGGTTATGTTGCCATGGGTTCGGCCGTCTCTCCGTCACGCCCCTTGGCCTGCTGCAGCTCGCGGCGTGTCTCTGCCGTGAGCACTGGGTGGAACTGGTTGAGGTTATGTTGCCATGGGTTCGGCCGTCTCTACGTCACGCCCCTTGGCCTGCTGCAGCTCGCGGCGTATCTCTGCCGTGAGCGCCGGGTGGAACTGGTTGAGGTTATGTTGCCATGGGTTCGGCCGTCTCTACGTCACGCCCCTTGGCCTGCTGCAGCTCGCGGCGTATCTCTGCCGTGATCGTGTGGTGGGACTGTCGCCGTAGGAGGTTCAGCAGCGCCTCCTTCTGCTCCGAGCTGACGTCCTGCTTGTAGCGCTGCACGAACGTAAGTAGCGCCTGGTGCCACAGCACCGGCAGTTCCCTCTTTTCGCGCTGGAACCTGACAAACAAACGTGACACATTCCTCATTCCTGCACAGTCATTTATATTGCGCACTGTACTGATGACTAGGATCAATTGGCATTGGTAAATGATAATTGAGATGATAGGGAAGGTTATTCTATTAGGTGTTTGTGCATAGTGGGCAGGAGTCGGTTGTGGCCTTTTCTTAATGAACCATCACAGTATCGACTGGAATCACAGAGGGAAACCACGAATAAGCCCCGTCAGGATGGTTGAACATGGAGGAAAACAGAAGCTACCAACCTGAGGAAGTGAAAGACGACGCTGTCCACCACCCGATACGGCAGCGCGTACTTCTTGTCGAAGAATACGCGCAGGAATATCGAGTTGGCGCCCGTGTACTCCATCTCCGCTATCTTCAAGATGGCCGCCGACGAGTGCAGGATCGGTATGGAGTTCCTGCCAAGGACGGAGCCGATGATGATGGCCTCTCGGAGCGTGCACGTCCCGCTCTCGCACAGCGGCAGCAGGAAGCCCTTCATGAAGCCAGCCGGCTTGAACAGGGCCTTGCGGATCGCCTGGTACAGGTGGAAGTTGAGCCGCTTGTACTCGGCGATGTCGTCGCGGACGCGCGGCAGGAGGACAAGGTTGAAGAACCGCTGCGCCATCTTCTCCTTCAGGTTCGAAGCGAAGATACGGGTGGCCTGGTACATGGCGGCGGCGCTCCAACGCCCCGGATCTGGAGGAACGGTCACGTCAGACTTCGTGCAAACACGGATAGGGAAGGTACGATTTTTTTTTTCTTTTAAACGCGTTTCACAACAAAATTTAGTCACCACTTGTTCCATATTCCAAAGTATAAGTAGCAGATACGCCCCCGAAACTTGACCGAAGCTGGACTGAAATTGCATTATTAGAATATAAAGGATAAAGTTTGTGTTAAATAAAAAATTATACATTTTTTTATAAAGTTAATACCGTATTGTCCCGAATATAAGCCGACCCCGAATATAAGCCGACTCCCAAACTTTTAGATCAACAATTGAAAAAAAGGTTTCATCTCCTTTTCCACTTCAATCATCACTCGCCTGAGTTTGAATTTAGTTAATTTCGTATTGCGCGCGTGAGGAAGCTATGCGAACTGCGTGTGAGAAACCGTTGATTGGGGCCTCACGATCGTGTGTACTCGGCTAGTGCCGATGACGTGCGATCGGCATATGGCCCGCCTACTCGTCAAGGACCAAGGTCTGACAAGACGAGGCAGTCACAGCTGCTGAGCGGGCCTTTGTTTATTATTGCGCGTCAAATAAAAATGACAGATAATTGGAAAACGATGCTTCTTCATGATAAAACAATTATTAATCTTGTTTTTAGTGCAATATTTTGCAGTTTCAAGTTGATTCTGTTGTTCAGAGTAGGCATGTGTAGTGCGCCCTATTATATTTGGTGAAAAACGTGTTTTTGACCGATTTTAGGCCGAGATCCGCATATAAGCCGAGGGTGACTTTTGGACTCAAAATTTCGAGAAAAACCCTCGGCTTATATTCGGGACAATACGGTAATTGGAATGTGTATGTGATAGTTACTGGGAGTGGGCTATATTCCTCTATAGAACATATTTTCAAATTCTTCCATTTTACACTTGAGTTTCGGCCGATTCAGCGTGCTAGCCACTGATCCCCAGTAGCCTACATATACTCAGAGGAGGTATTTCCCAAGTTGTTGTTAATACAATAATAATAATAATAATAATAAATAAACATACCGGTATATATATGTGAAGACACTAGTCTCAGTAAAATACTAAAACTGGTACACAAAATATAAAATATAGTAAAATACAGTAAAAATATAAAATACAGTGAAACCTCTATGCATCGTTCCCAGATCCATCGTTTTCCTACTTGTATCATTCATTTTGTCCCATCCTACTCCCATATAATCAAAGCTAAATTTTCCTGAAAATATCATTTTCCTGCATGGATGGTTTTATTTTCATGGTCCCTTGAAAAACGATGGATAGAGGTTTCACTGTATAGTAAAATACACAATACTGGGTGGTATTTCCCAAGTTGTTGTTTATAAAATAGGCCTAATAATAATAATAAATTAATATACATGTGAAGACACTAGTTAGTCTCAGTAAAATGCCGATGTGTCGCTCACCGGTGACGTAGAGTATCTGCTCCCAGTTGCGCAGATTCGGCACGATCTTAAACGCCTTGGGCAGCTTGCCGCTGCGATACTTGGACAGCACGTCTCGCACGCCCCGGTACATCTCCGCGACCCGCGGGTCAATGTCCTGCACCTGGAGGTCGCCGACGTCCGAGAACTGCGTCTGTAGCTCCGTCTGTTTCTCGTTGATCTTCTCCATGATGACGTCTGCGAGCGTGCGCCGCGGCTCCGGGTTCAAGTTCATGAACCTCTCCAGCGCGCGCTCGTCTTCCGGGTTCACCTCCTGGAACACCGTCTCGCTTTCATTACTACCATTGCGCGATGTGCATATTATATAATTGACCTACGCTATACAGTTGCTCGTAGTTTCTGATCGAGTCCTGTTCAACACATTGGCTTGCTCTGCACAGTGCAACTACCTGTTATTTATTTGTTGTAGGCCTATTCACTTATTATTATGGTACTGACTGTCATTATATAGCATGTAGGCCTATGTGATCAATCAATGAAGACAATAAACTATGATTATTATTATTTTATTACTATTATTAAAATCTCTGCATCTGAAAAAAAACAGTCTTCTACGTTGCATGGTGCAAAAGTGGATTTTTTTTGATTATTGTTTGCTTAACGAACCCACCAACAGCTAGGTGCTGGGCCTACAGGTAAGCAGTTGATAATGAAAAGATGGAGTGATGATAAGTGAAAGGACTTCTACAAAAACTCAGGCCTTATGCAGGACTCGAACCCACGCCCAATGGTGACAACATGTTATAAAGCGTTGCCTCAATTGACTGAGGTCGGCAAGAATGTTGTGCATAAGTCTCAAATGCTATCCTATACAATATTTTTTCATTAAATTCTGGAGATTACTGTTTATTTTCCTACTTCCTGACCAACCAAGCTATTATCTGCTCAGTGAAATAACCAGCAAAAGCAAGTAACAATGATTGTAGGTTTACGCCTAATGATAGGTTTCTAATTAATGCTAATGGATGTATGACGTGTTGGGAGTTGACAGGTTAGAACTTGGTACGAATAACTTACAATGTTTTCGAAGATGTAGTCCCCTTCCATGTCATCCGGTTCTTCGGCATCTTCTTCATCAGAGCTGTTATCGAGCTTGGCGACTGGTAGAGGGTGTTTGAAAGACGGGCCAGCATCTTCTTTCAGCTCTTCCTGTTGTTTCCGGGCTTGTTGGAGAATACGCTTAGTAAGCTTGTCATCCACAAACTAAAACAGAGATATTTTTTTGGTCAATTGGCAGTAGGTCTAGGGCCTACACTCACCATTGGTTGCAACCAGTTGCAAAAATCGCAGAGGATTTTTTTAGCAAAAAGCGCCGAGGATTGTTAGATAGGCCTAAAAGTACGTAAACATCTATTGTACACAGCCTTGAAGCAAAGTGTGGTAGGTCTATCTAGCAGGTTACTATTACAGTGCAAACAATTGGAATTGACTAAAACTTGATCCTTGTGCCTAGATCTAGGTACACTTTACAACTATAACCTTACTTCTTCATCCTCATCCTTGTGATGTTTCAGTGATTTGACACGACTCGAAGGTTTGACACTTCTAGCATCTTCAATATCTTTTGCTAAGGCTACTTGCAGTCCTCTTTTAACATTTTTAATCTTCTTGGCTTTACCCATATTCTTGGTTTTAACGTAATGTTATTGTCAATATTTTCTCAAAATTAAATTTCCACATGTGTTCTCAACATCACAGCCTTCTTAACACGTTAACATAAATCCGATTCGAATTTTCGAATCATGATTAATGTGTATTATATAAATGTAGATGGCAGTACTGAGCTCGAAATGTGGTATTATCGATAAGAATGATTACTACTCCACCCCATCGTAGATCTCACTATAGATGGCGCCAGTTAAATGTCCTCTATATAATGTGTTTCCTGGAAGTAAAATCAGTGTGTCGAAATATTCGCGGATAGTGAATTGTTGGAAATATGATATCATTGTGGGAGCGTGCGTGCAAGTGTCAACATGTCTCATTTGGTCTGAAGTAACGTATTACATACAGTGTAGCAGACATTATCTTCCCACGATAGCTTCACCAGGTGCTACTAAAAAGTTGTTGAATAGTTGTTTTAATAATTATACTAACAAACGAAGTGAGCGAAATGTGTTTTTAATAAGTAGGCCCTAATAATATTCGAATCGCGATGTATGACAGTGAAATAGTGTCAGTGTTGACGTTAAAATGCACTTTTCTTGCTCTGCTCGTCACACATGTGAGTGTGGCTGCTGTGAACGGTATTGTGGATTATTGTGCCGAGAATACGTTCGAGAGCAACTCGTCGCTGTTGCAATTCACCAAGGAAATGAGTACCAAGGAGTATGCATTGTCGGGCAAGTTTAAGAGCTTGCATTGTTGCGCGAAAGGTTACGGCAGTATTGAGTGGTAAGTGGGCGGGCGGTAAGGACTTACCGATATGTCATAGTTATTACTTAGAATTTGGCCTATATAGGCCTAGACCTACATAACTATTATACCTACTTCTATAGCGTTTATTTGTTCTGTTTCGATGTATCGGGTTTGGTTTAGTGTATATAAAATTGGTTTATGTATTTTATTCAATGACTTTGATTCATTTTGGATTTAACCACTGGTTGACTATAATGATAACTAAGATCTATTGGCGTCGTTTAATGATGTATGCCAGAACGAGACTAGGAGGTGGTGGGAAGGTGATATGAAATATTAGTACCGGTAGGTGTGTTCAATGTGAATGTGGCTTTGATCACGTATAAAATTGATCATGTTTTCATCATGTCTTGACCTCGAGAAAATAACGCAAGTCCACTAAATTGTACACACAAATATGTAATTTCGCGTTAGAAAATAGAAATAATATACAAATCCACTGTGGACTGTAATGATAACTAAGATCTATTGGCGTCGTTTAATGATAAATGACAGAACGAGACTACGAGTTGTTGGGAAGATGAGATGAAAGATTGTGCTTTGTACAGTTGAATGGGTGACTATGGCGGGAATCGAACCCCGACCTCCTGAATGACGACGGTTCAGTGCGTTATGTAGAGCGACTGATCTATCCGTGTCGGTAATTGGTTTGTGTGTTGAAGATGTTGAAAATAAAATAAGTATCCGTAGTTTCATTCCTTCTTATGTTCCATGATCGTAGTTGACAGCTGATTTTCATTTTCATTCTCTGGTCTTTAACATTTGCATTATTTATACTTATATAGGCCTATATGCATATATTTATGTAAGTGTAAGCCTATAAACACTAAGTGTCTCATTTATAATCGCAAATAATTTGTTTACAATTAAATATAATTTGTTAGACGTTGAAGTCGAATATGAATGAAGTTATAGTATAGTACTGCTATTTATAATGTATTGCAAATACCAAAGTTGAACCGCCCTCCGTCAATTAACACATCGTTTTAGAAACTGTAAGTCACCGTCGAACGTGGGTTCGAGTCCAGCATAAGTCAAGGGTTTTTGTAAACGTCATTTTAGCCATGCTTTTAGCCAACTTGTCATCACTCATTCGTACCCCCATACAACGTAGCTGTTGGTGGGGTCGCTCAAACATTGATGATCTTCACGAAATAAAAAAAAAATGCATAATTATAAAACGTATTAAATATTGAAGTATTATTACTCTGTCCAAAGTCTAACCCTAGTGTGAGCCGTGAATAGGAACCAGTAATTGGTTTTCCCAGTATCGTCAAGAGCAGAATGAATGTAGATCTGTCAAGTAGTGTCAGGCTTTCTTATGCTACAGCATGTTATATCATGTTTCCTTGTGTTTTTGAAAGCTCGATCACTGTCGTGGAGTACCTTAGATACCTAACCAGTACTTTAGAGACCTATACCCGAGGGGTTTACAACTCGCAATTTTGGTGTACACCTGATTTCAGGGGATTTCAGAGATTTCAGGAGATTTCATACGGATTTTAAAGGGGATTTCAAGTGATTTCTGGGATTTCAACAGGGATTTCAATGGGATTTCATGGCAAGTGTACACCGGATTTCAGGAGTTGTTAGTCCCTCGCCTGTACCTTAGCCCTTAGAGAACTAACCAATGCATTAGACGTCTAAGCAGTGCCTTAGATACCTCCAAACAAGTACCTTAGATACCTAACTCCACCTCAAGAGACCTAACCACAAGTACCTTTAAAGCTTAACCAGTGCCTTGCAGGTGCAACCAGTATCTCCAACAGTGCCCTTAGAGGTCCAACCAGTGACCTTACCAGCGTATG
The DNA here is from genome assembly GCA_907164805.1 of Brachyptera putata. NCBI lineage: Eukaryota > Metazoa > Arthropoda > Insecta > Plecoptera > Taeniopterygidae > Brachyptera > Brachyptera putata. The sequence goes on along the minus strand of OU015472.1, from coordinate 14,722,954 downwards.
CAGTGTGTGTGTGTGTGTGTGTGTGCTTTGTCCCAATACTGAGAAACTATTTCACATGTCGACAGGTCGGTGATTATAATAATAATAGTAGTAATTACCTCTAATATTATACTGTGGTTTTCCATCGCAACGTCTTGCTGAATAACCGACCGTTTTCGAGAAGTAACGGGTCCGTGCATGCACCGGCTGAGGAAACGAGACCGGCCTTTACTGAAAACATTTTCCTTGCGGACGAAATTAGCGAATAGACGTTCTTTTTTTGAAATTGTCGATTGTTGTATAGTGACGTCATAGACTGCCCGAAAGATACGTTTCAAATCGCACGTGGCGATCAAATGTGAATGTGGTTATGATCACGTATAAAATTGATCATGTTTTTATCAAATCTCGACCTTGATAAAATAACACAAGTCCACTGAATTGTACACACAAATATTTCATTTCGTTAGAAATCTACAATTTTTATCGACATTTAATGACATCTTGCCCAAGAGATGTCATTTTAAAACATTTTATAGCACATTTGAGATGTGCCAGGTTTATGTCATATATTTGATTTTGGTTTTCGTGTAATAATTCCTGTTTGTTTTTGTAATTTGTAGTTCGTCAGTCAATCACCGAAGACTTGACACAAAAAAGCCAAATTGTTTCCCTTTAAAGGCAAATTATGACAGTTAGGATCGTTTGAACGGGGCACCACAAGGGTGATCTTACCACCACAAAAAAAAGTTAGGTATAATAACGTAGTTTAATCGACACATTTACTAATTATAGTGATGAGTTAGGAGATGAAGAACAATTCTAAAGTCGTGTTGGAAAAAAGTTTTCAATCTTTTTTTGAATATATCTTTTCTTCTTCGATTTTTCTTTTTTCATCTCATTTTCTTCTTTTCTTCCGAATCTTCTTTGCTTCTACTTGAATATTCACTTCTGTGGGGAAAAAACTTCGGGTTTTTCTCCGAAGTTCTTGTTTATTTTCCATAATTCATATTTCTTTTCTTTAAAATCTTCCACTCTTCTTCGTCAATTTCTTATTCATGTAAATATTCTCAATTTAATGTTATAAGAATCTATTTGTTGTTTTATGTCAATAATCGATTTTCACTTGATTATTTGAAACATTTATTCAGTCGCGGCCGAATGGTACCGAAGTGGATATAACATGTTTAATTCATTATATTCATTATTTTGGTTTGCATGCAGTGGAAATACACCGTACAGCGTCTAGTAAAAGAATAGAGCAAAAGCCCCGTAACAACATGTGCCTCACTCACTACCTGCATATTAATATTAATTAAATAACATTATTACAATTAAGAATCTAGTACTGAGAAGTGTGGTCGAGTGGTTAAGACACGGAACCGTCATTCAGGAGACCGGGGTTCGATTACTGCCATGGTCGACCAACCTGACAGGGATTTTTCGTGGTTATTCCGCTAAATCGAATCCCATGGACTTGAAGCGTTTAATTTGAGGGCTTTTAAATGTGTGAATTTATTAGACGAGCTTTAGCGAGGATTCAATTTGACATACTGAAAAATATTGGTGTTCGTTTTTTTTATGTTTTTTGTCGGTTCTCCACAGGTCAAACGGCTACAGCTATCAACTTCAAACTTATTTTCAATATGGTTCCTCATCTAACTTAGATCTGTATAGTTTTGTGCTATTATCGGGGGTAACTTTTTGTTTGATGAATTTTAGAAATTTAAAAAATACCCATTAGAAAAACACAGCGGAAAAAATAGAAATTTTCATTTTCCAAAAACCTGAAATTTTGCGTGAATTTGAATTACATTTTGATACATATTTATGGTAATTTTCAGCTTGATCGGGTCAGCCATTTTGAAGAAAAAACATAAAATGTGCTAAATTAGTACCACTCGAAGCATTTTTTACCCATTTTTACCCATACTATTACTATCTGCTCGTTTAACAGCGCATATATGGCGTTTTCCTAGTTCTAGTGAAGTTGCATGGTTTGAGGCCCCAACACTGGAGTCAGTGAAAGGAGGTAAATGAGAAGCTGGCCGCTACCTGTCTGTCTGTCTCGGCCTGCTTGACAGGTACCACGTGACTAATGGCGATCGAGACCTGACCCACATGCGGCACACACGCGCGTCAAACACATGGCTGGGTGGGGCTAGGCCAGGCGGTTAGTGCCAGGCCAGTCGGTTAGTGCCACGCTAGTCGGTTAGTGCCACGCTAGTCGGTTAGTGCCACGCTAGTCGGTTAGTGCCACGCTAGTTAGTTAGAGCTAGGCCAGTCGGTTAGTGCCACGCAAGTTGGTTAGTACCACGCTAGTTGGTTAGTGCCAGGGCAATTGGTTTACTAATGCCATGCTACTTTGTGAGAGCCACGCTAGTTGATTAGAGCCACGCTATTTAGTTAGTGCCAGGCCAATTGATTAACTAATGCCACGCTAGTTGGTTAGTGCCATGCTAGTTGGGTTAGTGCCACGCTAGTTGGTTGATGAGACACAAGTTTGTTAGTGCCACGATGGGAAGTTAGTGCCACTTCAGTAAGTTGGTGACGGCTTGCTCCATATGACCGGGAGATGAGGGTAACCACCGTCCATCTTCCGAGAGGGTTTTCGTGGTCGTAGCCCAGGAAATGCCGTAATGGCTCCTTTAATATAGGAGACGATAGGTTAACTCATCTCATTCATGGTATCATGGTGCGTCGTTACACATGCACAAGCCTGTTAGCACCACGCATGCGTGCCTGTTAGCACCACGCCTGTTAGCACCACGCCTGTTAGCACTGCGCCTGTGCGCTGGTTGGTGCCACGGCAGCGAGCTATGCTAGGATGCGTGAAGGTGGCTGCTAATAGCTCCTCGTTAATTGCTGCGATAATTAGTCCTGTTCTTTGCTTGTCGAATACCGCTTTCTGTATGTTCTACCACGTACACATTGTTGTCTGCCTGCCTGCCTGTTGTCGCCAAACCGGCCCTGCCTCTCTCTCTCTCTCTCTCTCTCTCTCTCTCTCTCTTTCCCTCTCTCTCTTTCCCTCTCTCTCTTTCTCTCTCTTTCCCTCTCTCTCTTTCTCTCTCTTTCCCTCTCTCTCTCTCTTGCTATCTCTCTCTCTTTCCCTCTCTCTCTCTTTCCCTCTCTCTCTCTTTCCCTCTCTCTCTCTTTCCCTCTCTCTCTTTCCCTCTCTCTCCCTCTCCCTCTCCCCCCCTCCCCCTCCCCCCTCGAGCGTGTTTTACTTCATGTCAGCCTGTTTGCTAGTATTGTCATCCACGTACCTCGACCGACCAATACGTCTCGCACATCTTCGATCTAACCTGGTCTCAGGTACAGTTGAATTGTAGTCGACTGATGAGTCACAACGTTTCGCAGTTCTTCTTAACGCCGTTTCGAACACTTGCTGTCAACTTGACAGCTGAGAGTTCGACAGACTAATGTTGTCAATATGACAGCTGATGGTTCTAGAGACTAATGTTGTCAATATGACAGCTGATGGTTCTAGGGACTAATGTTGTCAAGAAGACAGCTGGTAATTCTAGAGACTAATGTTGTCAATATGACAGCTGATGGTTCTAGAGACTAATGTTGTCAATATGACAGACTAATGTTGTCAATATGACAGCTGATTTTTCGACAGACTAATGTTGTCAATATGACAGCTGATAGTTCTAGAGACTAATGTTGTCAAGAAGACAGCTGGTAATTCTAGAGACTAATGTTGTCAATATGACAGCTGATGGTTCTAGAGACTAATGTTGTCAATATGACAGACTAATGTTGTCAATATGACAGCTGATGGTTCGACAGACTAATGTTGTCAATATGACAGCTGATAGTTCTAGAGACTAATGTTGTCAAGAAGACAGCTGTTAATTCTAGAGACTAATGTTGTCAATATGACAGCTGATGGTTCTAGAGACTAATGTTGTCAATATGACAGCTGAGAGTTCGACAGACTAATGTTGTCAATATGACAGCTGATGGTTCTAAAGACTAATGTTGTCAATATGACAGACTAATGTTGTCAATATGACAGCTGATAATTCTAGAGACCAATGTTGTCAATATGACAGCTGATGGTTCTAGAGACTAACGTTGTCAATATGACAGCTGATAGTTCTAAAGACTAATGTTGTCAATATGACAGACAGCTGATGGTTCTAGAGATTAATGTTGTCAATATGACAGCTGATAGTTCTAAAGACTAATGTTGTCAATATGACAGACAGCTGATGGTTCTAGAGATTAATGTTGTCAATATGACAGCTGATAGTTCGACGGACTAATGTTGTATGTTGTGCATAGGACTCGGTATTAATCTCCCGTACAAAATACATATTCATAGAATCTATTTTTTATTGAACATTATGTCTAAACATGTTCTAGACAGTCAGCAGTCTGGCGTTAGACTACTAGACGAATGTCTAAGCCCGCGGCGGGCGAACTAAATGGAAATAAATAGACAGTTTTTATCGACTGATTTTTTCACGAAATTTATATTTAAGGGGCAACCCACCCACAAAAAATATAGAATGAATATTTTTTTTTGTATTTATTGATGTATCAATGTTGAAATTGTACATTACAATTTTAAGGGAAAAAAAAGTTGAAAATTCCGAGTTAAAATTTTGGAAAAACTAGTTGAAAAATACGTTAAATCATTACGTACATCGAAACCATACCGGTAGAGTGTCAGCATGAAGATGATATTGCTGCACTTAGGTTGAGTAAACCTTCCTTTGTCAGCTAAACTAAATTTCATCAGCAAATCTGCAACCGTTTTGATACAAATAAAGAGTTTCTGTTAACGGTACCTTGATTTACAACAAAAATGGCTTGACTTTTCCGGTCTTGAAGAATACAATTACATGTAATACCATACTCGTAATATAATTAGGTATTACCGTTTAACTATCACACATTTATGTACTTTTTTTTTTTAAATTATCAATTCATGTATAAATTTATTATATGCCAATTACCCCAGCACAAGATAGGGATTTACCCCCTAATCTTATTGGGGTATAAACAACAATGTCTAAAATGTGTGTTTTTCAACTTTTCGACTTGACTTATGTACCTATCTGTATTATGTGTTTTTCAATAAATAGTGGATTAATATTCTGTAACTTTCTACAGACGGTATGTGGAGTATGTATGTGCATGGTCCGCTAGTTTCACCGAGTATAAGATCAATATATCCTCCTCAGAATGCACTTTAATTTGGTTCGATCCGAGGGGTTAACAACTCCTGAAATCAGGTGTATACCTGCCATGAAATCCCTGAAATCCCATGAAATCACCTGAAATCACCTGAAATCCCTGAAATCCCCTGAAATCACTTGAATCCCTGAAATCCCCTGAAATCATTTGAAATCCCTGAAATCACTTGAAATCCTTGAAATCCCTGAAATCCCTGAAATCACTTGAAATCCCTGAAGTCACTTGAAATCCCTGAGATCCCTGAAGTCACTTGAAATCCCCTTGGAATCCCCTGAAATCACTTGAAATCCTTGAAATCCCTGAAATCACTTGAAATCACTTGAAATTCCTGAAATCACTTGAAATCACTTAAAATCCCTGAAATCACATGAAATCCCTGAAATCACTTGGAATCCCTGAGATCCCTGAAGTCACTTGAAATTCTCTGGAATCCCCTGAAATCTCTTGAAATCACTTGAAATCCCTGAAATCACTTGAAATCACCTGAAATCTTGAAATCTGAAATTATGTGTACACATATACTTTCATTTAAAACTAGACTTCTTCTTATGTGACTACCTGTATATATCAGATATTATTTAGAAGACCCTGTACAGTGGTAACGACCCAAGAGCAGGTCGCGTCGTCGCTAGGTTTAGACAAATATGAATAATATCAACCAAACTTTGAATAGACGAGAACTGTCTCACAGACGTTATTCTGAGAATTGTTTACGAGGCCTGTTATCAGAATTGGTTCTTGTTATGGTTATGTCTGGGTATTGATTGAGTACACAGTTGAGGCGCGTGCAAGGTACTTACAGACGTTAAAGGACGTCATAATACTCGCGACAGATTTAGGTTGTTTTACTACTAGGCAAACGCAGAATGTGCGTTGTGTGATGAGCGAGATATCTAGAAAGTAAAAGCTAATACATACCTCTACATACCTTGATCATATAAAATGAACTTCATTCGATACCAACGAATCTAGAGACCCGTGAATTAACAATGCAACATTTTTCTGCTATTATTTCTATCTATTCGATCAATAAAAAATATGTATTACATTATTTTCTTCGAAACGGCTGGTTCGAATTGCATACAAATTTGTAATTATGTGTATAATTTCCGTGTTTACATTTTAGGAAAGTTTGAATTATATTGGAGAGATTTTATTTTTCAACTTTTTTCTGCCCGGCCGAATCTTATGGGGTTTTTAGAAACTTCTAGATGATGTTTCACAAAAATGGTCCGACTGATTTGACCCCAAAACTACAGGGTTCTAAGTTGGATAAGTTAGCGTATAAAAAAAGTTTTATGTCGATCGGTCAAGCCCTGCGACCTGTGCAGTGTTTCAAAAAAAAAAAAAAAAAAAACACAGACAAAGCTCCGTATGAGTTGAGTACAGAGTTGAGGCGCGTGCAAGGTACTTACAGACGTTAAAGGACGTCATAACACTCGCGACAGATTTAGGTTGTTTTACTGTGATAGGCCTACTGATCTTGGCCAATTGGTGTTTGATTTTCGAGATTTCGGTGTTTTCTGAAAGATCTTGTTTATATCTGCCGAAAAAGTCGCGTGAGGTTGATAATTATGCTTTTTATTGTTTTCAAACTCACTTGAATAGGATGATTTTTACGGGTTTTAGGAAGGGGGGGGGGGGGTGAGCTGGAGGGGGTGATTTATGTCGGTTAGGTTATTGGTGAGGTTGATGCCGTTGTTGAGGAGGGGGGGGGGGGGGGGGGGGGCTGGAGAGGGTGATATGTCGGTTAGGTTTGGTTAGGTGGCTACGTCATAGATAGGCGTGCTCATCCAGTGACTCAGTAAATTTACCCAGATTTTAATAATATTTATTTCCATAATGTTTGAGAAAACTGCAAATCATCATCTCAATATCGGCAATAAGATTTTTTTTTTGTCCTCCAGAGACCATGAGTCATGAGGTAGGCATTACCGATTCTGTATAATAACATGATCAGAATCGAGTAATGGCCACCCTCGGTAGCTCAGTCAGCTGAGGTATCGCTTCAGAAACTGAAATCACTTTTGGGCGCGGGTTCGAGTCCCGCATAAGGCATGGGTTTTTGTAAACGTCCTTTCACTTATCATCACTTCATAGTTTCATTATCAAATGCAAACAATAATCATCATCATCGAGTCTACGTCACGACTCAGAGAAAGGGCGGAGTCCTGACAAATAAATTGAATATAATTTCAGAAATGGATGATGATTCCCAGGGTTCTCTGAAATAAGGATACAGTAACTATCGTAATTATTCGTGGAAATCTACTATCTAGTGTTTGGGTTGTGATAGGAGGCGATTTAGCGGATTATCATCTTCTGTGGTGATCACTTTTGATCGATATCAGATATCATAATGATAATCAATTCTAAATGGACTATTTTGAATGCGTTCGAGATAGTGTAAGTGACAGCTTTTCAACTTTTGTCGCATTGTTTCATGTATATCCTGTACAGCCGAGAAAACACAAGTTTTAACTATTGACCACTGCTTATACCTGTGAAAATGTTATTATGGAAATTTTTGGAAACTCCTGTTGCTTCAAAAGTGGGAAAAACTAGTAGTTAAGAAGTCGTTAATAATTAATAATAAAATGGTAAAGAGCGTTAAAAATGAACACGAACATGAGAAAAGTGCAAACAAATGGAAAAAAGTGTTGAAAAAATTATGACTGAGTAAATGAATATAAGAAAAGAATGTGGAAAAACCTACAACTAGTTCTGTTGTTTCTTGTTCTGTTGTATGTTGCATCTCTCCGTGGCTCAGTCATCAAGGCACAGCTTTAGAAACTGAGGTTACCAGAGCCCCACACAGGGCACGAGTTTCTGTAAACATCCATTCACTTCACACCTCCTCTATCACCCTCCCATTCGTACCCCCAATAATCCGGCTATTGGTGGGCTCGTTTAACAAACAATCCTTGTTCATGTCGCAGGTTCAAGGACGGCAAAGCGTACCCGTGGCCGGCAGGGGTGTCCACACTGATCCTGTACCCCGAGTCGACCAACCAGACGATCTACTCGCAGACCCTCAGCCAATCAGACGCCGGCAACTATTCGTGCCTCGTGTCCAACGACACGAACCAGTTCCTCCACACCGTGCAACTGCGCGTCATCGGTGAGTCGACCAATCACAGCACACGGGGGCGTCTGTTGTCACAAGCCTAACGGTAGAGCAGAGTCGAAGTGTAGTCGTCGAATATCTTCCCGAGAATTATCAACTTTATATTTTTAGTTCAAACATTCGGGGAAAAATTACCTGACCCATGAATCTATCGTTGAGAGCTTTCATATAATATTTTAATAACAAAAGATGAATCAGTGGCAGAATTCGAACCCGGGCTCCCTATAGTAATAAGAGCAATTACAGGGGATACTGGAAACCTATGGGTTAAATGTGCACTTATTTCAATGGTTGTTGGAGTCGCGGGATCGAGTACGTTCGGAGCCTACACGGCTGGTACGGTTCTCAACTCGCAACATCCATTCAAAAGCATATAGCCTTGAATTTTGCGAGCTGAGAATCGTATCAGTTGAGACGACGTTGAAATAGCATGAGCCTAAAATGTTGCGAGATCAGAATGGTGCGAGTTAAGAATCGTACCAGTTGAGACGACGTTGAAATAGCATGAGTCTAAAATTTTGCGAGATGAGATTGGTGCGAGTTAAGAATCGTACCAGTTGAGAATCGCGCCAGTTGAGAATCGCGTCAGTTGAGAATGGTACCAGTTGAGAATCGCGCCAGTTGAGAATCGCGCCAGTTGAGAATCGCGCCAGTTGAGAATCGCGCCAGTTGAGAATCGCGCCAGTTGAGAATGGTACCAGTTGAGAATCGTACCAGTTTAGACGAATGCGAGGTGAGAATCGAGCCAGTCGAGACACTACCCCACTTGACGACTTCGGGTCTATATTAGCGCCGCCCGACCGTTAGGCTTGTGACAACAGTTTTTACCCCATTCCCATTGAGTGCATTGAGTAGCACGAAATGTATTAGGTAAGGGTCGGGGACTCCAAACTGAATTTATGATTTGATTATTTTATATTATTTTTATCATTTTTATTTTTCATGTTGGGTTTGACGACGCACTATAGTGATAACTCAGATCTATTGGCGTCGGATGGATGATTAATGAGATGATGAGATGAAGGTTTCTTAGGTAATGGGAAGGATAGTGGGAAGGAAGCGGCCTAGACTTCAGAGGGAAATCACGAAAAACCCATGTAAAGTTGTAGCGAGGATGGAACTGGGCCCGATATATGGACGAAGTTACACGAACACGACCGAGAGTACCCGAACGCAACAAGGCAAGAGGCAAGGGCGATGTAAGGATTGCATCAGGATCTTGGATGATTTGTTTTTCGGACAGTTTGTTTTTCGGACATTAGACCGATCTCCGCCGTGACAAGTCATAATAGGTGTTGTTTCCTTGCTTGAGAAGCGAACCCTCTGATCGTTACTGCTCTAGGCTAGCGGAGACGGGCGATCGACCCAGTGGCGGCGTGCAAGGTATCTTTGGTGCAATGTTTTTGTTTACATTTTGAAAATGCAGAAGCCGTCATGATAAAACGTCAGACTGCACACGAAGAAGAATGCTTCACAAATAACACTGTTATTGTGAATGATTTATAAATGAAGTACAGTTTAGAGTTCAAGCTTGGACGTGCCGATCGAAGTGCCGGGAATGTAGAAGGCAACAATAAGCATATTGCCAATCATTATTTAATCATCAAATTCAAAGAAAATTACCTCGAAGGATCGGACACCTTGTCGTGGTGTGGGGGCTTGCGTGACCCCGTGATCTCCAGAGCTGTCGTCGGGAGCAATTTATCTGCTCCCAAAAAGGTGACCCATGGCGATAAGGTCTAGAGTGAGGGTCCACACCAAGTTCGGACCGTCTCGGTCGAGTGGAAGCCTTTCGGTGACCGGATTATATGGAAGGAGTACTGAACCTTGCGTTTTTATTCTTTTATTTCGTTTTCTTGTCACTTTTCCCTTCATCCATCGTCTTCTTTTCATTTTGTTTTGTTTTATATCATCTTACTTTTCTAGCTCTTTCTGTCCCGCTCCCTCCTTATGCTTAAAACATCCACAAACGTTGACAACCATGGCAAAGTACACGGACATGAACATAGGCGCTAAATGACCTCGCTGTCGACGCGTCTTCAAACCCTGACACTAAGTAACTCGAATGGCCGATGTATGAGAGGAGAGTTTAAAGGTGGCATGGCCGTTGGAGGCAGGAGTCAATCTGAATGACTGACATTCACTCGCCGCCACTGTGTCAGTGGCAAGCCGGTGTCGCCGCCACTGGGTCCGGGTCTGGCGGCACGCAAGCCGTGTTCCACGAACAGTTCTCGTGTAATGGCCGGGGTTGGCCTGAAGCCGCCACTAATGAGCGGGACTTCCTAAAACAACGCTAATTGCCGCACCGACCGCAACCACGGCATAATGACACAACAAGGAAAACCGCACGGCACCGCAAGGCGGCGAGCGACCGTCTCTCCTATCGCACACCACTAGCGAGCGGCTGGTTCGAGCCGTCATCGCTCGTGTGTAACTAGTACCTAGTATCATAGACCATAGATGTACTAACCGGCACATGGAGTGCAGTGGTTAATGCGCTCGCTTCATGTGATCCGGGAGGCGAGAGGAATTTTCGATCCCGCCGCCGTTCATATTTACATTTTTTTCCGTTGTTTCCCTATGTATTGTCTAGGCTTATGCTGGGATGGTTCCCACAATATAGGCCACGACCGTTTCCTTCCCATTATCCTTCCCATTGGGTCTTCAACTTATCATCCCATCATCTCATTAATGATCCGACGCCAGTAGATCTGAGTTATCACTACAGTGCGTCGTTAAAACCCAATATAAACATATAAAAAAATACATAGATGTACTTCCGTTTCCCGTAGACAAATCCAACCACGGTCTTGAATAAATCAGGTCTTGTAATAGTAGAGGCACAATGTAGTGATACCAACTGATTTTATCATAATATAAAGAAGGTGTGCCCATCACTTACGTCTTCCAATTGGAGCATTTCCGCCGTCATTGAGGTCCCATTATGTCAGTCCCATTATGTCAGTCCCATTATGTCAGTTGGACAAGCCAAGATCGTATTAACAGGGTAACAACATCAACTACGCCCAGGACCCCCTATTCCCGAGATAAATGAGATGTGAGAAAAATCAGTGAGAAAACTATCTCATATAATAATGACATATTTCATCTCATATTTTATGTGAGATACTCGTTTTCTCACTCATTTTTATTTTCTCACATCTCATTTATCTCAGGAATAGGGGTCCAGTCACCTTCTTTATAGAGGCTTAGAGAGAGAGCCTTATGACGGTGTTGAGACAAACTGACTGATCTGTCTCTATTTGCAGACGCCACTGAGTACTCCGGGACGCCACTGCCGACCTACGAGCCTGTTGACCAGTACGTCAGCTTGGGGTCAGAGGCCAGACTCTTCTGTGAGGCCTTCGTTGGTGAGTACCTCGAGTGGCTAGCATGCTGAACCGTCGTTCAGAAGACCGGGGTTTGATTCCCGCCGAGGTCGACCGTTCCTACTCTGACTTATATACACAGATTGGTTTTCAAATTATTAAAAGCCGTTCTCATTTATTGATTTCATTCTTACTAGGAAAACGCCATATATGCGTTGTTAGACGAGCGGATAGTAATAGTACATATATATAGCTGCCCCGGTGGCCAAGTCAATTATCGCTAGCGGTAGTAACTGAAGTCACCGTTGGACGTGGGTTCGAGTCCCGCATAAGGCATGGGTTTTTGTAAACGTCCTTTCACATATCATCACTTCATCGTTTCATTATCACCCGCTCATTCGTACCCCCGTATAACCTAGCTGTTGGTGGGGACGTTAAGCAGCATTATAAAAAAAAAAAAAAAAAAAAGGAATAGTATGGGTAAAAATGGGTAAAAACTGCTTCGAGTGGTACCAGTTTAGCACGTTTTATGTTTTTCCTTCAAAATGGCTGACCCGATCAAGCTGACATTTTTTAGAAATGTGTATCAAAATGTAATCAAACTTCACGCAGAATTTCATTTTTTTGGAAAATGAAAATATTTTCTTTTTTTTCCGCTGTGTTTTTCTAATGGGTATTTTTGAAATTTCTAAAATTCATGAAAAAAAGTTACCACCCGATAATGCCACAAAACTATACAGATCTAAGTTAGATGAGGAATCATACTGAAAAAAAGTTTGCAGTTGATAGCTGTAGCCGTTTGACCTGTGGAGAACCGAAAAAAAAAACATAAAAACGAACACTAATTTTTTCCAGTATGTCAAACAGAATCCACGCTAAAGCTCGTCTAATAACTCATAGCCTTACAATCTGTAGATTTTCATTGGCACACTTGAATCTCAATATTAAATAGATAGGCCCTAGATATCGTTTTTTATCGTTTATTGTCATATATATTTTTTTAGAATCCTCATACAGTGTTATACAGTGGGTATACATTGATGGTTTGTGCAGACAATTTCATTTTCAGTTGATTGTGTTTTTTTTTTTTTTTCATCTTTTTTTTACTTACAAAAATACACATAACAGTCAAAACAAAATCCACAAAGTCTCCAAGGAAGACTTAACTGTGGGGGGAGAAAAAAAATAATATCAATCTGTATATTTTTAATTTTTATGTTGAATTTATGAAGAAGGTGATCGATAAAATGTAAATATTATTAATGAATTGAGTGGCAACTATGAAATGCAAAAATAAGAGATATCATGTTTAGAATGGACAAATTTTCACAATAGAATGTACCAATGTACAGCTTGAAGCAAAAGTAAAAGTCTGTTTTTCTGACGACTGGTGGGTAGGCAACTTGTCAGCCAAACCGGCCAAACGCTAGAAACCGGTGTGGGGGGTAAGGCCAGGATCCAAAGTCCATATGCAGGTATACTGATGAAATAGGAATAGCATTGATTAAATGTATCACAGTTCGAAATATGAAGTAAAATAATTGGAGATATTTAGTATAGTTTCTGCTCGGGAGATAATGCAATACTTGCAGAACATTACACAAGACGCAACAACAAATCCACACTCGATTCAATTACAATTTCGAATAACTTTATTATGTACAAAAAATTGTAGTTACGTTGTTACATCTGAAATAGGCTATCTGTTAAATATGGTGATTGATAAGAAATAGTATATACATATATATATATATATATATATATATATATATATATATATATATATATATATATATATATATATATATATATATATGTATACATTTTTTATAATTACAATGTCAATGAGAAACAATTTATATGACAATATGGTTTTCTTTCGCACTTTAAATAGATTATTATCCATCTTATCTCTAAAATATAAAATTCCGATCCGATTTTCCGTAATTTGTTGAATATATCACCCAATTGGATAATACATTTGAGGCTTTTTTTGTTAGTCAAGAGCAACGACTGTGTCTTTTCCTCAGAGTAAAATGCATGCTACTCACCCACGCACAAACATGCTATTCCTCCTCCATCATTTTTTCACAATTTAGCGGAACATCTGATAGGCCTATCACAAGTTCCATTTTAACGAATAATTTGTATCAGGAATTTTTGTTGAATTTTGCAACTATATTTTTATCATATTTGTTGATTGTGCATTCGGTTTTTGAATTGTTTCGGGTCCTTTGTAGCCTGATTGACAGGCTGAAATATACATTATCTGTGCAAGTATGAAAATCATTTCCCAACCTGTAAGAATTTTAGTACCAAATACTTTGCTCTGATTATTTATTGAATCTATTACAAAAAAATGGTAATCAAAAAAGTAGGAAACTCACTATATATAGGTAATAGCTCGATCCTAATATGCATATAGGCCTACTGTTTCAAATTTGAAGTCATCACTTTTGAGATTGAATGGGAATCTACACACCTATGTCAGATCTTACCCCCCCGACTCAATGAAAATTTCTTATCGTCCTTCAACGACCCAAATTGCACTTTTTCAATGAACTAGGCAATGGCAGATTATGCGTTGTGTGATGAACGAGATATCTAGAAAGTAAAATCTAAAACTCTACATACCTTGATCATATAAAATATACTTCATTCGATACCAACGAATCTAGAGAGCCGTGAATTAACAATGCAACATTTTCGTGCTATTATTATTATATATATTCAATGAATAAAAAGCATGTATTACATTCTTTTCTTCGAAACGGTAGTTCCTCCATATCCACTTGACCACTTATTACCAAAACCAGACAATTCTGAGAACTCTTGAAATATAATTATCAATGAATGAAAAATCAATCAATTGATTATTTGTTCAATTTATCTAAAAAAAAAATGGAAACAACAATATTCAGTTTTATGATAGATAGGAGAGGAAAGAAGATTTGAAGAAAAATTAAAAAGAAGAATTGACGAGAGAAAATTAGTTTAGAGAGAACTTTTTATTCATGAAGAATAGAAATTATGGTTTCAATACAGCTACATCGCGGACACGGAATAAAAAGTCAATATAAATGAGTGACAAATCATCTGGAGTATAATGATAATTCAGAATTATAATACATGGAAGACAACAATATTTAAATCGTTGATAAATAACTTAACGATAAGAAATATGACTATGACAATCAATTTCAAGAATGTGTGGGTCAAATAAGTTTTTTCTCAATTTGGCCAATTTGATGAGTTTGGCCAAGGCAAACGTTGGAATTGTTTACTATCCCTAAAATTATTACCCCAAGATGTATTGTTCATGAGTTACATTATGACAAATGATTGTTTTGGGGTGGTAACAACGATCGAACGAAACTATGACCATACGAACGATCATACGTTAGTCTCAGTTGGAAAACGATGATGTATGTATACAGATTCGATGTTTGAAAAAAAAGTCAGAAAGGTGAATGATGAAAATTATCATGTTTTCTTTCGACTCGATTTGGACTGATGGATGATGGCTTTGAGATCGCTCATCCAACTATTGTATTCTGAAAAACTAGGCAAACGCAGCATTTGCGTGGTAGGATAAGCGAGATATTTATATGAAATAGAGTCGAAAACTCTACACACCTTGACTGGTCTTCGGTATCGCTCATCCAATTATTTGAAATTTTACAGATCAAATTACACAATAATTCTGTCCATGCTTTTCAAATATTATGATTAATGAATACAAATCATAGAGTCCAACTATGAAAATATTCCCTAGATTCCTTTGAATATTTTTTTTTTGTATTTTTCTTCATATATCAAACTAGTTTCACGTTCATAATCATATTGTTCTTTTCCCACTAAGTTATGAAAGATGTAGCATTCCATACAAAATTGGGCTTAAATAAAGGAATGAAAAAATATTCATTCAAATGCCATGTGATGAAAATATAACTATATTGTATTTTATTCCATACCACATTCATTTTCGAAAACAATCTACTATTCCAAGGTGAGATTCTCAAAATCAACTAAAAACAGTTGAATCGAATCGTGAATAAAGTTGTCAGAAACTATGCACTCATGAAACCTTAATTCGATTATTTGTTCAGAGTTTTTCATAAACAATTTCGCCTCAAACAAAAAAAAATAGTCGAATGAGAATTTGAGAATTCACGTTTCTGACCATTTGAGAGCAAAATGTTCTTTTCTTCTACTTCGTAATGAAATAATTTCAACTCACATTATGAATTGACAACAATGGCAACAACCCTTAAAACCTGTCAAACTAGTTAAATGGCAACATTGCTTGATAATACGATGATTTACAAGTACGCAGATCAAACTACATGTTAGCTTCAAACAGAATCGTTCAAATCAGTCAGTATACCTGTGATGAGACTTTGCACCCTGACCCTCACCGGTTTCTAGCGTGTCTGACAAGTTGCCTACCCCCCCAGACCTCAGAAAAAAAGAGACTTTTACTTTTGCTTCAAGCTGTACAATGTACCAGTTATCTTCAACTGAAGATAAGTACAAAGACATTTTCGCAGTACAATAATGTATTTCCGTGAAATCGATCGATCCGAGTTTCTTTAACTCGATAATAATAATATCGTTTATTTGTGTCATTTGGATGCATGTGACATAATATTAAAGTCTTTGGTTAGCATGTACAGACAAGTTCTTTTATAAAAAATGATAAAATATATAATGAAACGGTGAAATGGTCGAGTCTTTTTTTTTATATTGGGTTTAACGACGCACTGTTATGATAACTGAGATCTAATGGCGTCGGATGGATGATTAATGAGATGATGAGATGAAGGTTCTTGGGTAGTGGGAAGGAAGCGGTCATGGCCGACTTATTGTAGGAACCATCCCGACATTAGCCTAGACTACAGAGGGAAACCATGAAAGACCTCTGTAAAGATGGTCGGCGGCGGGGATCGAACTGCGTTCGGAATTCCCCTCGCCTCCCGGATCATATGAAGCGAGCGCGCTAACAACTACGCTGCATGTGCCGGTTCGAGGCTTTTTGTATAAGAGTAGAATTATGTATAAGAGCGATGTCAACAATGTCAACATTCGGATAAAATTGAAAGTTGCTTCCAGTGCTATATGTCTAGTAAGGCTCTGACGTCATAGTAATATCACAGAGTAACGTCAATTTTGAAAGACTCATCCTTTAATCTTCACAATCGTCTATATAATAACTCATCATAAATAATACAAAACATTATTTTATTTCGACTATTTTATCTTCCAACTCATTATTATTAATAAGTTATTATTTGTATTTTCTTTCCAATGACGTTCTTTTTTATCGTCGACTTTAATAAGTTAATTGTGATTGAATTGTATTTTATATAGATAATTAAGCTGGATCTCAGTGGTCAATCTCGATCTGTAAAATGAACAGCTGACAAATTATGTTGTTATTCTCTTTTTATGGAGATTTTCTATAATAAAGTTCCCGATTTTTTGTTCCCAAAAACGGTTGGTACCGATTTTGGTCAAAAACGGTTGGTACCGATTTTGGTCAAAAACGGTTGGAACCGATTTTGGTAAAAACAACCCCAACCTATTCTGGTTTGACAGTGATTGTCCATAAAAAGTTTTAAGTCGATTGGTTAGAAAGTAAACTTGACAACAGAAAAACGAAGCCCGATTTTTGTCAGTGTGCTAAATGGAAGTCTCCGCTACACTCTCCTAGTTATTGGCGCTTTCAGCCGCATCCGTAGCTCAGTCAACTATCGCTAGGGCGTGGGTTCGAGTCCCGCATAAGGCATTATTTTTGTAAACGTCTTTTCACCTATCAACACTCCATCGTTTCATTATCACCCGCTTATTCGTACCCCCGTATAAACTAGCTGTTGGTGGAATCGTTAACCATTGAGAATATTTTTAGTATTATCAAGAAAAATTATATTTTTATGTTATTTTATAAACCCATTTTTTTCAATCGATGTAAGATTTCGTGATTAGGTGTATCAACCCAGTGGCAACATTCAGTAGGAATTTTAAAAAAAATCTATTTTTTTTCTTTTTCTTTTTTGAATTTATTCGAAAATATTTTTTTTCTCAGAAGTGGTTATACCGTTCAGGGCCAAAAGCTGAAAAGATTTTACTTGCATGAGCCAGCGTGTTCATGGAAACATTCAGACTGATCGAACGAACCATCTGACCTGTGGAATGAATTGGTCGCATTTTCGTCCAAAAACATTGAAAAATTCAATTTTTTGGAAAGTGGAAACCGATTACTACTCAAAACGGGACAGTTTCAAGTTGGTTAAGTATGACCGTCCACCAGAAAACATATCGATCAATCAAACATTTCAACCTGTTGAGCGCATAAAAAAAACCCAAAAAACCGGAGAAGATACATCTCGGACCCAATAGAAGTCTTCATTTCGCTCATCCAATAAATTGACGTTTTCTCTGATGAGTATCACGATACCTTTATTTCCGTGCAATCACCTATCCCCCCCCCACCCGGTGTGTACTTGTTGACTTGCGTGTTGCGTGCGGCAAGGTCAGGTTCAAGGTCGCGTCGTGTTTCAGGTCACATCGACCTGCCCGACGCCCACAACGAGGTCACATGGCGTCGCGGCGACGATAACGCGTCGTTCGCACTTCGGCGTCGGTTCCAAGAGACGGCTGAGTCGAGGTGAGTCCTACAGTTACAGTTCTCCCCCTCCCCCTCCTCCTCCCCCTTCCCCTTCCCTGGCATTTCCACTGAAGTCCCATTAATATAGGGTTTATTTAATAATACTGTACCTTGATATATTGATTATGGTTGTTGTTATTCAGTAAAAGTTTGGGCAGGCTCTATTCGCCGAATTATCGGTGTACGTCACAACATACGAACATTGCTGTTGTTGTTGTTGTTACTGCTACTGCACCCACCCCCTTTCGTACCGGTGCCCGGGCACCAAAATAAGATGGGTCAACACGCCACTGATGCAGACATTTATTTGCAATAAGTTCTAGTACAAATTAGAGACTAGCCTATATGTAACTTGATATGATATGATCAAATAATATTTTCACAGTTTGAAGAAACGCAATTTCTTTATGTATACTTCTCGAGGCCTTGATTGTGCTAAGAATCCAAGGTGAATAATTTTGTATTTTTGTATTTTTAAATAATATGTTGTGTACAGTGTTGTGAATCTCGGCGGTGCAAGTGGTGCCCTGGGGCACACGGCCCAACTTATTTTGGGGGGCCCACTGAGACTAGCATAATTTACTACAATTATCATTTATTATTTATTATTTATAATTATATTTTGTCTGTACTATAAACGAGAGTCAGTGCGGGTTCATTCAATCTTATCAATTGAACCAGACGATTCATTTTAGTGATGTTGTAGACAATTTTGTTTGCAAGGAATTTTAATAGTAATCAATAAGTGAGTAGAAATAATTCAATCAATTTATGTGCAATGAATAGTATTCTACGTTACTTTATAGAATGGATGAGAATTTAAAAAGAATGAAAGAAAATTCGAGTCACATTAGAGGCACACGAGTGCTTTTCGTGACTTAAGGCAAATAAAAAGGAACAAAGGGGGGGCCCATATATACATTTTGCAATCCTGTATTGTCGTACCTTGTTACGCCACTGAACCTAGCTGTTGGTGGGGTCGTTAAGCAGCAATAATCAGTCAATCATCGAGTGGCGGATTGGCTGGGCTGGGTTAAGACCTGTTGTGACCTGTTGTGACCTGACCTAACCTGCCCTGCCCTGACCTACCCTCAATACAAACCGAGCTCGTTCCACTTCTACCTAGAAGTGCAATTGAAATTGAAAAGTTACGTGTGTTGAGATAGCAACACGAATCACAATATATAATTTATAAATAGCCTATATATATATATAATATATATATATATATATATATATATATAAAATATATATATATATATATGTATATATATATATATATATATATATATATATATATATATATATATATATATATATATATATATATATATATATATATATATATATATATATATATATATATAATATATATATATATTTTTATCCTTTGGATAATGATGAACTTTGCACCTGCTGTCATTGGAAGAAGTGAACATTGCCTAACAGACTTAGTTCAAAGTGAAAGATATCAACATTCGTGTGGTTGGATTATTCCTAGTACCAATGTTGGTAGTGTCCGGATATATCGCAAAAACAGTTTATATTGTGTTCCGGACTTTCGACAACTGAAGACTTTTATCTGCGGCGAAGAAGTGTGGTCACAGACAGCGTAGACCTGGTGGTCAAAGTTCATTGCTTTAATTTAAAATAATAATGAAATGGGGTGGTAAGATAGCCCTTGTGGTACCCCGTCCAAACGATCCCACTTTCATCCATAAGCCAATACCGGGATAGTTCCCACACTATAGGCCACGACCGCTTCCTTCTCAATATCCTTACCGTCATCGTATCATCCCATCGTCCCATCAATCATTCACCCGACGCCAATAGATCTTGGTAATCATTGCAGAGCGTCCGTAAACCCAATATAAATAAAAATATAAATAGAACGATTAAATTTAATCTATTTGTAAAGAATGTAAGCAAGAATCAAGATGGTACATAATTATATGAGTAGTTATTACTGGTCTAGAATTCAGGGAAAAGTACTATCATATTTGCGAAGAATATGATCATTATCGTGGGTATGCTCTATTCTCTTTTCCTGCGATATATTATCCCCCAATTAGGTTATTGTTGTGAATTATACTTAGATCGTATATTAGATTACCAACCTTTGCTTGCACTGCTTGTGAGGTCTGAGATGGAGAGAGATGGTGTGAGAGAGAGAGAGAGAGAGTGAGTGAGAGAGAGAGAGAGAGTGAGTGAGTGAGGGTGTGAGAGAGAGAGAAGAGAGAGAGGCGGGGAGAGAGAGAGAGAGAGAGGCGGGGAGAGAGAGAGAGAGAGAGAGAGAGAGAGAGAGAGAAGAGAGAGAGAGAGAGAGAGAGAGAGAGAGAGAGAGAGAGAGAGAGAGAGAGAGAGAGAGAGAGAGAGAGAGAAAGAGAGAGAGAGAAAGCGGCCGGAACCGAGGGAAATGCCTCGCTTGGGCTCAGTTCCGTGGAATACCCCGCCTCACGCAATCGGCCCGACACGTTCCTGGAACCACGGCCCCCTCTACACCGCATACTGGCTGTTCCCAGAGCCCAGTCTGATTCATACGAACACAATTCCTTCGAACATACTTCTGCCTGGCGGGTTTAAATGGAATCAAAAACCAAAGCCAAATTAAAAAAGCGATAAAATCTTTACATTTTACAAAAACCCACAGTTCGAGACACCATGCAATACTTGGGATCTCTTATCGGACTCATTTATATTGGGTTCAACCGCTCGGGTTCAACAACGCACTGTAATAATTACTAAGATCTATTGGCGTCAGAGGATCGATTACTAAGATGATGGGATGGTGAGATGAAGGTTTCTTGGATAATGGGAAGGAAGCGAGCGTTCGTGGCCTATCCTGTAGGAACCATTTCGGCATTTGCTTAAGCGAGAGAAGGGCATTACAATAAATCCCTGTAAGGATGGACGGTGGCGGGGATCGAACCAAGGGGCCCGAAGTGCCCCTCATCTCCTGGAAAACATGGAGCGAGCGCGTTAGCAACTGAGCTACTTGTGCGGGTGACTATAGGAATCTTTTGCAGTCTTTATTACTCGAGGTGGAATTGAAAAATAACTAGGAAAACGCCATATATGCGTTGTTAGACGAGCGAATAGTGATAGTATGGGTAAAAATGGGTAAAAACTGCTTCGAGTGGTACCAATTTAGCACATTTTATGTTTTTTCTTCAAAATGGCTGACCCGTTCAAGCTGATTTTTTTTAGAAATGAGTATCAAAATGTAATTCAACTTCACGCAAAATTTCACACATTTCTGGAATTTCTAAAATTCATAAAAAAAAAAGTTACCACCCGATAATGCCACAAAACTATACAGATCTAAGTTAGATGAGGAACAATATTGAAAAAAAGTTTGAAGTTGATAGCTGTAGCCGTTTGACCTGTGGAGAACCGACAAAAAAACATGAAAAAACAAAAACAAAAAAAAAACATGAAAACGCACACCAATTTTTTTCAGTATGTCACATTGAATCCTCGCTAAAGCTCGTCTAATTAACCCACAGTTGAGCCCTTTTTAGGGCTTTGTGGATGTTTTTGGTTGTAATTGTAATTTTCTTTAGTATCAGTATTTTTGACCATATAAAAATGAGTATAATATCAGGAAATTTCTAGGAATTTCAGATGACACATGCCTGTCATTAGGTCGACACATTGCACAGCGCGCGTGTCGCTAGAGCAGTGGCTTAGCTGTCTGAGCTACGGAGGGCTGTGGTTCTATCGCATGCCACGGCACTGGGTCAAGCGGTTCTCCATTGCACAGCGCGCGTGTCGCTAGAGCAGTGGCTTAGCTGGCTTAGCTACGGAGGGCTGTGGTTCTATCGCATGCACGGCACTGGGTCAAGCGGTTCTCCATTGCACACCGCGCGTGTCGCAAGGCCTTGCATGTTAGCACCGCGTTAACCAGTGGGTGACGTATTTACGCTTATCGCCTAGTTACCACCTTAATTGATCAATTGACCTAACTAAACGAATGTTGGTTACGTAAATTAAATTACCAAGCTGTCATATATTTCGGTGATGATTATTGTTTGCTTAACGACCCCATCAACAGCTAGGTTATACGGGGGTACGAATGAGCAGGTGATTGTGAAACTATGAAGCAGGTGAGAGGACGTTTACAAAACCCCATGTCTTATGTGGCACTCGAACCCACGCCCAACGGTCACTTCAGCTTCTGAAGCGGTGCCTCAGCTGACCGAGCTACCAATGGTGGCATCGTATATTTCATCTCTTATTTATGGGTTAAAAGAAGAGTAAAATGTAGGCTTACATAATATGATCGTATTTTTTTTATATTTTGAAAATTTATTTGACAAAGGCCCAGTTTTAAGAATTGATAGTTAGCGGACCATCATCTTGTATCAACCTTGGTTACATATCTGATTTTCGTACCTTAACTAATAGTTAGCGGATTAACCACTAATAAGATTCGTAAAACTAGCTCTATAAGGCCCGGTTTTACGAATAACAAATGTGGTGATTAAGCGATAATTATGGAATTAACTTGT
Organism: Brachyptera putata; assembly: GCA_907164805.1. Classification (NCBI taxonomy): domain Eukaryota; kingdom Metazoa; phylum Arthropoda; class Insecta; order Plecoptera; family Taeniopterygidae; genus Brachyptera; species Brachyptera putata. The sequence continues at coordinate 14,700,130 of OU015472.1, read as the reverse complement.
TATTACGTATGGGTAACAATTATATTCTGTACCTAGGCCTACATTGATAATTAACTAAATTAACACATTTTCATTTTTGTAAAATACAGTTCAAGTGTTGGTTATACCAAGCCATGGTTAATTATAAATTAGTTCACTATTGGTAGAGGTACGGAAATAACTTCAACAAAACCAAGGCTGATTACAAGTTATTTCGCTAATTATTGCTTAATTCGCTAATCATCAGTAATGGTACAACTGGCTCTAAACACTAACTGACAAGTGAGTTAGGACATGAATTTGCGCATTGGCAGACTGCCCTGTAGGCTTATATAACTGACGTATAGGTTTGTGCATTGGCAGTGTGTATAAGGGATGAGAGGGGGTCTAGTTTTGACGTGGTAAGGAGGTGGTTGGTGTCGTCATCAAACTGAAAAAGATGTCCCATATCGATGATTTGGGGAAGGTCATTGACATACAGAAGAAAAGAATAGGGGAGAGCACAGAGCCTTGAGGTACGCCCTGAGTGATTTCTTGGGGTTGTAAAGTGATGTGGAGGGGGTTGACATTAGGGGATTTGATGCTCACAACTTGGGTGTGGGAAGAAAGGAAGGAAGCAATCCATTTGCTGGCTATGCCTCGAATGCGATGAGTTTAGAAAGGACTGGGTAATGAGTGGTTAATGTTATCAAAGGCTTTGCTAAGATCGTAGAAGACTCCTATTGCATGATCACTTTTGTCGAGGGTGATGAGGAGGTTGAAGATTGCTGTTGTGGTAGATCTGTGGTTTTGACAACGGTGTTGGCTGTTTTCAATGATGTTGTAAGATTGAAGGTAGACGTATAGTTTTCAAGTTAGGGCACATGTAGTAAGCCCCTAATATCATCCATTCCCTCTAAACTCATTTGTGTAATATCACGGATTCAATTCAAACTTCCAATGCTGTGTCACAGTCATACTTGAATCCACATATTTGCTTCAAAATGGCAGATTGAAGGGGGTGTCAATTAAGATGCAAGAACGCAACCCTCAGTGCCTCGTGGGGGTGTGTTCAAGCTAGGATTTAAGACAGCCTGCTAGACGTTAAGGCTTTGGCGCGCCAAATGTTACTAGAGGACAAGTAAATGAATTATAATATAAAAAGCTTGTGTCACATGTTAGAGGATGAACTCCTCCAAAACGGCTCGACCGAGTGTCGTGAAATTCCTCTCGCACATTTGTTAGGGCTGGTAGAAGGTCCTAAAGTATAACGAGATCTTCTGCCAAGCATGAGCAATATATCCAAAAAATGGGCACTTCAAGGACAACACCAGTAATGGCGTTGTTCAATGACATTGACGGAATTACTCAATGTTGCCGAGCGGCGACATTTGCGGCGCGAAAATAGATAGCGACACTAGATAGCGCAACATCCGCCTTCCGGCACCTCCAACATTCACTACAAATCACTTTGATGGCAGAACAACGTTTGCCGAGTCTGCTAGTGAATTATAATATCTGACATTGATGTGATGATTTCTAGTTTTCTCTAAAACGAGTGAAATGAAAATCGTCATTATTCGGTCAAATCTAGTCTGAGGTTTGTGATGTCCTTTAAGCTAACAATGAATGACACGTTGTTTGGTGTTTCAGGGAGGACGACCAGGTCTTGGGCTCGCACCTGTTGATCAGCGAGGTGCGGAGGGAGGATTACGGCCTGTACGTCTGTCGGATCAGCAACCTGCCGTTCCAAGCAGCGGAGTTCCCCATATGGCTGCATACTGCAGGTAACGTGGCTTGCGTTTAGCACGCGTTTAACATGATTTATCATGCGTCTAACTTGTGTTTAACATGCGTTCTCTCTCTCTCTCTCTCTCTCTCACACACACACACACACACGCGCTCAGTGATATCGTGCGTTGTTTCAGCCACATGGGACGGGCCGATAGTAGATCGCCAGGCCTACAAGAAGACGCTTCTCTGCCTGGCCGCGCTGTTCCTCGCCCTTGTGACCCTCGTGGCGCTGTACCTGCGCTTCAGCCTTACGCTCAGGCGCATCATCAAGGACAAGTTCGCTAAAGACGAAGAAGGCGGTGAGTTGCAATAACAAATTTCACGGCTGGCGGCAGCAGTTGTTTCTGGCCAATCAGAATCATCCCAACTCGTGAATCATTCAGAGACGCCAATAAATCTTAGTCGTCAGTACAGTGCGTTGTTGAAATTAATATTGTTCTTGCATGTTTTGAGGTTTTATTCTGTAAAACTATCCTATCTGTCATAATTACATTAGTTCGGTGTTATACGCATTGGACATTGATGGTAATGCAGATATCTATCTTCTAATTCACTACAGTCCGACAGGTAGTGTTAGTGAGCTATGTCGCTAAGCGTTTTATGGTAAACAAGATGAGTTTTGCGTCTTCTTAGATACTAGTGTCTTTGGTATTGGTCAACGTGTCGTTGTTGATGTTGCAGACGGCAAGGAGTACGACGTGCTGGTGTGTTTCAACGAGAACGACGCGCAGTTTGTGCTTGGCGTGTTGGTACCTGCGCTGGAGTCTCGCTACAACTACCGCTGCTGCGTCTTCCAGCTGCCGCAACAAGCGATGCACTGTGAGTCAAACAAAACAATCACATCTACGTCTAGTCGTTCATTCAAAGAATAGCAATTGTGATGGATGATATGAGAGATAATAAAGATAATTAGACGAGCTTTAGCGAGGATTCAATTTGATATACTGAAAAAAATTGGTGTTCGTTTTATGTTTTTTTTTTTTTTTTTTTTTGTTTTTTGGTCGGTTCTCCATAGGTCAAACGGCTACAGCTATCCACTCCAAACTTTTTTTCATTATGGTTCCTCATCTAACTTAGATCCGTATAGTTTTGTGGCATTATCTGTTGGTAACTTTTATTTTTATGAATTCTAGAAATTTCAAAAATACCCATTAGAATAACACAGCAGAAAAAAAAGAAAATATTTTTGTTTTCCAAAAGAATGAAATTTTGCGTGAAGTTAAATTACATTAAGATACACATTTCTGGAAATTTTCAGCTTGATCGGGTCAGCCATTTTGAAGAAAAAAAATGAAATGTGCTGATTTGGTACCACTTGAAGCAGTTTTTACCCATTTTTACCCATAGTATTACTATCCGCTCGTCTAACAACGCATATATGGCGTTTTCCTAGTAATAATAACTTTTATTATCATGACTGAAGAAGGGTAGGACCAGAAAGGCCAAAGGGTGTCGGTTGTTTGGGGTCATGACATGACGCATGCCAGTCGTCAACGCGTGCCATGGTTGAGGTGACTTGACGCGTGATGTTGCAGGGCTGCCCGAGCTGCGTGACCGGGCGGACAAGAGCCGTCGCCTGCTAGCCGTCCTGTCGCCCAGCGTCCTGCAGGACGTGTGGACCAACCGGTCGCTCAGTCACGCGATCAACGCGTTTCTTGCCGTTCACCCAAACGTCGTCTGCGTGACTCTGCAGGTAACAAGTCCTACCGCTAGCGTGTTTCAAGTCCTACATGTTCAACGTTTTCATTAGTTGATCATTACAAACTAAATACCAGTGATTTTCGATTCAAAGCCGATAGAAGCCGATTGTTCAACCGATCACTAAAGAGATACCCCATTTCTGGTTTTCTTGAAATTCGACATTACTTGAAATTCAGCGTGTAGTCTTTTACTTCGGTTTTACTTCAAAGTAAAAAACAATACAAATCAAAAAAGGCGAGGTTCAATCGGGTGATTGCTCTTCCACCTAACCTTGGTATAACTAGTTATTATTTTATATAAACTTATTCTTATAAACTTAATACAGTAAGTGGGTTGTATAATTACTTAAATTGTCCATTTTAGGTAAATGGGTATTACGTAGGCATATATTATAACCTACTGTCTCACAATACGTCATTATTCAGGCGCGTTTCCTTGCTCTATCTAATGGGCCGTGACAGTCGCTGCCAATAAAGAATGCTCAACTTACTTCCAATGCCATGTTTTGATCATTGTTGATTGTTTAAAACTTTTTTTGCTGCTATAATATTGAATCTCTTGGAAATAGGGTTGTCATTTAGATGTTTTTGATCGATTCATTATTTTCGAACTTTGCTTCGATATCGAACTGGAATATTAATACATTCAATGTGGAAACAATGATCGATCGATATGCATTGGAAGAAATGTGAATGAATGAAATGCTACTGTACGCCGTTAACAGGGATATCGTATTGCGTTACAAGCCTTAGCAACTCTTATCAGTCGGATGATAAATTATAGAGCACTAAGCAACTCTGATCTCTATGTATTGTTCAATTGCCTGAAACCATTCTTTCTCAATAATTAACTATAATAATTAAATCATAATTTTTTCGATATCGATACCGATTTTATATGTTCGATATCAATTATAAATTGAAATTTTGATATACTTCAATTGTTATTTTTATTAAAACTAAATGTAAAATGCATGCATGTGTCCCGTCGAACGAGTTATCCTTGACCTCGTGTTTGTTTTGTGTGAAGGTCGTGCCTAAGTGCGAGTCGTTGAAGGACACGAACGGCGAGACGTTGACCCAGCTGCTACGTCGCGCCAATACCGTGCCGTGGACCCACGACCAGTGGGCCAAGGGGGGCTTCTGGGCCGCGCTGCGCCTGCGCCTGCCCCCCCAGCGCGCCCCCCGCCGCGCCGCCGACCCCGCTGACCCTGCCGCAGGGTCGGGGGTCAAGCATCGCTCCAACCTGGCCAGCTCGAGCGAGAGCCTGGAGGTCCTCGTGTAAACGACCGGCTGTTTACGCGTCAACGACCGGCCTGAGGTCCTCGCGTCATTGACCGGCTGTTTATGCGTCACTGACCGGCTTTTTGCGCGTCAACGACCGGCTGTTTACGCGTCGATGTGACGACGGCTCAACTCACCGGACTCGCCGATTACTGCTCGTTAGCAGCAAAAAATAGTTTTAATATTTTTCTGATTTATTTTGTCATAAGATTGTTTTGGGTATAATTGTAAGACAAGTTGTCAATTATACCTTTTTCAAACTGAACTTCTTGTGGACTGTACTTATGAAAATAGTAACATAGAAAGAAAAACATCCTCCCTACAGTCGAGCGAACTTCACCGAACAGTGTTTGCCAGCATTTCCTCCACGTTACAAGCGCTACATGGCAAGCATGTCGAACACAACATGGCAAGCAGGTAGCCCCCGTTGAGCAGGCCTGTGAAGGAAATGTGGAAAAAGACAGTTTATTAGAAGTTCATTTGAATGCGAGATGAGTTTTTTCGAAGATAAGATTTTTGTAAGTACAATTTTCATGAAGTTCGGTTTGAAGAAAGGTTCAGTTGCTTCACGCCTTGATTCTAAGTAATGTTTTGGGGATTGACAATATCACCCAAACTCTGCCAAATGTGACATTTTAGCTAGTTTTTTCAATATTCTATGTATTTTTAGTTATTTGTGTAAAGTTGTCTTGAAGTGGATGTCCTGCCAACGTATGGTTATGCAACGTGCTCGACACGTGGTTCCTTGTTGGAACTGGTGTCCCGATACACGCTCGGGTCGACCTTCTGCGTAGGAAGAAGTCACGTATGTTACTTACGTTGTTGACAAAACTAGCGAAACAGCGTAACGAGATACTTGTATCAAATATAAATCCAAAGCTCTACACCATGTTTTTTAAACTATAAAGTCCATCCACTCACTGCCTTTGTTGTCTAGTTCTAATTACGTTTTAATCTCAGTGTTGTCGATTGTTCAAATATAATATATTTATTCACTTGAAAAGGGCCGAACCAAATATCTTTAAACGTTCAAGTATTTGTATTGATATAATATTTACAATGTTGAAAATTTCTTCTAAATCAGATTGAATGTAAAAAGATGTCAATTCTACACAATTCTTACGTTGAGTCACCAAATTTTCAAACAAATTTGCGGAAAAAAGTGTTCGGCCGATTTTTCTCAAAAAACAATAGGAATTTATCTATTCTGGCATGAACGTCAATGTCTAGAAGGTCCGAGTGTTGACCGATGAACCATGCACAAAATACAAAAACAATTACAAACATGAAAACAAATTCTGATATTATTCAGTATAAAGTTAAATGGAAGTCTTGCACCCATCCAATGAATTTAAAAAACTAGATAGTTTTATAGTTACGAATCTATTTTAGACACATTTGGGACTAGAAATTTTCCAAAATATATCCAAAAGGTATCCTAAATGTGTCATTATAATGGATTCTCCAAATATAATAAATACTTGACTATTAGGCAACACTATCTTTAAATAAAATATTGTCGCATGACTCAAAATCTATTGGCAAAATTTTCAAACTTCTGAAATCAACTGATTTATTTTCTGAAATTTGATTTTTTCACTTAGGCCTACATTATTTATCTTGAAAAATGAAAAATGGGTCATGAAATGACTATGCTGCCGGTTTCTTCCCCCCCCCCTAACAAAATAATGTTGAAACGAATCAATGTGATGATTTACGTTACCTAGTAGCTAATAGTTCGTTACACTTCTACCGTCAACAACGGAAGCAACACTAGTGCCACCTAGCGGCAAGGTCGCCCTTGGAGCGGATAAAGTCTGCGATACGATGGTGTTGTAGCAAGTTGTGAAAATAATTGTTGATTTATCGTTGTGGCTATCGTGAGTATCGCCGAATAAGAATAGCCGCTTCCGTCTGGTTCGTGCTATGAACCGGTATCCTCGAGAGAAGAAGGTCGGCTACCAACTGAACAATTGTAAAATCCTCGGTGCTCACATCATCTGATCAACACCGGTATCTTGGTATACAAACGTTGTTTCCCAATTCAGACTAATGCTGCTTTTACTGACTTGCGTTGAGAGCGACGCGTTACAAGCCATTGTGTTTCACGTGTTTGCGACTTCAACGCGTCTAAAGTGACGCGAGTCAGTAAAAGCACATCGAGGATGAATTAGTAAGACCGTTCCGAAGCGGTTCCTCTTGGCTGTTTCAAGACTTGAAGGCCGTCAACAATATTGTAGTATTTACACCATCTTTTACCATTCAACGCTTCTGAAAGACGTTAACTGTAAAACTGTAAAACTGCCAGTGCCGCTTGACAGTTATAACGGTGGTATTTGTGTTTGTTATGTTGGTAGACGAACGAGTATAGTGACATATTTAGAAGCCATTTGTTGCCTTGAAGTCGATCTTGCCAGAAGATTGGCTGCGTGTATATAAAGTCTCCCCCCCCCCCCCCTCCCCCTCAAGCAGGTGATGGACCCCCCTCCCCTCGTCATGGGTCCAAAGCCACGTGATTGGCTGTAAGCAGCGGCCAATCAGACGACTGATAAGACTGTGTAAACAGGGTTTAGCACGTTTATATGTGTAGAGTATTCTGTAAGCGGATGTCAAAATAAAACTTGTTTTGTGATGAAAATAACATTGGTTTTATTGATTGGAAGTCGTTGTACGACGGGTGGTTCGGGAGCAGCTTGCCTTGATGATTCCGCCCATGTTTACTAAGCTGTTACAGATAACGACTGTTTGTTGGTTTGTCTGGAATCTATCCCAATAGTCATGTTGGCCAAACAACATTGAGTTGCCATTCGATACATCATCTCCAAATGATATCGGAACTTCAACGTCGAATATTGATCGGAATATATCCACATTTTTAATTTTCAATTCAGCCGACAGTCTCACTGATATGACCATTTTTTTAAAGTTCAATTCCATTTGAGGCTGTTGTTGCAGTTATTTATTTTGTTATTATTATTGTTATTTTTTAAATTTGTTGTTATTACTTGATTATTTCAAATTTTAGTTGTTACAATGGTTTCAATCGATTTTCATGATCGTTTCGATATTGAATTTAGCGATACCATTATCGCGTGGAAACCTAATGGCCTGACCACTGAGCCAACGAGCCATGGTAAACTCAGCGTGGCAACGATTCTAACGCTGGCTAGACGAGGTTACACGGCACAACGCATCAAGGCAAACGACTCCCGACCCGTTTCCCTGCACACTTCCGTTTCCCGCTCCTCTCACCTTGTGAAATAAAACATAACATCTACGGACTAGTCAGGCTAGGGCGAGAGAATCTTTCTCCAAGTCAGGACGGAACTAGAAACAATAATTAAAAGTTGTTGTTTATTAATTTAGCATTATTGCTAATTTTACATGTTAGAGGTACATTACATATGTACGGTTCCATAATTTAATGATAAACAATAAGAAATATACGTTATTATTAAAAGGGTTTATTAGATTATTCAGAATATCAAGGAAGTTATTATACTGCCATGAATGTGTATCTATTGTTAGGGCATTGGATGGGGTAGATAAGACCTACAAGCCGCCCTCGGTAGCTCAGTCAGCTGAGCCACGCTTCAGAAACTGAAGTGACCGTTGGGCGTGGGTTCGAATCCTGCATAAGGCATGTGATTTTGTAAACGTCCTTACACTCATCATCACTTCATAGTTTCATAATCACCTGCTCATTCGTACCCCCGTATAACCTAGCTGTTGATGGGGTCGTTAGGCAAACGATAATCATCATCAAGACCTACAATATGTAAACCAGATTAAAATAACCATAAATAATATTATTATTCTTCTGTTTCATTTTATTGATTGAATAAACTCACGGTCAAAATCAGCTACTACATATCGTATGGATATAAATCGAGTACTTCATTGTAGGTCACCTACGTTTAGTACTTGAAATTTCGTTAACCCTAAATCACAATTAATGAAATGCAATGATTAACTAGGCAAACGCAGAATACGCGTTGTACGTGAGTGAGATATATATAAAGTAAAATCTAAAACTCTACACACCTTGATCATTAGATAAGCGTTGGCGAAGTTTCTGGTTTGACCGACCGACAAGAAAATTTTTCAGTATACGTAAACTCATCCAACTTGGAACTGTATGTTTTTTTTTAAATAGTTTTACTTACCTGTTGGGTCTCCGCATGCATAACTGTAAGAAATCTTTCGCTTCGGGTAAACGTATTCAGTTTGCTGTGAAACTTGAGTGTAATCTTGTATAAAATCAGTCTGTACCAAAATCTTACACATTCAGAGTAAAAAAGATAGTTTTATTGAAACGTTTGGTACATGTATACAAAACCGAGGAAAATGTAATACTTCACATCAAAACGTAACTTTGTACTTACTTTACAACAAACAACTGAACCTTACATCAATATCATATAACAATGTGCATGAAATAGGTGTAGTCCAAAATTAAATATAAAAAAATTAAAAAGACTAAAAAAGCACTTATAAAAACAAACCTGAAAATGAGAAATATAAAAGAATGTTCGTAAGCCTAAATTAAAAGCTAATTAATATACTGATTAAATGATACATGGTACTAGCTAGTAGATTTACAAGTAGATACGCAGAGGTGAGAAAACACGTAGACGTGTGGCTAACAACAGTACGCCCTACTCTCAACGTAATGGTGTATTTGTATACTTGCTAGATGACTCGTCAAGTATCACGACGTCTCAACCGCTAGTCAGTACTTAACGTTACCGCTGTTAGTACTATTGATGCTGATACATATGATTTGACACGATACAGACGATATTGTTCATAGACGATACAAACAATTATTCATCATTCACAACTAAGAATAGTAATAAACATTGAAATTGCTGTAATAATATTGAAAATAAAGTAAGTACCTAAGAAAAATATATAAAAGTAGAAAAATGAAATAAAAAATTAGTGTTGCCGATCGATTTACATATTTTCGATCGATTCGATAATTTAAGACTACGATTCGATAACGAAACAATGATCAATATACCTTGAAAACTTATATGAGTAAAATAAGAAATAATTACCGGTAAGTAACATGGACCCAAAGTAAATAAATGATACTTTCATAAAGACGTAATATTACTACCCCATAACAGCTCGACTGCATTTACCCATAGTACATGGTCAAGACTAACGATTTTCAAACTTTCATTTTCTCCAGGTTTCGATTCAATATTTTCGATAACAATTGAAAATTAATATCTTCATTATTGATCAACATTCAATATCGTTTACAATGCTAAATCGAATGGCAACGCTAATAAGCATACAAAAGGTTTATAGAAAGTTATTGGGCTGGTTGATCTGACAACTCAGCGCCAGAGCTGTCACCACTGGACGTAGCCAAAGCCGCGCTGCCGTGAGACATCTCGAAGAAGCCGTGGTCGCCAGACGACCCGGAAGCGTTGAAATGTTCGCTGTGCAATGAAAGCTGAGCATCGTTGGGCACGTAGTTGGTGGACGGCCGACTCGGTAGCTGAGTATCGTTGATCTGGCAGCTGCTTGATGGTTGAGCTTCGTTGATCTGGCAGCTAGTCGACGGCTGAGCATCGTTGATCTGGCAGCTGGCTGGCGCCACAGTTCCGGCGGATTGAACGTGACACGTGTTGGGTTTCAAGCCCAACGCGTTGGCGTAGAATTGTGCTGCCATGAGTCGGCTGTTGGCGAGAAAGACCAAGGGTTCAGACATGTTACGTTCAGTCTCCGTTTGCTACTGGTATTCGATATTCAGACGCGTGAGGTCACCTGAGATGGGATCTTTAGATGTGACATTTCAAAGTCTAAGAAACATTATTCATAATTCTCAGTTTACGGTTGGACTAACCTAGCTAGGAAACTAGAACTGCACACATTCTGAGAAAATGTATTGATAACCCACTCAAATTTGAACTATTTTCTGATCAAAATACCGGGGAAAAAATTAAACACAGAATATTGAAAATATTTCAATTGATATTAGCAGGAAGAGGAAAACTTACTTCAAAATTATTTCAAATTGGTTTTAAGGCCATTTATGTAGAAGAAATAAATTGAAAAATGAAAAAATAATAAGTGTCCTGGAAGAATGAATTATTAATTATTATCAACAATATTCAAGCCTACCTGAGCTGTCTGTGTAACAACCAAGCTGACCTCGGATCGTTGGTCATATTATTAAGATCGTTTGCTATATCCCTCGAATCGTTGGGATAATTAGTCCTCGGTTCGTTCGTTGTATCGCTCACATCGTTTGGCACATTGCTCGGATCGTTGCTCATATCCCCCGGACCGTTTGTCCCGGCCGTCTGGTTAGGCAACATGTTCGGATGACTGTACGACTGGCGCGGCGCATAAACCACAGCTCTGTCTTGAGGAACGAACTGCGACTCCAGAACATTTGCCTGTTTCGGGTAGTTGGATGCCTGCTTCGGGTAGTTTGACACCTGGTCTGGGTAGTTTGACACCTGGTTCGGGTAGTTTGACACCTGATTCGCGTAGTTTAATGCCTGGTTCGCGTAGTTTGACACCTGATTCTGGTAGTTCGACGCTTGGTTCGTGTAGTTTAACGCCTGATTCGGGTAGTTTGACGCCTGATTTGTGTAGTTTGACGCCTGATTCGCGTAGTTTGACGCCTGATTCGCGTAGTTTGACGCCTGATTCGCGTAGTTACCGAACTGGTTTGGAGTGTTTGCTGACAGACAAGGCTCGGAGACCGGCAACGTAGGACGCGAGCCGAGCTTGGTTTTGAGCCGTGGGACGGTTTTCTTCAGAGTCGGAAGCGAGTCTTCTTGCTTGATGAACAAGCCACATAGTTTGTTGCGGACATACTGAACTCGGCGGTGTTCCGATTCCTGACGTTCTTCCTCCTACGACAATAACAATAACAATCAGTGGCGTAAATATCGACGGTGCAAGCGGCACAGGGACCCACGGCTGAATGTCCTACAGAGGGGCCCACATGAGACTGGCGTTATTTGCTAAAATTATTATTTTCAATTTATACATTTTTATGGTTTTGAGACTATAAACGAGCAACTCAGAGTACCGGTTCAACTTCATCGATTGAATCCGAGAGAGCAAGGTGGATTCATTTTAGTGACGCTGTAGGTATTTTTGCAGAGCAAAAGTAAGGAGAAGGAATTTTAATAGCAATCAATGAGTGAATGAAACAATTCAATAAATTTATGTGCAATAAATAATCAAATAGTTCTGAGTTGTTTTATAGAATGAATGAAATCAACCAAAATTCAAAGAATTTGAGGTACACAAGTGCTTTTTCCAAAGGCAAAATGGAAAAAAAGGGGGAGGGGGGCATTTACACATTTGTACTCCTGTATTGTCCAACGATACATCACTAGGGCCTGTTAACTTACCGCCCCTGTCAGCGGAAACAGCAGTGCTGACAGCTGATCAGCATCTCTGATGAAGTAACTGCTCTGTATTCGCTGATCCTGCAAACAGCAGACAAACGAGCTGGATTCAGATTCGGTCATGTTACACCTTGGGGGAGAAAAACCCAGACCAAGAGGATTGTCTCCAGCGTTTATGGGTTTTTTGGAAGAAAAAAAAACTTAAAATGACCCTTTTATTACTATGGGCAGAAAATCCAGGACAGTGCCAAGAAGTTCCAGGTGCTAACGTGAAGGGGGGGGGGGGGGGGGGTAATTCGTAGTGAAATTTTGGAAATGTGTAGTGTTTGGAGTGGTTTTATAGTATTATAATCAACAATTCTCTTGAAATTTACGGAAAAATCGAAATCGTTAAATCTCGTAATCTTGTTTATAGTTTCAATCTAGGGGTTAACAACTTGACATTTAAGTGTGAAATTGATTTTTTTATTTTCCGTTAGGCTACCGGTATGTTTTAATTGTTTTTGATTTTTCATGATTTTTGTTCATTTTTTTGTGATTTCTTCCTTGATTTTTGTGATTTCCTTTTTTTTTGTATTTCTCGGGATATTTTCGATTTCTTGTGATTGAAAAACTTTTCTCTTTATTTTTCTTTGATTTTTTGTTATTTTCTTTTCTTTTTTTGTATGGATTTTTTTTCATTTTCTGTGATTCAATTTTTCTCTACAAGTGTACAGCTGATTTTTTTAGTCGGTAACCTCATGGTTTCGTATCAGTTTTTAAAATTATGAATGAAAATGCATTATAAGGAAAATGTCACGTTTACATACAATGCTCACTTACAGATATTAGGCCCATATTACTTCGGAATTTATATAGCCGGGACATTTGATAGTCCCGAGAGGAATTTCCGGGACGCCGGGACAGGAAGTGCAAAACGAGGAGAATCCCGGGAAAACCGGGACGTCTGGTGACCCTGGATTACACTGACATAACTGAACAGATAAAAACTGAACAGCCAATATTCCTAATGTGTTTTCGAGTTTCCTCAGAAAGAATAACATAAATACGCCTACAAAAGAGCAATTTTAAATGCGTCGGGCAAATTTAGTACCTAAAGTATACCTGCGCCTGATACAAGAACAAAATTGTTCAGCCGACTTATTTTCAACATAAAATTGTCTAAAACACGTGAAACGCACTGCTTATTATATACCGGTACGAGACAATACGTCATTCTTTATTTTCCGTTCCATTTTCCCATTTTTGTTAATATTTTCGCATCAAAGAGAAAAATTCATCAAAGGAAAAAGTATAAAAAACGAAATATTAAATGAACTTCCCAAACATACTTGAACTGTTGAACTCGATGAACCATTCAAAAGGTTATTTAAATGTTGATGAACTGAATTTTTTGAAAGTTTTTTTTGAAGACGAACTTGCAACTTGCACACCAATGCCACACGCGGGACTCGAACCCACACATACCCGATCACAATGAAGCAGTGCCTTAGTCCACTGAGCCAGAGCGATTCCAGGGTCCATGTATTCCGTGAGCGTCCGGGGCTACCGTCTTGTTGAATGTGTACGTTTCTGTTATTATTAGCAGCTAGAATGATAGGGCCTATTGGCGTCAATTTTACGTCCAGCCCGTGCAAATAAAACATTTTCCGAAAAACACCTGTTGAACAACACTTGCTTTCAGCATCGGTTTGCTACTTGTATCCAAGAGAAACGAAGGGTGTCTACGAATTAATTAATCGCAATAACTTCGCTAGTTCAATGATATCGCTGCTAGTTGAAGGTTGAAAGATGCAAGTGGATTCTTTTCGTAAAGGTACGTTTACTTAAGATTCTGCTTTGTGCTACATGCAACATGCTTTGAGCAACAGGCAACGTTTCCTTTTAGGCCTACTGTGAGCGCTATGACAACGTCATAACTGGACATCAATTTGTGGTTGTTACCACGACCAAATGTATTCAATCAAACTACATGAGCATCTTAATCATGTCATTACTAGAGGATTACCCAAACAACAGTGCCGAATATCGGTCGACAAGTTAGGCCTGATAAGTAAACGCTACTTCCCGTTGCATTGTGGGCGACGACAGCGCACGTTGCAGTTAGAATAGATTAATCCATCACTCAGCGCCTAGCAAGTGTTCATGCAACCCGGAGAAACTCGCTGTCTGATTGGTCAGCGCACTTTGCCTGTTGCTCAAAGCACGAAACGTACCTCGATCTTTATTAAAAGGAAAATCTAAAAAATCATAGTTGCAAACATAACGATGAAATTGGCGTTTGCTATGGTGGTATCAAATCTAGGCTTATGCCTAGATTAGAAAGGAAACGGAACCTATCCTTAATGAAGTATTCTTACGCTTCATAAGCCACTTACGTGAAACTTGTCAATTGTTTTTTCTACTTACGTAAATATCCTGCAAAGTCATTGTAGCCGGCGGAGTGATGTCTCTGGCAAACGTGCGCCATGATGGCGGCTTATGTCGGATCTTGACAACTCGGTTGCGTTTCACTTTATTCGACATGCTGACTGTTTTCACGTCTGACACACACTAATTCTAAGCTGCAGGGAAATGTTTACTCTGATCTGATACTTCCAAGTAAATAATACGAGCGAAATACACGTCCTTGCGCCACGAGCACACTCGCACTGTAGGCCTATACTGACGAGGCTGTTCGTCCCGTGTTGCTAGAGCCCGTATCACGAGCAGGTGCGCCTCTTGTCACAAGCCAAACGGTAGGAAAGTGCCGATCGGGAATTCTCGACTTTATATTGTTAGTTCAAACGTTTGACGATACAAAATTACATGACCCATAACTTATCGCCAAGTTTTTAATTTTATTAATCGAAATAAAAAAGCAGTACTGTGTTCGAACCCAGTCTCCCTAGTACTGACAGCAAACAACTAATTCAATGCGCGCCACAAGTGGCTCCACAAAATCACCTCTATGGTGCCCATTTCAAACGATTCTGAACTTTCATAATTTGCCTTCATTTGGAAACAATGGCTTTGTGCCAAGTTTTCGATGCTGATAATGATGAAAACAAATAGGAACCCTTCAACACTTCCAATCTGAAAATCTCTGCATTTGGGCATAAACTTGGCATCTGGCAACACTGTTTGGATCCTGGCTAAGTGCATGTACTGGTCAAGTGATCAGTCTCAGGAACAGATTAGTTCACAAATTACCTGAACTTACAAAACTTACAAAAACTTTACAAAGCTTCACAAAACAGAGATGGCTGCCAAGTAAACGTCGAGTGACAGGCTGCAATTCTATTCAGTTGCCTTCAACTTGATGAACAAATCCTCAAGCTGTCATCAGCTGCCTGCTCATGTTTGAAATGGTTTTGTTCTCTTTCATTTGTATCTTCAAAAAAAAATGTATTTCCGATTAAAAAAATCTTGCATAAAAAAATAATGCAGTTTGAGCAATGCTTCTTTCTGATCTTCCTTCTAGGAGTACTTTGGAATTTATTTATTCATAAAACTTGTAGCAAGATTGTATTACTCGGTTATATGTTACTTGTTATATTCATTGACGATTATAATAAAAATAAGTGGCCCTAAAATGCATCCTTCGGGAATGCCTTTGGTAATTGCGGCGTACAGACATTCGAGTATTCTGTTGAAATTCACATTCTATTAGGGTCTGACCTATCTGACGCACATTATTATAATAACGTGTGAGCTCCAACACTCGACAGCTACGGAAAAAAAGAGGGAGACAGAAAGAGAGAGAGAGAGAGAGAGAGAGAGAGAGAGAGAGAGAGAGAGAGAGAGAGAGAGAGAGGAAGAGGACAAGAAAAAGAGAGAGATATGCAATGAAATGACGATATTCTTTACAAGCGTTTATTCCTACAACAGTACTAAAATGTGTGTTCCATCAGATACAACGAGTCTAATATTATTATTATAATGCAGGCTATTATAGGTTACAATATGTTTACACTACTGCTAGCTAGCACACATCGAGTCTTGTTTGTGGGCCAGGGGCGAGGGGGTAAGGAGAGAGAGAGGGATTATCATTGCATTAAGCCACATTTAATCTACGTTATAATAGAATCATAATATTATTATACAAAAACATTTCGTTGGATTTACCCAATTATGACTCTTTTTAATTTTGTGAAGAGGCCTACATTTTTTCTATATAATCTATTTTTTTTTATTTCCTAAATAGACAACAATTTGTTTTCAACAATAAGTTTGACAACGAACAGCAACTAGTGAAATGAAAGTTTAAAATATGCAAAAGTGTATAAAATGTTACAAGGCATCAGATTTAGCACGAGATGAATTAGGCTTCGGCCATGTTGCCGAGTGGAACGTGGCTGTGTCTATCGGTAGGCCTACTTGGACTGAAGAGCGTGCGGTTATCTAAGAGGCCCTAGGTCAATTATTACACTTACAATTCTTTTCTCTTAACATTATTATTATTATATTAGTAATTGGAAAAATCGATTCTTTTTTTTTTAGATAGTTTACGAATATGAAATCAATGTTGATAATTTTATAAACTTTGATATTGATTAGTAAAAATAAATCAATGAATATATATTCACGACAACAACGCACTTTGAAGTCAATACTATTGTTATATGACAGAAGAGTAGACGTACAAAACAGTGATCAGCTCTCAACTATCTAGTCCATGGAAATGGAATACCGCTTGATCAATCATACATTATTACAACAACAGTAACGCAAGCAAGAATATCATCTTATGAACTCACATTTACTTGAAAAAAAATCGAATATTTTTGAAGAACCAGTACTTGGAAGTTACGTGGAAATATTGTCGATTGGTTTTGGATGGAGAAAACTATTTCGTTGCTAGTATTGACCAGTTTTGCACGTTTCCTCTTTAGTTAAATGTTTGGTGAACAACCCCACCAACAGCTACATAAATTTGGGGGCAAGTTGCTTGATGAGCCCACCAACCGTTCGGCTATTTGGAGGCAAGTTGTTTGTCGTTGAACGACTACAAACAAAATGGAAGCCGTCATGTGATCATATGTTTTAATTACAAGATGGCGTATTAAATCTTTTAGATTAGAGTAGTATTTCTAGACAAGCCTATCTAGAATAAGATTTAAAAATCATTACTTTAGCCTATAAATATTTGTAATAAATATGTTTTTGATTTAGAGGGGGAGGCAAGGGGGAATTGATGACGTAATTTTTACTTTTGAGTGATAATGACATCTATTTTTTTAAAAACAAAACAGACAATCGTTTGACCCGTTGACACCGTGATTCTTAAAATATGGAAAAAAGTATTTGAATTTAATGAAAAATATTTAACTTTGATTCATCATTACAACCATCATATTTTAATCTTTCCTCGAAATTTGAATATTTTCTCTCGACTCGTTTTCTTGTTTATTACCGGTATGTGAGTTCAGTCTCTGCTGTGACTGAGTGAATACGTTAACAATCAACAAAGACACAGAAACTATCGTTAATAACATTCCATCAATAGGCCTTCACTTTCTAGAAGAATTGCAATATAAGCTTCGTTACGTAGATGACACAACACTCATTTGGAACTACTCGTGATCGTGTGTCGTGTACAAAAGCAACATCAACAACATTTTTCGTAAACAAGATCAATATATATATATATATATATCAATAAATCAAGTTGATTTTAATACACAAATAGATATACTAAGAATATAATATAATATTATCTTGTATAACAACTAGTCATGATTGGCATGCGTGAGTTTAACCATCGTTGTCCATTATTAAAGCTTCTGACCAACAAGTTGAACAAGATGGCGGATTATCGCCACGCCCCCTTCCTCTCACGACAACAAACACCCAACACGCTGTCATGTGACTTGACCATTTAGGTTCTAGTTAAAAGATTAGGAAATTAGTAGCTATTTCAAGCTGGAGAAAAAAACTCTTTCAATATAGGAGACGATTGCTTACAACCATTCGATATGTTTAGTTATAGGTTTGAGATATGTGAATGTGGAGATCGCAGGCATACGGTAACAATGTTCTGTGCGTGTAGGCCCATCTGGATACTAGTTCAGACCAGATGTCAACCAATACGAAACCAAGGTCACGTCAACAAACATGGACGAGAAAGAATCTCATGAATGTTTATACCAAGTGACGTTTGCATCAGCTAGGCCTAGAAGATTGTACAACATTTGAGATACTCTTGTTAGGTCGATTATTTGATTTCGTATGGATACATTTTTGTCTAAATTCTGCATCAGTTTGACAAAAAAACTTATCGATATTCATCAGTTGAGATGAACAGCTCTGTAATAATATTCTAGTAACATTTATAATTACATTAGGACACGATTTACGAAACGAAAACATCCCCTGTTTCGTAAACCTGTGTGCAAATCTTTGAGCTAGACTATCTTCTCTTCTACACACACACACTTCCACACAGTCACGCAAGAATAATAATAACAACAATACAAATAGAAATAATAATAATCGAAAACTAAGATGGAGAACAGTGAGAATGAGTAAATAATGATATTAACATTAATTTAATAGCAATAATAAATGTTTAAAAACGGATAATACAGATTCGTTCTCTGTTTTGCCCACAGACAAATCAAGACTGTGGTAAAACTGTTAGTGTTAATCGTTACAAATTATGTCGTTTTTCCTGTGACAAAGAATGTTTTGATTTTCCCCTCCAAAAATTAAACATAATAAAAAAATTAATACAATAATGAGGACAATACTAATGATAATAATACTAATAATAGAATAATGATAGTAAAAATGATGACATACGCAATAATATTAATATTAACAATAATTCACCACAACATAATTGTAATGTACAGTCAGTCCCACATTCCAGGATCTGTCTTCCTGCCCCTCCAGGACCCCGCACAGGTTCACACAGCTACTGTCTTCCTGCCCCTCCAGGACCCCGCACAGGTTCACACAGCTACACGACGAGGTCCTTCAGAGTCCAGGATCTCGTCCTTGACTCCTTCAGGACCCCGCACAGGTTCACACAGCTACACGACGAAGTCCTTTAGAGTCCAGGATCTCGTCCTTGACTCCTTCAGGACCCCGCACAGGTTCACACAGCTACACAACGAGGTCCTTCAGAGTCCAGGATCTCGTCCTTGACTCCTCCAGGACCCCGCACAGGTTCACATTCAGACGGCTACACGACGAGGTCCTACAGAGTATATATGAGAGTCACTAACCTGTGGCGATATGTATTTGATTGCAGGTTTGTATAAACATTACTTAACAAAAATAACCAGGCTAGAGAAACTAGTGAGTAGTTTGCAAGACGTACTTGTTGCTTTCTGGACACTGTCTGCGTTCTAGACACTGTCTGATTTATAGACACTGTCTGCTTTCTGGACACTGTCTGCTTTATAGACACTGTCTGCTTTCTAGACACTGTCTGATTTTTAAACACTGTCTGATTTATAGACACTGTCTGCTTTCTAGACACTGTCTGCTTTCTAGACACTGTCTGATTTTTAAACACTGTCTGATTTATAGACACTGTCGCTTTCGAGACACTGTCTGCTTTCTAGACACTGTCTGCTTTCTAGCACTGTCTGATTTCTAGACAGTGTCTGCTTTCTAGCCAGTGTATGATTTTTAGACAGTGTCTGCTTTCTAGACAGTGTCTGATTTTTAGACAGTGTCTGCTTTCTAGAGAGCGTCTGCTTTCTAGACAGGGTCTGCTTTCTAGACAGGGTCTGCTTTCTAGACAGCGTCTGCTTTCTAGACAGGGTCTGCTTTCTAGGCAATGTCTGATTTTTAGACAGTGTCTGCTATCTAGACAGCGTCTGCTATCTAGACAGCGTCTGCTTTCTAGACAGTGTTTGATTTTTAGACAGTGTCTGCCTTCTAGACAGCGTCTGATGTCTAGAAAGTTTGCTCGAAGCGCAATAGGACTCGATCGCGGTAATCTACAAATAACACGCTCATTCAATGTAGGTTTCAAGTTTTAAACTTGTATTCTATAAAGCAGTACAGACAATTTATTATCATTATCAATTATTATATTTTGTTTATTGATGAAATAATATTGAAGATTGCTGTTTATGGAAAGTGTGTATAGAGTGTAACACAAGATTTAGCCCCGCAGACAAACCACAGTATGGTATGTGGAGCTATTATGAAATATAATCATGAGGCATACGAATAGATTAAAACATCGAAATGATCTACAAAATTATCATTACTCCATAGGCTATATAATTTTCATTTTATCATTATTATTAATTATTATTATTATTATTATTATTATTATTATTATTATTATTATTATTATTATTATTATAAGTGAATGTCAACGTATGTGTAATTATGTGTAATTATTGAAGAGAATATACATAAATGAAAAAAAAGGAAAAATTATTAAAAATGTATATAAAAAGTTATTATCATCACCCACTGATTCTTTCACTTTATTCAATTTGATTTAGTTTAATCAAGTTGATTCAATTTAGTTAAAATAAATCAATGAATTGATTCGATTAGATATATTGATGTTTGTAGCTCGATATTCGAAGAAGTATTGGGCACGCTTGCTGTATTGTGACCTATGACCCGTCCTCTTGCTCTCATACCCACGTGGGCTAGCAACCATCAACATGGCCGACAACATTAGAACATTAAAAACCTATTGAAAATGAACATGTCAATAATATTATTATCATTATTATTATTATTATGATACATATTTATTATTGTTATTTCTATTATTATTATCATCATTTCAAATTGATAAATGAAAATATTTAAAATATGAAAAAAAAGAAAATATATTATTTTTATCATTATCATTATTATTTTTATCATGATCATTATTATTACTATCAAGTTATTATTATTATTGTTATGATTATTGTTTTGATTCTTGTTATTAGTTATTGCTGCTAGTAATAGTTATTGAATGTGATATGTCTGCGTGGGTAGATAGCTGATAGAATGTAACGACTAGACGTGAAAGTCTTCTCCGCGAGGAAACGTTTAACGACACATCCACGTGCTGGTCACGTGCTAGTCACGTGCTAGTCACGTGTTAGTCACGTGCTAGTCACGTGCTGGTCAACTTTCCATTTTTCCACACTAGGCCTATCCCAATACCACATAGCCTGTCGAAAACTGATAGAAATTAAAGCTCAAGATTTGTTCAAAGCTGTCACTCTAATAATTGATATGTTGTTTGACTATTCTGAGCAACTTCTGAGAGATAAACCGGATCAGTTGAACACCACTGGTGCTTGATTCTGTCTCGCGGTCACGCGCAGTTTTTCCGCGCAGAGAAGACTCTCGGCCGGATCTAGTGTCTACAACCGTTAGACAAATCGTGACGTCATACCGACTCCTGCCTTGAGAGCTGGGGGTTCGATACCCGCGCTTTCCTTCTTGTTTATTACTTTTTAAATATTATATAGATGCTTTTGACCAAAGGTTATGGGTCGGGAAGATTTTTTTGTTTAAACCGGTATTGTTCAGAGACCGATATTGGAACTATTCTTTATAACGAAACTCTTGGGGAGCCGAACTCTCCCGAATGAATCCGGAGGAGCCGAACCCTACCGAATCAATCCGGCCTGGTGGAAACCGACCCGCTCGTGTTGTTATGGAGTAGTAAGACCTTGGTTACGAAGTTTTGGGCACGCATTCACTTTTTTCGATTCGTATATTATATAAAGGCGTAATTCCGATCATTCCGTTTACAATGACCAACATCAAAAATGCAAAAATGCAATTTTTTATAAAATGTTGCTCTGTTTTTCTGTGTCAATATGGCGTCACGATTTAGCAGAAGGTTGTATAAACTGGGTTGCCTACTATCGATGATCAAGATTTATTCAAACTAAACCATTGACCGTGCCAATAATAAACAGATGATCTGGTTGCTATGCCAATAAGAGGCTGTGGTAGCTACTACATTGGTGACCCGTTCTGCCGAGATAAACGCATGACCTTAGAACGACCTTGGACATACTCACTCATTTCTCCTACATGATTGTCACGGCATTGATGCGCGCGCAACTACTCAACAAGGCCGTGATAAATAAGTCTAATAGCGGCCAGACATGAGGCGAGAAAAGCGTCACTTTAGTCCACCATTTTGTAACAACGCATGTACCTAGTGGTGCGCGCTCCTAGTTGGAAACAAAAGAACGAACAAGTTTTCACTTATTGCTGACACTCAATTGAAATCAAGAACAAGAACATTCGATTGTTGTAATTTCGTTGACATTGCGGTAGACGATGTTTCAATGGAAACGGTATAGGCCGTGACGAACATTCGCGCGACGTTTCGCAGAGATTAGTTCCAACTTTGGCCGCTCTCGCTCATGTCAGGCCAGCATGGTGAGGGTCGTCACCGGAAGTGCTTGGCTGAAACTTGACATCAGTCGACTAAACTCAGTTTGTTCAAACAACAATTTAGAAAACATTGATAATTATAATATAAACTAGAATCGTTTCACAATTCTATTTTGAAAATCTTTGATTTCGGTCTACTAAGCGTTTAAGCAGAGACGTGACGCGTCTGTGACAGACAATTGTCTAAACTCAGAGTTAAATATTCTTGACTTTACCAGTCAAGTACCAGTTCTTGACATCACCAGTCAAGTATTAACCAAACACTCCACACGAACCGCCTTCAAGTAACAAAAATCTCCTCTTTCCAGACTAAAATGGCAGTTCTTTAGTTACAAGCCGTGCTCCATAGATCGCAGCTACGCCTACAACATGCTACTCATGGCTGTCCAAGCACTAGGCCACCATGCCACGCGTCGAGCTCCATTACTTCCCGCCTCACTGTTTCGTCAAATCACGTTTAGCTCATCCCAAGGCGAGACCAACTAGACTGGCAAGGAAATAAACCAACTTGTAGGCTCATCCAAAACCTCCGGTTGATTCAGGACGTGATATCTCAACAGTTTCGATTAATCGCATCCAACAAACATTCATTTCTTTCTTTTCACCGTAATTTCCTGATAATTGACTAATCTACCCGTCTCAATGTTAACATTCCCCTCCCACCCAACCACCCGACCCCTCCCCCTGCAATGTACGAGTTGAAGAAACAGCACGGTGACACTCAACACGACTCTTGCGCATCTGGTTGCCTAGCAACACTACAACGAGCTCTGTGATTGGCTAGACTCACTAAAACGAGCCTCGTGATTGGCTAATTAGATACGGCAGTTGAGCCGAAGTTACTCGGTGGCTATGACCTTGAAGAGTAGACTCAAGATGGCGCTGAGCGTGATCAGAGCGATCTGGTGGGAAGACACCAAGTAGTGAGGGACTGAGCTGTCGGAGCACGGGGCAGGAGCAGCCGGCTGCAGATTAGCTGCAAACAACAACAACAACAACGTTAAAGGACATCATAACCCTGGGCTAGATTTCAATTTTCATTTTTCGAAATATATTTTTCACCATAATTTTGAGAAAACTAGAGATCATCATCTCAATTTCAGAAGTTGAATGTATGAATGATGGACCTACACATCCCAGTTACAGCACGAGGGGAGCGTCCAACCTGAGCCTCGAGTACGGACGACTGAAGAGCACCTTACAAGCAGTTCACCAATCAGGTCGCCGACTTTATAACCACCTTCCTTCCGATACCAAGGCAATTATACGGAGCGAAACGCATTCAAATCAGCAGTCAAGAATCTAATGTTAAGCCATTACTTTCTAAGACATCATTGAATTGAAGCTTCATTAGGGGTACCTAATTGTATATATTAATTATTTTACTGTACTTCCTGGTCTTATACATATATTTTTTTCATTTCGCATGTGTTATTTGATGCGTCTCGCTCAGTCTAATATATATTAGGTCATTGGGATACACGTACCAGTAGATTTCACAAGGATCAGGAGACCAGGATACACGTACCAGTAGATCGAACGAGGATCAGGAGACCAGGATATACGTACCAGTAGATTGCACAAGGATCAGGAGACCAGGATACACGTACCAGTAGATCGCACAAGGATCAGGAGACTAGGATATACGTACCAGTAGATTGCACAAGGATCAGGAGACGAAGATACACGTACCAGTAGATCGAACAAGGATCAGGAGACTAGGATATACGTACCAGTAGATTGCAGAAGGATCAGGGGACTAGGATATACGTACCAGTAGATTGCACAAGGATCAGGAGACCAGGATACACGTACCAGTAGATCGAACAAGGATCAGGAGACTAGGATACACGTACCAGTAGATTGCACAAGTTGAGGCAAGTATTTCTTCCAGAAGGCGCACTCTTTGAGCCGTGGTCCGTGTCCTGTGCTGCTAGTGTTGACGGCCAGTGTCAGGTATTCCCGGCCGTAAGCCGTGTGCACCGGCCAGTAGGTGGACGTCCAGGTGCCGTCCTCGGACATGCTCGGGTTCCTGCCGGAAACACACGAACAACATTTAGATTGCCTTCAACGACACACTCTAATGATAAATACCTTATATCGGTGTCGGATCAATGATTATGGGATGAAGTTTTCTTAGATAATGGGAAGGAAGCGGTCGTGATCTATATTATGGGAACTATACCGGTATTAGTCCATACTGCGACGTGTAGCTTTCAGAATGAATTTGAAGCCGAGGAGATGGAAAAATAGACAGTAATTCTCCTTTTGCTATCAGTTTTTTCAAGACGTTTTATTTTCTCAACAATGATTGCTGGAAAAAGCATTATACTACATGGAAGAAATGATTCATTCAAGAAGAATTGATTGAAAAATAGTACAAATTTGGAAAACCGTAATATCGTAGGGAGTGCTTACACACGAGCCGCCACTGATCCACGGAACAACATACTCATTTGTACTCAAAGGGCTGTACATTATGGCGTAATTTGTTTGGAAAACAACACGTTGTTGTGAAGTGTTGTCGCCGAAGAATGCTTATTGCTCATAACGGTAAGTGAGTGCACAAGAGTCGGGGAGTCCCCTTCACCGAACAATGGCGTCTCAAGAGGAGGGAGAGGAGGGGGCACAGGGGTAGCTTGTTAGTTTCATCTTTGGTAACAATTCTAAGGAACGAGTGAGAGGGAGGAAGAGAAGTGTGTGAGAGAGGGAGAGAGAGAGAGTGAGAGAGAGAGAGAGAGAGAGAGAGAGAGAGAAAGTCTATTCAATGGTCTGGTTTCCTCGTTGATCTTGCATAAGTACAAGTCAGATGATCTACTTGACAGTGTTGCCATTATTCGAGACCAGTTGCAAGAAGGAAGTCCACCAATTACTCTCGTTTCTTGCACTTCTTTCTCTTCTCTCTCTCACTCTCTCTCTCACACACTTCTCTTCCTCCCTCTCACTCGTTACTCGTAGAATTGTTACCAAAGATGGAACTAACAAGCTACCCCTGTGCCCCCTCCTCTCCCTGTTTTTGGGAGTTGGGTCAATGCGGTTGGACCATTTTTGAGAAACATCATCTCAAATTTCCTAAAAAACCCCATCAGATAAGGCCGGGCAAGACATTTTTTAAAATAAAATATCCCTAAAATAATTCAAATTTCGCCTGGGTCTAGATTCACAAAGAATTTTATCTTAAAACATTTTAGCGCTTAAACCGTTCTAAGCTAAAACCGAGATAACACATTCTAACTTTATCACGGTTTTATCCTTAAACTCTATTCACAAAGAATTTTAAGGACATTTTATCTTGGTGTTTACTTTAGTCCCAACTCACCATGCCGTGGCCTTGTCAAGTCATTGTTTTCGACTGTCAACCAGTGTGAGCAAAGAGTGGGACGTCAATGAGTTTGTAATAACGCAATTTGAACATCAATTATTGGTTTTCTACAACAAGATAATATTTAAAATCAAAATGAAAGAATAAAATGTTCTACATATTTCTACATTTGTTTTCTTATAATCGTTGTGAATCATTTTGATGTTGATCATCAAGAAGGCTTTGCATTTTGTTTACCGCCAATTCTGTCAGCTGTCAGTCGAACTTCCCAAATGTGAGGTTAGGATAGAATAATAAATATAATAATTGAAAATAGGATCGTGTCTTTACTTCCAAACTCTCCCAACATTAATCTTTTTCTTCGAAACATCATACTGAGTGAATTTGAGTGAGGACAATATCCAAAATCATCGAAATCAATTGCGAGGTGAGTGTTGTATCTCCACTAAAACCAGTCAAGACCGGTGATAACTTTAGAACAAACTATTGTTAAAACTTTTACTTAGAATTTTTCGTGAATACTAGTTATAACCAAGTCTGGTGATAAGTCCTAAAACTGTTATAACTTAGAAAGTTTTAAGAGATACAATTCTTTGTGGATCTGGGCCCTGAATGTTAACACAATAATGATACACACGATTAATAATTGTTATGCAATACTTTGTTCTGAAGAAAATAATTTTATAAATGTTTTTAATTATCAAATTGATAGAAATAATAGCACTAAAATGTCGCAGAGATGGATTCACGTCCGAATGAAGTAGGCCTATATTTTATCTGATACAAGGTATATATAGTTTTCGATTATATTTCATTTAGATATCTCGCTCATTCTATAACGCATATTCTGCGTTCGCTTAGTGAATTCAATTTCCTTATCTCCTTTATCTAATAATTCTATCCCTTATTTTCGGACCTGTAATGTGGTTGCCTACAGCAGCAGGTAGAAGTGTGACGTAATGCGCTTGACCCAAGGAGGTCAAGAGGTCAACCTAATAAACGGCTGATGGCCACTTGAACGTTCTGTCGTAGCATCTTCAGTATTTACACAACTATTTAATCTAACCAATCAGGCAACACTTACAGAGTTAAGATAATCAGGGTTGCCAATTGACTTTAATGAATTGTAGTCAAGGTGACCGGGGAATTATAGGACTGTATAGAGCCACCGTGACTGTTGTGCCACCGTGCCTGTAATGCCACCGTGACTGTAGTGCCGCCGTGACTGTAGACTGCTGTCAAGTGACGGCAGACATTGTTGCAAGAGACGATCAACAATGTCCACCAGTTGATATTAAGGGGGTGCGTGCACGGTGATTACAAAAATCAAGAAATTTATCTTCACTATTTTGTTCCATTTTCAAAAACCAGTGTAATTGAATGAAAAGTTTACATCTCTAGGATAATTTCATGCTCTTTAATTAATATGACATTTTATTGTTGTGAATTCAATCAGTTTTGAGATAATACGTCAATGAATTTCATGACATTCTCTTTAATCATTGACGTATTATCTTTAAACTGATTGAATTCACAGAAATAGGATGTCATAATAATAAAAGAGCATGAAATTATCTTGGAGATGTGAACTTTTGATTCATTTACACTGGTTTTTGAAAATGGTTTTTGAAATTTTTTGAAAAGTTGTAATTTCTGCCATAACTACACAGCAACGCTATTCAATAAATGAGACACCTAGCGGCAAAGCTCACAATTATTTCGACCTCTTCCATCCCTCCCGTGTGAGAAGTGTGTACGGCCGTGTTGGAGGGACGAGTCACAAGTGTCCACGTGTCAATGTTGCCGCCATTAGCCTGACAAGGGCGCTAAGTGGTAAACCGTGTCGTGCGGTAACACCTCTCGACGCCCCCAAGTCACTCACCTAGCCATTACAACAGCGTAGCGAACACTCGCATTCACAAACAGACAAAATCGGATGTCCTAGCGACGTCCCTGTACGTAGCATATATTAGTTATTCGAAGAATCATTTCAAACCGGCACATGCAGAGCAGTGGTTAACGCGCTCGCTTCATGTGATCTGGGAGGCGAGGGGAATTCCGAACCCAGTTCGATCCCCGCCGCCGACCACATTTCTAGGGGGTTTTCATGGTTTGCCTCTGTAGTCTAGGCTAATGCCGGTATGGTTCCTACAATAAGTCGGTCATGACCGCTTCCTTCCCACTATCCTCCCCATTACCCAAGAACCTTCATCTCATCATCCCATCATCTCATTATCCATCCAACGCCATTAGATCTCAGCTATCGTAACAGTGCGTCGCTAAACCCAATATATATATATATGTATATATATATATATATATATATATATATATAATCATTTCAACACATCCTCAACCAATCAAAACTCATCCCATCGCGTTCACCTGATTGGCAGACTCGAGCAACATCGGCACGTGGACTAAAGAGATACAAAGACAGTTCACCCAACGTTAAATTAAGATTATTCCCACTCTTTTGTCTTTACCCTCCCCATACCCCTTAACCTGTTCACCGCTAAGAGTGCTGAAAATCGTTTCGGCGATTGTGCTTCAGTAATCAGTCGTCTGTTCGATGGATGCTTGCCTGTGTTGTCTGCCAAGCCCTCAACTTGACTGCTAGCAGCGCTCTAGGAATGTTTAGCGATGTTTGACGGAACTTCAGGTATTAATAAAAGGGTTTTGAATCTCGTCAAGTAACTTACATGGGACGTCTTGAGTATCTCTTTAGTCAATGATCGGCAGGTGAACGAGCCCCGTTAGAAGTGTTGTGTGTACAGCATGCGAAGTATGTAAACATTGACACTGTTTAATGCCATCAACAACATGATTTAATGTAACAACTTTACGACATTTACACAGTCCTTGTATGGCTACCTCAACACATCAATTTACCATATACTCTATATTGTTATGTTACCGATCAGTTCTTGTACTTAAATATATATAATGTTGATTTATATTCCGGTTTGAAGGTCGCTTATAATGTTTATGGTTTATTAGATGTCTTATTCCGAGGGAAAAAAATTCCCGCGAGGGGATTTTGCGAATGGTCATAAAACTTCAGCAGTGCAAGGGACAGGCGCATGCGTCTTATTATGTGAATGTAAGTTATCGTTTGACAGTCATCGTCAAGATGCTTCTCTGAAAGGCATGGAGCAGTTCCAGTTTAAAGGTCCGTTTCTATAGCTTCCGATAGGCTGCTGGCGCTTTCTTCTGGCCAATCAGAAAGCCGTAGATTATGCGCTTGAAGGTGTTGAACGCTGCCGCGAGAGATGTAATGAATTCAAGTTGGGAAATAAAACGGCGCGGTTAAATTCTCTCACACATGCAAGAAGTAGGGTTATGTCGAAATACTACCTCTCAATCAGTACTTTTCAAATATTCATTATTTTTGTATTTGCGTGCCACATAATATACTATGCAAAAATCACTTTAACGCCTGAATTGAGCTCGAATTATATATTTGAATGAATAAATCAAATCTCGAATTGGATGCGAAGAAACGCGACTTTATGAACAGGCGAGTTTTTAAATCCTCTGCCTGTCGCGAGCCATGAAAACGGGCCCTAATGTGTCCAAACGGAAAGTCGTTACGATATAGTCCATATATGTTGACGATACTGAGAATGTTACACCCATGGCTAAAACAGCCATAATTACAACAAAGGTTGTGTGGACCCGTAATCTATGAATGTATACTCACCCCGTCTTGGCGAAGTTGGCCCAGTATCTCATCATCTTCCGACTGAGATCCTTCTCTTCCTGACTGTACGACTTCTTCGGGTCCAGCGGCTCCCCGAACACGTACGAGATCTCATCTCCATGCATGACGCCGGTCCACGACGGCCAGGGGTTGTTCCTCGCGCGATGCTGGAAGTAATACATGTACACGTTGTTGCCGGTCTCCGCGTACCTGTGCGCAAACTCGTTGACATTGCACGTGAACTGGTAATCCCCGACCATCTTGTCCAGCGCGTCACGGTTGCGTATCGGGTCGTCTGGGTTCAACCAATCGGTGTACTCGAACACGATCGCTTGCCGCGCCACGTTATTCACATACGGGTTCAACTCGCGCACTGCTTGCATAAACTCCTCTCTGTTCACGTACACATTCTCCTCTTTACGGAACAATTCCGTCAGATAGTAGATGATAAAGTAGTAACCTTCTTCAGAGTTACTTCCCATCAAGATGTTTGTCTTTTTAAAGTTTTTGTGCTGCAACGAATGCTGCGGGGATTCGTCTAGGAACGCGCCGTCTATGACTGGCACGAAGGGAAACTCACAGATACCTAAAGTACCCCACTCATTGTCCACCAGCTCCGTGGCGTTCTTGCTCCTCAGGCACTCGATGACAGCTGTCATCTCTGCGCGCGTGTGCGGACAGTTGACAGCCTCGGCCAGCCGGAGTCCCCGCAGCACGCTCTCCTCTCGCGTGATGATGGCCCACGGCACGGTGGGGCTGCCGCTCTCCATGATGGCCTGGCTGAACAGGGTCCGGCTCAGGGGGCTCAACAGGTGCATACTTACCGAGGCCGCGCCTGCGCTCTCGCCGAATAAGGTCACGTTGTTGGGATTCCCGCCGAACGCTTGGATGTTATCGTGCACCCACTGCAGTGCCATGAGCTGGTCGAACAGCCCTGCGTTGCCCGGCACGTCGGCGGTGTCGAAGAACATGAAGCCGAGGCTGGCGACGCGGTACTGCATGGCAACGAGGATCACGTTCTCCTCGGATGCTAGGGTTTTGGGATCGTAGACGTCCAGCGTCGCGGTGCCCGAGTAGAAGCCGCCGCCAAAGATCCACACCATGACGGCGGCGTTCTTTGGGCGTGGTCTGGGCGTGACGACGTTGATGTAGAGGCAGTCCTCGGAGAGGGGAGTGTTCGGGTTCCAGATGAGGGAACCAGGGAAGTCGCCGAAGACTGTGTCGATGATCTGGACGCAGCTGTTGGGAGGTGTCGTCGTGTTGAGGATCTCGCCGTGGCGATCCCAGCGGTCCACGGGACGCGGATGACGGAACCTCAGCGGACCTGTAATAAGTCGTACACATATAGCATGTAGCTGTTGGTTGAAGCAACAAGTCATCGGACACACACAATCAACTTCGAGTCAGAACAGAGCTTGAAGTAGAGATCGAGCTCATCCCCGTATAACCTAGCTGTTGGTGGGGTCGTTAAGCAAAGAGCTTCATACTGAAGACACTTTTAAATCTAGTAAATCTTATGAAGTAGAGAGATCTTCAAGATATTGCGACCGAACAGGTCAATAGTTGATGACGATATTGCAATCAGACTCAATGTGTTACATCAACATGATATGGATGAATGAACAGAGTGAATGAAGAGTGAGGTATATTGACGTTATGGTAGATCAGGTGCACGCTGCTTATTTGTCGGAGTACATGCAGGCACTGACCTGGTGAGGACAAGTCAGTTACTTCGAGCGATACTTCATGAAGGCTTTTGCAGCTATACGAGAATGTACAGTAACTTGGAACTTGAGCCAAAGCCAGATGTTGCTTTGAAGCTATTCATATTTACTCGGACTGTTGACCTTGAGGAGGTCATATACGGTCATCAGAAACTGGAGCTAGATGTTCACAAGTTTCCTGCTAGCTTATGACCTCATGTCTGACCTGTCAGCTAAAGCATGCTCTTGGACTTACCAATAGGCTTCTGAGCGTAGGGGATTCCCAGCCAGGCGTCCACAAGTTTCCCTGTCGTCGCTGCAATAGTTTTACCCCTTATCTTCCCCTTCTTGGTCTCGACAATCAGCGAGTCCTCCCCTTCCTTCTCCCCCCCCTGGTCCGCGTGCGTCAGCTTGTCCAGCTCGATCGTGTGGCGGACTGTACCGAAGTCAAAGTCCTTCACAGCTGCCAACTTGTCAAACGACTCTCTCCTCGTCACCCCACTTCCCCCCTCCTCCAGCAGCTCTTTCCTCGACATGTCAACACTCGGGTCTCTCAGCTCCTGATGGAACTCGCTTCGCATCCCTATTGGCTCCATCTCGCCTATGTCCACGTGACCTATTTCACTGATTCCTATTGGCTGCTTCTGGACAAACTCCAATGATTTATCATACGGTTTTCTCCTATCTATTCTGTCTAGTTCTAATAACGGAGCGCTCCCTCGGTCTTCCTTGCTGACGTCATCGCTTGGTGAGAAGTGTCGTCGGTCTGCTCCTATTGATGGAGTGGCGACGTGTCTGCTGTGTGATTGGTCGTCCTGGCTCACGTGATGGTCGTGGTGATCGTCGCGGTGGCGTGAGTGGTGGGTGTTGATTGGTTGTTGCTGGGTGGGCGGGGCACAGTGTATCACGTGACCCAATCCGCTGACCAAAAGGAGCAGCGGTACAAGCCAGGGTGATGACGACATCCTCGCGGTAGGATCTGGAACACGAACACATTTGACTGAGTAAAGTGTTGACTGGACTTGACCTGGTCGTGACCCAGCCATGACTTTGTGACCTTGAACCGATCGTGGTTAACTGACCTAGCTAACCTTGGATTACAGTTACCGGAATCCAAGGTACGATAGCAGTCATCAAGTTCGGGAAACTATGAACTAAGGATCAACTAACCTTGACCCAGTCATGACTTCGTGATCTTGAACTGATCGTGGTTAACTGACCTAGATAATATTGACCCAGGATTGTAGCCATCGGAATCCAAAGTACGATATCAATAATCAAGTTATGGCAGCTATGAACTGAGGATCAACTGACCACGATCCATACAAGGTAAACTGATCATAATATTCAACATGTACTTGATACCTATGACATCTTGGTATATATGCGACCACAGACGATGTCATGACATAGACGATATTCAAGACATGTCATGCAAAGTGATAATAGAACTTATCCCCTCTACTTGATCTCCACATCCTTCTTCGCCCGACTCCTCTGTACAGTGTATCTGGCGACCTATAGATCGCCATGCGTGCTCGCGCACTCATAGCACGGGCAGACTTGCAGACACGGGTGAGGGGAGTGGAGGTGTGCAGAGAAATGTAATTTCGTGTTTTTACCTTAAACAACTTCACAATCCTTGAACTCAATTTTGAATGAATAATGACGCGATTTTATCTTTTTTTTGCAAAGAACACTAGAAATCATCATCTAAATTTTAAAGTCACAATTCATCTATTTGTCCTCCAGAGACCCTGAGGCTGAATCATGACGTAGGCATCACCTGATTCTGTATCGGAACATAAACAAAATCCGGTAATGTCTACGTCACCACTCAGCAGAAGGGGTGGGTTGTGAAGGAAAATAGAATGTTTACAGTTTCTGAAATTGAGATAATGTTTTCTAGTTTACTCTCAAATCAGTTGAAATAATATTACAACCCGCCTTTTTTCTATCCATCTGTGAATATCTTAGGATCCCATTCCCAAGTTGATTTTTTCACTGCATATCGTTTTAACCCTTTGGCCTTTGCCTTTGCAGGTAACGAATAAATTGTTTGAATTTGTTGAAACACCCACACGTCCTATGATGGATGCTTTCAACTAGAAGTACGTAAAAAGGTGTGAAGTCAATCGGACACACAAGTTGGTCGTGGTGATTGATGTTCATAGACGCGGTCTGCTCATTATAACTTGACCGGCTGGCTATACCCTACGTAACGTCATTGTGGATATAGCCACCTAACCAAATTCAAATTGCTTATACATATATATGTATACTTACTATCTATATCGTAACTACAATTAATTAACTAACAGAAAATACACACAATTACTCATCACTTAAACAATATGTTTATTCTCTTAATTATAACCTAAATACGATACAAGAACAATAATCTAAACAAAAGGCGCCCCTAAAGCCTCTCTGATCTTCCCCGTCTCCCCCACAGAGTGCGTAGCCATGTACTTCTCTATATCCGTCTCCAAGGCTATCGCCGCGGCGACCTTCTTCCTCGCGTTGTACAGCTTGGTGTCGTGCGCAATCAGCTGCGCCTGGGCCTCTTGCGCAGCCTGCGCAGCCCAAGCGCCCTCTCTCCTCAGGTTGGTCAGCTCCTTGTGGAGCACGTTGAGCTTGTTGAGCGACGCGTCCAGGAGGTGGTGGTGGGCGCTGACCTCTTTCTCCGCTCGGGTCACCTCGACGCCCTCCATCTTGACCTTGGCCTCGGCCACGTAGATCTCCTGCATGACTTTGTTGTACTCGGGGTCTGTCTCTGGCGAGTGTTTCTCGGAGGATTGGCACGCACAGTCACTTGTTTCTTCATCAAGTGGTTCGCCTGGAAGGTCGTGTTTCGGTTCGTGTTGACAAGCCGGTTCGCCGGGCTCATCGTGAGCCCAGATGAACGTTTCCTCGTGTTTGTTGCCTGGCTCTTCGGGCGAAACGTCTTCGGAGAAGTCTTCTTGTGCATGAAATGGTAACTCTGGAGATTTCGAATCCTGTGAATGTTCTTCAACAACTTGTTCGTGGTTTTTACACAAAGGTTGTTCTGGCGACACTGGATTCTGCAATTCACTTCTATCAGGAGGTTTCTGGTGTTTATTCAGCTGTCCGTCTGCTGTATCCAAATTCTGTAAATGCTCAGGATGCTCTTGGTGTTTATACAGTGGTAGTACTGGTGGATCTGAATTCAGTAAATTTTCCTTCACAGCATGTTCATGTTCTTTATTCAGCTGCACTTCTGGTGGATGCTGTAATTCTTTCCTAACAGGAGGTGTTTGGTAATCAAACAGCTGCTGTGTTGATTGAACTGAATTCAGTAATTGTTCAGGATGGTCTTGGTATTTAAGTAGTGGAAGATCTGGTGTGGCCGAGTTTTGTAATTGTTCAGGATGGCCTTGTGGTAGTTCTGGAGGAATCAGACACTGCAATTGTTCAGGATGGCCTTGTGGTAGTTCTGGAGGAATCAGACGCTGCAATTGTTCAGGTTGATCTCCGTGTTTAAAGAATGGTAGTTCCACTGGAGCCGGAATGTCTGATTCCTTTCTGACAGAAGGCTCTTGATGTTTGTACAGCTCTTTCTCTGATGGAGCAGAATTATGTGATTGATCTTTGGCATAATTTTCTTGGTGTGTATCTACTGAGAGTTCCGGTGAAGCCGAATACTGTGAGTTTTCCTCAACAGAATGTTCTGGTTCATGTATTGTTATCTCTGATGGAATATATTTCATCATCTGTTGCACAGAAGAATGTGGCCAATATCTTGGCACAAACGTGGGTTGTTGGTGTTGTTGTTGGTTTGATAAAGGAGGTCCCTTCATCGGTTCTTGTTGGTACCTCGGTTGAAAGAGGCGTGATTGTTGTTGACGTGAGTAGGGCTGAGCGTGACCTTGAACAGAAAGACGATTAAATGGTCGTGGTGACAATGAAGGGTGGAATTTCTGTGGAGAATATTGTCTGGTTAGCATCTGAACGGGATTGTTCCAAGTTCCACGAGGAGGGTACAGACTACCCGGTACTACATTACCCGGAAATCGAGCCTGTTCGTTATGAATACTGTTGACGTATTCTCTGTGAGGTATCTGGACATTTGACAGCACCAGATTCTGCCGGTGACTTCGCACATAAGGACGTTCCTGATCAACAAGTGAAGGTATTTGTTGGTAATCTATCAGATTATCCGGTCTCTGTTTGTTACCGTTATTGTATTTGTAAGCAAAATGGTGCCCTGGAATTGTCTCATCATCAGACGGAACTGATTCCAGATTTGAAGTCGAAGTAAAAGTAGGATCTTGAAGAGACTCGTGGAAGATTCTTCTGTCAAGTTCCCTCACCTGGCCACGCGGATGATGTAGATAAGGCCGCACGTACGACACATGCGGCTGCTCGGCATATTCACAGTAGTGCCTATCACGTGGCCGATCACCTTGCCACACGACACGTGACGGTCGCCGCTTCATCACGTGACTCGACACGTCACGCCTAGCTCTCTTGTTCCTGTTGCAGTCGTCAGCCTCCAGGCTCGTCAGCTTGGTGGTCAACGAGTCGACCTTCTTACGAGCCCTGAACCTCAGCTGTTCGTGTCTGGCCAGACAATCCTGAGCCTTCTTCGTCTCCTCGGCGGCGTGCTCAGCGTCCAGCTGCACAGCTGCGATCTCGCTCTTCAGCGCGCGACTCTTCTCGGTGACGTCACGGAGCTGTTTCTGTGACGTGCTGACAGACTGCTCGGCACGTTGGACTTCTTTACTCTCCGACGTTACTCGGGATTCTTCTAGAAGACGTAATTGTATGACCTTCCTATATTCGTCCTTGCCACCGTTCAGCATCTGGGCCATGGACTTGGAACAGGACGTGTCTGGCACATCCTTACACTCTTTCTTAAGTGTGTCAGTGTCCGTTGACTGATTATCTCCTAGATGTAGTCGAGACTTAGTCTTGTGGTTCCTACCTTGAGAGTCTCTCTTGACTCTTCTTCCTCTGGGAATCAACGTCTCACGTCCCATCCTCCTGGCTGGCTGCGGTTTGTCCGGACAAGTATTGACGCGTTTGTTGTTCATATTGACCTGAAAGGTGCACTTCTGCGAGTAGGCAGCATCGCGATCTTCCTGTAGCTTGGCCACTTGTTGATTGACGGCACGATGACGATTCAGCGACTCGATCGCGTGTTTTCCCGCCTCTGTTGCTTCCTGTTGTGCGAAAGACAACTTGGTCTTCAGAGTTGCAATCTCCGTCGTCGACGTTTCCAGCAGAGCCTTGGCTGCCTTGGCTATGTTCTCGCACGCGCGCACCTCATTGGCTTCCAGCTTGGCTCTCGCTTCCAAGTCGTTGATCTGCGCCTGCATCTTCGTCTCCTCGTTATTTGGTTGCTGCGACTGCGCAGACTGCTGAGACGTCGAGATCGCCTCTCTACGCCGACGACACTTCTGAAGCTCGACATTGGTCAGCTGACCCTTGACCTCGTCGATGTTGTGTTTCAACTCTGAGAGGAGTTTGTTGTGTTGCTGGAGATTCATCTCGGCTATTTTCGATTGTTGGGCATGCAACATGGCGACGGCTTGGACCCACTTGATCTCAGTTCTCATGACGATCACCTGATTGGACAACGTGTCCATCTGCTCTTGCGCAGCCTCGGCCAAGCCCTCCAAGTTGTCGGCTTGTTTCTTGAGTCTCTCGAGCTGTTTGTCGAGCGTGAACACTTGTGTCATCAGGTTCCTGTAGGAGTCACCCTCTGGTCCCCCCGATGTCAAGCAGGATTGTCCGTGATTCCCTTGCATACCTGACGTACCTCCAGCTCCTCCTCCATTGGCGCCAGAAGTCCCAAAACCACTTCCGCTCGAACCACAAGTGCCCGAACTGCCTCCGTTCGAACCAACAGATCCTGAACCACCTCCGTTGGTCCCAGAACTACCAAAACCACTTTCGCTCGCTCCACAAGATCCCGAACTACTTCCACTTGTCCCAGACGATCCGGAACCTCCGCCATTTGTCCCAGGAGAATCGAAACCCCCGCCACTTGTGCCAGCTGATGATGGCATTGGCTGCTGACCTTGATTTTGACCTTGACATGACGCCGCGTCGTTCCTGCGGACTACTTGTTGATACGGTGCTGGACGGTTGGCGTCTCTCTGTTGTCCTTGCGTTTCCAGCTCGATGTTGTTGTTGTTGTTGTTGTTGCTGTTGTTGTCTTGTTCGAAACACGTGGCCACAGTATAAATCCCAGCCAATAGCAAGTAGAACTTCATACTTGCCCGGATGTCAGAGTTGGAGGTAATTCGTGTTAGTCAAGCTCAATACGTTGCCATGGATTTAACAACAGACAAATATACTAAAATACATTTTTGCGCTTTTATTGTATTGACAAATATTCACCATTGTCCGATAGTATATTAATTAATGTCAATTATTGTCATTTTTAATTGTTGAATTTTCAAGTGATTTTGACAATTTACAAGCAGTTTTGGATCCGATAATTGAACCGTTATGGACATTTATGGGATCATTATTAAAATACTTGGGCCTACACGAATTTAATTTTAAGTATGGGATCAAATGCCTCCAAAACGGTCGAGGCCTCGCGGGGGATTTCCCGGTCCCCCGGTGGGCCAGTCCGACCCTGAAGTAAAGAGATTGTGCTTGAGCTGCCACGTCCGAACGATCCTGCCTTGGTATTATTAACCATTTTGATTACAAACAATGACTTTGTCAAGTTTTCGATGCTGATATCGAAAACGAAAAACACTTTATTTATTCGGATAAAAATACCGGCACATGCAGCGTAGTGGTTAACGCGCTCGCTTCATGTGATCCTGGAGGCGAGGGGAATTTCGAACCAGGTTCGATCCCCGCCGTCGACCATCTTTACAGGGGTTTTCCATGGTTCCCCTCTGTAGTCTTGGCTAATGCCGGGATGGTACCCACAATAAGTCGGCCATGACCGCTTCCTTCCCACTATCCTTCTCATTACCCAAGAACCTTCATCTCATCATCCCATCATCTCATTAATCATCCATCCGACGCCATTAGATCTGCGCTATCATAACAGTGAGTCGTTAAACCCAATATAAAATAAATAATAAAAATATTCAGATAACTGACCCTTCTGTCAAATATACCCTTCCTATAGTATTGTTTAGTTCGAGCATTCATCTCTCGCGTATAACTTGTATCCACGAGAGAGGAAAGTTCCGAGCGACCGTCCCCCCTATCTCACACCACTAGCGCGCGGGTGGTTCAAGCCTTCTTCTCTAGTGGGTAACTTGTATTCACGAGAGATGGAGGTTCCGAGCGACCGTCCCCCTATCCCACACCACTACCGCACGGGTGGTTCAAGCCTTCTTCTCTAGTGGGTAACTTGTATTTACGAGAGATGGAGGTTCCGAGCGACCGTCCCCCCTATCCCACACCACTACCGCACGGGTGGTTCAAGCCTTCTTCTCTAGTGGGTAACTGGTATTTACGAGAGATGGAGGTTCCGAGCGACCGTCCCCCCTATCCCACACCACTACCGCACGGGTGGTTCAAGCCTAAGAAACACGTAGGGCCTACTTTCATCCCACATAACTGCTCAAGGTATGAATTTTGTAAACATCCTCAATCTTATCCCCAAAGAACCAAAATATTGGTGGGGTCGCTTAAGCAAACAATAATCATAACCAGCAGTGAGGCAATTGGAAATATTGGAATGTTTTTGTTCCAACAGCTGTTTTAGTGTGTGTAATGATTTGTAGGTTGAGACTCATACTGCCTATTCTCACACTGCCTACGCTACTCGAACACACTTTTTGTCTCACACTGCCTAATAAGTCGTTCCCCACTTGGCCTCCCAGTTTGGTCATATTTTGTCTTATTGTATTTTGTCAAACAATAAGATACTTGAATATCTCATCTCTATCAAATTACGTCGTTTTCTCAATAGAAAATCGAATTAATGAATGAAAATCTGGTAGAATGAACAATAATATCTATTTTTTCCTTTGGCGATAAGTCTTTCTCAACTAAACATGGAAAAAATACGAGGGAGAAACATTCAAGAATACCTCACCCTCACCCAATTAACCCAAACCTTATAGCTTTTCTGTTCCCTAACCAATTCCCCGGGATTGTAACTATTACGGCATTATAACTATAGATACCAAACTGGGATTTACAGCCATTTATCTACCAACAGTTCGTCTTTCTTCTTACTA
This sequence comes from Brachyptera putata, assembly GCA_907164805.1. Lineage (NCBI taxonomy): Eukaryota > Metazoa > Arthropoda > Insecta > Plecoptera > Taeniopterygidae > Brachyptera > Brachyptera putata. The sequence goes on along the minus strand of OU015472.1, from coordinate 14,660,721 downwards.
GGAAAACGCCATATATGCGTTGTTAGACGAGCGAATAATAATAGTATGGGTAAAAATGGGTAAAAACTGCTTTGAGTGGTACCAATTTAGCACATTTTATGTTTTTTCTTCAAAATGGCTGACCCGATCAAGCTGAAAATTTCCAGAAATGTGTATCAAAATTTAATTCATTTCACGCAAAATTTCATTTCTTTGGAAAATGAAAACATTTTCTTTTTTTTCCCGCTATGTTATTCTAACGGGTATTTTTGAAATTTCTAAAATCCATAAAAAAAAGTTACTCCCCGATAATGCCACAAAACTATACAGATCTAAGTTAGATGAGGAACCATTTTGAAAAAAAGTTTGAAGTTGATAGCTGTAGCCGTTTGACCTGTGGAGAACCGACAAAAAAACTTGAAAAAAATATATAAAAACGAAAACCAATTTTTTTCAGTATATCGAATTGAATCCTCGCTAAAGCTCGTCTAATCAGTCAGTCAGTCATACAGTCATTAGTCACTCAGCTCTGGGAGCCGTGGTATTTATTACTCGGCTATTTCAAGATGACCTTATGGTTATGACTTCTGATTCAGTCTGTTCATAGAGGAAGAATTATGAGCATTTTTTTTATTTATTTGTGTGTTTCTCGTATCTGTTTTCACAGCTGGCCTGTGATGTCCAATGCTCTAGTCACATGTGCAGACCACAAACTACCACAACCACAAATACCTGCTCATGCTCATGGATCAAGTCTGTTGGTATCACTACACCGTGACTCTGACGTCAAAAGTCATGTCGAAGAGAAAGAATGATAATTTACTGTTGCTTCCAAAACAATTCGACCTCTCACTTGAAAAGTTAGACAAGAATTGCTCATGGATTTATTTGTTTGTGTTTTTGGACAGGTGCTCAACGCCCCAATAGCAACTACACCCGCATGGGGGTACGAACGAGCGGATGATGAAGAAGCGATGAACAGAATGGGGTTTAGAAAAGGGCGGGAGTCGAACCCGCACCCGTCTGCTGGTTTTTACACTTGAAATGTGTGCAAACATCGATGGCTGGGACGTGAGATTTAGTAGAGCGGTCACTCTACAAGCCAACAGCCGTTATCTTGATTGGAAACTAATTATTTATTTATTTATTTATATTGGGTTTATAACGACGCACTGTTATCTAATGATAACATATCTAACAGATCTAATGGCGTCGGATGGATGATTAATGAGATGATGGGATGATGCGATGAAGGTTCTTGGGTAATGGGAAGGATAGTGGGAAGGAAGCGGTCATGGCCGACTTATTGTAGGAACCATCCCGGCATTAGCCTAGACTACAGAGGGAAACCATGAAAAACCTCTGTAAAGATGGTCGGCGGCGAGGATCGAACTGGGTTCGGAATTCCCCTCGTCTCCCGGATCACATGAAGCGAGCGCGTTAACCACTGCGCTACTTGTGCCGGTGGAAACTAATTATAATGGAAAGTAAAGTTTTGTGTATTATTCTGAGATTGTTTCAAGTTTGAAAAAAATTATAACAATTTTTTGCGAAATAGCAGAGCGTGTTGATAGCACATTTTCTCATCAAGATTAAAACTGAACGCAAATATATTTGAAAATTGAACAATTGCGTGCGACTTTGTATAAAAATAATCTATTTTTCTCTCAGACCAGCTGAAATAATTGAAAACAAAAACGGGAAAACAATATAATAATCCCTCAAAATCAAACAAAAGTAGATACAAATTCCAATGTGTTCTGTAATAACTTCCCCTCGAAGGATCCGGACACCTTGACGTGGCGTGGGGGATGTCGTGGCCCAATTATCTCGCTGGGAGCAATTTATTTGCTCCCAGCAGGATCACCCATGGCGATAAGGTCTGGAGTGAGGGTCCAGACCAAGTTCGGACCGTCTCGGTCGAGTGGAAGCCTTTTGGTGACCGGAGTATATGGAGGAAGTACTGAACCTTGCGTTTGTATTTTCATTTTATTTCGTTTTCTTTTGTACCATCTTATCTTACTTTTCTAGCTCTTTCTATCTCGCTCCCTCCATATTCTTGAAACATCCACAAACGTTGACCACTATGGCAAAGTACACGGACATGAACATAGGCGCAAAATGACCTCGCTGTCGACGCGCTTTTAAACCCAACACAAACTAACTTATGTAACAACTGAACTTGAACGTGTGATAATTCCAAGATACACAGGCAAAGAATTGGTTCAACGACTCTAAGGAAATTGCGCAGTAAAAGAGTTTTCTCAGCAGTAATGCAACACTGGAGACAAGGTACCTTCGCGCCAATCGAGCATCGTCCTGAACTCTGCGCTGATTGGCTTCGGAAGCGATTGAGTTCGAGCGTCTGCCGGCTCTCAAAAGTCGTATACGAGATGTTATTTGCACCGTGCTGGGGCGGTGCGGGGATTGGTCAACTGTACTCAAAACTAACTCTCCTAAATATCAACTGTCGTCAAACTCGACTGACCTAAAAATCGACTGACTGTACTAAAAACCAACTGCCCTAAACTTCTAATTTTGGAACAAGCTGTCTATACAGTTGTACAGTTGTAAGTGGGGGGGATTGGACCTCCTATTTACAAATTTTTACACCTCATTAAAAATGTTTTATAGGTTTTCAAGTGCAATTTCTGAAGGGGAGGAGCCAAACCTCCCACTATATCTTCTCCACATGTTACTCAAGTAGTAGAGGTTTAGCACAGTTGATTTTTAGTACAGTTGGTAATTTCTCGACGGCGCTTATAAGGGTCAACGAATAGACAATTAAGAAATAAATCCAATTGTTTATATTGGGTTGGATGACGTACTGCAGTGATAACTAAGATCTATTGGCGTCGGGTTGTCATGGTCCAATTTCATCCTTTTTTTCCCTTTATTTGATATTTTAATGTAGATTGTATTTCGAGTCGGTGTTTATTTTGTAATCACCCAGTTGCTTGAGTTGTTCTGTCGGCCGCCGAGCGGGGGAACGCGAGTGAAGGGTTAGCTAGAAGTGAAGGTCACGAGAGAACTAGTTCTAGCGACCACGCGGTCAGGGGTGGTTGAGGTGAACAGACAGCGCGGCGCGAGGAAGAAGAGTATTGGGGTGTACAGAAGAGTATACAAGGGCTTTGAAAGTGCAAATAACGTGTGCGACAGTGAGAGTGAAGGCCTTCACAACAAAAACAGGTATCGTTATACAAATTATTATTAATTATGTTGTAAACGACTGGGTGATATATTGTAAATTGGTAGAGAAGTGAGCTGGTAACTTTGAAGACAAAGAGAGATATACTATTGTTTAAAAATCTCGCATTATATAAAGTATAATTAGATGAACGTTAGCGAAGATTTCCACTCGACTCTTACGGAGCTTTGTCTGTGTTTTTTTTGTTTTTTGTTTGCACAGGTCGCAGGGTTTGACCGATCGACATCAAACTTTTTTTTATACGCAAACTTTTCCAACTTGGAACCCTATAGTTTTTGGGTCAAATCGGTTGGACCATTTTTGTGAAACATCATCTCAAAGTTCCGAAAAGCCCCATAAGATTAGGTTGAGAGGAAAAAATTGAAAAATAAAATCTCATCAATATAATTCAAATTTTCCTCAAATGTAAACACGGAAATTATACATACAATTGAAAATTTTCATGCAATTCGGACCAGCCGTTTCGAAGAAAATAATGTAATACCCGGTACATGTTTTTTATTCATCGAATACATAGAAATAATAGCAGAAAAATGTTGCATTGTTAATTCAAGGCTCTCCAGATTCGTTGTAATCGAATGAAGTTCTTTTTATATGATCAAGGTGTAGTAGTAGTAGTAGTAGTAGTATAGTAGTAGTGTTTGTTCCTTTAACCCTCTTTCGAGAAATTCGGAACACAAATGACATATTTTACAATATAACTTATAGATAATATTAAAAGCTTGAGTGGGGCAGTACCACCATTTACAAATTAGTAGTAGATTAGTGATTACAGTATATTAAACAAGTAGTAAAACAAATAATGATACATTCAAAGATCTACATCAATGTAGATAGCTAGATACTATACATACTCATTTGAATAGCACAAAAAATAAAATGATTACTTAAAAGCCTCTACGAAAATTCAATTAGTAATACGAAATCCAGCATCAACAAACTCTTGCACAGAATAGAAACTATTGATTGTAAGGTGCTCTTTGAGGAGTGATTTGAATTGATTTATCGGTCGAATCTTGATACTTGTTGGTAGAATATTATAAAGTTTACTTCCTGAAATTTGAGACATTTGCCGTATAGTGAACGGCTATATTTGGTTAGATGTATAAGATTTTTATTCCTAGTATTATGTGCATGATCAATGACATGGAAACCAGCTATGTTCGTTTGTATGAACATAATAACTTTGTAAATATACGTGGATGCCAGAGTCATGATTCCAAGTTCTTGAAATTTTCCCCTACAGCTGGGCATGACTACCATTTCATCATCGACTTGACCTGGTGCTGAATTATCATAATCATCATTAGGCATGTCATTAGTGTTTATAATTGATGTGATTCGTTTAGTTTTACTTTTATCAGGTATACTACATGTCCTCCAATTGTTTTTGGTAATTATTCGTAGTGCAGTTTTTTGAATTAGGAATATTCTTTCATACCCATAGGCGTTCCCCCAGAATTCAATACCGTAACTCATAACTGAATGAAAATAAGCATGATATATGGTTACTAGAGTTCTCAAATCAGTCAGTTTGGTCATATTTCTGAGTGCATAGCAAGCTGTTGTAAGTTGAGAGACAAGAGTGTTTATATGGTCTTCTCATTTTAGTTTATTATCAATTTGCAAACCTAAAAATTTGGTACAGTCCGAGAATAACATTTCGTTGTTTCCGTTTAGTATTTTAATACCATATATATTTTGTCTGTATCAAAGAAATGTTTTTGACTGATTGAGGTACAATTTATTCACATAGAACCAATTATTAAGCAATTTGATAGTTCGGTTTGTTACTATTTCTAAATTTGTGACGCTTTTGGATTTAACTACAACGTTACTGTCATCTGCGAAAAGTCTGATAAATGCTGTGGAAATATTATTTGGGAGGTCATTAATATATATCAGGAAAAGAAGTGGGCCCAAGATACTACCTTGTGGAACCCCACATGAAATAATTTTTGAATCAGATAAATAAATTTCTTGTTAACCAGTAGAATCATTGTTGTGTTTAATCTCAACCGCTTGCGATCTGTCTTCTAGATAAGTTTTGTGTCGAGTTTCATGTTTTACTTTCCAGATATCTCGCTCAAGGTACAACGCACATTCTGCGTTTGCCTAGTTTTATAATTTGTTTACTGTACGTCCTATATTATTTCTATTTTCAATTATAGTGTTATTAGTTACCCTATTCCAAAACTATTTGGCACCCATACCCTACATTTTAATTCACACTTATTATTGTCTTTACTAAATCCCACCCCGCTCCCCTGGCCTCAGCAGCGGAAATGACGTCACAGGGTGAATGATTACTTGGCGGTCATCTGTCGAACCCATGATATGCGCACGCATTTCTCAACAATGGGATTCCATCAAAAATAGTACATTGCTGTTATTTGCAAGCATACTGCCTATTAATAGTTGGCCTGATTAGTGATGTAAATCGGCCAATTACGGTGTAAATTACCAATTCACCGAAATTTACAAATTAGTTGAATTACAAAAAATACAATTATTGTAAATTTACCGTAGATTAATGGTAATGAACTGAAAATCCCCGTAAGTTACACTTTTTCATTTTTTCATTTTTATGGATTCACTTTTATGCGATTATTTTCAAACGTATGTTAAATATAATATTTTCAATATTATATGTTAATTCACGGTACCTAAGGTTTCCCCTGAAACTATTGAAGATCATCACTTCTATTTTCTTAAAAGAACAGGAATGTGATCAATTCTTCTTACGTAATCGTATGAACTGATATTTTAAAAAGTATTTCTAAATGATTGTACATTTACTAATTAAAATAAATATCACTTTTTTCGGGGGAAATTACTGCACACTTATAACTTACATGGTAATTCACCGCGTAATTTACCAAATTTCAAATTACCGGTAATTTCACAACAACGAGGCCTAATTCATACAAAACTTGTATTACTCGTTCACTGCTTCATCTCTCGTGAATGCAAGCAGTGATTACTTCAAATGGTTTAATAGTTGGCTGCGAATCAGCTGTTCACGACGTTGTCAAAGGGTTCACGTACAACCGATCGAGTCCCCTTCAAACGCGACCAATTACCTCCCCTCCATTGCACGTACGTTGGGAGGGGGTGGGGGTGGGGGCGGGGGAGGGGGGGTGCTGTACTCACCAAATGTCAACAAGGAAACATGGTATTCATATTGTTGTCTAACGTCCTGCACAGTGGCGGCATCTAGAGCGTTTCCTTCCAAACAACTGCCATGCTCTACCTACAACAAACAAGATACACACACCCGTTACGATGCAGATAACACAAGATACAAGATACAAGAGGTGAGCGAGATACACACAAATCAAAATATTATATATATATATATATATATATATATATATATATATATATATATATATATATATATATATATATATAAAGATACGATTTAAAACTATTCAAAAATCGTATCATTATATATAATATATATATATGGTAGTACAATTTCTGCGGTAACATCACGCTGTTCAGACTCTTCATGTCGACGTTTCGGCGGAATTTGCTCCGCCATCTTCAGGAAAGATCCAACTGGGTTGATGATCAGAATAGAAATTTCCTGAAGATGGCGGAGCAAATCCCGCCGAAACGTCGACATGAAGAGAAGTGGCATTACCGCAGAAATTGTACTACCAACTACCATAGGCCACGAGAACCTACGTAAGCATATATATATATATATATATATATATATATATATATATATATATATATATATATATATATATATATACTATATATATATATATATATATATATATATATATATATATATATATATATATATATATATATATATATATATATATATACGTAAGTCTATACGTAAGTCTATAGAGATACGTAAGTCGCCAAATATATGAGAGTTTTACGAGATAAGCGAGAAGCAAGAGTTACAAGATACACAAGGTGAGCGAGATACACAAGATACAATGAATATACTCCTATGAGATACAAAAGATACAACAGATACGAAAGATATGAGGTTCTAAGAGATAGCAAGAAATATAAGTTAAGGAATGTGCTAGATACAAGAAGTACGAATTACTGGACGAAAACGAGATACAACAGCTACAGAAGATACAGAAGGTACACCACAAACAAAAGACACGCGGTTGAAGTGAGCATTTGGACTTCAGAGTGAAGAGATCTATCAAAGCTTGGATTATAGCTGTATGGATACGTAACTCTTGCTTATTCCTGATACAGACTCTTTCCAGAGCTAAGAAACATGAGGGTAAACCAAATACCTAGTATACATTAGACTCAGCGAGACGCATCAAATAACACGTGCAATAGTGAGGCCGTGATGGCTTGCCTGACCGGCGGGGAAATACCACGTGACACGGAGAGAGATTGGGAGACGAGTGTATGATTATACACGCCGAAAACGCATTACACTGTTTTATTTTGATTCTCAGAGGATACTGAATACATTAACGTGGCTGTAAGTCACATGAAAAGACGCAGAAATATATGCTGATTATCATGAAGTATATTTCTCAGCAGAATTGCCACATCAGTCTTAGCAATCAATGAATAAAATCATCTATTTGGTCTGGCTCAGAGCTCTGCCATTCGGATAACGTGTAACGAAATATTTCCCGTCAGGCTGTTTGTCACCGCAGCACGTGACTTACGTTAGCACCCCGCCGACCCCGCGCCTACAAGCATGTTGGCCTCGGTTATGCGTTCTCTACAGGTTGTAAGCTTTATGGGTTAACTGCTGGAACTGTCAGTTTTGCGTGGTGAATAAAGGTCAAATTATATTGTGAACAGGATTATTGTGATTCTCGAAGTCTACTTGATTGAGTAGTGTACTGTTCATCTCATTTGTGCGAGATATCTTCGACAAAGAAGGCTTCAATGTGGACAGAAGGAATGCTTCTCGAAAAAATACGGCACACGTATATTTGTCTCTTTGTTTTTAAGTATGAAAAGGTTATGAAGTATATCATTTCAACTATACTTCAAATGCGTAATGCAATGTGTATGAAATAGTATAGTTCGACCGCTGTAACAGCACATGTGTGGTTTTCAGTATGGCTGGTTTCACAGCTCTGGAACGTTGTTGTCTATCTATCGGTACGATAGCTACACTCATAGATCAAAGTCGCTATCAGAGTAACTTTCAGAGTGGCTATTAGAGTGACTATTAGAGTGACGGTTAAAGTGGCCATTAGAGTGACTACCAGAGTGACTGTTAGATTGGCTATTATAGTGACTGTATGTGTGGCTATAGGAGTGGCTATTAGAGTGGCTATTAGAGTGGCTATTAGAGTGACTGTTGAAGTATCTATTAGAGTGACTGTTAGAGTGAGTTGTACGCTAGTGACGTATGGAGTGAAGAGAGTAGTGGAGGGATTAGTGACATGTGGAGTGAGGGAGTAGTGGAGGGAGTAGTGACATGCGGAGTGGGGGAATAGTGGAGGGAGTAGTGACTTGTGGAGTGAGGGAGTAGTGACATGTGGAGTGAGGGAGTAGTGGAGGGATTAGTGACACGCGGAGTAAGGGAATAGTGACATGTGGAGTAGTGGAGAAGCGGAGTGAGTGGAGTAGTGACATGTGGAGTGAGTGAGTAGTGACATGTGGCGTAGTGACATGTGGAGTAGTGACATGTGGAGTAGTGACATGTGGAGTAGTGGAGTGAGTGTACTACGAAGGTAGCCGAGCGAGTAAAGGTGGTGATACGACTGCAAGCTATCGATTGGCACCGACGCGAGACCAGCACTAGGGCAGGGGAGTGTAGTAGCTGAGGGGGTGGGGGCGGGGGGGTGGGGGGGGGGGCAGCAGGCTGCATTCCGCACTCTGCCGCACTCATACCGCTACCCGCGCCGTGCCGAGCCGCCCCCGTGGCGTTCCGTGCCGCTGATGGCCCACCATCCGCCACGCGCTGGACGTTACCCGCCACTTTCGCTCTCTGTCACACTCTGTCACACTCTGTCACACTCTGGCAGGCAATCTTTACACATTCCTCACACACTCTACCCGTCATACTTTCTGTCACTCTATGTCACGTTATCCCACGATATGTCACATTCTGTAGCACACCTGTCACACTTTCTGTCACGCTATGTCACATTTTGAACACATTCCACCTGTCACACTTTCTGTCAACAGTATGTCACAATATATCAGGCAATCCTCACACCCAGTCCACCTGTCACACCAGTCACACTTTCTGTCACAATGACGTGTGATCTATTCGTTACATCTGTCACAGACCACTGGCACATTATCTGTCACACTACGTCACGCGTTCTTCTGTGTATCACACATTTATCCTGTCACATTATGTCACAAGGTATGTCACACGTTCTTCGCACATAATGTCACACATTCTGTGACATATATTGTCACACACATTGTCACACACAGTGGTTAATTTGTGCCGGAACGCACCGGAACGCTTTTTTGAAACCGGTACGCACGTTCCTGTTTCAAAATGATAATAATCAATCATAGGGTGGATTTTTATTTATTCGCCACTACTTTTGCCATGTGAAATAATTTTAACAAGTGAATGAGGTTTTTCTATTCTGAGAATGTTTTTTTATTATTATTGATATAAATAATCATCATTCAATGAAGGTGCAAATAATTTCGTATACATTCTTTTGAATACGTTTTCAAGACCAAATTAATTATTCTGTTGTATTTCTTCAAGATTTTCTTTTTTTTGGGGGGGGGGAGAAGGGAGGATTGCCATTGTGGTGCGTTCCGGTTCCTTTTTATTTACAAATTCAGAAGATTTTCTTTTTTTTTTGGGGGGGGAGGGGGAGAAGGAAGGATTGCCATTGTGGTGCGTTCCGGTTCCTTTTTATTTACAAATTCAGCCCTGGTCACACATATTCTCACAGTAAGTTTGCGAAGAAGACGCTATAGTTGGTGTCGCTGAAAGAGCGAGCTAACAGATAGCAGGCAGGCCAGTCACGTGATGTTTGCTTGCAGCATCCCTGTGACGTCATCAACTGAACGTCAATCTGTCTGTGACGTGGAGGACAATGAGATAATAGGCCTACAGAGTCAAGTGTTCTCCAGCCGATTGGGGCTTGCCAACATGTACGAAAATATTATACATATATTACATACATTACATACATATATTGGTTCACAGTTCATATATTGGTTCACAGTTCATATATTGCTTCACAGTTCATATATTGGTTCACAGTTCATATATTGGTTCACAGTTCATATATTGGTTCACAGTTCATATATTGGTTCACAGTTCATATATTGCTTCATAGTTCATATATTGGTTCACAGTTCATATATTGCTTCATAGTTCATATATTGGTTCATAGTTCATATATTGGTTCACAGTTCATATATTGCTTCACAGTTCATATATTGGTTCACAGTTCATATATTGCTTCATAGTTCATATATTGGTTCACAGTTCATATATTGGTTCACAGTTCATATATTGGTTCACAGTTCATATATTGGTTCACAGTTCATATATTGGTTCACAGTTCATATATTGCTTCATAGTTCATATATTGGTTCACAGTTCATATATTGGTTCACAGTTCATATATTGGTTCACAGTTCATATATTGGTTCACAGTTCATATATTGCTTCATAGTTCATATATTGGTTCACAGTTCATATATTGGTTCATATATTGGTTCATATATTGGTTCACAGTTCATATATTGGTTCACAGTTCATATATTGGTTCACAGTTCATATTTTGCTTCACAGTTCATATATTGCTTCATAGTTCATATATTGCTTCACAGTTCATATATTGGTTCATATATTGGTTCATATATTGGTTCACAGTTCATATATTGCTTCATAGTTCATATATTGGTTCATAGTTCATATATTGGTGCACAGTTCATATATTGGTTCACAGTTCATATATTGGTTCATATATTGGTTCATAGTTCATGTACTGTATAGTATATTTCATGTAGGTTTCATACTGGCTGTACATTACATGAATGTGTAACCTATATTACATGCATCTAATTGATCCACCACCAATAGTAGTCCAGCATTAGAAGCCAAAAGAAAGAAATATAGCGATATGCCAAACGAATGCATACATTCTTTTGACCTTGATACAGGTTTTTCATACTCCTAAACAATCTGGAATACATTCAAAATGTTGTACGTAAATTATTCTATCATTTGACTGATTCTCAAAATGGAATATTTCGATTTATAATAAATACTGAATATTGAATATTTTATCCGAATAATCATAATTTGTCATCCTTCATCATAACTGTGAAACAAAAAGACAGAGAGAAAAGAGTGAGAGGGAGATGAGAGAAAGAGAGGACAGAGAACGAGAAAAAAGAGGGAAAAGAGAAAGAGGGAAGATAGAGAGAGAAAAGAGTAATAGAGAGAGAGAAAGAGGTAAGAGAGAGAGCGAGAAAAGAGGAAGAGAGTAAAATAGAAAGAGAGGAAAGAGACAGAAAGGAAAAAGAAAGAGAGGACAGAGAGAGAGAGAGGGAAGCGAGAAAGAGGGGAAAGATAAATAGAGAAATGGAGAGGGGGAAAAGAGAAAGAGGTAAAAGATAAAGACAGGAAAGAGCAAGAGAGAAAAGAGAGAGAGGAAAGAGACAGAAAGGAAAAAGAAAGAGAGTACAGAGAGAGGGAAACGAGTAAGAGGGGAAAGAGAAACAGGGGAAAAGAGAAAGAGGGAAAAGATAAAGACAGGAAAGAGCAAGAGAGAAAAGACAGAGAGAGAGGAAATGTGCGCGCCGCAAAGAAACATTGCTCGCTTATGCAGTATTATTGGTATTCTGTTTCTTCCCTGTCACGTGGTATATCTCTGTCTCGCTTGCACCCATGACCTACATTCATCACTGCATTTCGCACGCTCCACTGGCAAACTTATCCATCTCGCATTATCCTTCCACTTCTAGAAACATCCAAACTACTTTCTCACTTACTTCTCACAAGAATTAGATTATTAGATGACCGATGCGAACACCTCCATGCCACTATTATGGAGCTTTCTGATAATATATACCTACTGAAAAAAATTGTATTCGTTTTTATGTTTTTTTTGTTGTTTTGTTTCGGTACAGACTACAGCTATCAACTTCAAACTTTTTTTCCATTTGGTTCCTCATCTAACTTGGATCTGTCTAGTTTTGTGGCTAAAGTTTTGTGGCTCACACACACATTTTTTTTTCGAAAAAATGAAATTTTGCGTGAAGTTGAATTACATTTTGATACATATTTCTGGAAATTTTCAGCTTGATCAGGTCAGCCATTTAAAAGAAAAAATATAAAATGTGTTAAATTGGTACCACTCGAAACAGTTTTTACCCATTTTTACCCATACTATTACTATCCGCTCGTCTAACAACGTATATGGCGTTTTCCTAGTCTTCAAGAAATAAATTTAAAATAACAAATGATACAGAAATAATGATAAATGTATAATAACATAATCTGAAAATGTAAAATGTAAACTAATCGTCATTATTAATTTAAATCTGTTTCGTGTCATATTATGTGAGTCATTTTACATAGGCCTATGTAATTTGCATTCCGTTTCACATTGTTCATTGTTCACTTCTTTAATTTTACATCTAAGGTTAGGTGGAAGAATGGTCAGCTGACTGAACCTAGCCCTTTTTTACTACTGACTTTGTTATGCATGGTAAATGAAGGCTTTATTTATATTTATTCTATTTAAATAGAAAAATGCATTCAATTTTTATTCATATTCATATTATGTACATTTTTGTACAACGTGTTTATAATTGACATTATTAATATTTTTCTATTCTAATGGAAAATGAAATATATCACAATAGTTATTTATTGAATAATTTTCTATAACCTTCTAATCTTCTTTTAATATTCTAATACCACTGATATTCCATCTTACTTATTCAATAAAAAATAATCTAAAATAACAAACGATACAGAAAAAAAAACATAAATATATCCAATTATATCGAAATTCCAAAGTTTCAATCGATATCAAAACTATCGAATTGCAAAATTTTATTAATTAGACGAGCGATAGCGAAGACATCCATCCCACTCTTATGGAGCTTGTCTCTGTGTTTGTAAGCAGTGCACAGGTCGCAGGTCATGACTGATCGACATGAAACCTTTTCTGTACACGCAGAGGCTTATCCAATGCAATAGTGTATAGTTTTTGAGAAATAACATCTTAAAGTTAAGAAAAAAACCATTACATTAGTATGGGCAGGAACATTTGAAAAATAAAATCTACCCGATTTTTTCCCCTGAATATGAACACAGAAATAATACAAATTATCACGAATTCACGAATTTCGAAATCTGATTCATGTGGAAGAATATAGTCTGTTATTGAGAAGTGATTTGATCCTCTCTCTACGACTGACAAGCTGCAGTACTGTGCTAACCGCTGACGTCACAGCCTCAGTGCTACAGACCGTCCTAAATCACAGCCCGGCTTACAGCAGCTCGACACGCATCAGACAGTCGTTACACAGCCGCGTTAAACAGAGCCGGCTCAAGCCTGGTTTATTGCCAACGAAGACAGAACTCATCACCGTGATAAGCCGGCGAGCTGCGATCGGTCGACAACAGTTGAGCCACCGTGACGTATCACGTGTTAGAACTCCCTACCACAAGATCACGACATGACGTCACTAACGTGTCTACAGTCCCGGCAGTCACGTGTATACAGTCCCCACAGACACGGGTCTACAGTCCCGACAGACACGTGTCTACAGCCCCGGCAGTCACGTGTCTACAGTCCTGGCAGTCACGTGTCTACAGTCCCGACAGTCATGTGTGTGTAGGTCGACTTGTACCCGCTGTGAATATAACGGTCATATTGACAAGCGATGTGCATATCAGGACAATCTTATTTGCACCGTGCTGAGGATCGCTCAGGCTCAACAAAATCACTGAATACAATTATTCCGTAATGACCCAACCTGTTGTTTGTTAACGACCCCACCAACAGCTTGGTTATTTGGGGGTACGCATAAACATGTTTTAATGAAACTGTAACGTGATTTTGAGTGAATGCACGTTAACAAAAAAAGCGATATCTTATGCGGGACTCGAACCCACGCCCACTTCACTTCACCTACTGTCTGCCAAACAATCAGCGTAGATTCTTTTCAATTCACATTTTAATTACGGAAAAAACATGTTAAGTGAACGCTAGTGTACATATGGTTTTGATATTTATTCCAGAATAAAATGAAAATCGAATTGAAAACAGGAGAGCAGGAGAGTGGAAAACCTACATTGTTTGTAGACATACTCTGCTGTGTATTGTCCTGACATGTCTTGTCCTCTCTCTTGCACTAATGCTCTAACGTATCTCTCCCTCTCTCTCGCACTCCCATGAGTAGTGTAAACATGGCGAGATGAGTGACTAGCCTGTTGAACGAGTAGAACAAGAGAGGACGAGATATGAAGGCTCGAATCACCCGTGCGCTAGTGTTGTAGGATTGGGGGGACGGTCGCTCGGAACTTTCATATCTCGTGGATACAAGCTACACACGAAAGATGAAGGCTTGAACCACCCGCGCGCTAATGGTGTGGGAAAGATGAGATGGTCGCTCGTAACCGTCATATCTCGTGGATACAAGTACATAACAAAAGCGGACGAGATGAAGAAGCTATTGTTGTCAGTCATTGAATGCCAGCGACAATATTATAATGTAAACACGTGAGGACCCTCCCTTCCACCCCCTGCTTTACCTACCCCTCTCTTCTCTTGAATCCCCCCTTTCCACCCCTTACTACCGCCTCTGATCAGGTGCCCCAACCACGTAATTAAATAATTCATATTGAGGTTTAACGACGTATCACCGGAAGAGATAACTCAGCGTAATGCGATTGGTCCATTTGACCAACTCACATTGACAGCTCCATTGAGTTGCTGTTATACTGCTAAGAAACCAAGTATTTGATCAATTTGCTATTATTCTGCTAGGTTACTAAGTAGTGAATGGCGTTGCTGTTATTTTGCTGGGCGACCAAGTTGCTGATGGCGTAGCTGTTTTCTGCTAGGCTATACCAAATACTGAATTGAGTTGCTGTTAATCTGCTAGGATACTGACTGAAGCTGCTGTTACTCTGCTAGGCTATACTAAGTACTGAATTGAGTTGCTGTTACTCCGCTAGGATACTGACCGAAGCTACTGTTACTCTGGTAAGCTATACTAAGTACTGAATTGAGTTGCTGTTACTCTGCTAGGATACTGACCGAAGCTACTGTTACTCTGGTAAGCTATACTAAGTACTGAATTGAGTTGCTGTTACTCTGCTAAGATACTGACTGAAGCTACTGTTACTCTGCTAAGCTATACCAAGTACTGAATTGAGTTCTGCTTTGAATCTGAATCTGCTAGGATACTATACATAGTGAATGAAGTGATCGCTCCTCTGCTAGGCTATACTAAGTACTGAATTGAGTTGCTGTTACTCTGCTAGGATACTGAATGAAGCTGCTGTTATTCTGCTAGGCTATACTAAGTACTGAATTGAGTTGCTGTTAATCTGCTAGGATACTATACATACTGACTGAAGCTACTGTTACTCTTCTACGCTATACCAAGTACTGAATTGAGTTGCTGTTAGTCTGCTAGGCTAGTGAGTGTTGTTGCTCTCAGTCTGCTAGGCTTCTGATTGATGTTGCTGTTATTCCGCTAGGCTCTGAGTGACCGCAGTCAGATCGAAGTGCAGCCACTAAACGTCACCTCTGACCTACTTGTGTTGTTGTTTACGGCCGGCTTGGTTAGCTCGCATGCTAACTGCTCACGGAGATAAACAACCACCAATACCTGCTTGACTCCTCCGATAACTCACGAGCATTTACATAATCAGCTCGGCTTTACTACCATACAGCCATGAAACAATCATGTCGTGTACTAAATCAGGAAGACTATACTACCAGCCATCAAACAATAATCTTGTATAATAAATCAGTGGTGATGATGATTACTGTGGGGGACGTAGGGGAAAAGTTTGTAGGCGTCATGAGAAGAAAAAGGTGAACAGCTGATAGAGTAGGTGTTATGAGAATAGGTGTTTTAAGACTCAATGACTTCGAATTCGTAATATAAACACTCTTACATTTTATTTAATCAGACGAGCTTTAGCGAGGATTCAATTTGACTTACTAAAAAAAATTGGTGTTCGTTTTTATGTGTTTTTTTTTTAATGTTTTTTGTCGGTTCTCCACAGGTCAAACGGCTACAGCTATCAACCTAAAACTTGTTTTCAATATGGTTCCTCATCTAACTTGGATCTGTATAGTTTTGTGGCATTATCGGGTGATAACCTTTTTTTTATGAATTTTAGAAATTTTGAAAATACCCCTTAAAATAACATGACGGAAAAAATATATATATATTTTCCAAAAATATGAAATTTTGCGTGAAGTTGAATAACATTTTGATACACATTTTTTTTAAATTTCAGCTTGATCGGGTCAGCCATTTTGAAGAAAAAACATAAAATGTGCTAAATTGGTACCACTCGAAGCAGTTTTTACCCATTTAAACCCATACTATTACTATTCGCTCGTCTAACAACGCATATATGGCGTTTTCTTAGTATGTATAACTATGACAATTTTCAATACTCGTACAGATTTATTTTATGAATCAATGTGCACATGAGTGATTGTACATGTACAATAATGAAATAAATGAATCATTGTTATCATTATTATTATTATTAACCATTGGCGCCCCAAGGAGAACTAATTACCTCTCCCCCAATTAACGTGATTATAGTATGGGGTCGTTGTTGATGAAAATATCTACTACTATACTTATGTAAGTTACTACTACGCCTATACTACTTTGTGTAATGCAAGAGTTGCGTATCAGAAAAGGGATCTTTGAATCTTTTTCTGTACTTTAGTCGTAAGGTCAAAGGACAGAAAGAATTAGGATTACAGGATTTTTCCAACATTCTTACCAGACCTAGTAACCTAATTACCATGTGTCTTTATACTGTGGTGTAGATTATAGACAAGCAGACAAAACATCCCATTCTTTCTCTCCAATTCATATACTCTATTTCCCAAAGTTGCTGCAATGTTCAAGTATTGATGCATATATATATATATATATATATATATATATATATATATTATATATGGTAGTACAATTTCTGCGGTAATGCCACGCTCTTCACGTCGACGTTTCGGCGGAATTTGATCCGCCATCTTCAGGAAAGATCCAACTGGGTCGATGATCAGCACTTCCGCAGAAATTGTACTACCTACCAACTACCCTAGGCCACGAGAACCTACGTAAGCATATATATATATATATATATATATATATATATATATATATATATATATATATATATATATATATGGAATCTTTTAGCCATGTCGTAAAAGATACGTCTCGACCGGGAATTGAACCCGGGACCTTCAGATTGCCGGTCCGCTGCTCTCCCACTGAGCTACCGAGATATTACTTTTATGTCATGGCTATTCTCAGAGTGATGACACTTCCTGGGGCTAACCCTATAGAGGGCTTAGATTCACCCAAGGTGTAAAGATTGCACTTTACCACAGGTCCTTGTACACTCTTTTCGGCCTTTACCTAGGCATGAGGAATAATGTGATCATTAGCCATGACATAAAAGTAATATCTCGGTAGCTCAGTGGGAGAGCAGCGGACCGGCAATCTGAAGGTCCCGGGTTCAATTCCCGGTCGGGACGTATCTTTTACGACATGGCTAAAAGATTCCACACATCTCGATATTGGATCGTATCCAAGAAGTTTAATGATCACATATATATATATATATATATATATGACTTCTATATATGGATATGACTACTGTAATATGTACAGAACCTATACTGTATATAAACTGTAACCTAAATAACAATTTAAAATAAAATCCGTGACCTACAGGTTGAGAATCGCTAAACTAAACAGTTGTAAACTTTGGTCATTATCTAATCTCTCTGCAATCTCAATGATTCAACCTTTTACGCGAATTTCTTACATCTTCTTCTATATTCTATAATTTTGAATTTTATTTTGAATATATGAACTATAATTGCAAAATTTATATAAGTAACAAATATATATTATTATTCTGATATTATTTTCATGCGCTCCATACTATTTCTAATATTGTTATATATTATTATATTGAATATTCATTAATGTGTATTGTCATTATTATATCGATTATTGATTAGGAAACAAGCATGAAATGATTAAAAATTGATTGAATAAAATTGATCAAAAGATGTATCTGCTTTTCTTATCGTAAAGCTCGTCCTGAAAATATCACACTCATACAAATACGACGTGATATTTCTGTATGCTATGTTGTTAGACCACATATTCTTCTTCAGTGGAAACAAGTATACCATGTATTGTCGGCAAGGCTAAACATCAACCATATTCTAATGATATTCTCGTCTGCATTGAATTGAATGTTGGAGTTTTAAGGCGCGTCGACAACGAGGTCATTTCGCGCCATATTCTTTTCTTCAAATAACGACTTGTAATGATTATTCACATTTGTACTGGCTTTGACGCTTTGTAAGTACGGGAAAGTACTTATCCCTCAGTGACTTGTTCAATAACATTTATCTATTGTTAATATTGAATAAATGAATGTATTATTATTATTTATTATCTAAGGTATTAGAAGCGTTAGACGCAATTCTCGCAATTCATCGCAATTCTAGATCGATTCGATATTAATAATAATCCATAATAGTCAAACCATGAAAATTGGGGTGGTCAAAAACCTCTACACCTAAGTTTTGAAAAAGTGAAGAATTGATAAAATCGATAGAAATTATAAATATGACATAACTACCGAAAAAAAATCTTCATTTTATCCACAAAAAAATCTTGTATCTCAAATGATGACAAAGATACATTCAAATTATTGGGAGGATGGAAGATACAAAATACATGTTACAAATTGTATCCATGATATAAGATACTATCAGTATCTTAAAAGACTCAAAAGATACGTGTATCTAAGATACTACCGATCTCTGGGTATACATAGACCTATATATAAATAAAACGACCGCGCATATCGCAACACTGCACACGTAAGGGTAGGTCTCTCCATCAATCATCTAGCGTGGACAAGAAGATGACAATCAGCGCGCGTCAATACCTGGTACTAAACCTCAGAGCCAGCGCTGCACTTCCTCAACCAACGAACAGCATAGCGTGTGTGAACACCGGATACAACAGATAGCGAACCGGAACCCCGCCGAGTCGCGTTGTTTCGACCTTTGACCCTATTCCGTGACCCAGATCGTGTCCGAGATCGATACGCTTGACCCGCAGTACGCGATGGCCTCCACACCGACGGCTGGCAGACCGGCCAGCGCGTCTGATGGATGCGGCACGATCACCTGCATACCTCCGGTCCGTGGCCATCTTCACGACCTCCGCTATCCGCTGCACAATCTCACCTGCATTCCATCCATTCCATCCTGCATTCTATATATATATATATATATATAATATATATAGGCCTATATCAAGTAATTCATATTTTCAGATTATGAATTATCAATCTTACCTAAACCTAACTCTAACCTCACTAGAGCATATGGAACATTTGGTGGGTGGTAACAATTCTTAAAGGGAGGAGTAAAAACCCCTCAATTTCACTTCTGCACAGTTAGCTTAAGAAACAGAAGTATTAGTTAAGTCGGTTTGTAGGGCAGGTGGTTTTAGTACAGTTGAAAAATCCCCACTATTATACTCATGTTCGACTATACAACCACACATTTGACTGAACGGCTCTCACGGGTCGACTGCTCGTCAAAGGTCGACCTTCTTGTTAAGTGGCATCGAGCGACCAAAGACCTAGTATATATTAGACTGAGCGCGACACATCAAATAACACGTGTAACTGTGAGGCCGTGATAACTTGCATGATCGGCGGGGAAATACCACGTGACACGGAGAGAGATCGGGAGACAAGTGTATGTTTATACACTGCGAAAACCCACAGCACCGTTTCATTTTGATTCTCAGAGAATACTGAATACATTAACATAGGTGTAAGTCACATGGAAAGACGCAGAAATTTATGCTGATAAGTACCTATCTCAGTAGAACTGCCACGTCAGTCATAACAATCAATGAATACAGTCATTTATTTTGTCTGACTCGGAGCTCTGCCCATAAGGATAACGTGTAACGAAATATTCCCAGTCAGGCTGGTAACACCGCATCACGTGACTTACTCCCTTCCCGGAGACCCCGCGCCTACAAGCATGCGGCCTCGGCCATACGCTCTCTACGGGTTTTAAGCTCTATGCTAGCGACAGCCTACACCTCACAGCGAACGGACTATAGCTGATTCTGTAAACACCTTTCCACTGTGACCGTATCTATAATTCAGCTGATATCGACCCCCTAAAAACAGACCTTGTACAGAGAGAGAGAGAAAGAGAGAGAGAGAGAGAGAGAGAGAGAGAGAGACAATGCCTGACTGACAAAAACCATCAACTTATTACCAGGCATAGAAAAGCTGTTGAATCAAGAATTTAAGAAAAGTAGGCTACAACTTGGGAAATTATACGTTCCATGCACAGTATACACGTTAAATAAACTGAATATGTTTGATTTAGACACGTTTTATGAGCCTTTTTACATTGTCAATCATGTATGGAACATATCATTCTCCATGTGGCTTACACTTTTGATGTCACACCATTTACAATTTATAATTTCATTTTTTCTTTTGTTTTCGTCCAAGCAAATGGGTTCTCTTTTTACACGTTCTGTTATTTTGGGGTATATGAATCGGGTTTCTATGTAGTTTTCAAAAGTTTAAATAAAATTCCAATACGACAGTTTAAAATGAAGTAACATTTTGAAAAGGAATTTTTCAAGTGGGTATATATTCATAGATACGTTTCTCGGTCATCGCTCACCCATCACCGCGGTGCATGTACGAAGTTTTCCTAAATCTCAACCAACTACAAGCGATACCTAAACATGGTGTTGTGCTCAATGATTATGATAGCTTTATGCTCGCTCTAGGGCCGCTCTAGGGCCACTCTAGGGCTACCCTCGCCCGATTGGTCCATGGACAGATCAGATTTCTGCTGCACATTATTCTTCTCATCTCCACGATGTAGTGATACCAACCGATGTTATCATTATATAAACGTGTACCCATCCACTCGCGTCTTCCAAGTGAAATATTTCCGGGGTCAGAATTTGAGTCCATGGTCCCATTTGCCTGTCGCGCATCTATCGCTTTGATATCGAACTATAAAACAACAATGCTCAACAATGCCATACACTGCTCAATAGAATTATTATGTTAGAGGTGGTATTTGTTTTTCACGAAAATGATGGATTTTGTAAGTTCAACAATGTCACCGGTACCGTAGCCACTCTTATCTACATCCAGTTCATAAGGAAGTCGCTGAATCGCTACAGGCAATCGGGACCTTTGGCTTTGATTTGACCGCAAGAAACCACAAATACCTCCCATGATATTAGCATGGGTGTTGGTAAACCTTCTTTGCATTATGATCTATATAATTCCAACTAGACGCCAAGAGTCCATGGGAGTCGATTTAGTGGAATATCAGTTTTTTGGTGATATCTCTTGAACGGTTTGATATATCGAAATTCCAATAGAGATGAAACACAGATATTTTCAATACCTTCAAGATGGTATAAGTAATAACTATTCATCCCATATCGTCAAGTTGTCAGGGGTATACGATTTTTTTTTCTAACCGTATACGACTGACAATTGTGCGATGTGAGGTAAATAGTTACTAACTTACATCATCTGGAAGGTATTGAAAATTTCTGTGTTTCCTTGATTACATAATTTCGATATTTCATACCGTTTGAAAGTTATCATAAAAAGAAATATGATCC
Organism: Brachyptera putata; assembly: GCA_907164805.1. Classification (NCBI taxonomy): domain Eukaryota; kingdom Metazoa; phylum Arthropoda; class Insecta; order Plecoptera; family Taeniopterygidae; genus Brachyptera; species Brachyptera putata. Next base: position 14,638,637 of record OU015472.1, on the reverse strand, counting down.
GCTAAATTTACTCCCGTGGGCTCTTAAATGAGTAGTGCAATATCCGAAAGTAATGCAACTCTTAAATCCAAGATCATAAGAAGTGTAGATTGAACCTACTCGGACAGCGTGGATGCCCTGTAAGAGGCCCTAGAGGAGGCCCTAGAGGAGGCCCTTGAGGAGGCCCTAGAGGAGGCTCTCCCCGCAGGGCCGGGCCGGCGATGTGGTAATCGGTGTGATAGGACAGGATGTTGCCGATCAGGCAGGCTGCTAATAGCTCTTCTCCCAGCTAGCTGAGGTCAGGTGGGGGGGGGGGGGTGGGGAGGGGGCTGTCAATCATACAATACGTCACCGCGCCTGACACCCACGATTGTCACACACTACCTACCAGCGGACGGTCGATCGTGGAACTGCATTTTACTACCATATTTATATTGGGTTTAGCGACGAATTGCAATGATAATTAGGATCTATTGGCGTCGGATGAATGATTAATGAGATGATGGGATGATGAGATGAAGGTTTTTTAGGTAATGGAAAGGATAGTGGGAAGGAAGTTACATTGTAGAATTCATCCCGGCATTACAGAGGGAATACAGAGGGACATCAAGAAACCCCTGTAACGATGGAAGGTGGCGGGGATCGAGGTTCCATATTCCCCTCACCTCCCGGATCACACGAAGCGAGTGCGTTAGCAACTGAGCTACATGTGCCGGTTGGATTTCACTTTTTGCCGGATATGTCTTCTGTCTAGTAGTCTTGCCCCCTCAAATGCCTTAGTTCTATCAATTGCCATTTTAATCATTTTACCCTTTTCTAATAAAAGAAATTAAGATTGTTAATGAACGGTGCTTGAGAAAATGGAGAAAGTAATCTTCACTGTTTGTCCATGTTCACGAACAAGTGTAATTGAAGAAAAACTATATAAACCCCAAGATAATTTTATACTCTTTAAATCAATATGACAATTCATTTTTGTGAATTCAAAGAGTTTTAAGATAATACCTCAATGAATACCAAGAATGCGGTGAAATTTACTGACGTATTATCCTAAACTTGACTGAATACACAAAAATACAGTGTCTTGTTGATTAAAGTACTTAAAATTATCTTGGAGTTGGTATGCTACTTGTTTTACATTACACTGGTTCGTGAACATGGAGAAAATAGTGAAGACGAATTACGTCCCTATTTTTATAGAACCACACATGCTCCCCTTTAAGGTACCACCACATGAACGGGCGTGAGTTCGAATCCCCTTAAGACATGGGCTTTTGTAAACTTCCTTACACTTATCATCACTTTTATGTTTCATCATCACTCGCTTATTCGTACACCCAAATAACCTAGCTGTTGGCGGGGTCGATAAGAATACCATAATCAATCAATCAATGTTTGAATCGAAACTAAATTATCATGGGGTGGGAATCGAACCCACGTCTTCTCTCGCCGTAAAGACCATTCTCGAAATGAGAGAGCCATCTAGCGGCGGCGACGTTTGAACTAAAGCGGGATGCTAGTACGCACGCGCGGTTGAAAGTCCTGCTGCCAATGTTATTTAACACGAATTATTTATATTATTGTGCGTTACAGTGAACGTATTTACTTATAATACGATAGCAGTGACACCAATGATATGTCAACTATACTCTAAGAGATTAACACACTGTCAGATTGAGTAAAATGAGAGATAATGCAAGTTCTCATTGTAAGTTATATATTTTCAACAGTACTAAAACACCCAGAATGCAACACCAGCGATCTCGGCCGATAGAAGACAGTAAGCGCATGCGCAATGAATTTCGAAAAAGGTCTAATGCGGTGTAGCAGAACGTTGTACGGACTGGGCTTAGCTGTCTGACGCGATGATGTAGCAGAACGTTGTACGGACTGGGTTCAGCTGTCTGACGCGATGATGTAGCAGAAGGTAGTACGGACTGGGTTCAGCTGTCTGACGCGATGATGTAGCAGAAGGTTGTACGGACTGGGTTCAGCTGTCTGACGCGATGATGTAGCAGAACGTTGTACGGACTGGGTTTAGCTGTCTGACGCGATGATGTAGCAGAACGTTGTACGGACTGGGTTCAGCTGTCTGACGCGATGATGTAGCAGAAGGTTGTACGGACTGGGTTCAGCTGTCTGACGCGATGATGTAACAGAACGTTGTACGGACTGGGTTCAGCTGTCTGACGCGATGATGTAGCAGAAGGTAGTACGGACTGGGTTCAGCTGTCTGACACGATGATGTAGCAGAAGGTTGTACGGACTGGGTTCAGCTGTCTGACGCGATGATGTAGCAGAACGTTGTACGGACTGGGTGGCCCACCAAAGCACGTGTGATATGGCGTGCGTATTTTTGTCATTGATCATAAAACGTGAACAGTGCGATATACAAAATGAACAAATACATAACAAGATGCAGACAATATTTGGTGGAAATGCTGATGATAAGTTAAATGTTATAATAACAAAGTGGAAAGATCACTTTTATTTAATTGTAACACTCGATATTTCTGCCATCGATTTCTACCTCACAGCGTACCGTTATACGAAATACGTTTCGAACCTATTGTGAAAGTTTATTGTGGTGGGCCAGTATTAGAGGCGATACTTCTCTGAATGATGTGAAGCAGTCACTACAAAATGTGCAGACGAAAAGCCAATACGATCGTTTATATGATATGTTGACAGTAAAAATGTAACCATGTGGGTAGGTTTCCCTGAACGGGGTGCATGCACGGTGCTTATAAAAATGGAGAAAATCATCTTAAGGCCCTACCATTTTTCTCCATGTAAGCTTACACGAATCAGTGTATAATTGACTGAAATGTATATCAACTCCAAGAAATTTGTATACTCTTTAATAAATATGACATTCTATTTTAGTGAAATTTCAATCAGTTTTTAAAAAAATACATCATTGAATACCAAGAATTTGGTGACATTCATTAACGTATTAACTTGAAATTGATTGAATTCACAAAAATATCTATTAAAGAGTATCAAATTATCTTGGAGTTGATGTACTGTTTAGTCAATGACACTGTTATGCGAAGATGGAGAAAAATACTAAAGATGATTTTCTCCATTTTTATAATCACCGTGCATGCACCCCCTTAACCAATCACAATCCTTGATAATCCAGCAGTTCGTTGTATTGCCATGGCAACGCTTATTACTCATCTGTCACGTGACACGATCATTGTACAACTAGGAAAACGCCATATATGCGTTGTTAGACGAGCGAATAGTAATAGTATGGGTAAAAATGGGTAAAAACTGCTTCAAGTGGTACCAATTTAGCACATTTTATGTTTTTTTCTTCAAAATGGCTGACCCGATCAAGCCTAAAATTTTTAGTAATGTGTATCAAAATGTAATCCAACTTCACGCAAAATTTCATTTTTTTGGAAAATGAAAATATTCTCTTTTTTTCCGCCATGTTATTCTAATGGGTGTGTTGAAATTTCTAAAATTCATAAAACAAAAAGTCACCACCCGATAATGCCACAAAACTATACGGATCTAAGTTAGATGAGGATCCATATTGAAAAAATATATAAATATATAAAATATATAAATATATATAAAAAAACGAACACCAATTTTTTTCAGGATGTCAAATTGAATCCTCGCTTAAGCTCGTCTAACAAGACTCACCTCTTCCCCAGCATCCCAAACACCCATAACGTCCATGTAGATCTGTACACTCGAGCACAACGGCGGATCAACGACGCGATTCATAACCTCCATGGTCGATACTCGCATGTAACCACACACTCAGATCGCAATCGGAAACAACCGTGGCATTAAAAAATCCAACTGATATCTCTTATCTCTGTTTCTCGCATGTCTCTCTTTATTGTAGTCATCACTGTTTACAAGTCATGCATGTGTTGATAACATCAGGGGCGTTCTGCGCACGCGTGAGGCGCACTGGCAAGTTCAGGGTGACCCAGTCGCTACAACCTCCTGCTAACATGGAGAACATGGACGTGGCAGGTTCAGGGTGACCTAGTCGCTACAACCTCCTGCTAATCGTGATGTAGCACGGACATGAAAACGGGAGTTGAAGATTAATTGGAAAATAATTGAATGACGATCGGTAAAAACAATGTTCGTGCCATTTAAAACCTAGGCCTAGGTACAAATGAATAAACACAACAACAGAGGAAAAAAAAAGAGAAAAAAGATTTCAAGAATGATAATAATAATAAGAAGAAGATCAAGATAATGAGAAAAGGTGATGATATATATATATATATATATATATATATATATATATATATTGTAGTGAATTATCTAAAGTGGTGAAATATATTATATTGTATTGTAGTGAAACTGCTTCACACCATTCAGAGAGTTAATGTAATAAGTAATAACATATGCAAAATAATTGTTGGGCAAAAAAAATGTGAGATCGCTTGGACGGGGCACCACAAAAGGCGATCTCACTACCCCAAAAAATAATTGAGAATAAGATAACTCATTAAACAAACAATAAATCTTGAGGTTTTAATAATTTTAGAGTCGGAAAAAAGTTCAAACATTCACAGTGGGGATGAAAACATGTTTATATATATATATATATATATAATATATATACATATATATATATATATATATATATATATATATATATATATATATATATATATATATATATACATATAGGCTTATATATTCATTTATACATTCTTTGCTAAATGCATGAGCCAAGTAGGCATTTACAGCGTTATTTGTGATTTTGCCAAAGTGCTTCGTGTGATAAATGACATAAAAGAGGTACGACTGTGATTTCATACGACATTACTTCAGAAATAAGTTAATACATCCGCTATAATCATGTTCTGAATGCCTCGTGAAGTTGTTTATAAGTCACGTTTACGTCAATACCAAACAACAACTTCAAATATAGAAATATCTGCTGGTGTACCAGAGGCCTTCATCAAGCAAGTATCAGGTAACAGTAATGAACTCAGCATATATCGAAAACTTGTCACTAAAACATTGTTTCTCAATTATATAAACAATTTACAGAAGATCGTTGTTCTGTGTTTTTTTTAAATTATCAATCAAAACCAATTGCTTGAACACTGATTAAAGGCTATTCATCCCAAAAAAAATTGAAAAAAAAAAAAAAAAAAAAAAAAAATAGAATAACTAATTCTGACAAATAACTATATTTTGAATTTACTAATGCAGAACCATTGAAGTGAATTGCTATTGAACTGATGAAAAATTAATTCATAATTTTTTGTCTCGTTTTTTTCCGTGTACCGGAGAAATAATCAAAAACGGGAATTTTTACGTGCATTCCACAGAAATTATTTCAAGCACGTGAAACTTGTCAGAGTTGATGTTCAAACTGATGCACCTGACATTAGATGGTTAGAATTTTCATATATGTTGCCGTTATATCAATACACATTTATTTAAAATCCCATGAAATTTTGTAAAAACTTCTTGTCACTGGAACCATGATATTATCAAAACGTATTATCTACTCTATTTCAACCCGGACATGGCTCAGTTTTGCATGAAATGGCATACTTCAAGTCATGTTTCGTCATAAGTCAGGTGCGTCTTGTTTCTTGAACTTATGAACCGTAGCTGTCGTTATCGATCAAGACTGAGTCTTTCAAAAGGACGTGTTTTATCCGCATCAACAGGTTTCGAATGATTTACTTATTTTCAAGCCCATTTTAAATCAATTCTCAATTTCTAAACTATTTGGCTGCCATGTAATCATATTTGTGAAAAATATTATTCCTTCATGTCGATTAAGAATACACATGAAATCCGGCATGTTACCCGAAAGAGAAGAAGATGCATTTATAATGTTGAATTATTGATCAAATCAAAGAAGGAAGGTGCTTCACAGGAAAACATCTTTGTATTGAGATTGTAAAGTACAGTAGCCAAACACTTGACAACACAAGACAAAGTAACAGAAAAGTACAGTTTATAACTGGCGACAATTGATGGTAATCGCCAATTGGCCAGAATCCAGCCGTAGCACATCAACCCGTAATTCCTTCCACCTCGGGGCAATACTACAGTTATCTGTAGAGCCGGCGGAGCCCTTGACATTATTGTGGGTCAATATTGTTCAAGTTGTCAAGTGATAGAAAATAGTTTGGGGTGGGGGCAGTGGGCCTAATGACGTGGATTTGTTGAGGTTGAGGGGCTAAGTGGATGGGGAGCGTAATTAATTGATTATTACAGGTGTGAGATGTTGGATTTATATAATAATATGAACCTAATATATATATACATATATATAAATATATATATATATATATATATATATATATACATAAATATATATATATATATATATATATATATATATATATATATATATATATATATATATATATATATATCAGATTATTTTCTCGGAAATGCCGCGTTTGCTCTTTCGTGACGAAATTGCGGTCCCATCGGGGACCTTTTGTCTCTCACTCCGACGTTTCGGCAAGATGCCACTTGCCATCTTCAAGGATTCTCTTTAACTTCTTCTCTGCACAAAGCTCGTAGGTCGATGTATAGGAGTCTACTTATATTTAGATAACATTCAATCTAATCAGATTTGTTATAATAATTTCAGTGAATAACTGCATTCATTTGATAGTCAAATTATCAATTCCACTCGAAGAATCTATCTTTCAAAACACACTTATCAATAAATGGTCGGCCAAAATAAATTAGGCATTCCGTTACATGTTGAAAGTATTGTTATATTTTGAAAATAATAGACACATTAGAAATTGATTTTCGAAGATCATTTGAATAAGCATACTGAAGCTGTGTATTTGATATATCAGATAACAATGATCGAAAATACTAATTTCAAATTTAATATGTATCTTCCATTCTGTATAGGCCATAATGTTGTGATAAAACTGCCACGTATCGTTATCTGCTGAGATTCGGATGCAAGAGATACAGCGACCATTTATTCACCCGAGCTCACACATCGACACCACATACATCGATTTCCTGACCTATGAATCTCGAAGGTGAACACAGCACAAATACAAATAATAATGTGTATTTAGCAAATCTGCTATATCTTTTTACAAGACATAAAATACGATACATTCATTACATTACAATACAATACATAACATTACAATATAATTTACAATTACATTCAATAGAATGCATTACGTTATTTCACGTACGTTCATAATAAATTTGGACGAATTTCCGTGATAACAAAAGAGTAACGATAACATGTGTAATAAAGATAATGGATAGATTTAATTTACATGGTCCCAGAAACGCACACTCTCACTCAAACCTGCACCTAATTTTCCTTCTTCAATCAATTTAGAACACGCATTCCTAGAACTTCCAACTGTTATTAATTCGGTGGTTGTTTAGGAATGCAATTTCAACCTTTTGAAAAAGTCGACTTATCGATAAACGATGTGAATGCTACATTTAAAATGGTTGTATGTTCATCAACTTCCATATTAAAAAAAAAACTAAACCGTTCATCATGCAATTAGCTGGCATCACGAATCAGAAGTTATTTTACTGTCAGTCTTGTTCATTTTTGAACTGTTTTAAATCTCTTTTTGCTTATGTTTTTTATTGTTTTTATTTTGGTTTAATCAACTTGTAGTGATGATTGTTCATAATACCATGTTTTTCTTGACGTTTACTTCTTTCCTACCCTGTCCGCATTCTACATTCTATCTTTACCGCATTTTCCAGGTGCACAATTTGGCGCAGTGACCTTCTCCCTTACATCTAATGCTAGTCTTACTATAAGCATCATAAGTCCCATAACGAGTACTTCATTTATTCTCACATTCATTCATCTTTACAGCTTTTATAGAACTATTAAAATATTATTATACATACAATTATATATTATAATAATTATGTAATATTATTATTATTATATAATATAATTCACGGAAAAAGATGAGCGTCTACTAACTGAATAAATGTGAAATCTTCGTTGATCGTAGAAAGCCTAGCTGAAGCTTCAAATGTTTCAGTACTTTTGAAAGATGTAGTTGTATTTTGAATGTAAATATTGTCTTGAAAAATGATTGATTTTCAAAACACCACAGCTATACGTACTCACCGGTGATATTTCTGTTGGTTATTTTTTTGGTCGAATGCGTAGACAGTTTCCTTCTCTTCATTTATTTTAATACTGCTTAACGACACCACCAACAGCTAGGTTATACGGGGGTACGAACGAGTGGGTGATGATGAAACTATGAGTGTAGATAGATGAAAGGACGTTTACAAAACTGCATGTCTTATGTGATTTGTTCAAGTACATTACAGCGTAGACATGGTGTTAAAGTTTATTGGTTTCAAATAATTAAAATGGGGTTGTAAGATCGCCCTTGTGGGATCCTACCTTTCACCATAGCCTTAATTGGGGAACAATAATTTTATATCAAGTTCCGATGTTATTGAAAAAAAAATGGTTGGTGAAAATTGAAAATTTGGCGCTCATTAAATATTTGGAGCGCTACACCCGAGCCTTGTGGGCCTGTACCTTGATACGGCGCTGTTGGAACCCTTTACCACCGACTCCACATGCATGTTGAATGAGCGACTTGCTGACTCCTCTGATCGTAAAGTCACCAGCCTCATCGGGCTCCCGTACAGAACACTTGTTGCTGTGATTTCTACTTGCTCCGGTTTGTTTACCATCTGTTCTCTGCTGTGCATTGACATTGCCTGGCCACGAAGACGCGAGAAGTGACCTAGTTTCTGACCAGCTGTTGCTTAGCGATCGCATATCTTCTCGAACTGCAATATCTCCTCAGTTTAGAATCCATGCTTTTCAATAATCGATACCAAGTATCCTTTTCCCGCTTGAGCATACACTATTCTTCCCACAGGAATTCTAGGTTATCTACTTTAGGGAAGTCTTTGTGGACTCAAGTTATGTAGTAGCAAGCGTTCTTGCGTCCAAGTGAGGTGGAGATGCTGGAGAAATTTCTCCTTTCTTCTATTTTATATGTTCACGAACCGGTGTAATCGAATGAAAAGTATATCATCTCCTGGATAAATTTATGCTCTTTAATTAATTTGACATTCTAATTTTTGAATACAATCAGTTTTAAGATAATACGTGAAATTCTGTGTCTTTCCATATGACATCCATTCAGTATCCTCTGATAATGAAAATAAAACAGTGTTGTTCGTGTTCGCTGTGTGTAACCATACAGTAGTCTCCCGGTCTCTCCCCGTGTCACGTGGTATTACCCCGCCGGACAGGCAAGCCATCACGGCCTCACCATTGCACGTGTTATTTGATGCGTCTCGCGCAGTCTAATATATACTAGGTATTTGGTTGTAATACCTTACAATTGAATGCGTGTGCTATTAAAAACTGATCAGTCAGGTATGAGATCTGTTCGCGCAGCCCTTTTTCTCTTTAAACACTTTAGATTATCTTCTATTATCTGGTTCTCATATACATCATTCTATTGCCTCATTGAATCCTTTATAAACCTTTCGTTAATATGCCGACAGAATATGAATAGTGTATATTGGTTATATATTTTAGTGTATGATAGTTTTTTACTCACAATACTCATTAGGCCTACATGCAATGATATGTTTCGTCAACAACTATATATATTTTTTATATTATTTTGTTTACGTTGACATTTAGCATACTGTATCATGTATAGTCGCTGGTAATAAATTAGTATTATATATATATATATATATATATATATATATATATATATATATATATATATTATATATACTAATTATATATATATATATATATATATATATATATATATATATATATATATATATATATATATATATATATATATATATATATATATATATATATATATATATATATATATATATATATAAGGTTTATGAAGTACACTTGAAGCTATCTTTCTCCGGAAAGATGTCGAATTCAAAATTCAAATAATTGTATTCATTCGATTTGCCATTTAATGACAAATGCACTTATTAATGTTATTTTGTGCATAATGATGATGACTTATCGTTCCCTGTTGATTAGTTATATGTTCAATTGAGTAGGTCAGAATTTTGTTTCAGTTTCAGTTTTCTGCAGCTTTTCTATATATTTATATATATATATATATAATTATTGGATAATATATATTTATATTAGTTAGAACAAATTAGTTTTATTAACAACTTTATTTTTCAACTTGTCATTTCACACTTACAGTCTGTTCCATGGGTTCAATGTTTACTTCAAGCTTTATACCTTCATGTTAATTCTAATTATCTCCAGCACAAGAACACTTCTCATCAAGGAATTTACATTTGCATAACTTCTATCGTCTGTATTACATCTAAAGAACCAAATCAAATTTCAAATTGAATTGTAAGTAAGTAAGTATTTGTATATAACCGTTGACCCATGTAATTGGTACATAGTATAGGAGTAAGAATATAAATACAAAAATTACGATAAAATGTCATTACAAGTTAATCATATTTATTTTTACCTTACAGTCAAGATTAGGATTAGAACAAAATTTAGAGCATGATATAACTAAAAAAGTAGTGTATGATAATTATAAAAATGATAATGATAAATAACAGTCCATTACAGGAGGAATATCTAAATATATGAAGAGGAAGGCCCTATCTACGTAAATGGATATATTCGATCTTGGATTAAAATTAGATTACAATCTAATTAAAAGGAATACGAAAGCAGAGTCACTATTTCTGAATGTACTTTAACAATGTATATTCACGTGAATCCAGTATCTAAAAACTCTTGCACGGTATAAAAGCTATTCATTGGGGGATTTGCTTTGAGTACAGACTTGAATATTGATTGAGTGGGATTTTTTTAAATTTATATGTAGAGTGTTATACAATTAGCTACCACAGTTGGGCGTGGGTTCGAGTCCCGCATAAGACATGGGTTTTTGTAATCGTCCTTTCACTTATAGTTTCATAATCACCCGCTCATTCGTACCCCCCCGTATAACCTAGCTGTTGGTGGGGTCGTTAAGTAAACAATAATCATCGATCTGAAGTCACCGTTGGGCGTGGGTTCGAGTCCCGCATAAGGCATGGGTTTTCGTAATCGTCCTTTCACTCATCATCACCTGCTCATTCGTATAACCTAGCAGTTGGTGGGGTCATTAATCAAACAATAATCATCATCAGATGCAGATGAATTGAGTTGATGTAATATGATCCTTGAAGAATAAAATATAATTATCAATCTCTTTGAAACCTACTGGGGCATCTCACGATTGCTTTCAGCCACGACAAGACATCGCTCAGAATCTTGCAGTTGATTGTAATTGATTTTACCTGAGAGCTCAGGTACTGAGGAATTGTTTCCTACGGAAGCCACTAAGGCAACAAGGTTCCGAAACTACCGCAACGCTGCGCCAACGCGAGATCCGACAACACGGCTCCACATCTCTTCGAATACATTCAGACTGACGATAACTTGATGCGGTTCGTATCTAGGTTAGGGTTAATGGGTTATTACAGTATATTTCCCTTAAATTGTGCGGCAATCGAAATAAATGTCTCTCAAACTGTTCGCTTTATTTTCTGGAGACGAGGATTTGAAATGTTTTATCAATTTAGATTATTATTATAGAGTCTTTCTCTACGAAATTTTGAGATTTTTTTTACTGAAGACGAGAAAGTGTTGATACCGTTATTGATAAAGTATTTGATGAGATCTTTTGCATCATTTTTAAAGGACCAATGGGAAAGGCAAACTGAAAATATTGTTAACAACTTCGTAATGAATATAATTGTTCTTAATTCAAAATCTGCAAGTTTTTTTAACTGGATTGATTCTAAATAACAGGCACATAAAATCCCTCAAGTTTTAACAAAATTTCAGAACATCTTTCATAAAAAAACAAAAATAGTATACTGGAAATTTTCTTCCTTCGTTTCTTCTTGATTCGTTCTTCTACACAACACAAGAAATTAACCTAGAGTGGAAAAATCGAACACAACATTTCCTAACGGATAAACTAAACGAATTGATCGATTAGTTTCTCCAGTTGATCGCAACCAACCAAATCAATTACCTGATTGAACCATTTCACCATCAGGTAACAGAAGAGTGGAGGTGAGACGGTACTATAGAAGTGAGAGTGAAAGAGAGAGAGAAACTTACATTCTATTCGGCCAGCAGAAGTGTATGCAGTGTTCTTATTCGCTCTTCAACACGGTCAGTCCTGTTGGCCAAGTCTAAACACCGAGACACACCGATACCGACCCGGTTAGCGGGGGAGCCACAGCGCAGTGTTCGTCGAGCGGGAGGCAGGACGCAACTGAGGCCCGCTCGGCTGCGCGGCGAACCTACGAGCTTAGCGCCGGGCACACACACGACGGCGCATGCGCAACACGACAATTTATCGAGTCGTTTAAAATTTAACGAAAATTTGCAACGTGTTCGTGGAGGTGAGTTCGCGGAGAAACTAGCGGTAACTCGACGGCTTCTGATTGGACGACCATGAATTACTTACCTTTTTGTTTTTGTTTGAAGAAATACGAATATTAGCTGCCCCCGTAGCTCAGTCAACTATCGCTTGGGGTAGAAACTGAAGTCACTGTTGGGCGTGGGTTCGAGTCCCACATAAGGCATGGGTTTTTGTGAATGTCCTTCACCTATAATCACTTCAAAGTTTCATTATCACCCGCTCATTCGTACCCCCCTATAACCCAGCTGTTGGTGGGGTCGTTAAGCAGCATTAAAAAAAAAGAATATTGACTGATCGTTATTATACTTTATTCACGAAAGTTGAAGGTCATGTACCAACTAAATAATAGTAAAAACATCATGCGGTAATTACATAATTTTCCCATAACTTATGGATTTAAAGCTTTTGAAAGACGCAGTTGTATTTCTTATCGTAAAACTCGTCATGAAAATACCCCAACTGTAAGAATATAGAGGTGATGTTTGTCTTTGTTATGTTGGATATACCTTCTTCTCTGGTGAAAGCAATATCAAGATCGATCCAGAATAAAACTGTAGTTTTTGGAAACATTTGATACAGTCGTTTTTCATTTAACAAATGATCAAACAACATGGAATAAAATTACGAACATTGTTCAAATTTATTTTAAAATGATTTCTATTTATTTGTTGTAATGAAAACTAAAAGTCCACTAATATGTGTACAAACTGTTCTGTTTAGTTCTTGTCATAGTCATTTACAATGTTAGATTCGAACACGATTCTGTTTTGACGTAGAATTTGTCAAACGATATTGAATAATCCTCTATGATAATCGATACGATGCCAACGTTCTATTTCAGGTAATTCTTCATTCTATGGTTCCAGTATTTACAGACAATCGTTTGAATTGAATACAGATATCAACTTGAAAACAATCAGTCAATCTGCTTGATTAGCTCTAAGATAGATGGATTCCCTTTAACTGTTGAAAGTTGACACATAGTAGATATTTATATCTGTCAACTTGTCTGCTCCAATGTATTATTCTTCAACTTAAAGACAGTTCTACGAATCTTATCGTTGATATTACCAACGTGGGAGCAGCTCTAACTGGCAGTTTAATATAGATATCACCATGGTTACACATGGTATTTGTTTTCACCAACTCTCAGATATAACCTAACTGGACTTGGTAATACCTGGCCTTAGTCAAGTTCTAATCCGCAAACTGTTGGTTAAAGGTACGAAAATAACGTAACCAAGGGTGATAACAAGTTAATTCGTTAACTATTGCTTAAGGGTAGCCCATAGAACCACAGTAGAACATAGAACATTTGATGGGTTGTAACAATTTGCGGAGGGAGAGAGAATAACCTTTCAATTTTCCTTCTGTAAAAGTTTTTTAAGAAATGAAAGTTTAGATTAGGTTGTTTTTTAGGTCAGTTGTTTTTGAATACAGTTGATTTTAAGCAAAGTTGATTTGTAGTACAGTTGACCAATCTCCGTGTTTAGTATTTAATAAGTGCATATGAAATTCACGAAGTTCTTCTTTCCCGGCACCACCACCATTAGTTGACAACCCGGCACCTCCACGAGTATTGTGTGGTGAGTTGGTACGAGTGGTGGTCCTTCAGTCCTCACTCAAATAGTATCCATCTTCGACATAACATTCCAATTGTTTGGTTGTTTGTAAATCAAGACTGATTTCTTAAAGGACATCACAACCCCAAAACTAGATTTTAATGAATCATTATTTCTTCAATTCTAGAGAAAACTGGGAATCATAATCTCACTTTCAGATATTAAAATTGATATTTTTTTTGCAGAGACCATGAGCCATGACGTAGACATTACTGATTCTGTGTAGAAACATGAACAGAATCGAGCAATATCTACGCCACGATTTAGAAAAAGAGCTGGGCACTGAAGGACAAATACATTATCATAATTTCTGAGATTGAGATTATGGTTTCTACTTTCTTCTGAAATTGGGGAAATAAATATCGCCAGTATTCGTTGAAATCTAGTTTGAAGATTCACTCGGTTACTATCGAATCTCAGGAGCCGTGAATCTGCTTCACTGACAGGTATTTTTTTTCTATTTGGAGATGTTTGTGCAAATATAGAAAATACATAGTCTTTAAATCATTTAGGAAATGTCGCCCCCTAAACTTTGCCGCCCTAGACAGCTGCCTCGTTTGCCTAGGCGTAAATACAGCCCTGGCCCTGGCGGGAACAAGTTGCCCTACGGAGACTAGGGCCACCTCACGCTGTTGTATAGCGTGCGAGAGCCTGTCAGATGGAAGACAGAAGCGTTGCTATGCAGAGGTTCGCATAGCGGCGGTCTTGCCTTCGCCTGGCACCATTCTCGCAAGCAAACACTGCACTTACTATCGGACTGACTTAATCGGCTGCGTTCCGAAACCTCCAGAATCTATTGCAACTCTGCTGGATGCGTTCCGAAACCTACTCCGAGTAATTTACTGAGCGTTCCGAAACCTCCAGAATCTACTGCAAGAGTACTGGATACGTTCCGAAACCTACTCCGAGTAATTTACTGAGCGTTCCGAAACCTCCAGAATCTACTGCAAGTCCACTGGATACGTTCCGAAACCTACTCCGAGTAATTTACTGAGCGTTCCGAAACCTCCAGAATCTATTGAAAATGTACTGGATACGTTCCGAAACCTCCAGAATCTATTGCAAGTGTACTGGATACGTTCCGAAACCTACTCCGAGTAATTTACTGAGCGTTCCGAAACCTCCAGAATCTATTGAAGGGTCTACTGGATGCGTTCCGAAAACCACCGCGCCAGTAACGTCTGCTTACTGGAAACACTGGAACTATTTCTCCCAGTAAGCCCAGTGAGGTAATCGCACCCTCCAATGAATGGTGCTAGATTACTTTAGTTAGTTTACTGACAAATCGAAGTGTAAATATTGTTGTGAATAAGGCTGAGAAACTGCATCTAGATACATGTTAGTTAATTTAAAATCTATTTAAAGTTGATTTGCATATGCATTTGTTACACTTTGTACCATAACCCAACATTTTATTGGAAAACCATAATGTCATCCATCTTTTTACTTTCGAATTGTACTGGGTGCGTTCCGTTATTGAGTCCTACTGCAAACAAATGATTTTACTGGCTAGTACTGAACTGCAAGTAGTCCGAGGCCAGTATGTTTCGGACTGACTTAATAGAAGAGTCTGGAGATGTGTTTTCTAACCATTAGGCAAACGCAGATTGTGCGTTGTTAGATGAGCGAGATATCTATAGAAAGTGTAATCGAAAACTCTACACACCTTGACTTAGAAACTCATATAGGCCTACCTACTCGGGTACCGCTTTTGTGGACCACAGTTTTGTGAACCCCAATATTCTGCACCTCAAGAAAAAGATAAAGTGGACCCCCAGTATTAAGGTCCACACGATCAAATCTGAAAATTGTAAAAATACTCTAGTTTTGTGGCCCCCCAATATAGTGATCCACAAAACTAGAACATTGGGGTCTAGAATATCTGTTTGAACGACTAAATTCCACAAAGATCCATAAAGATTTGTCATTGTTAACCTCGATAAACTGGACCCCGATATAGTGGACCACAAAAGTGTATCCAAATGTCGTGTGGATATAGTGGACCACAAAGTAGATATTCTGTACCCCAAAGCTAGTTAGACATTGTGAACCCCGATATTATGGCCCCTAATATAGTGGTCCACAAAACTAGATAACAAGGGGTCCAGAATATATTTTCTAGCGACTAAATTGGTATTGTGGACCCTAGTAAAGTGATCCACAAAGATTTGTCATTGTTAACCTCGATGAACTGGACCCCGATATAGTAGACCACAAAAGTGTATCTAAATGTGGTGTGGATATAGTGGGCCACAAAGTTGATATACTGTACCCCAAGGCTAGTTAGACAATGTGAACCCCGATATTATGGCCCCTAATATAGTGGTCCATAAAACTAGAACACCGGGGTCCAGAATATCTTTTTCAACGACTACATTGGTATTGTGGACCCTAGTAAAGTGATACACAAAGACACGGGCATTGTCAAACTGAAAACTGTTCCCCGATAAAGTGATCCACAGAAAAGATATAGGCCTTTACTGGGCCCCAACTCTAGCTATCAAGGATCTTTAGCTTGGGTTAGGGCCAGTTTATCTTTTCTGTGGATCACTTTATCGGGGTACGGTTCTCAGTTTGACAATGCCCATGTCTTTGTGGACCACTGGTATACGTACAGCTGAGTGGTCAGAATTATGTGTTTGACTAACTGATGGTATTCTTAGCGCAGGAATTACTAACGTGGCAATAGCTCTAACTGGCAGTTATGTGTTGCTATCAGCCAGGCTATTTGTTTCCTCTAACTACCAGAATTTCTGGATTGAACTGAATCTTGACTTAAGGCGTCCCCAGTCACGATAGGGCAAAAAGTTCCCACCAGGGTGATTATTTGTGAACATTATGTGATTGTTTATTATGGATCAACCTTATTTTAGAAGGTGCGTCTCTGAATGGTGTGCAGCAGTTTCACAACAATACGTTCATCCGGAAAGCCACTACGATAATTTATGATTTAGTTGACACTGAAAATGGTCACAAAACACGTATCTCGCGTTACATACACCATTCGATTATTTCTTGAGATATTTTATCGTGTGTGGTATCGATGTGTTTGTAAAACAACTGACTTTGGGCTAAGCTAATAATAAGCAGTTCAACCACATGCGCTTGGCATACAAGATCAGAGTATGTCGAGCCATTTTTGGATGTAAATCAAGGTAGAAGAACCTATTTATTTGTATCAAGACGGTTTAGGTGCGCTGATGAAATTCAGTTCGTCTTCTAGAGTAATGTTTACTCAACCAATATTCTAATTGTCATCTTCATGCTGACTATTTACTGGTTTTCTTGTATGCAACGATTCAAAGTATTTTTCTAATAGTTTTTCCAAAATTTTCTCGGAATTTTCAACTTTTTTTATCTCAAATTTTTAATATACCAAGTCATTTTAACCTTCATAAATCAATAAATAACGAAATATTTTATACATTTTTGTGAGTGGGCTCCTTTAAGTCTCGGGCTTATGTCAGTTTTCCAGCAGGTATAATCACTGAACCGTCATTCAGGAGACCGGAGTTCGATTCCCGTCACGATCGACCCTCCGGGCGACTGTTGTTTCCGTTGTTTTCCTCTCTCATTGAGATAAATACTGGCTGGGATAATTCCTCAACAACAGGCCACGACCGACGCCTTCCCACTATCCAATAACACTTTTAATACAATATCTCTTCGTCTCATATTCCCTCCCTTCGTCTCCCTTCGTCATCATTCACCGACGCCAATAGATCTTAGTTACTATAACAATACGTCCTTGAATCCTTGTACAATCAAACAACATGATTATAGATATAACAGAATGATAATTTGAGTGAAATCTTATTATATTCCATAAAGTTAAATGGATTTATGGATTTCGACAAGTAAAGTTTTCTCACAATTATGCGCATTAATTACGTGAGATACACAAAAAAAAACATTCTTTTTCTTATCTATGGTGAGGTTGAAGTCTGTTAAAAAAAAGCCTGCCCTAATAATACATCCGTCCGATCGAATGCCGCATTGCGCAGTCGCCGTTCGCTCTTCCCCCTCCCCCCTCCCCTACTGCCTTACCGACCCGTGACAACTACCCCCTCCCCCCACCCCACCCCCCCTCCCACAATACCACCCAAATACTCCGCTCTACGGTGGAAGCTATCCGTTCGGTCGATATCTTCAAAACCAACCAATTAAAATAACACCGTAGGACGTTTATACAAAGGTCACCGTCACTCATTACCACGCGGCACAAGCTTGGCACGCTTGGCACAAACTTGACACACTTGGCACACTTGCCGGCACAAACACAATTCACTCAGGAGTTCTACCGACTTGGCAATTCGGTTCTATTGTTGGGGGGCTGTTGTCAAGTTGATTCTGCTACGTTATATAACATGCCTATGGTGGTAGGCAACTTGTTCTACAGGGATGTAACATGAATTGCCTAGCTGTCAGGCGTGAAAATTTTCGATTGTTGATTTAATAATATGTGAAATTGAGATGGGAATATGTGAAATAAAGTGATGATTGACCTTGTTCAATGACCTTGCCATATCTTTTTTCTGTATTTTCATGCAGCAAAAAGAATTAATAAATGAATGAATAAATAAGTGAATGTAAAATGAATGAATGGGTGGATAAATAATAATTGAGACATTGAGACAGGTAGATCAGTTGATCTGAATCGTCATCCAGGAGACCGGGGTTCGATTCCCACCACGATCAACCGTCCTGACTAGCATGGTGAAACGTAACTAGACAAACGCAGCATATTCTTTGTGGGATGAGCGAGATATTTGTATGGCGTCTATACTCGAAAACTCTACACACCTTGACTTGTATGAAACCTCGACAACTCTATACACTTTGGTTGAATTTTTTTGGCAAACTTGGCAGTGTCTGGCAAGAACTTGATTATGTTACTTAATAAACTGCCGTTTCAAACCCGTTATGAACGATATTTCTATAAACAAATATTTAAATAAGTAGAACAATGTCTAAATCTGCTCTCTTGTTTGGGTGCTTATATTGTTTTCCCTCAATTGTTACAGATAACGTTATATACACTCGTCAGGTCAAGAACAATAAACCACGTATTTTCGGAATATCGAATAATCGGTTTCTCGGCAGCCATTTTGTTTTTATCCTAGTAATTCAAAATTAGAGTTATATTCTTGAAGGCCATCACAACGGCAATCAGAATAGATTTTGTTGAAACTAGGCTTGAAACTAGAAATTGTATGCAATTCGGACCAGCCGTTTAGAAGAAAATAATAACATGTTTTTAATTCATCGAAGAGATAGAAATAAAATAATATGTCGAATGAAGTTAATTTTATGTGAATCAAGGTGTGTAGAATTTTCGATTATACCTAATATAGATAGGCCTATCTTGCTCATCTTACAACGCATATTCTGCGTTTGCCTAATGTAAACGCCCTTTCACATATTATCACTTCATAATCACCTGCTCATTCGTATCCCCGTATAACCTAACTGTTAGTGGGGTCAGCATTTAAGAAGAATCAATCATCTGGTCATTCGTATCCCCGTGTAACCTAACCGTTAGTGGGGTCAGCATTTAAAAAAAATCAATCACCTGCTCATTTGTATCCCCGTATAACCTAAATGTTAGTGGGGTCAGCATTTAAAAAAAAATCAATCACCTGCTCATTCGTATCCCCGTATAACCTAACTGTTAGTGGGGGTCAGCATTTTAAAAGAATCAAATCTACGCATATTCTCTATCTAACCATATAGCAAAGATTTGCAGCACTAATAGTGATGAGACCTGGTACTACGGGGTGTGGGGTGGGGGGAGGGGGAAGGTAAGGGAGTGAGGATGAATTTTAATTTAACATTGCGTGACTTGTCTTGGGTCTTTGCTTCAACTTGTCCTAGACAGTTTGCGTGCTGCGTATGTTTATAGTCTGCTAACTTCAGTGCTGATCATGTCAGTAAAATGTCTTCTAATGCAGCCTGATCGACCACTACACGTGACGGTGACTGTACGTGTGCGTTACAGCGGGTTACACTTTAATTAATTTTAGAGGGAAAAAAAAATGTACTTCAGAATGTAAGTAATTTCAACGAAAAAAATTCTCATTATATAAGAAAATTCATTTGCAGTATTTATTAGTTTTGTGTATTATACTTTTAATATTCATGTACCATCTCTAGATGTTGTAATTATTTTAATTTCCACCTTTGAGGGGAGGGGGGGGGGGGGGGCATGCACGGCGCATATAAAAATAGAGGAATTCATATTTACTATTTTTTTCCATGTTCACGAACCATTAAAATTGATTGAAGAGTTCACAACTTCAATATAATGTTATGTTCTTTAATTAAAATGACATTGTATTTTAATGGATTCAATCACTTCCAAGATAATATATCAACGAATACTAAGAATGTGATGAAATTCATTTACGTATTCTCAAAACTGATTAAATTCACAAAAATAGAATGTCATAGCCTATTAATAATTGAAGAGCATAAAATTATCTTGAAAGGAAATGTAAATTTTTCATTCAATTTCACTGGTTCATGTTCAAAAAGAAAGACGGTAAAGATGAATTTCCCTGTTTTTGTATTTGTATTTGTATTTTATTTTCATCCCGTGGACCAGTACATATGGTACAAAGTATGGGTATCGTCAGGTATAAAATAGTAGCATAAAAGTAGAATATGATAGTTAAGATATTAGTTACAATAGATTTTTTTTCATATATATTGGTTTTAACGACGCACTGTTATGATAACTGAGATCTAATGGCGTCGGATGGATGATTAATGAGATGATGGGATGATGAGATGAAGGTTCTTGGGTAATGGGAAGGATAGTGGGAAGGAAGCGGCCATGGCCGACTTATTGTAGGAACCATCCCGGCATTAGCCTAGACTACGGAGGGAAACCATGAATACCCTCTGTAAAGATGGTCGGCGGCGGGGATCGAACTGGGTTCGGAATTCCCCTCGCCTCCCAGATCACATGAAGCGAGAGCGTTAACCACTGCGCTGCATGTGCAGGTAGTTACAATAGATATTGTAATGATTAAATAAAATAAAATATAATGTAATATAATAAAATATAAAATAGCAGGAGTATAATGTTGAGGACTATTTACAAAGAGAAGCACTGCGCATGCACCACATTAAAGGATAACTCAACTCAAGGGGCTAGATTTGAATGAATAATGACGATATTTTCCCCCAAAAATTTAAAGAAAACTAGAAATCGTCGTCTCAATGTCAGAATTCATCAATTATTCATTTGTCCTCCAGAGACTCGAGTCGTGACGTGGGCATCACACGTTTCCGTTTCCGTTTCAATTCAGAATCAGGTAATGCCTACGTCACGACCCAGGTTCTCTGGAGTTGGCCTATACAAACAAATGAATTCTGATTTCTGTAATGAAAATGATGACTTCTAGTTATCTCTAAAATTAAGGGATGAAATAGCGTCATTATTAAATCAAATCTATACAAAGGGTTGTGATGTTCTTCAAGGGGGTACATCCAAGGTGCTTATAAAAATTGAGAAATTTATCTTCACTATTTGCTTGAATTTGAATAAAAAGTTGATAAACTCCAAGATAATTTTATTCTCTCCAATTTCCATAAATTTCATCACTTTCTTGTTAATAATTGACGTTTTATCTTAAAACTGATTGAATTCACAAATATGAAATGTCACATTGTTTATAGAGCATAAAATTATCTTGGAGTTGATATATTTTTAATTCAATTACACTGGTTGCTTAACATAGAAAAAAATAGTAAAGATGAATTTATCTATTCTTATAAGCACCATGCATGCACCCCCTTAAGTTACTAAGCCAAGAGAGCTTACTGGCAATGCGTCAAACACTCTTTGTTAGCGGTTTGTACGCCATTTATCGTCTTACACTTCCAAGTATTCACCTTACATGCCGAGGTACATCGTGTGAAGGAAGCTGGCAAGAGTGTTGAGTCTTATAACACCTTTTCTCGTAGCACCTACACTACCTGCTTACCTTTTTCTTCTCATAACGCCTACAAACTTGTTTCCCCTACATCCTCCACAATGCTTCTCGTATGCTGTCAGCATCCCTTCTCATTATCATAACATTCATATATAACTGAACTTTTACATATAGTAGGCCTAATATGAAGCCTAATATCCGATTAACTAAACCTGAGAAAAAATACAAGGGAGAAACATCCAATTAAGACACACATACCTCACCCAACTAACCCTAATCATATAGCTTCTCTGTGCTCTAACCAATTCCCTATAATAGTAGCTATCATCTATTACGGCATTATGCCATTATATAGCTATAGATCAAACTAGATCAAACAGAAGCATGGTGGGGGATGTAGGGGAAAGAAGTTTGTAGGCGTTATGAGAAGAAAAAGGTAGGCAGGTAGTGTAGGTGTAATGAGAATACACCGGGAAGAGATGAGCGAAGGGAAGATGTGAAGTACCACACTGAAGCCTTTCATGCTTGCATCAAGTCTTTAATGACATTAGGTCCAACGCACTCCAAGAACAATTTAATAATATTGATTTATTCATTCATTTCATGATATTGAATTCATTCATGTATACTCATTCATTTCATGGTTTAACTATCTTTTTCTGTGACATGTTGTGTAGGCCTAAATAGCAATAAGAAAACAAGGGAATCCGTTAAATCGCGACAGGCAAATGGGATCGTTGGCTCCTGATTTGTCCTCAAGAAACCACAAATAGCTTTACTTCTTTATATTATGATAAAGTCTGTTGGTATCACTACATCGTGGTTTGGGCACGCAGGACGCTTCCACGCATGCGTCCCACTACTCTTTTAGAGTTGTTAAATATTTAATAGAGGCTTCTGGCCATGAGATATGGGAGAGGACGATTTGTTTTTACCAATCCACATTCATTTAATTCAATTTCCACGCTTCGACCTGAAACTTGATCGAAACAAAGTCAGTGTAAATGTTGCCCCAATAAACTTCTAGCAAACGCTCCTGGACTCTGTCAACTTCCAAAACACTTGACACACCGGCCCGTCGTAAAGCGCCGATAGCGGTGGGTGGGGGTGGGTGGGGGGGGGGGTGATATGATGAGTGTCACTGGTGGATGCGTCGAGTGGTTACGCCGAGATCGATGCCGCTCACTGTGGGGGGGGGGGGGGGGGGGGGTGATCATTGGCCGTGCTGATTGTGAGGTGACCTGTGTGTGCATGATCGCCAGAGTCTGGACCCACTTAACGCGACGTTCACTTAAAGTGTCAATTAATTTCGAATCTTTAATTATTTTAGTAAATCAGTTAACTAATCAGGAGACTCTTTAATGGATGTAGAAAATATTGGATATGGATCTTCAGAAACAAAATTTATAATTATTTCGTAGATATAATGGTTAATCGTATCTATGTATGGAGATTTTGAAATACATTTTGAAGTGTTATTTATTCAGAAAAATGTTTATTTTCATATTGATCAAGTTTTCCAAAGACGTGAATTGATTTTTTTTATCAAATACTTTCGAGTTGGATAGTTTGATCCTCGAGTCGCCATCTGGTAAATGGCCATTTGGAAAATTTGATTTACAACCAGGTTCTTCACTTTCATTTTAGTTTCTTTTATAATACAGTCTTTGTCGATAAAATAAGAAAGAATTTGCAATGATGCTGCTACAGTTCAATAAATAGTTTTCTTTTGTCACTATGTTTTTATGTTTGATCCCCAATTAGGCCTAATCTTATAGCAGGCGTATAGTAAGAGGTTTTTCATCTGCGCCCAACGTGGAACTTCAAAACCAAAACAACGATTTCATCAACTCTCAATCAATAGCTGGAAAATACTAGCAATGTAGATTCTGAACGATATTCATTGTTATTGATGATTAAACAAGTTGAACACGTTTACTATAGGAAAACGCGGCACTTGCGATTTGAGATGAGCGAGATATTTATATGAAATGTAGGCCTAATCGACGCACCTTGAGTTTGCAACTATTGAATCATTATGCCGGTGTAATTGATTACAGGTCTTGTCTATCTGTCACTCATGTCAATAACTTCAATTTGAGCAACATAAATCGCTCGGCATAATTATTTAGTCTTCACAGCGGCTTTGATATGACGTTTGATGTAAAACCTTAGAGTGTTGTGGTCCTGATGTGGATTATTCCTTGGAATGGGTATACATTCAGTAAAAAATAGCTGACTTATTTTGTATTTTTCCTCGGGCTTTTCCGTGTAGGCCCTCATGAGGTTTCAAAAACTATGATGGCTTTTCTCAGAAGTGTTGAAACCGATTGAGGGTTTAAAGGCGCGTCGGCAGCGAGGTCATTTTGCGCCATGTTTATGTCCATAGTTGTCAACGTTTGTGGTTGTTACAAGCATAAGGAAAGAGCGGGATAGAAAGAGCTGGAAAAGTAAGATAAGATAATATAGAATAAATTAAAATGAAAGAAGACGATAGATGAAGAGAAAAGTGCAAAGAAAACGTATTTTTGATTAAATGTGGTCGAAGCAATTCTGAGATAAAGGTACATTTACATTAGAAATTATAATTCTGAAATAACGGGCATTGAAAGGTGGTGACATTTAGAGCTTAGGCGTATTACGGTATCAAATTAGATGCAATTTCATTTCAGTAGCTAGCGCGTTGAACACGGCGCTTGCTTCCCAAATCTGGGTGCTTGGGTTCGAGATCTACCCACCCCTTGCTACTCTTGTTTTCTCCAAATATTATAGAAAGACTCATGACCAACGGATATGATTCTATTTTTGTCCCATTGAAATGCATTTAAATTGTTTTCTATTCAATTTAGGTTTTCTGTGCCACTTTGAAGACAAAATTTAGCAAAACGTTGTAGGAACTGGGTTAATGCCTCGCCCATTACTTATTCCTTCTTTGCCGGAAATGGTATTAATTCTCGAAATATATGTTTTAAAAGGGGTCTACAAATTTAGTTCGAGAAATTGTAAAGTGTTGAATAAAATGTATACAATGAAGTATTTTCAACGTAACGAATGTTCATGAAGTTGTCTTTATGGAAGTATATCCGTTAACGAATTAGTAACAGAGTTATTAATCCGTTGTGAGTAGTTATTTGTAACAAGATTCAATTGTTAATTTGTCAACAAGGTCACCCCTTGAACCTAACCTAACCTCACTTAAACGTCAACAGACAATGACATCTTTCAAATAGGCTGTTTTAAAAATGAAATGCCTTTGTTTATAGGATATAGGCCTTGGGGGCCTAGCCATAATTTATTGATGTGTATATAGGAAAGAATGCGAAAGGTATTGTTAAACTGCCTATGCTGAAATAAGTATTTATTCATAATGACTGACTTGGACAGTGAGAAGCAGCTCGGCTTGAACTGCTTCCTCTGCAATGCCGGAATCGCTTCGGACTCGAGTTACAGTATTTATTACACTGTAATGCCACACAGTGGAACACTCCTCATGAATGCAATTCAGAAACTAATTCGCAAGAATCTTGATCAGTATTTACTATCCAGCTCGTTTCTTTGCACAAAGTGTTTCTCATTTTTCGAGCAGTTGGATTCATCAGAGGAGAGATGCAAAGGTTTACGAAGTGATATCATGAAAGTATTTGTAGGAAACTTTAAAAATAGGGGTTTTGAAAATAATGTTGTCCCTGGTGTGGCGTGCCAGACTGATAATGTAATAGTTGAAAACGTTTGTGGCAACTTGAACACGAGTTCCGAATCTCCCAAACCCGACGAGAGTGCAACAAGTATGGAGCCTGAAGTTAGTTTAACTGTGTTGAAGGAGAATGCAACTATAAACAAGAAAATACTGCGTAGTGCTCGAAGTCTACACCGTTACGTACATCCGTGTACCATTTGTGGCCGCCTTTTTCGTCGTCCTTGTGAAGTGAACCAGCATATGCTCTCACATGACGGAGCCAAGCCTTACAAGTGCGGCCATTGTAGCCGGCGATTTGGGTCCAAGTCAGGTGCAGCAATCCATGCTCTGAAGAAACATGGTGTCGATAATGCGGAGGCAATCATTGTCGAGCCAAAACAGGAATTAACTCCAAGTGAAAACGTTACGGCAGATGATCAGGTTGAACCCGAAGAAGATCTTTTTCCAGAATCTCAAGATGACGTAGATACTAAAAATCTCAAGAGAGCTTCAAGCTCATCAGAGAGTGATGATGATATTAAGAATGAAGATTTTGACTGGAAGAACAATGCTGATAATGATGATAATTTTGAATCGGATGATAACTGGGACAGCAACTCGGTGCCTGACGACGTAGCCACAGTGAATTTGAAAAACGTGAAAGATACGAGCCCGAAGGTAAAAAAGAGTCCTCAAGTGAGAGGTCGACCGAAAGGATCGAGAAAAGTGCCAGCCGCAAAACTCAAAACAAGAAAAAGAAACTCGGACGAAGGCGTTGAAAAATCTAATAAAACCCGTCCAAAGAAAATTCCCGGTGAACAGATTCGTTTGGACTGCTCAATATGCGGTGAGTTTTTAAGCTGCAGTTCATTTACACCTAGCTCTAATTGTTGGGTGTGGCCGGTAGGTGAATTAAAACAGTTCTAGTATTCTTCGGTAGTTGTGCAGTAGTGTTGTGAATTGTTACTTTTTTTTACATATATTTTTGGTTCCATAAGTTGTTATACATGTACATTTACAGAAGAAATTGGAGTTTGAATTCACTCTTGGCAATAGCCTACTACCGTAGGCCTATTTAAAATAAATTTCTGAACCACCACATTAAGGCAGGCCTAGCTTATAGGGTAACTGCATTTGCTTACAAAGTTGTCACAAGGCTATGAAAAAAACAGTGACTTCATATGGTGAAACTTTTATTATTAGTTTTATTGGTAATTTTGTGTTACTCGGTAGGCATACCAAATGGTTGGGGTTAGTGGTCAAGGTTGGTGTCACTGACTGTGATTGGTGTTTGCGTATATTCATACTGTTTAGGAGTGTTTATTTACACACTCACAATACACGGACGAATATACATATAGATTAGGCCTACTAGCCTATACAGGGCCGGCTCGTGGGCGGGGCGCAAAATGTTTGGGGCGCTACATTTTTTTAAAAAAATAAATGAACATGGAATACTTGATACGAAATTATTGTTGATGTGCGATTACGAAGTGATAAGGAGGTCCGTTTGAAAGGTGACATGTCGTCAGTTGAGTTCTTAAATATATATTATAGGAATGACTAAAATACCAAAGTATACGGAAGTAACAATGATTCTTCTCTTCCTATTCAACTCTTATTTTCTCCATATAATCTTCGTTTATGATGTTCTTTGCATTTGCGCATCAAATGATCATAATTGTTTATGAGCGCTTCACGGCCTATTGACGGTTGAAGGGTGAACATATGGGATGAAAATTGGATGACCTCGCGCAGTATTCATCAGCCCAATGATTATTTTCCTTGGATCAACAGAAGGGTAAGAATGTTGTATACATCCGGAGAGTTTCTATAATATGTTTTAAAATCAGTTTAAAATGTTCAAAAAGCCAAATTTTTCGCCTCCGGCGGCTGGGGCAGAGACCCCGCCTAGGATGTTTGAAAACATTTTAAGTAGTGTCTTAGGGCTCGCCCAGGGCGCCAAAATCCCACGAGCCGGCCCTGAGCCTATAGTACAAAATTTGCTCAAGAAAACTACAATTTCATTAAGATCAAACTTTTTAACAAATTACCGACGTCAATAAAAAATATATCATCTATAAACACTGTCAGAAACATTCTTTAGACATTGTTAATTGTAAAATGCTACTACACCATCGAGAAACAATTTCTTACAAGATACTAACAGAGGACTATGATCCGGAATTAATTATGAATAAACTCAAAAACAGAATAGACTTCTGGAAACAATTTGAAAAAAAAACTTGACAGCTTGAAAATTTTCTTCCTAGCGTATCATGAAACAGAATAGTATAGGTCTATATACTTATATGGGCCTAAATTATTATTATGTGAAATCATAATTTTAATTATTTTACCACAAATTAGAATTTTTTATATTGTAAAAAAATGTCTGTAGGACTATATCCTAACAAAATAATCAATTATGTAAAATGGGGAAAGACCTCTAAATACCCCCAGCTAAGATTATTTAGGGATCTAACATTAAAAACATGCATAAACTTGGGAATAAATGAAAACTAGGCTATTTATTAAACTCGCAAGATTACAGAGTAATTGCAGAGCATCCGTGGATACCTAGTTACCAGACAAAGGTACGTAGATCACTTGAAGTTTACTCATAATTTTAAAACATAGTTTGCTAAAATATTTTCCATACACTTCACTCTATTGGCTATTTACAAAATGGTACAGAATGATTGGTAGGCCGACCATAGCTGGACTTGCCTTAATTGAGATGCCCCTCCCTCCAGCAAGATCAGTGCAAATACTTTCTCACTTTGCCGGCAAAGACTAAATCCTAAAAGAAGCTAACTTTAGTTGAGATTGAAGATCCTGGTTGTAAATCAAATGTAGGCCTAGGTACACAATGTTTGAAACAAAGAAATGACAACCAATACATCAGAAACCATAACATAACTATAATAATACATCAGCAATATAACTGAAATAAGCTATTCATATTCTGTCAGCATATTAACGAAAAGTTTACACAGAATTCAATGCCGCCCCAGTAGCCAAGTCAATTATCGCCAGCGGTAGTAACTGAAGTCACCATTGGGCGTGGGTTCGAGTCCCGCATAAGCCACGGGTTTGTAAACATCCTTTCACCTATCATCACTTCATCGTTTCAGTATCACCCGCTCATTCGTACCCCTGTATAACCTAGCTGTTGGTGGGGTCGTTACGCAGCATTAAAAAAAAAACACAATTCAATAAGGCAATAAAATGTTGTGTAGAAAGACCAACAGAAAAAAAATGTGACAGAATATGAAGTGACAATGTACGTAGAAGAAAAGGATTATAACCTTGCCAAATAGGCATGAAACATCACAATGTATCCGAGTGACAGACTAAACGATATTACTATTATTATCAATGTGTACGTTTGTTATGTTGTGCGCAGGCAAGCAGTGGCGCACGCGTTCCGAGCTGAAGGCGCATGAGGCGACGCACAGCACCGAAAGGCCATTCATCTGCGAGATCTGCGGCCAGGCGTACAAGCACAAGCCGGCCCTGGACGTTCACGTGGGCATGCACCAGGGCATCAACCCGTTCTGTTGCCCCTACTGCAAGAAGTCGTTCACGCAGAAGGGGGCCCTACAGAGGCACCTGCCCATTCACACGGGCGACGCTCCCTTCCAGGTAGGTCACGCCAGACACGTTCGTTCCCTTGGTCACGCCTGCAAACGTTCATTCGATGCCAAGGTGTATTGAGAGTTGCGTTGCCAGTCTCTTATGGTGGCTCAACTCCCTGTACCAACAATGTTGAAAATATGTACCAATTTTTGGTCCAAATCTATGAACCTATCGATCGTGAGTCATCTAGTAGTGATACAAGGAACTGACTTGGTTCACTAAATTACGTTTACGTTGACTCAGCTGTAGCAACAGTCACCTGAAATGCCGATATTTGAGGGTCGTAAAAGGCATGACGCATTGTTTCATCGTGTACACTATAGGTAGAGCAGCGATCGGTAGATTCAAGGACAGTACGTATAAGATAGAACAACATTGACAGCTGAGTGAAACCACCATGCAAGCTCGATCCATCTTGGTCCACACAAGTGCTAGCGGTCTAAAGCCCCATTTACACGGTCCAAGTTGTCATCCAACTTCTGTGATTCAAGGTTGGTTACAATTTCTTGGACCGTCTAAAAGGAAAACTCGGAGCAAAGCTCTCATCCAACCGTTGGACACATCCTTTCATCCAAGTCATTTCATTTAGGAAAATCCTATTTTTCGTCCAACCTTTGATGACACCAACGTGCGGTGTATGGCCTTCAATATACTGGACCGTTTAGACAGGCGTTCAATGTTCCATCCTAGTTGCTGTCAAAGTACTCGGGCCAACCCTTGAATCCTTGGACTTGGTCCGCACAAGTGCCAGCGGTCTAACAGTGCGTGTGTGTTTGTCAGTGCGAATTGTGCGGCAAGCGCTTCGTGCACCACACCAGCTTCAACATGCACACGCTGGCGCACACGGGCGAGAAGAGCTACAAGTGCGGCGTGTGCGGGCTGGCGCTGCTGTCGGCGTCGCACCTCAAGCGCCACACTCGGGTCCACACGGGCGAGCGCCCCTACCAGTGTCCAACGTGCGGCAAGCGCTTCGCAGAGCGCTACAACCTGGCGGCGCACCAGCGCATCCATCAGCACTCCGCCTCAAAGCTTCACAGGTACACGATTCATTTATTGAAAATATCAATGAAAATTTTTTCAGAAAATTAAATCAGATATATATATATATAAATTAGAATAATTACAAGATGGCGTCGGCGAAAGGTGTCAAAATACACTCACGCGGTAAAATATGTAATTAAAACGTCTAGTAACCAAGAACCTATATTTTGGCCGTGTGAACGCAATATTAGTTACTGCCCATTTACTCTAGTAGGATGGTAGTAATGTAAACGGGGTGTTTGTGATAACACCGGGTACTCGGAGACCAGGCTCCGAGTCTTTGAACTGCTTGATCCCCAATTTGCATAACCGGTCTTTTTATGTTGCTGTCATCTGTTTTTTGCTGATGTATGTCTGATTTACGGTAATCCTATTGTTGATATCTAAATTAAAATTCAATTATGTTATCTTTAACCTCTCTCTATCTCGGAGAGTTTTTCATTTGTATCAATTCGTGACATTATATTAACATTCATGCGTTACTGCAAGGTTTGCGATTTTGGTACTTTCACGGTTTCTTTTGACGTAAAGACCGGTCTTTACAAACGGGTACTCGGTCTTAAATCCCAGGTCATCACTACCGATGTCCCGACCAATGTCATCACTAATGTATACATATAAACGACTCACTTTAATGACTAAACGATGTATTTTGCGAAAATTGAATTCAAAACACTAATATTTTAATGATACGAAGAAATATGTAGGCTATTGTTTTTATAATATCTATTGGCTTCAAACTGTTTCCAGTAATCGTGTACACGCTATACCTACGTAACGTTTCTTTGTCCATACTGATATGTCACCTTCACAAAATACTGAAAAAAGTGCGGTTATACCGTCAAAATGTGACGTTGATTAATCAAATTTCTTGTATTCGATCATAGGTACTGATTATTTTACATCAAAATTTCATAGATTATTTGAAGAAATTGTGGACTAAATTGACAAAATTC
The DNA here is from genome assembly GCA_907164805.1 of Brachyptera putata. Taxonomy (NCBI): domain Eukaryota; kingdom Metazoa; phylum Arthropoda; class Insecta; order Plecoptera; family Taeniopterygidae; genus Brachyptera; species Brachyptera putata. The sequence continues at coordinate 14,607,320 of OU015472.1, read as the reverse complement.
ATCTGAAGCTGGATTTCCATGCACGCGATACCATATCGCGCGTCATGGCGACTCAGTCACGAGACGGCAGACATTTTCCTTCACTGACCAATCAGGGACAAGTCGCGAATCGCGTCACGAAAGTCGGTTTGCTCAACATCCAGCGGTATGAGCTCGCGATATTGGCGGAAGTACACAGTTTCGGATACTGCATCCGGCGATTTATCGATAATCGACTTCGATTAGACGTTGACAGATGCACAAAATAACTGCCACCAATAGTAGTTCCAGTTTTTGTCGCTAGATGTCTATATTCTCGAATCGCCAAGCGACTTTCAATATGTCTGCCACTCGCGATTTTGACGCGCAATGTGAGAATCCAGCTTCACAAATCATGAGGGATACGTTCCTACCCATCTTGCATGATCGATAATTGGCCGTAGCAGCTCGGTCAACTATCGCACTGCGATCGCACTATCGCACTGAAACTGAAGTCAGGTCGTCGTATGTCCGACCGCACCGCCACTAACAGTGCGTTGTTTCAGTTGTCAGTTGTGCGGCGCCGGATTCGACCGGAAGCCCAAGCTGGAGGACCACCTGGCCTCCTGCCACAACAAGATCTCCGACAACCACAAGATGCTGCTAGACGAGTCGCGGAAGTGGCTCGGACATCCGCACCAGATGCCCGGCGAGATGAACCAGTCGTGGCACCTCCTCGACCCCAACAACCTGCTGCCGCCCAGAATGAACATGATGCAGTGACCTGGATGGCTGCGTGACCTGGCGAGATGAGCCCTGGCCAGCCTCCTGACACCTGGATGGACTCAACACATCGTGCAATCATACGAACGGCTCACGCTGAGCCTTCTGTAGAACATTTTTTTTTTTAAACCACCAACAACTAGGTTATACGGGGGTACGAATGAGTGGGTTATAATGAAACGATAAAGTGATGATAGGTGAAAGGACGTTTATAAAAACCCATGCCTTATGCGGGACTCGAACCCACGCCCAACGGTGACTTCAGTTACTACCGCTAGCGATAATTGACTTAGCCACTGGGGTGGCTCTGTAGAGCATATACAGTAAACCCTCGTTAATCCGAAATCGAAGGGACCTAAAAAATATAATGATTTCGGTTTATAAAAATTCGGATTAATCAAAAAGTAATTTTTCCCGCTCAGAATATAGTTAATTTCGTATTGCGCGCTAGAGGAAGCTGTGTCACCGGCTGAGACTACGTGATAGATCCGTTGCTAAGGGCCTCGCTGATCGTGTGTACTCGGCTATCTCCGTGACGCGTGATCCTCATATGGCCTGTTTCTGGCCGTCCCGAGTCGGACGAACGAGTGTTCCGAGCTCAGACTTCGTCAAGGTCGACTGCATTCGGTACACAAAGCATGGAACAGCTGAGTATGCTTCCACTCATTCTTACGCATCAAATAAAAAGGATGGAAATTGGGAAAACAGTGATGACTTCACGGAATTCACTCGGAGTATTTCAAATTATCCAATCCGCGTTCAAATCAGTGTTGAAGCAATTGAAGGAACGAAATATTAGTTCGTATTACGGTTTAACCGAAATTCGGATCAACCATATTAATTAACATTGAAATGTCTATACCTTCAGCTGGGGACCGATTTCAAGTTCGAAATACGTCAAATTTCGGATTAACCGAGTTTGGATTAACGAGGGTTTACTGTACAGTGAAACCTCTATCCATCGTTTTTCAAAGGAACAGGAAAATATCCGTGCAGGAAAACGATCCATCCAGGAAAATTTAACATTGATTATATGGGAGTGGGGTGAGAAAAGATGAATGATACAAGCAGGAAAACGATGGATCCGGGAACGATGCATAGAGGTTACACTATACCAGAATAAAGTGTACCAGGTTGTGTGACATGGACTTTGGTTTCAGACCTTACCTGAACCATCCATTGAAAAGTAAAATGTCCCCGTGGCTCAGTCACCTATCGCTAGCGGCAGAAACTAAAGTCAGGTCGCGTGGTTCGAGTTCCGCATAAGGCTTGGGCTTTTGTAAACGTCCTTTCACCTATCATCACTTCATTGTTTCATTATCACCCGCTCGTTCCTAGCTGTTGGTGGGGTCGTTAAGCAGCATTAAAACAAATAAGTAGGCCTACCCCCATGCCCGTGTTACACGACCGAGTATACTTTATTTCGGTATATGCTGTTCAGCGCCCCCCTTTCGCTAGTGTAGCATCGCTGGATTGGTGATAGCGAGTGGTGGAATGGCAAGGTTTTCAGCCCGGGGATCGATTGTGTAACTTCTTCACGTCACTTGTCAGTCAATATCTCATCTCTGCACAATGGCTATTGTCTAATTGGTTCTCGATCCTCTACTTCCACTCGCCTCTTACAAGTCGAATATATGTCAGCATCCGTTTGTCACTTTGACAAACCCCAAGAAATCACGCAGAGTTTGGTACGAATATTTCCTAAGAATTCTGTATTAGCGTAAATCGTATTACAGTACAGTGAAACCTCTATCCATCGTTTTTAGGGACCAGGAAAATAAGACCGTCCATGTAGGAAAACGATCCAGGAAAATTTAACATTGATTATATGGGAGTGGGGTGAGAATAAATGGATGGTAGGAGGGAAAATGATGGATCCGGGAACGATGGTAGGGGTTTCACTGTATTTCTTTGTTAAGCCAGGTCACCGAGTCACGCCGGGTCGGGTTGCATTGCTCAGATGGCCTTTTATAATAATTATAGCCGAAATAAGTGGTTTTGTTGTATTGATGTAGGCCTACTTGATATGTAAACCAGTAATTTCAAAGGCTTGTAAATTCGACAGATTTAGCTTAGAACGAGATTTTGGGATAACAGCTGACTGTATTATATTCAATGCATTAGCTCATTACTCTTTAAGACAAAATAATCTACAAAAATGTCTCAATCTATGTCCTACTTGTCAGTCAGTACAAGTCACGTGTCAAAATGACGTAATGCTGTCGAGAGATTAGATGTAGTGGAAAGTGTAAAAACGGAGATATGTGTCGATGGCTGTCAGTGGTTAGCGTAATAAAAGAAGAATCAAATTGAATATTATAAACACTACGATTTGCAGCGTTGAAGCTTCCAAGCCTATTAATGAGTAGGAACTCAATCGTTCGAATGGTCCATCGCGCAACGAATTCACTCAATTCTGTACAGAATTTTATCGACTTGAAGTAGCATATTATTCCAGTAACGAATTGATGAAGCAAGAATCAAATTTAGGCCTACATCTGAAAAAACCACGGTCGTAAGAATTCACAATGTCTAATTCCACAACGACCCCACCAACAGCTGGGTTATATTCGCGATTTTGAATCTTACTTGCCTAGCAGACATCTGCGACCTTGTAAGCAGTCGGGTTCAACTCAACGAGGTCAGAACATCTTTGATGAGCTGGAACGGGTTTCAAAAGTTATCAATCAGAACGAGATCATCCGGGCGGCCTGTCGGAGGTTATAGATCCTCCAGGACTCTCACCGCTCAGAATAACGTGCCATGCTCCAAAAGACCCGGTATTTCCTGAGTAATGTTTATTAAAAAAGAGCTACATACTATGGCAACACAAAGTGATTACATGGTCACAGTAGTTGAAACACTGCATTAATATATCATGTTTTGTATTTTGTCGAGCAGTGCTAAGATGGTTGTCTACCTTTGAAGAAGGTTAAATGGAAATGTCACTGCTGTGACATTTGTACGTTTAGGGCCTTGGCTTTTATCTGTGCTATTATGATTTTCACAGAAAGAAATGCAAATCTCAAAATAACGCTCAAGACTATATGCGTTTAAAATTACCGAAGTATTTATAATTATTTAGTAGTTGGTAGATGGCTTCTTTCTTGGTTTCCTGGCATCACTGTCGTGAACATCTGGTGAGGATGATGACATATGTTGGTATTATTTTACCAATCAACGAGACATTGTCGGTGATTTTACAGAATTGTAGTTGTTTCTACAACTCAGGCCCATTGGTTAATTGTACCATATACTATGGACATACTGTCAAGACAGTTCATTGTTACGGATCGGAACCGAACTCCTGCTGCACACTTCCACTCCCCTCGCCCTTGTCTGCAAGTAGGACTAACACCAGCCACTGAAAAGGTGTTCGTAATTTTGGGCTGATAAGATCGCCATTGTGGAGTCCCATCCGAACAATCCTCCCTTTCATCCCAAGCCGGAATTGATGAACAATGATTTAGTATGAAGTTTCGATGTTAATAAAGAAGGGATTATTAGTGGCCGGTGACATCATCACACGGTGTGAGCAGGGAGCGGAGGGCAGCGTTGTACATGCGGCCAAATCAATCTCATAAGTTATAGTGCTAGAGTAGAAAACGTTGATAAGATTCCGCACATTCGCGGTCGCGGAAATACAAGATCATAATACTCAAAAACGGTTGATTCTTCATTACTTTTAATATTATTTGCTACGAACCGCTGTTGTATATAAACCTAGAATGCTAGCTGTCAGTTAGTATACTAGCCTTAGAAGTGAACTAGTGTTTAGACAAACAGTATATAATGAATGTATTAAATTTAATGTATATCATTTAGAATAAAATAGTTTTACCTGTTGGTCATGAATCAATTGTTTATTAATAGTAAAATGTTTTTTTTTGTGGTTATGGATGAATAACTCTAAGGCAGGTTCGAACTGGTGAACAAGCCAACACCCACACGTACATTTACCCTAACCATTGACTCACTCCTCTTAGGGGAGTTTGGCATGAAGGCTGCCTATCTGTTCTAATCTAAAATGGTGAATTTACTGAGTATAACGCCCGGCTGAATCTATATAGCGAGATGAGAGGCTCCTCGCTTGGTTTCGGGCTAGACTACTACCTTCTATGCTTGGGCATTCGCTTGAACGTACATAGTTCAAAGGTCAAAAACTAAGGGGTCCTAGACTGCCTGGCTGTTCCTGAAGAAGTTGAAAGATCACGTGGGGCACAAATTTATATATATGATGAAGTAATTGAATACGGAATATTGATGTGCTTTATAGAGGTATGGGCAGCGCAAGAGGCAAGTACCCTACAATCTCTATGTGAAGTTACTGATCATAAGAATCGCAACTATCAACTAGTTGAGTAATAATAAAGTAAATATAAAATAGTGGTGCGGGCAGCACGTATCCATTGAATTTACTGATCAGTAGTCTACTGTTCAGCGAGTAAGTATGACATTCACTTCTGTATTGATGTCTATCGACCCTTGTGTCGACTTATTACGTAATTGACTGACATTTCCATGTCACTGCTTTTGTTATATAGACCTACATATAATTGATTTTTTTTTCTTTTTTAATCAACTTTTTATCACTTTTGTAAATACCATTGTACTTCTACATATCGATTTTATTACTCTGTAGGCCTACAGTTGAATAAAGACATTTACGTGCCACAGTGATCAGAAGATCACATGGAAAAGTGAACCATGTATAAAATTGATCATAAATTAGTCGCACACACTATCATGTTATCGTGTCAAAGTGGAGAACGAAGGATCAAAAGAAAGCTATGCACTGAGGTAGTGTACACTACAACATTAGAAGATAGATATAAGATAATGTTCAATGTCAGATTTGAACAGTTTTACCGGCACATTAATTCGCTCGCTTGAAGTGATACAGACAAGAGGAATTCCGAACCCAGGTTTTGGTTTCCCTCTGTAGTCTTGACTAATGCCGGATGGTTCCTACAATAAGTCGGCCGCTTCCTTCCCTACTACCCAAGAACCTTCATCTCAATCATCCATCCGACGCCATTAGATCTGCGCTATCATAACAGTGCGTCATTAAACCCAATATGAAAAAGACTTTGACGATAGCGTTGCAAACTTCAGGCAGCAGCTGCGATATTGTGTCCAAGGCACTCGAGGATATGTATGACTCCTGAAATCAGGTAACAATTTCATGAACTAAACAACAATGTCTGATGACCAGTCTTACGTGTTGCAAGGAAATGCAGGAAAGTGCCTCATGTTGGTGTTTTTACGGCCATGAGGGGTGTCAACATTTCCAATGAGCAATCATCTTTTACCGAGACGGACCTTTTCTTCCCCTTCCTTTCATTTAAAATTACAACTAAGGCTGCTGCAGCCATCACCTCGTCGCCAATTTTATAATAAATTTGCGAGAAAAATCTAGGCCTACCCTCTGACTGACAGTTCCAACTTGAGTTAACCCGCGATAATGCTGTTTTCCTATTGGTCCACTTATGCATTAGGCCTTCTTTCTTTAATAATAAATCAACACATACAAAGTCACAGGAATAGGGGTCAAAATGACTAAAATGTAAAATCAATAGAATCTGAAGACGGAGATCAAGTCAGAAGGCCTAGTACATAATTATTATATACAACATATATGTTGTATATAATAATTATAATGCCGAAGTTGTGCATTTTAAATCCAACCACAGCCTTCTTTATCAAATAAGACATCTCTTTCATCAGAAGAGAATGATCTGAATAGAGAAGGCCATGATTTCCAAGTTCCAACATATCCAGGTCCAGTCCAGTCTCTTTGTGCCCGCCTGCTCCGTCATGTCGACATCAAACGTAAGTGCCTATAATTATTCAATTTAAATATGAATACAGTTAATGAGCATTCTCCCTTGTTTGCACGCCTATGTCCTACAAGTTTTCAAATTCCACGTAACGTATTCACGTAATGGGGCAGTAACAATAGGCCCAGGCTTTTTGCACGTGGTGGTACATGTTCGCATCAGCATTGATAAGGGTAAGAGCATTGCAATAAGCTGCAGATGTTTGGCTAAATACGCACATATCCGTGGAGTCATAATTATGTCCTACAAGGACGGAAAGTTCATGAGTACCAGTCGCATCCAAAAAAAATAGTGTCCTTAGGCCTACTTCTGTTTGGTAGCTGTTAAAACTTACCCTGTGTATTCAAGGGTAGTCTGAAAAGTGAATGTGCGATCATTACCTATCTTTATCGTGGGGGATATTGGCCCTTTCCCAGACGTCTTATTTTTCACACCATTGAGTAATTGTAATAACGGTAGCCAATGTTTGTGCGCTTCATTTTTTTGGCACGCGATCTGTGCTTGTTTTCTGCATGCGCACCTTAGAAAGCTGCATTCGGTAATTTTCATGTTACCGGCTTTGGTGCCCTCACCTCCAAAGGATCAAGTCTGTGTAATCTTTTTAGGCCCGGTCCCATGACCTCCCTCTAAAACTAGTCGCTAACTATGCACAAGTTAAAATTAGCGACTACTTAAACTTAGTTAGAATTTGTTGCATGTTAATTGCCACTTTTCTGGTGAATTTCGTGGCCACTGCCTTCAAGCAGCTAACAGACATATGTAAAACAGCAGCTCGAATTCTACGTCTCGATTGCATATTGTGAAAAGACACCGGTATGATATTATTCTCATCCCATATTACCAATAATAAAAATGTGTTAATTAAGCAATTGCATCACAAAAATAACATTGGCAACCAAGGGAATCCACTAACTATCGCCTAATCAACAAATTTATTATTCGCAAAGAATGTCTATTACTAGCATCACTACAAAATCCTGGAAATACCAAACAATTAACTGGACGAGGAAATCTCAGTAAATAAAAAGTCACGCTATTTAATTATGTAGTCATTACTCATCTGCATCTAGCCCTACTATATGCAACAGTTGTACAAACAAGGATTATTTGTTATAATATCTGACAAATCAACTATGGTTAGGTTCCGAACCGATACTGTGATGGGAGGCTTAAGTATCTTGTTACTATATTATGCAGTCCCAAGGCAATTTAGAACTGCACTAGTTTAGAAACTAGAACATTTCAAAATTCTAACAAACACCGCGCTTGTTCGAGATACCTCATAATGAATTGACTCATTTCAAATTATAAGGGATCACTCTGTACGGGCGGATTGCAAGGACGAAGTTCAACCCCGGTCTACTTTAGACGCTGTCCAAGTACAAAATAGCATTGCGAATGAAATGCTATTTTGTACTTAGACAGCGCCTAAAGTAGACCGGGGTTTAAACTTCGTCCCACCCTATGAATTATACTTCACAACAAAATAAATCACTCCTTGCCAGATATGCAGCTAATAATACACAGAATACTAGGTTGAGAAATTTGGTACACATCACTGCCCTGCACAGGGCAGTGATGTGTACCAAATTTCTCAACCTAGTATTCTGTGTATTATTAGCTGCCTGTGAGGGCGCGAGCCAGCAGGGGCAGTCGCGGCTGCTGAAGCTATTCTAATACATATTCATTGTATATTTGCAGGCCACATACAAGAATCCGGTACAAACAATCCAGCTGGACGAAGCACATCATAGATATATGTTATAAAGATATTGTAAGCAATCAAGGTCTTGAGGATGGAATAAAACTTGTCAAATTGAAAGTGCACATCAGATTTATTGATATATATGAAGACATACAACAATATTTATAGATTTATAAGAATGACAATATAGACACAAACATATATAACAATATAGCTAAGTCCCAAGAATATATATATAAAAAATATAGCTAAGTCCCAAGAATATATATATAAAAAATATAGCTAAGTCCCAAGAATATATATATAAAAAATATAGCTAAGTCCCAAGAATACACATATAAAAAATATTGCTAAGTCCCAAGAACACAAACACAAAAAATATTGCCAAGTGCTAATAATTGATAATATTAATCAATACTAATAACTATCAATGTACCCATGTATGTGGCAGGCATGGGCCCCCCCTTAACGGGGGGGAGGGCGGCGTGTGGGAAACGGATATGTTGGGGTGTTGCGCCTCAGACCCACGTCCAACAATATTGCTGGATATTCGCAGCCATGAAGGGGCGAGCTGAGACATCACCCACAATCTATCTTAGTTTTCCTCCGCCTCGCCCTTAGCAGTTTAATGACATGCCTGGGTCGACACACTCACAGTCACACTTCATGAGAGATGACGAGACAACCTTATTGTTCGAGTTAAGAATTGAATCACAATAGTCGAGTTTTACGTATTAGTTCTAGCAGAGTATTGATCAGATGAACACATGACTTGAACGAAAGCCTGAATACCGAGTACACACGACACGTGTCACAGAAGTCTCGGAGAACTGTGACACTGTCTGCGAACACAGTACTGCTTTCACCCAAGTCACATACACATTGCGTCAATACTCTACTAGAAGTAAAACTCATCTAACATGATTCAATTCTCAACTCAAACAACAAAATTGTCTCAACATTTACTAAATTACATTAAAATTACCTAAATTTCTTCAATTTCAAAATGATTTCAAAAATTCAATTTTCAGATTCAAAATTTCATCAATTATATCTAAATAATCTAGTGTGAATCAATTGAAATACTGCCATCAGCTCTACTGTGAATCAATCAAAATAATGCTGAAATTATTACCTTAGTTAAGATTTGATTTGTTTGTTGAATGAGTTATAATATTTTAATTATTCTTTGGGGTGGTAAGATCACCCTCGTGGTGCCCCGTTCAAACGATCTAATCTTCCATCCATAGCCTTAATTGGGGAACAATGATTTTGTATCAAGTTTTGATGTTATTAAAAAAAAAATAATGCTAACTAAAAGTTGCCAAAAAAGCTTAAGACTTGTTTTTAATCGCTATATATGAATAAATGAAGTGATGTACAGTTTACGGTGTTATTATTTTGCATATTACGTTGGTGTTGATGTCATGTTCCTTGCCGCAGTGATGTGCGGAGGGAGTCCTGCTTCTTGCTGCAGTTATGTTGCGGAGGAAGGCCTGCTTCTTGCCGCAGTTATGTTGCGGAGGAAATCTTGATCCTTGCCGCACTGGTGTTCAAGACGCGCGTGGGAACGCCAGTGCACCTTGGACGAAGACACGAGATCTACAAGAAACAATTGAAGCCTCATTAGTTACAAACTTATTTCTTTACAATGAATGTGAATGTTAACCTGTCACTTAGCATAACAAGACTATGCGACATGTTATCAGGTTGTTTGATTAGAAAGTACTAGAAAAGTTGAATGACCAATACGATGCACATGTTCGCATCTATAACCTTTCATTGTTCAAATGCCTACTTAGCATTCTCACCTAGTTCTTGATCAATAAATGTTTGTTATCTAACAGTGTAAGATTCAGAAGTATTCTCGTCAATAACTAAATCTAGGATTGAACTCCTTCCTTTCCACATACCAAGTGACACAAACCCATGGCTCCCACAAGTACGAGCTACATTTTCCAATCGGTGATTACGAGTAAGTATTACTAGTTGAACCTATAATAATTTATAAACTACGGTACCATACTTATATTCGTGACATATTGTAATCGAAAACTCAAGTCTAGAAAGCCATGAATCTGGACAACATGGTTATGCCATTATTTCTATCTATGAGATGAATAAAACATGTATCAAATTATTTTCTTTAAAGTGGCTAGTCTGATTTGAATACAAATTAGTAATGATATGTACCTATTGACTGTTCACATTAAGTGAATGGTTTTGGAGAGGCGATTTCATTTGTCTTCATGTTGGGTATAGCGATGCATTGTACTAATAACTACGGTAATAATATCTATTGGCGTCTGAACAAAATATGAGATAAGAGGTCATTTAATTAGATGTTTTGGTCGTGGCCCATTGTTAATGAAACAACCACGAACACCCCAGTTTTGACTTGAACGACAGAGGGAATCCAAGAAGAACACCCATCAGGGTGGTTAACCATGGCGGGAATCGAATCCCGGTCCAGTGTGCTAGCCCCTCGACCCATCGTCTCAGTCTCGATTCTCACATTTCCTGCTCGTTCTAATCCAACAGGGGTTTAGGTTTTAGAAACTTTGTGATAATGTTTCTAAAAAGTGGTCAGACCAATTTGCCCCAAAACTATACAGTTCTAAGTTGGATAAGTCCGCAAGTCCAGAAAAAGTTTCATGTAAATCAGATAAACCGTGCAACCTGTGCAGCTAGTAAAAAATAACAAACAGACAAAGCTCTGTGAAAGTATGATGGAAGTCTTGGCTATCGCTCATCCAATAATAAATTGCTGATTACGTGTAATGGTAACAACGATTGATAATTTTTATAGCTGAATGATTGTTGTTCAATACTCTTTGAAAAAGCACAACTAACCTGTATAGTAAGCCCTTCTTAGGGCTGATGGCACATGCACTAGCTCAATGTTACATCTTTCATTAAATCAGATTTTGAATAATTTAAAGTAGGTTCACTGAGTTTTGAATTGAGAGTGGATTCATGTAACTTGAAATACCACTGAAAAATCACAAATTCTTATCTATTTTCATAGAGCTCAACGACCCCATCACAGCTAGATTATACGGGAGTACCGATGATCCTCCTCAACAGATAGAAAAAATCCTTCTCAATAAGTCAACTTTGAACTTCAACGTTGCATTCTTAAATTCAACTAGAAGAGTGCACCGTACGTGTTGTAAGATGAGAGAGAGGTCCTATATAGAATGAACATATATGAACAAATATGAAATTAAAGATGAGCCAGCTAGGTTAAGTGATCACTGAAGGCCTACGACAGTCATAACGTGTGGGAACGAGGCCCCAGGATCGTAATCAAGTCCTTGCTATGACGAACATTAGGCCTACCAACATTCAGACTCATAGGTAGGCTATTATTATAACTTGGGCCTATAGATAGAGGTGTTTGAAAACAATGCTACGATTTCGTGTTTTTTTGCAGCTGTATTTGCAAATTTCAGTGCTTGGCGGTGTTATGGTTTTTTGGCCGAATGTCAAGTGGAGATGATATTTACGAAGGTTTAAAAGGAAAAAGAGGATTATTACCTTCTTAATACGAGAGGATTAGGAAGGATTACAGTCCTTCTTCAATTCGAACTGGAAGGGACAAAAAAAATGATTTCAATTTATGAAAATTCAGATCAACAAGAAAAAATCTTTTCCCACAAAAATCATCACTCTACCCGCTTCAAAGAATTTAGGCCTAGATAATTATCTATTGCACGCGAGAGAAAGCTATGCTACCGGCCGAAACTATGTGTGAGAAACCGTTGAGGGACCTGGCTGATCGTGTGTACTCGGCTAGCTTCGACGACGCGCAATCCTCATTTGCACCGCTTCTATTGGCACTCGGCTGTCCCGAGTCTGATGAAAGTGTTCCGAGCTCTACAGTCTTGTGCTCGTCACGGTCAGACCGCAATCATTCGGATGACACAAAAGGAGCTAACAGCTCAACGGGCTTCGACTTATTCTTACGCGGCAAATAGAAAAAATCACACATTTTCATGACGAAACATTCAACATTACGAGTTTTATCGTGGTATATTTCGCAATGCCAGGTTGATTTCCGTGTTATGAGCGAATTTTGGTATATTTTGTGTATTTTGCAACTTGAAATTATACTAATCAATTGAGAATTCAAGAAAAACACGCTCCTGTCGTTCATCATCATACGAGACATTCCGCGACTTGGAAAAACAAACACCTCTACATATATAGTTATAAACTTCAAATCGGACTCTTCCACATACCTGATAAGGTGATGAACTTGATGGCCCATATCTCGAGAAACCTAGTGCTCTCGAGGGGTGAAATGACGGCTGTTTCCATCTTCATTCGCGTTCCATTAGTAGCTCGTGCAGTCTTGTCAGCGAGTAGGCCTACTGAGTACCACCTCCTTGTTCAAGAGTTGCTTGCCATTCCATCAGCCTGTAACATACATCATTCACATAAGATACATGTCCTTTAAGAACAACACTGTTACAAACATGGACTTGGTAGGCTTTACAGAATCAATCAACTGGCAATTGATATCGAGGACTAGCGTACAAAACTAACAGTAGGCCTAAATAACTTGAAGTTTCTACACATTGTGTGTGCTTACCCCTTTAGAGTTACAAGGGGTGGTAAATGCCAAATTAAAACCAGTTTTAAAAGATGAAACAAAAGAGAGCAAAAAAAAAAGGTATCATCCTAGATACTAACAGCTGGTACACAGCCCCCTTGAACTCTGGTTCAATTTAGGACTGGGTTCATCTTGTACGGGAATGCACCCGCAGAAGTAGACACTTTGATTTGACTTTCATGCAATTATAAATAAAAGAAACACAAACCTGGTATTGTAGCCGTCAACCGCACGATGTGATTGTAGTAGCGCACGCGTGTCACGGGTTTGGAAAACCTGCAACAATAAGAAACAGTTGGTATTAACCACTAGAAAGCCATAGGCGCATTTGTTGCAAAAAGTATTTGCTGTCAAAAATGAATATCTCTCAAACAAATGAACTAGTTCCATTCACAAGTATGAAACGACAAACAAAAGAGTGATTCTACAATTCAAAAACATTTTGATAAAAGTTCTAAGAGTACAGGCATCAGAAATCAGAATGTATAATCAGTATTACCTATTGATCACCTTCCTAGAATCCTTAAGCTAGTCAAAGAGAATAATTTTAAATTAAGTTTGATAAACTACCAATTAAATAGGCCTAAATGTTTTTACTACATTTGAGAGTTTTTTTGAAGACGAGGATCAACTTCTATAATCTATGAATAACTGAATGAGTACCGGTAATCTCCAAGTGTGAACAAGGTAATAGCCGAAACGCCAGAATATTGTTTGTAAAAAAATCATCATCGCCGTGTTCTTCACTATGAGTACATCTCTACTTAGACCTATGAACCTCGGTAAGCTGCTGTTCTCTATTGTCCTTTTACCCATAATCCGAATCGTGTTACTATTATTATTACCGTATGTATATGTTACTTTATAATAATGTAGGCATATATATTTCTCCAGACTTTCTGATATTACTTTTGTAAATCACACAAATATGAAAAACTTGTAGCATTATTATCATTTAGACCCTATTATTATTATCAGGCCTATATTAGGTGCGTTTTATTCCACTTTCCAACACGTTGCATTTAATATCACAAAAGCATCAAGTCATCGACATGAGACTTGTACTGACATCCAGGAGATAGATTGAGAAATTAATGTCGATTTTTTTCACTGATAAAGTACGCTAATGTATTGAAAAATGAGAAAATAAATAAGAAGTTTGTGGGTTCAATAATTGTAACAACTTTCGAAGCATCTCGATGTTCATGTCTTAACACTACGATACGAGTTTTATTGGAATAATTTCAAGATGTAGACACATTTTGTTCTATTGATACTGGTACAGGTATTGCAATCACTAGGCCCTACCAAGATCTACGATGTGAGACTTTTTTTCACCACTGACATCACAAAATGTAATACCCGGAAACCCCAGGGTGGCCAACCAGTGACATATTATTATCTACTGGGCAAGACTGGCAAGACAGATTCAGCATGAGGAAAGAAAGTTGTCGGAGGTTGTTTGAAACATTTTTCATTGTAGATTTACTGAGAAGGAAATGTTACTGGACCTCTATTAGATCAAAGATGCTCTTGATTTGGTCCTATAACCTGCATAATTACATGAAGATCGCCCTTGTGGTGCCTTGTCCAAACAATCCTACCTTTCATTTCTAGCCTTAATTGGAATAATGATTTTTTTATCAAGTTTTGATGTTATTTTTAAAAAAATCATATTGGCTGGCACCTACCATATGCTTACGACATTCAGTCCGTACAAAAAAAACGTTCGTTCCTTTGTTTTACGGGGGAGGTATTTAATTTGTTGATTAATCAAAGAATCGTGGGTTTTTAATATAAAAAAGGTGGGTTTATTACGACAAATTACTCACGGAAAATATAATGAAATTGGATATAACACGATACTTAACAAAACGATTTTACATGGCCAAGTAGCCCACTGCCACAGGCCTAGTACCATAAGACTACAAATTCAATGCTAGTACCACCCATAAATGGTACCACCGTGGTAGGCCCTACCATGGGGCCCTACCCTACCACGCCGGGATGAGAATAGCTGCCAAAATAGGCCTACTTTGTAGCAAAAATGAAAATTACAACCTAGTAACTTGGTAGCAAATATAACAAATTCAACTAAGTTATATGGTAGGGGCCTAATAGTATCTGCCCACTTTTAAAATCCACCCGATTAAAATGCTGCTAGGGCCAAGGCCTATTCCTCCTCCCAACTTCCAGGCCTACCTAAGCACACTATTGTGCATTAGGCGCTTAAATCAATTGCACCGCACACTACATCCAAGAAGCGGATGAGATACAGCTATTTCGTAACTCATTTGCATATCATGTTCATCATTATCGGTGCCTAATCCATTTAAATTATACCACGAGCACTGCGACCATGAGGAGAAAAAGTTGGGCTATGTTGCATGGCAAGGTCATGAGCTCGGGGAATTTCAACGGCATGCTATGTCCCAAGAGACTTGAATATTACCACAATCTCTTCAGAAAGAATTACTTCATTTAAATATCATTCAAACATGAAACAGAGTTAACTGTAATACACTTACGAGAGGTCAATGATTGTTGAGAATATTCCCCGATAATAATTTCTTCCCGTTTCATTAATGTCGGCCATCAGCAAAAATGGCCGTTGTACCAACCTTTGGGGAGAAAATAAGATTTATATTAGTCGCTAGATTAGCCTTTAGCTCATCTAGCGGTGAAAAACTTGCTAACTTGCTAGTTCGGCCATAATTTTGAGCGCCAATTCAAAGATCATGGCGTCGCTTGACGTGGTCGAGTTGCAGATTGAGTATGATAATGAAATAATCTCAATAACTGTGGAGAAACTACTGCAGAACAATTAAATAATGGTGAGTTTGAATATCTTAATATAATGAGTAAATAATTGCAGCCAAAAATTCGACGTTGCGGTTATAGGAGATGAGAGAAGTTATTGAAAATATTCAATTCTATTGGCAATAAAAATGAACACTTCCGTCATTCTCTTCTGATCCACTAGAGGAGGAATCAGAAGAAATGCCTTAATTTAATACAATTATTGCTGCAGCTCCCAATACGATTTGATCTTCCGCCATGTCTTCTACAGCCGTGACGTATGCTGGGCTAACTTAGCGCTTGATTCTGGCACGCCACTATTGCTTGGGTCTTGATTGTATTCGGTTGTATGGAAAAAAACAACATACACATTGTTGGATGAGTGTTATAGGCATATTTATATGAAATGTATTGCACCTTTTCAATTGTGTCACAGCCTTCTTGTATTATACACCACTAATTTTAATTTTACTCTTTTTAATTCAATTTTAATCATTTTAACTTCATTTTATTCTTTTTGACTGATTCCACAGTAAAAGTAGCAGATAAGCGTTATCTGCTAGCACGCTCTCAGTGTTAAAAAAGTGGAACTTGTGAAGTCACAAAATAGAGCGAGCACACATTTCAACAATTACATTTATTATCAGTATATGTGTTGACAGTTTATTTGAAACATTGATTCTAAAAAACTTAATATTGGGTTTCTGTAGATCACAGCTTCAACGGTAATTGGATCTTTATAGTATATTGTCGTTGTGATGGGCATTCTGGTAATGGTTTGATTTGCAATTATTTTTATATTTCAGAATATAATTTTATAATTTCAGCAGTACTCAAACTCACCAGAACAGCTATTTGAACTTCACAAGTAAATACATGAATACATTATTACTTTCAATCAATTGAATAACGATACCTTGACTGGTAATCACTGAAGAAAATGGTTCAGAGTGACCACCCTACCCATCTCACACCACTAGCGCGAGGGTGGTTCATCCATTCTTCTCTTGGACGGTCGGATGATTTCCGTTCGGGGCACCTAGACCACTGCCCCGAGATCAGTGCTAACAGTCCTATCTTCCCTCTCACTCTTACACTCAAGACCAAGTATCGATGTCGTAATGTGACGCGTCAAGTCGATGCCCAACTACCCTACCGTACTGCCACACATAGCAGACTCCATAGTAAGACCACAGATAAGAGAAACATTTTTGCTAATAATTTTGAGAGGTTGATTTGTTCACAAATTAAATAAAAGTGGTAAACAAAATTCAATGCATTAGCTTATAGATCATTCATTATCCATGCATTAATAAAATAAAAAGAATAAAATGACATAAATCTGAGCCAGGTCACTGCCCAAAATGCCCTAATGGATGCACTGCCACTTGCTTTGATCATTGAATTTATAGGCTTTGATGTAGGGGGCCTACGTAAAAAAGAACAAAAAATAGCTGAACCAATTTATGTAGCCTAAAACGTCGGAATAATGTGTATCATTATTATATTGAAACTTTGTAAAAATTGGAATTCACTTGGTATAGCGTTCAGTGGTACACAGTCGAGTCTTGCTCTGTGTATGAATCTCCAGTCCGCAAATCTGGTATTTCTGCCAGTTCCCATGAAGTGGTTACTGGCGTTCCACTTGGATGTAAGCATCCAAACGTTCCCTAAGTCTGGCTTGGCGAGCAGCGATGCCTTGTAACTTATCCTGATGCTCTGCCTCAGTATCTTAGCGACTGAGTTCCTATCCTTAGGAGCTAGTATAGCTGGGTCGACTGGTTTGTAGGGAGGGGTATCCTCATGTGGTATCCGCCTTTTTCAGCGTTAACCTCCCACAGATCTTGCCCACAGTTGATTTTCTTAGTTAACCGTCTCGAGGCTGTTCTCGCTTGGGTCCATTTCGAGGATATCTGTCCGTCCACCATTCCATATCTTCCCTTCTCGCAACCTGAGAGGTACTTACAGCACTCCTGGTGCGTTGCCTCGGTTGTCAGCCTGCGGGAGACCACATCTCTGCGTAACCTGACAGCCAGGTCCCTGCAGAACGGACCAATGCATGTGAGGAGCCTGAAGGGGTGCGTCACTGCCAGCACGTCGCCAGTCACATATTGGGAGTACTAGGCAAGCGCAACCACTTTTTGGCCTTCCTCTTGACAGCATTGTCAAATGGCCTGTCAAATGGCATAGCTCCCCCGCGCATGATGAATTCAAGTCGCGGGAGCAGGAAGGTTTTGACTCCATCCAGTTTCTGCCACGTCAGTAGGCTGTCGTCTACTTTGTTGAGGTCTGCTATCATCTTTTCCACCCCGGCGATTGGTGTCTGCGCTACTTTTACACCAGTTGGGACTCCCAGACGTTGGTATTGTTCACCGTCTGCTAGTGCTACCATGTCCTCCTCTTGTAATTGGAATACGGAGGGTAGTACCCGCTTGCGTTTGATATGGAGGGTGGCGCACTTGGGCGGCTTGAATCTAAGGCCAGCCCACCTGGCCACACTCACTATGGCAAGCGCAGCAGTCATGGTCACGTCGTCTTTCGTACTTACCACTAAGTCGTCGACGTAGGCGAGTATCCCAATCTTGGTTCCGAGTAGATCTGCTCCCAGTCTCTCAGCTTTGCTGGTGAGCGACCTGATGAGAGGCTCCATGGCGATGTTGAAGAGTATGGGGCTGAGAGGGCATCCTTGCTTGACGCCTGCCTTCATTTCGATGTTGACCGTGTACCCAATATTCGTCCGTACCTTGGTCGACGCTCCGCAGTACATGTCCGCGACAATGTCCCTCATCTCTTCAGGGACATTGAACGTTCAGGGACATGGATCCGAAGGCGTTAGCAAAATCAAGCCATGCTAGGCATAGCTCGGACGTTCCTCTCCTCCTTGTGTTGTCGAGCATCTGCTGGATGATCAAGTTGTACTCTAGACATCCTTCGAACTCGTGAAGCATCCGTGAGATGATGTCGTTGTGTTTCGACCACAGCGCGAGTCTGTCTGCGGTGATGCCAGCGTCTAGCTTGGCCATCGGGCAACCCAGGGTTAACGGTCTCAAGTTTGTCAGGTCATCGCGATCCCCTTTCTTATATATAAGTACAGTCCTGGACTCTTTCCAGCTCGCCAGAATGCGTTTGCTATGCAGGCAGATATTGAATTTATCGCTCAGCAAGTCGCAATCAGGGTCAATGCTTTTATTAAACCCAATATACGGTACATATAAAGAAGGTAAAATAGAATGTTTCTGAGGACAAGCTATGACTGTCAGTGCTTGATTAGGACAGTTAGTGTAAGTCCCATAATTTATTTCACCTGGTCATTTCTTCTTCTCAGATGTTTCTGTACTAATGGTACAACAACTCACGTATGGTAAGGCCTGCCCGCCTCTAGGAAACAAAAATAGGATACATTTATAGAAAACATATTGTTTATTCATAATTTGTTATACATGTACACCAAGAAAAATGGAATATTTCTTCATATTAAGGAAAAATCTATATATTTACATACATATTTATATACATTCAATACTACACCAACATCCCTTTTCATTTTATACAATACATGGCTTACGGGACTGTTCATTTGGCATTCTTTTCAACAGGTCTAACTATTTTGACTATCAATACACTATTGAGACAAATTGTTCAGATTATAATGAAAAAACATGGACAAATAAAAAAACAATAATGAGTCAAATACACATTTGAAAAGTACAATACAATAATTTAATTCAACAGTGTGTCACTTCTAACTAGGCCTACAAAATGATTATAATATTAAATGACAACAATGGCCCCTATACCTGGCCTTACACGAAATGAACGCGACACGAAAGACTATAGTTTTTTATTGATTTGATCTTTTTTCAAAATCGGACAGATACCCATACACAGTAGCATACAATATTACGCCATGTAGAAGTGTACAGCATCATCTAGACTAGAGGCAGGTGGCAGCTTGCACGTCGTTCAGGGTTATAGAATAAGGACCGAGAGAGAGACGTGAAGATATTGCACTTGTTATATATATAGCATCTTTATTTATGAAAATAAGACTGCCTTTCATTAGAAGGTTGCCACACGACACAGAATAACAAACATGGGATAAAAAATGTATACAGGTAGATGAAATAGTATTGCAATAAAACATACTGTAAAATGACTATTAATATTACTAAAATTACAAATGATTTGAAATAACTAAGAACAAATAATTAGGATAGTAACAAAAAAATAGCAAATAATAATCAACAAAAACTGAAAAAAAAAAATGATATGGGATATTAATGTCCGTATAAATAACACAGAATCTAAATAGAATCTTTCGGTGCTAGTACATAAATCGTATCTATAAAATCTCTACGTAACCTAAATTGTTTACAAAAATCAACCAAAAATGTAGTTCTATAGGTCTATGTAGGATTTATTCTAGACCTGGATCATATTGTGGTCAGCTAGCAATGTATTAACAGCCATCCAGTTTCACTCGAGTCTCCTTCTACCTTGACTGGCTCAAGAAGAACACGTGGCACACAACCTTAGATTGAGAGGTCTATGTAGGACTTATTCTAGACCAGAACCTAGAATTCAAGAAACATGGAGACTTCATTCTTAAAAAATTACCAGGAAGGTGGGTCTATTCAGACGAATTAATAATAGTCTTCCACCAAGTAAAGATTTATGATTTACCAGTCGATTGTCTCTCCACGTATAAATTATTGTAGTACCGTTATTTTTCTTTTGAATAAGAACCATATTGATGCATATCAAAAACTTCAAAATAAGGCCATGCACATCATTCTGAAAGAAGGCAAAGAGGATTCAATAAAGGCTGAATATGAAGCAACGAATAACACTGAATAGGGGAGAAGGGGGATCATTGGTACATGGGGCACATTAGTACGAAGCTGATTTTACCGCCATTTTCTAACACGATAGTTCTAGGTATAAACTGTGAAGAAGGCAGTGGCAAGATACACCTGCTGTGAAAATTTCATCTCATTCTGACATGTGGTTTGAGAGATAAATAATAATTGTTATATATAATTGTAATAAATGTAATAAGGATCGTGTTTTTGACATTCCCACCTCATTGCACACACTGGTTGCAACCTCTGGATGTCGGTTTATATGGGCCATTTAAAGGCTACTGTAAGACGCGCTACAATAACTGGCTGGGACTGCCAGAGCATGCTGGACCAACAATTACTATTTACGATGTATGCGAGCTAGCCACAGATGCATATAGGCTAGCATTTAACCTTAAGAACATATTGAGCTCATTTGCCAAAACTGGAATTTATCCTGTCAACAGGCATGTTTTTAAAGATGATGACTTTTTGTCGTCGTTTGTTACTGACCGTCCAAATTCAGCATCTACGGTTGAAGCTTCTGATGACAACGTAGATGATCCTGATGCTCAACACCCACAGTGCGAATTGGCACAATCTCCTGATGACTGTGTTACGCCTACAGCATCAACCTCAACAAGTGTTTGTATTACTCCTGAATCTGTCAGGCCTTATCCTAAAGTTCAGCAGGCTCGCAAAGAAGGACGAAAGGGCAGAAAAAAAGGAGTGTCAAGGATTCTAACAGAGACCCCAGAGAAAAACAGGATTCAAGAAGAAACTAATGTATGAGAAGAAAAGAAGAGAAAATCTGAAGAACTGAAAACCAAGTGCAGTATTAAAAAGCTTTTCCCACAATTGAAGAAATCTAAACTGTCAAAACGTTCGGCCAAGTCTTCCCATTCTGACAGTGATAATGACGTTATTAGCGATTCAAATTCAGATATCGTAATAAGCAATTCAGATGAAGACGTACAGCTACGCAATATTCGAGCCCGACAAACGTGTAATAACGTGGCGTCTCTCGCTGAGAAACAAAAACTTGCCTACAATGACTTTGTACTGGTTAGGTTCCAGAAAAAGAAAACCATTCACTTTTATGCCGGTAAAGTGGAAGAGTGCATCAATAATGAAACTATTATCGTAAATTTTCTTCAAAAAAAAAGACTGATTCCTGGAAGTTTGTCCATCCTGAGAAACCTGACTGGAGTATCGTAGATACTGACGAGGTAATCTACAATCTTCCTCAACCATCTACAGATGGCGAAACAGAGCGATCGTCAGGATTCCTAACATTTTTTGTAGACTTTACGCATTTACCTGTACACTGACATTGTACCTGAAAATATATTTTTTGCATTTATTTCTATTATAGTAGCATGTGTACCAAAGTGCCCCAGGCTTGTACCAAAGTACCCCGCAAAGGGGCACTTTGGTACATTTCTCAGTGTTTTTTAAATTGGCTTCAAAATATAATTAAAATAGAAGTGGAGATTTTAAATTTTACCTATATGATGCTAAGAGACTAGTTTTGAGGTAGAACAGATTATCACATGCATTTGTAATGTTTATCAGAACAAAATAAATAAATCATTTGAAATGTACCAATGATCCCCCTTCTCCCCTACCCTTCGTTTTTTTTACATTGCCGATGTCCAGGGCAAGGAAGAATGTTCCAAGACCAAAGAAATTCACACAAAGCAACTTGAAAGAGGCCCATATGGAGATATCGACTAAGAAAATGTCTATTAGAGAAGCCGATAAGAAGTATACTATCGATAAAACGCTGCTGAGTAGGAGACTTTGCAACGTCAAGTATAATAATATTGAACCTAATAAATGTGTCTCTTAGCAAGTTCCTGAAAGAACTAGAGTCTGTAATAATACCAGTACCAAAAATTAAGGGGACAAAATAGAATTGGTGAATATAGGCCCATGGATATGTTGAGTACTCTGGATAAATTGATAGAGAAAATTGTGCATAAGCAAATATATCTTTACCGGTAAGTAAATAGCAATAACCTAATATATGATGACCAGTCTGGTTTTAGACAAGGACATTCTTGTGAAACTGCTGTCCAGAATATATTGAGTAAATGGATGAAAGACAAAGATGAAAATATATCAACAGTAGCAATATTCCTCAATAAAATAGAGGTTTTGAGACGGTCAACGGAACGAGATTGATAGAAAAATTAGAACACATATATGGAATTAAGGTAGGCCCTACTTGATTGGATAAGAGAACATTTATCTGACAGATACCAAAGAGTGAGGTTTGGAGAAGTAATATCGGAGAAAAGGGAATGTATACGAGGAGTACCACAGGGAGCCAAACTTGGTCCATTATTATTTATATTGCACCTAAATGATGTAATAGTCTTTGCATGGGAGAATGTTACATGAACATATACGCAGATGACATGATAGTATCAGCAAATGGGACACATAAAATACATTGTAAATAAGCTGAACTCGGAAATCGAAGGGGTGCACTTTTGGTTAAATGTCAGTAAACTTACTGAATGACAGTAAGCCAAAAGCAATGTATATAATAGGAGGAAAGGTCGAAGAAAATGAAAAAGAGATAGAAAGACCTATATGTGGAATCAACAAAGAAATTGTTTGGAAGGCCAATTTAGCCTCAATATATGATTAAATTATTAATGGTGGTATTTTTGTATGACAGGCCTAGGACTAGTTATTTTTTCAAGGTTAATGTTGAATTCATTCTACTAGGGCTACGATAAGGTAGTTAAATTTATTTCAATTACCCTGCTGGTAGGCCATACATATTGTTGAATTATTTTGAATCTGCTTAAAATTATATTTATACATATATTGGCAGGTCTAATTGATTCCGAATTGATTAATCTAGACCTGGATGCTAATTTTTTTGTGAACACTCGACCATTCAAACAACCGTTATACATCTAGAGGATGTTAGGGGAAAAGCAAAACAGTAGATAAATCATTTGACATTCCAAAAATTGAAATTCATAACAATAAATTTTTTCACACAACAAATAATGAAATAGAAAACAAAATCTAACCCTATGATTTGTTTAATGCGTAACATATGGCGAGTAGGGCAATGTAAAGCGTTTTTACAGTAGTCAATAGTGCTAGAATTTTGGTACTGTGTCTAGATAGTAGATAATTACTTAATTTAATTTTGTTTATTGTAGATGTGAGGGGTGTGGCCACGGCTGCAAGTCTACCTGCAGTGCAGCTGCAATCGCTGGAGGATTCAGCATATCCTCCAATGTTTCAAGAAAAGGATACAATGGTACGTGGATATGAATAGAATGTGTAGCCAACTAGTAAATATTTTATTACTCAGGGACTTCAAAGTATATGTTTTTTGTTACCCACCATAATTACCCAGGTAATACCCAGGTAATTTGGCAAAAAGCTGTTGGTGGGCTGGGTTGTTAAGTAAACATTAAAGCCCAAGTGGATTTATAATGCAATTTTTTTGATTCCCATCAAAAACTCGACAGCAAGTCCTTGTTCACAAATTAAGATTGAGGATTCAACTTCAAGATACAAGGATATAAAATATACTAAAATATGTGATTTTCTTCCAGATTCATATTGGGTATGGTATTTTCATACCCAAACTGGCGTATAGTCAGGCCCTCCTGGAGACGACAAATTCAAAATTTGTTAGAGGCATTGCCACCTCGGTGTTCGGATATGAGGTGTTGGCGGGAAGTTCCCCGTCGGGAAAAAAGGGCCCGAAAACCCCCAAGGATGAGCCAGCGAAGCCGGCACTAAACCCAACAAAACTGTTGGCAGTGAAAGGTAAATATTGATTTAATTTAATACGTAATTAAACATGGATAATTCGACTTGTGCCTCTTCGTTGTCTATTCAAAACACAAAATTGAGACAGTCACTGTAATTACTGTAACATTAGAAGTTAAATTAAAACTGCATACTTGATGAACTTCTATATTCAATGAAGATAAGGAATAGTAGCTATCTATCATACGTCTTTAGAAAATGTAGAAATTCAAACTTTAGAAAATTACCATCGTCTTGGGACATTATAGAATCAACTCAATTCCAGTCAAAAGTAAACCTTTAAAATCCAGTTGATTCTAGTCAAAACTAGCTAGACCTTATAGAATCTAGTCAATTCTAGTTGATAGTAAACCTTATTAAATCCAGTTAATTCTAGTAAAAACTAGCTGGACCTTATAGAATCAAGTCAATTCTATTCAATAGTGAACCTTACAAAATCCAGTCAATTCTAGTCGATAGTAAACCTTATCAAATCCAGTTAATTCTAGTAAAAACTAGCTAGACCTTATAGAATAAGTAAATTCTTGTTGTTTCTGACCCTATTCAGTCATGTCAATTCTGGCTAACTCTTGTTATAGAGTTGACCAGCACAGGCTACAAACCAAATTCATTCTTATTAAATCTTGTTCCCAATTTCTTGTCAAATCTAGTCATTATTTGACTAGAATTTTTAACACGGTAGGCACTGGTGCATTGGCCTTTTGATTGAGGTTATTGAGGACTTGAGGTTATCGATTGAACTTATAATTAGGCCTATCTATATATGGCTTTCATTTACTGTAGGTAAAGACTGCTCTTCGATTCTATTGCTGTTGGCAAGTATCAAACTGGCATTGGAATAAGCAGGTTCTCAGCTATGTCAGAAGTCTGTTAGTACACAGCATCATGCCACGTAGGGTGAAATTCCCAGACACCCTTGGAGACCAAGCTAGTGTGATCCGAGGCTTCCGGGACGAGTACGGATTCTCAGGGGTATCGGGTTTTATTGACGGCACACCTCAAGTGAAACCGTTACCTACCTGTTAGTGTATTATTAGATCGTACTGCCATGTTAACAATTAGACAGGGAGTTGCACTTAATGTGCTTACTTTTATACGTTACGAAAGGGAGAACTCCCAGATTATCTTAATGAAAAAAAAGGTAACAAAGGAGAGCATAGAAAGCAAATGAGAAACGACAATCGCATTAAAGTTCAAAGAAAGAATACTCTAAAAGAATTGCAATCATGCAGTATTCTATAGTGGTTTTGGGATCACAATGAATTAGATGTTGGTGTTGTGAATTCTATTGATATAAATGTGTTTCAAGATGAATGTATAATATTAATTTTGTTGAAAATAAGTTTCTTCTTCAAGTCATGAAATGTCTGTATTATAAATGTCATGGAAATAGCAGGACTACTAAATAAATAAACAACTTGATAAATAAAAAAGTTACGATTGTTGCTCCGCCAAACAATGACCCCAATTATGCCGAGCACTACTACGAGAATCGCAAGGGCTGCCACTCCATCAATGTGCAGCTCACCTGCGATAAGGACATGAGAGTCTTGCACGTCAATGCACCACATCCAGGCAGTTGCAGCAATAAGTTCATTTTTAGGGAGTGCAACCTGAAAAAGGCTCTCAAAGCCCAGTACACCGATAACAATAATATGAATTGTGATCTTCTTGGCGATAGTGGGTATAGTCTCGAACCGTGGATGATGATAATAGATAAAACGGCCTCACCTAACTCACCTTTGCGCCTACACGATATATTGAACCAAACGAGACCACTCGGAAAATTGGACTGTATTTTCTGGACTGTCAAGTGATATTCAAAACGATCTAATAAGTGCCACATTCTAACATCTTTTCATCTCAAATAAATAAATAAATCAATAATGCCGACTTTGTAGCTATTTTGCTTGAGCTTTATGTTATGTATCAAAATTTGTTTCAGTGAAGGAGCGCTTTATTGGTTTCACTGACGTCAGCCAAGACCGAACCGTGGTGACTCGATCCAACCACGAGACACATATCATTGACAGTAAGCTCAAGTGCGGGCCGAAGCTAACAGCTCAAACGTATGACGGTGCAGCAGTTCTGGCAGGAGAATTTGGTGGTACACAGACATTGGTGCGGGAAAATGATCCCTCTGCCTTATTCGTACATTGTTTTGCCCATGTTTAAAATGAAGTATTAATGCAATCAGTGAATAACATTAGGGAGTGCAAAGCTTATTCAATAGTTTGAATAGCTTATCTTCGTTCTTTTCCCATTCGTCAAAACGAATTACATTGTTGGACGAAATGGTGAAACAGCGTTTGCCTGAAATAGCCCTTACTCGATGGAACTATAATGAGAGACAAGTTAGAACCTTAGAAACAATCACGA
Source organism: Brachyptera putata (assembly GCA_907164805.1). NCBI lineage: Eukaryota > Metazoa > Arthropoda > Insecta > Plecoptera > Taeniopterygidae > Brachyptera > Brachyptera putata. The sequence goes on along the minus strand of OU015472.1, from coordinate 14,580,587 downwards.
TGAGATCCTGACCATATTTGAATACATTGTTGACAACGCAACTAATTGGGAGGAAGAAGTTGTGGCTTCATTTCGTCAATCTCACGAGACTGATTGTCTTTCCTGAGCTATTTTCTCTAACTGACCATCTTTTTAATCACCTTCAGACAAAACAAATAGATATTCACTCCTGTTTAATGGGAATTCAGGAGACAAAAAACAAACTTGAAGATACAAGCAATCAGTTTGACATAAGCTACGAAAATTACCTCACGTTATCAGGCGCGCCTCCACCACCGCCTAGCCGACGTCGAAGATGCGGTACAGACCATCATCAAGTAGACCCCACTGAACAGTACCGGCAAGTGTAAGCCGAGATCATTGACAATATCGTAATGCAGATAAACAGCCGCTTCGACAGAATTCAAGAACTCAAGTTTTTTGAACGTTGAATACCAAAAAGTTTGCTACATACATGACAACATTTCCTAAACAAGCTATCGATAGTTTGTAACCAAGTTATGCTCATCATTTCGATTTTGTGTTATTAACTAGTGAACTTACAGTAGTGTACAGAAGAGTCATATAGAAACCTAAAATCTGTGAGTGAACTGTTCAAATATCCAGTAGATAATAAATTGAAAGAACCTCAGTCACAGTTATTCAATTCAAATTGTGTCTTCTTGTTATGACCATTCCGAAGAAGACATCAATAGTTGAACGCTCATTTTCATATCTCAATCATGTTTTGAGTGATAGTCGTAGCACTATGGGACAAGCTCGTCTCTCTGGTTTAGCAATTTTGACGATAAAGAAAAGACTACTCAAGACACTACAGAAAGAATCGAAGTATGTGTTCTACAATTCAATTATAGAAGAATTCGTAAAGAAAACCAGAAGTCTAGACTTCATTTATCGACAATAATAACAACGATCTGGTGAGTTGAGTGAATCAATTACCGGTATATACATTCTTGAACGTTATTTTGAGCGTTATAGGTCAAAATATGTAACGCCAGTTACAAGATCGGCAACAATGGCAGACCCTAATGTTGAAGCAGAACATGTCAATAACGCGTGGAACTCAAGACTCAAAACACTTCTTCTGTTCCCTCATGTATTTTTACTTGATTCGACATCAGGAAGAACTGAAAAATCACCGCGAACAACTTGGAAGTGTCTTTCCATGACGTCAGCCATGATACAAGAGCGTCTGGTTTATACAGTGTATATTGTCGAGTATTCTCACCCGACAAAGATCGTAGCGCAATTTCATGACGGGGCCAGTGTTATGGCTGGTGCATTACGGGGACAACAAGCCAAGGTACATCTCGTACGGTAGAACCAATGTTCAAGTCACAGTGAGAAACTGGCAAGGAAAACTTCTCCGAAAACAAACTGGTGATGGCGGTGAGGATTTGTACAGTGTAAATACCAGTAAAAATGTAAAAATACTAGGTGATACAATCTGATACAAGAGTACGACATCACGGAAATAAAGCTTGTTAAAATGAGCCATGCCTACATAAATATGAATAATAAGTATCTCATAAATATGACAGAAAATGGCTAGACAGCTGAGCAGTGATTATCGTCAAAACATAGAGCAAGAAAATCAACAAGTCAACGAAACTCGCTACACCTTACCTAAAATAATTGATTGTATTCGTTTTTGTGGTCCGTTTGAGCTCTCACTAAGTGTGCATGATGAGTCATCTACTTCTGAAAACCCTGGTATATTTCTACGTTCAAGCGACTTCGTGCAAGAATTGGACATGGCAATGAAGGCGGTACTCAAGACAGCCACAGTTTTCAAACGTACGTCCAAGTCGATACAAATTGAGCTCCTAGACTGCGTGCCGGGAAAACGTCACTGATGAGACCAACAATGACTTGGTTAATGCTCTTAAATCGTGTGCACGCAAGTTTATGCATCACTGAGGTAATGAAAAAAATCAATATTTGAAGATGCATAGACTGAAAACATCAATGACGGATCAAGAATGTTTGACTTTGTTTGAATTGTTTTTTTCTTTCACAATGGCGGACGCCATTTCTTCTACGACGATTAAGTCGTATTTCCGGCATCTACAAATGGAATTGGACGGTATGCCAGCATCAAACATATGGCATTATGAAGAGACGAATGCAACGGATGACCCCGGACTAAAACGTGTCGTCACAAAGAGAGGATGCAAATATCCAGAAAGGGTTTTAAACAGTAGCAAATCGTCGATATCAATCATGTTCTGTGGAAATGCAGAAGGCGAAACACTCCCACCGCACATGGTGTATAAATCAGATCACTTGTGGAATACGTAGACTGAGGGTGGGCAGAAAAATGCGCGATACAACCGAACAAAGAGTGGGTGGTTCGATGCCCCATGTTCCACTCGCTAGTGGTTCCTCGTCTTCGGAAGCAAGAACGCCCGAAAGCCAACATTGGTGATAACTCGAGTTCTCATATCAACCCTGCGGTTATCAAGCTGTGCGAAGAACTCGACATCAAATTTATTTGTCTTCCGCCAAACTCTACACACCACACGCAGCCTCTGGATGTGGCCTACTTCAGAGGAATGAAAATTTGCTGGAAGAAACTTCTTACAGAAACTTTTCAGTTAAAACTGAAAATACTGGGCACTGAATGGTCCCGAAGGGACAGTTCCCCTAACTGTTGAAAAACCTGGCTGCCTATTTGACCGAAACAGGTAAGCTTACATTTTGTTTATTTTTTTCAGCCCAAGGCCTGCAATAAATTCATCAATTGACGAGTTACCTGTACCGTAACCTGTGCTGTAGTCTAATGTCCCATTCTAATATCTTGTAGGACAACTAAGCTTGGTAAACGGATTCCGGAAATGTGGAATTTTCCCTCTTGACGAAGAGGAAGTTCCGAGACGTATACCATCTATTGTAGCGGGAGCCGCTGATAGTTCCAATGTTAGCATCACAGTGTTGGAGTATCTGCAAGATAGACGCAGCCTGGGAGATGCTATTGCGCCAGCAACCAGGAAGAAGAGAGAGAACGTCACCCCAGGCAAAAGCACTGCATTCAAAGATCTACCGGTAAGAGAGGAAGTTATCTCGCCTCCAATACGGCATCATCCTCTGGGGCAATTCACCGCACACCTCAAGACTATTCTCACTACAGAAGTCAGCTGTAAGGTACATAGCAGGCGCGAGCTTCAATCCGTGCGCCGATATATTTTATAAAGACTCTTGTAGACCGCTTTTTAAAAAACTAGGAATTCTTACACTGCCATGTCTTTATATACATAACTGTATTGTCTCTATCAATGAAAACAGTCATCTAGTGCATGTTAGTAAAAATAGACATAACTATGAAACGAGGCGCAAAGAGGATTTTAATATGATTCAACACAATCTTATTGTCTTTGCTAAGGGCCCTATATATGCTGGTTGCAAACTTCTGAATGCTCTTCCTACTAATATTAAGATTTTAACAACCAGACCAAATGTTTTTAAACCTAAACTCAGAGAATTTTTATTGACAAATAGTTTTTATTCTGTAAAAGAATTCTATGATTATAAATATTAAGTATGTATGACCTGTCTAATATCATGTCTATGATCAACTCAAGGACCAATAAATTATTATCATCATTATTATTATTATTATAGCACCTGGCCCGTCGACTAAAAAGCAGAAAAGAGCTGTCGAGAAAAGAAAATTGCGAGTCTCTTCAGACGCGGACTATTAACCATCGCCAAGAACAAAACATGTCAACCTTGAAAGCAGGTCTACAGCAGGACCTAAACCCTGTTCGTCGGAAAACATATCATTACCGGTGTCAGAAGATGACCCGGATGATCTAGTGGCGAATAGTTATGTGATCGTCAATGAGGGAGAATTTTTTCCCGGAATAATAAAGAAGATCGAAGCCAGTGGCCCATTAGTGAGCGTTATGATTATGAATAGCCCGACAACATGGAAGTGGCCGAAGACGGCGGATCAACTTCACCAAAAGATCCATCACGTTTGAGACGCGACATCGACAGTACGAGCAACAAGAGGAAGCGCTCAGAAATGTTGCAAACGATGTCATAAAGAACTACATGGAACTTGTATTGACAAACAAAATTGTGTTCAGTACGCCTTAAATAATGGTTATATTGCAAAAAAAACTTATAATGTCCAACTTTCAGTTTGGTTTCATAGGCATATATAGATGTATTGCGTCATTTTGTGTGTAACTCCCAAACTTAAAATATTACAGAGAAAACCCAACGAAAAACTTAAACGCCGCATTCCGCTTCGCGAAAGCGATTCTACGTTCATGGACAAAACAGCATCTAGTCACATTGAAACTGTGCATGGGAGAACAATGTTGCAAGCAAAGTAAGGCTATGAATAAAACTGTTTCAACTCCGGAAAAAGCTCTTCTAGCTTCTTATCGTATATCAAATTTAATTGCGAAATGTAAGAAACCTCACACAATTGGGTAAACTTAAATATTATCTGCAGCTATTGAAATAGTAATAACTATGTTACGCGAATCGTTTGCATCACAATTAAAAAGTATACCTCTTTCCAACAACACGGTGGAAAAAAGAATTGCCGATACGTCCACTGACATGAACGAGCAGCCCAATGAAAGGCTGACACAAACAACATTTGCACTAAACGTTGACGAGGCTACCATCAGCGCAAAAGTTGCACATTTAATCGCATATGTCCGTTACTGTGCCAATACGTCAGTCGAAGAAGACGTGTGATTTTGCAAGGTGCTTTCAGGGGTTCCTGCTTGGACTGATCTGGACAAACACATATCCAAAGCACGTCACTTACTATATACTATATTTATATAATAGTATCTTTTCGCTCCTTAACAGTGAGCTAACCCACGCGTCATTTGACCTTTTTTAACCATATCTTTTCCGTGATTTACATTTGGTTCGTGGTATTGACTTTGTCTAATGAAATAATAAGTAAGAATAAGTGGGATTGTATATCCAAAGGGGATAAGAAATGAGACAATTGACACAGTCAACAGACAAACAGAAAAACTGTGTAAAGAAGAAGGGGTACTGTACATTGAAACCGGGTGTTGGGTTACGAGCCAACACCTACACCGAGATGGCGTGCACTTGAACAATGAGGGGACAAGGGAGATTGGCGAACTCATGGGAAGAGTGGCGATGAAAATTATTAATAATGAAGAGGGTGATGCCCAGTTCTATGAGGGGTAATAATTCTTAACAGCACCATAAACATATGGCTATACCTAAAAGATCACGATAATTTTCAGATGATCAATAATATGTTTCATGTTATATTGATTTACATAATCAATGTTAACTTTTTCCAACGACTAATGGATTTCAATTGTTTACATCTGCAAGTGTACCACATTATATACAACAATAAAACAGTACAACTTGAATTTACCTCATGAACAGTGTTATCAATTTGTGTTACTTATAGCCCTCTATTATCTTGTTCCATTACAAGAAATCAATTTCTATAAATCGTTTTCTATTTCAAACAATGACTCGTGTGAGTTTTCTGTGAAACATTCAAGATTCACTCTCAACCAATTTCAACAGATTGACAATTGTCTTCAAACGATTAGTCAATTACCAATTAGAACGGCGGTGATTTCAAAATATTTATCGAATGGAAGAATCCAAAATAGAAATAAAAGTGAATAATTATATTCAGCGTAAGTACAAAAATACATCGAAGCATATTAACTTAATTGTATAGAACCATAGTAGAAATAACATGAACACTATAACTGTAAGTTCATACATCAACCATAAACCAAGGTGACAAATATAAACCCTTTTATAAAATCAAAATCGAGAAACAAGAATACTCAATTCCAAATCAATAATATTTTCAAACTTGGGTACCGTATTGCGAATCGAGAAATCAAGAGAGAATCTAAGAAATATCCGAGAAGAAGAAGCGTTATCATCCTATCAAAATCAACATCCATGTTTACATCTACAAGGCTCGATCTTCGAAAATAAATTTTGGCCCACTCTCTCATCGCGATATCCAACTCTTACATCAGAATATCTAACCATGAACTTCATCATCTTTCTTCTGTAAGGCCAAGTAATCTCAACTATATCGTAAAATTAAAATTAAATGAATTCAAACCGTCAAAATCAATTACGAAAAAAATCGCATCGCAATGACAGCTGTATATATCACAACTGAATTAGCTGAAAAGAGATTGATACGTTTTGACAGGACGAAAACTAAGTTGTATGAATTCGTAGATAATTATGACAACGCAATTAGTCTAGTCAGACCAGAACACACTCCAATCTGATTTGCGATTATTGAAACCAAGTTAATCAACAATGCAAGATCTTCAATCAGAAACAGAACCTTTAATAGCTGGCAAACTCTCAGATGATATGTCATAGAATCTTACTCAGAAAAGCCCATTACCGGACCGTGGCAGCTCGAGTTAAACTCACATTTTCAAAATCCAAAAGAAAATGGTGTCATACGCAAACAAGATTGAGAATTGCTATACCAAACTTTTGTACTGTTTAGATGAAAGCTTAGGTGCAGAAGACAGACTCGCTTGCGTAAACCTGCTTGAAGAACAAGCGATGAATTTCTTTATTGCAGGGCTAAATATAGACTTAGTGCTGCTTGTAAAATCACAAAAGCCTAATTCACTTGAGGATGCCATTTCGATTGCCACTGTAGAAGAACAGGAGCATAAGTCATGACACGAAATTAAAAAATACCAATCAGTAAACAATTCCTTGGCAAAACATTGCCATCTATGTAGTAAATCAGGACATATCTCATTCAATTGTTTTTACAACAAAGAAAGGTATCAAGTAAAACAAGAGAATAGCGTCACTTAAAAAAAAAATACACCCATTCAAAATCAAAATTATCAAGTCAAAACTTGCAATACAGCCAAAAAAATGGTCACGTAATTAGCCAATGGCGTAAAAGAGAATACAACAATCGCATGAAACAAAACAAACAACACAAAATCAATCGCAGAACAGTGACTCGACACAAACTTGCAAAACTCCCGATCTCTAAACTATCGAAGTCCTTAGATGGCGGCTGCATCCAGCACTGCACACTTGATTCAAGCCGAATTACTGCAATTAATCAAAAAACAGTAACTACATACGTCATGCTCGAAACAAATCAAACAAAATCAAGACAAAACTCATTATCTCTTGGACGCAGGAGCTGACATATCTCTAATTGAGTAAACTTGATGGAACCACACTGTGGTATAAAGACAAAAAATCATGTTACACGGTACCGTAATGACAAAACAGAAAATCCAATCGAGATTTCGAGATTATCAGGAATAATTCATCTCATGTTCACATATTCCACCTCGTCAAAGACGGCTTTCCTATAAAATACGACGGAATAATCGTCAATGATTTTTTAAAATCAGTAAACGCCAAAATCAATTTGGCCTCTCCTGAATGGTGGTTACGACCATTACCACCTAGCTAACAGTAAATGTATGTCTTTTATAGTGTTTGTCAACAACATTATTTATAAAAAGAATGCAGAACTAGTCACCATCAAAGAAATTGAAAATACCTCAGTTTACCAGCGTCCTTAGCCAGACGGTGTCAAGTTTGCGTCGAAAGGAACGACGCCAAGAAAATCCGATGTACGGCCTTTTCGCGAAACAAATACGTTTTCAAAATATCACCGTAATTGACCGTACTTTTAGTGCGAACGCCGATGGTTCTGAAAAGTTGCCCCCCCTGGTAATTGGAAAGTTTGGGAAACCTCGTTGTTTCCAAAATGTCAAGTCAAAAAAGTCAAATGTCATTGCCCACGCATTACACCTTTAATAGCGTGGGTTACTACAAAAGTGTTCGAGTCTTGGTTGAGGCAGGTCGACGCCAAGATGGGCGCTGAAAGTAGGAAGATCGTGCTGAGTGCACCCCCCCTGATAACTCATACTTGAGGAATGTAAACGTCAAGTTATTTCCGGCGAACTGCACACGCGAGCTGCAACCCTTGGACTTGGGAATCATCCAAAACTTCGAGACAGAGTACCGCCGGTAGCTTCTCCGATGGACAATCTTTTTATATTTTTTGGACATTTTTATATTTCCATACTTGTTATTTTAAAAGTTTACTTGAATTTTTATCATTGTAACGGCCTTTATTAATTAACATGTAATTTAACGTGTAGGGAACATATTGGGGCTGGTCTCCGATTCTACACCTTACATGGGCACGTGTTTTAGTGCAATGAATGTTTTGCTAGGAGAGCACTTACTCCATTTCCAGTGCTGGGCCCATAAAGCTAACCTCGCGGGGGAAATATTTATGAGGGAATTGAAGGAATTAAATCTTCTTGTTCAGAAAATGAAGATGTCCATCTTGAAGGGAAGGAAAATCAAAAGTGCATACAAGAGGTTTTTACAAGTAGATCACGCCGAACTTAGTGCCGTGTCGTTCCCCTCACCAAATTGGACAATGTGAAAATTCGGGAGTGGTTTACAAGATACGTTGAAGGGAGTGGGGATCTCCCACCAGCCGACTGGTTGAGGAAGAAATATATTCCTCTCGTAGGTGCCAAGACGGAATCACAAATTAAGGACGCTGTGATGAGAAAGAAGATCAGCAATATTATGCGACGAAACAACCGTCGCGTGTTCAACGTCCTCTTTTGTTTGCTGGAGCCAGCCACTACAAAGACAGTGTATTTAGCGGCGTCAGTTTGGTTGGACAGGGCAAACCAAACGACACGATGTAATGCGATCGTGTCGACGCTAACAAAATATCAGATCGACTTTGAAAATTTGTAAGGAATCATACAGCTATCACTGGGAATGTCAAGTGTGGCTTATTATTCATCGAGCTATGTTTAAAGCAAGTCGGGGTTGGGTCACGCGACTAATGTGACGCCGTGGGTTTTCCTTGCGACGTTTATTCAATTATTTGATGGGTCATATTGGGAATGCTGACCAGACCCCCGTATACTTAGACATGCATTCGAATTGCACAATAAATGAAAAGAGGGCAAATGAGGTACGAGTGAGGACGACAGGGGGGCGAGAAATTAAAGATGACCGTGATGTTTGCCATCACTGCCGACAGCCGGAAGCTTCCTCCATACATAATTGTCAAAAGAAAGACCGTGCCCAAAAAACGAAATATTCCTAGATGCGACCCTTTACTACCCTTACAGTGGCATTCTTGAGGAGGGGCTGCGACTACTGAGAAGCGAGTCGCTCCCTCACGCCACACATTTGCCAATGTGGGAACCGGTCAAGTATATTTGTGGAAAGAATCTTAGCGATGACATTTACATCTCATCTGTTGGGCTGATAGGCCTAGTATTGAAAATTAAGATGTCTAAACAAAAACATAACAAACTGACTCTCGCAAAAAAAGTGGATCTAATGCAGAAAATAGTTAAGGAATTGCCTAAAGGTCAGCTGGCAATTAAATATGGAACACCACATTCTATATTGTCGACAATTCTAAAAAACAAGGAAAAGTTTGAGCCCGATTTTATTCAGGGTAGCGCGTGCGCGTCTGGTAAGAGAAAGAGGCTTCGTAAAGCCAAGTACCGTACCAAGAATTAGAAACATCACTTCACGAGTATTTTACTCAAGTTCGAAGTTCAAATCTGCCATTAACCGGTCCAATGTTGAAAAAAAAAAAACGACGAGATGACGCTCAAAATGCAAATTGACGAGTTTAAATGCTCGGATGGTTGGCTATGGCGCTTCCGGATGCGATTCAACATTGTATCCCTAGCTATTGGCGGTGAGCCAAAAAGGTCAACGACACTGCTGTGGCGGCCTGGCTTTTGTCAAAGCAAGATGTATTCAATAAGACATTTACAGATATTTACAATAAGACATTTACAATATGGATGAGACGGGCGTCTTCTATAATATGATGCCGGACAGAACGCTAGCCCTACGTGGGGAGAAAAGTCATGGTGACAAAAAGAGTAAAAGAGAGAAAATCACTTTGGCCTTCTGTGCCAACATGGATGGACGGTGCGTGATATTCAACGCCAGTTTATTATTTATCGAGCTATGTTTAAAGCAAGTCGGGGTTGGGTCATGCGACTAATGAGACGCCATGGGTTTTCCTAGCGACGCCTCACAACAATACCTCAAAAACTGCCGATTGACTACCAGGAGAAGCTGATCAATTTTCAGCGATCCGCGATTGCTTTGCGTACCCGTAGGAATTATTTGACGGGTCATATCAATTTGGCGACCAGACCAGACCACGGTATACTTTGAGATGCATTCGAATTAGACAATAAATGAAAAGAGGGTAAAGGAGGTACGAGTGAGGGCGAGAAATTAAAGATGACCGTGATGTTTGCCATCACTGCCGACGGCCGGAAGCTTCCTCCATATATAATTGTCAAAAGAAAGACAGTCCCCGAAAACGAAATATTTCCACGCGATGTCATTGTTAGAGCCCAGACGAAAGGTTGGATGGACAACACTTCAATGTTAGATTGGGTGAAAACCGTGTGGGAGTGGCGTCCAGGACATCTGCTCAACCTTAACAATATGCTAGTATTAGATGTTTTCCGTGGTCATCTAACGGACGATGTGAAGGGGAGATTAAAGCTCAATAAAACTGATCTAGTTATTATACCGGGCGGAATGACATCTCAACTCCATCCCTTGGACGTGTGTATAAACAAACCGTGTAAGGACCGTCTTCGAATGCATTACAACGAGTGGTTGGCTCGAGATAACTTGGTGTTAACACCCGCCGGTAATATCAAACGCGCACCACTTTCCGTGGTTGCATCTTAGGTGTCAACGGCGTGGCAATCGATTCTAGCCGAGATGACGGTTAAGTCATTCAAAAAGTGCTGCATCACGAATGATCTGACGGGGGAGGAGGACGACCATATTTGGGCCTCAGATAATGAGAAAGACGAAGACTACACGGAAGCCGCGAGTGAGAGTGGGTCGGGGGAGGGCGGGGAGAGTGAGAATAGCGACACTGATGGAAACGTAGCAGAACAAGACGGTGATTGAATTGTGTTTACCGTGTTATACATTTTATTTCATTTATTTAGCATCGTTTTCTTTGTTGGTTACTAAATTCCGTGACGTATGGTATAGCTGTATCAAATGTAGACAGCGAGAGGGCTTTCTACATGTATGGTAATACTCTCACAGATTTGCGAACGCAACTTAAGCATGAAAATGTGGAAATTACGATGTCGGTAACTTACGGCAATCAGAATGCCTAGTATGTTAAGCACTGTAATAAAATTGGATTATAGAAAATTTGTGTTGTAAAATATTTGTACCAAACCCTTCCATATCATCCAAAAACCACTGAAATTGTTCCATTTTTGTAGCAAAATATTACGTTTTTCAGAGTTTTTACACCGATATGACTTATATTTTTATGACGAATTGAAGCACTTTTATTCACCATAACTCAGGGACCCTAATAATACGGTAAGACAACGGTGATTGGCAAATTTTCCCAGCTCTGCTGTATGAAAATAATGAACAACTTACAACTGCCCATGACTTACACATTCAACAAAAAGGCCTGGATTACTGGCACATTATTCCAAGAATGGCTAGTAATACATTTCCAAAGGAGAATGGATTTTATGTGATTTCATTTCTATATTATACTTCATATATTCACCTTTTAAACTGTTTGTTACCGTATGATTCATTCAATATTCACTATGGTCACGTGACCCAACAATTTCCGAAGACCTTCACGCTCCCGATTATGGTAAATGTAAGCGAAACGCTATAAAATTCTAAATTTAAAATTCAAGTGTTGAATAAGGAAGAGATAGATGCTTTATTCACACACCTTTAGTTACGATACAATCACAACTAAGCTTGAAGATAAGTTTCAGAGTTCTATCAGTCGAGGTGAAAACGTGAAAGTTTTATCTGTTCTCCCAAAGAATTGGAGTTCACGCAGAGTAGAAGCGGAGTTCGGAGCTACCAATTATATGATTCATCAAACGAAGAGACTCGTTGCAGATCAGAGAATGTAAGGAATCATACAGCTGTCTCACTTGGAATGTCAAGTGAGTAAGACGGGGATACTACCCTTACGGGGGTATTCTTAGGGGCTGTGACTTCTGAGAAGCGAGTCGCTCCCTCAGGCCACCGAGACACAGTTAGTTAGTCTTTGGACACGGGAAAGATTGGTCCTGTTTTGTCTTGTACCAGCTCCCCAATATTGTATGTTGCATTTCAGTGTTTTAATAAACGAAGTGAAAACAATTTAATTCTGTTATATTAATCTAGCTTAATATTATCAACTTAATGCTCCTATCACCAAGCTGGGGGAACAATAGTGCAGCAAGAATTCTTGTATCTACAACCCCAAAGCCAGGCAAATCATTATCTTCAACAACAGTCAAACATGTCCGACACTTGTACGAAGATGATGTTAAGTGACACCCAGATCCTAATACCTGACGGAGACATCGACTCGTTACGACACGGGAACATCCTGCTCGTCGGATAATCCGTCAGGACTTCGATTAAAACTAGATTTCTCGGAAAAATCTCAACAATCTCGGACAATTTGCCTCTACGAAAAGTAGTGTTTGACGGAAAACCATCGATTAATCGAAAAAGTTGTTACTTGTATAACAGGACCTTGAGAAAATGGGAGGGGCCTTTACATAAAATGAAAAAATGTAAGCCTATATAAAATATGAAATTGGTGACATGACCGTTCCAAAATCTTACATTACCAAGAGGTAATGCTTTTAAACGATTCTACTAGGCCTATTTCATCCTTTGCCTTGATTGGGTAACAATGATTGTATATATCAAGATTTCGATGTTGATAAAAAAAATATCGATCTATATTACATGGTAAGCCTCATAATATATTATACAATAACTAGAAGGACTCCTCATGTAAAACATGAGCTCGAACAATATCGTATGTTACGTAGGCCCTACTGGTAGGCCCTACTTTAACAAAAAGCCAATTTGTGATTTCAAATGATTCACACATTTCTTAGCAAAAACAACAGACGTACGGTACTTATAACGTCTAAAATTACGTTTTCTGCTATCGCTTTGTGACCTTTTGAGAGATCAAACCAGCCATTTGTTATAGCAATGACAGTATGTGTGGGCAGCGTCGCATTCCACACACACACACACACGCACAGAACTGTGTGATTCTATTTATAATATAGGATTTATTCACTTAAAACTAGTTAAAGAACGCTACGCAACTTACTCTTAAACGAGTCTTGTTTTCCGAGCGCCTGTGAATGATAGCGCACGAGACAGGCTCGATAAGCCTGCACGGCACTCCACCACGACCGTTATAAACTAAACAATAAATTGGATAACGAACCCGGCGAATGTTCTCTCTCGCCGGCGTTATCCTCCGTGTGATTCCCGGGTCGACAACACTGGTCGAGGCTACAATCGTCGCACAACTTGCCCTTGTTCCTGCTCTCGACGACGTTATCCACTGCTCCGACTGTCTCTTGATTCCCGGGTCGGTAACACTGGCCCAAGTTACAGTCGTAGCACAACCTGCCCTTGTTCGTGCTCTCGCCTACGTTATCCACTGCTCTGACTGTCTCTTGATTCCCGGGTCGACAACACTGGTCGAGGTTACAGTCGTCGCACAATCGGCCCTTGTTCGTGCGATAGCTGTGGGCGGCGGCTACCCACGGCGGGATGTACGGCACGTAATGGCCGCTCTGCCTATACTGACGAACGTACGTCTGCACAGCAGATCGGGCGTACCTAGTGACGGACATTTTCATTAACAATTTTTCGTGGCACATTAGTTGATAGGGCCTACAGATGAAACTAGAGTTGGAATTCACTACTGTAGTAGCAATATTAAAACAATTTGCTGAACCACCACACTATAATACAACTTGCAATGAAAGTAGAAAATGGTGAGTAGAAGATAATAGGCCTAACTGAGTTTAGTATAAGTTTGTGAACATTAAGCGTAATAGATCTTCACTTTTGGCAATTAACTTTAGGTGGTGCCAGTATGCCTTTGTAATGACTTATTTGAAAAGTCATTTGAAAATGTTTCTCTTTGAGAAGTAAATGATGAAAGATGTTGGAAATTTTCATTGTGAATTTCAATAAATTTGCATTGAAAATGTTTAATGAATTGGATGAAACACAACGCATTCTTTTATGAAAATCATTTGAAAAAAAATTCAAAGAATTAAATTCAGGGGAAAATTTCCAATGAATTGGTCATTTTCTGACAGTGTTCATTGGAAATTTCAATCAATTTGCATTGAAAATTTGCAATAAATTGAACATTTCCACCGTCTCATTACTAGACTTACCCCAGTGCTGCTGCCGTGCGCTCGTTGATCTGCCGCACCGGCAGCAACGTCCCCTTGTTCCGTTTCTCCAGCTCGAAGTACCGCGCCACACTCACGATGGCTTGCACCTGGTCCGCGGTGCAATGTTTACCGCGCACCGTCGGTACCGCGTGGAGCTGACTGTTGTTGTGATGCTGCATGTACTTCCTCACAAACGCTTTACCGTAGCCTTGGCCTAAAGCTACGGCAGTTCGCTCGTAAACTTCCTCCACTTCCAGACGACTATTATTCTTCACTGACTCCTCTTCGAAGAAGTTAAAAACATCAACGACAGTTTTCTGTTGGATGGGATTGATTTTGCTAGCGGTTTTGTTCTGTTTTTCGAGCGGTGGCGCGATCTGGCCGCTGCGATGCAGCTTCAGGTACTTCTTGACGGAAGACATGCCGATGCCGAGGGCGCTCGACGTGCGAAGAAGTACGGAGACGAGAGTGATGTGAGGACCTTGGTTTTGAGCTTCTCGCTCGAAGAAGCGGAACACGCTGATGATGGTTTGTTGTTGTTCAGTGCTGTACTTCTTCGTGCGTTCTTGACGATTGTTGTCCATGGCTGGATTACGTCACAGAGCACTGACGAAGAGAGGAAACGTTATTCATGAGGTATTCAAGTTGAAAATGATACAAATAACCTGGTAAGCCTACTGAGATGAAGTAGGCCGGCCAACAGTATAGAGCAGTTCTCAACAAGCATTGAATAACGGTGGTCATATATTATATCCTCATTAGTTAGTCAGTGTTAGGGTTCAAAGGTGCATCCACAGCAAGGTTATTTTGCGTATTCTCATTATTGTAGGAGTGAAAAGTGAAACAATTTCAATTTTACCGCACTCAAAAAAACAAGTGTCTTCTCACGCTTCAAAGGTTAATCGAAAACACAAATGTTGATATAATTTTGCATGCACATGACATCCTCTAGCCCAACACTGTAGGCCCTACCTAGTTTTGAGGTGCAATCGGTTGATCCACTATTAAGGAAAACAAATTCAGCATTTTGAAAACTCATATATGAATAATCTGGTAAAATTACTGATACACTGAGCATGCCTATTTTTCCCAACCTCCCCCACTAACCTAACCAATATATCACCCCCTCCAGCACCCCCCCCCCCCCCTCTCCTCCCTAACGACAACATCAAAGTCCGCCACTAACCTAACCGGCATAAATCACCCCCTCCAGTTTAAAAACTATGAAAACCAACAATTCTTAACATCCCACGACTTTTAATGATACATATAGGCCTAGGCCTAAACAAGATCTTTCAGAAAACAGCAAGAACTCGGTTGCATCTTCCTTCAAATGTGTTTTATTATCAATATTTTATAGGCCTACTATCTTCCAAGTCATTACTACTGTACTACGATTTATCTCCAATTTTATTTACTCTTATGATTGACTGTTTCTATTAGCCTAGGCCTACCGGCATTGCTACCGGTAGTGTGTAAGTTTGAGAACAAGGTTAGTACACGTGCCGCGTGCGGTCACAAGACCTCTCTACACAAACCCTAACCATCAACAGATTTCAACAAGCAAATTTGCGCGACTTACTATAGAATTTCCATATCTTTTTATCTATCTATAAAATCAATGGGTAGGCCTAGGGCATTGAATTTATAAATTCAATGCCAAGGGCATTGTCAAGGGTAAGGTTTGTGTGGACCTCAATACTGTTAAACCTTATCCATCCTAGGCCACATAACCCTGAAACAAACTGGCATGGCTTACTAGGCCTATATTTGTGGACATTCTTGTCAAATGTTTCAACTAAACATCAATTGGCCAAGATCAGCGTCACAGTAAAATAACAACAAACTGAATGGCCTAGGCCTAGGCGTCCAATTTCACCCACCTGTCTCGCCATGTGTGCAGCGTGTTGATGCTAAACATAATTATTCACAGTTCAACTGCAGAGTACTGTTGTTGAGCAAATTAAATATCACAACAGTTCAACGCGTGAGAAAGCTAATGATCTCCTCGACTTTTACCTGTTATTTTGAGTTCGGTGCCAAAAGGATTTGGTTAGCATTGTAGCAAATGGTAGCATAGCTGAGCATAATTCTGCCTCAAAATATATTTGCGCGGCTTGTATGATAGTTGTATCTTGCCATTTTGAATAATCGAATGCAAAGCTAATGGTCGACTGGTCGAACCTAAGAGTCGAGCTATCGAAGCTCGTCGTTGGCGCTAGTCGGTTCAAATCACTAAAGGAATAGTGTCATCTTGAGGAAACTATTAGGAGCCATTTCATTTCAAGATTTCAGAGAGAAAATTTAATTTAATTTGTTGAAAAGTTATATCTCATTACAACTACATTATTAGATGAGCGTTAGCGAAGATTTTCATCCCACTCTTGTAAAGCTTTGTCTCTGTGTGTGTTTTTTTTTGTAAGCACTGCATAGGTCGCAGGGTTTGACCAATCGACATGAAACTTTTTCTGAATATTCAAACTTATCCAACTTAGAACTGTGTAATTTTTGGGTTAAATGAGTTGGACTATTTTTGAGAAGCATCATCTCAAATTGTCTAAAAACCCCATAAGATTAGGCTGGGCGGAAAAAATTGAAAAATAAAATCTCTCCAATATAATTAAAATTTTCCTTAAATGTAAACACGAAAATGTTGCTCATTATTACAAATTTGTATGCAATTCGGACCAACCGTTTTAAAGAAAATAATTCAATAAATGTTTTTAAGGGCGAACTAACGCAACCCTCAATGCATCTTGACTTGTATGTTTGATGCACTGTCCTCTTGAAACTATCACATCCTAAAACAAGCACAGCGTTCCAGAAAGCAGTGGTTATAGCAGTGGTAATAATGTCAAAAATGATATTGTTTTACAGATGGAAAGTTGGATGGTGATTTTGAATAATTTGGCATAACATATTCAATTATTTTAATACAGACGCTTGAATTTTGATGCAAGTAGGCCTACTACCAATTGCCAATAGCCATTCTCTGCTACAGTAAACAGTTGAACAATTAAACCATAATGTTAATAGACCCTAAATCCGTGTGGAAATATCCGTATATATATATTTTTGAAGTTATACTGTATAGGGTTATAGACCTACTATGATTTCACATCAAAGAATAAGATCTGTTTATTTATTATCGAAATGAATCGTTTTTACTTGACATATAATCTTATTTCAAAGATTGAAGTAGATTTATCTTATCAATTTGATAATAATCTATTATTTGGTGATCGTTTGATTCTATCAAATCTTATTCTAATGGAGACCATGATATGAAACACTTGAGATGGATAATGACTGAGACGAAATAAAATTACGTGATACTGATCATGATTAAAATTGCAATTCACAAGTCTTAATTATTATTTATTTATTCAATGTAATCACAAATGCATACATAATGATGCGGTGGTGATGGCCCTAAACTATAAGTACATTCATATGACAAGTCTACAAAAACGAAAACACTCAAGATAATGAAAATATAACATGACAACATAACAACAACAAAACAATAAACAGCACTATTTCAAAGTTCCTTCTTCCTGTATTCTCTTTCTGAACATTTTGTTTGATATCCTCTCCCCTTCAAATACTTCTTTCTTCAGTTTGTTCCATTCTATGACTGTCCGGTTGATGAAAGAGTAATGTCCAACATTTATTTTTGCTTTAGAACATTCCATCTTGAATAAATGATCTGCTCTTCCAATATAGCTTGCTTTAATGAGTTTACTGTTTAATTCTTTCCATCCATCGTTTCCTTCTTTCGAATGTGATTCCCAACAACTGGATATATATATGCACTAAACATTCCACAAATATGCGTTAATTAATGCAGTGAAAGAGGTCCAAATAAGCACTAAAACGCGAACCTGATATGCATGTTGCACTAAAGGGGTCGAAATAGTTTCAGACAACTAAATAAGACGCTGATATAGGCCTACACGATCATTTTTAATAGAAATATACTCGCAATATAGATTGTGGAAGTGGTTTGAATATAATATAAGATATTAAATAGGAAAACGCAATATATGCGTTGTTAGACGAGCGAATAGTAATAGTATGGGTAAAAATGGGTGAAAACTGCTTCGAGTGGTACCAATTTAGGACACTCTATGTTTTTTCTTCAAAATGACTGACCCGATCAAGCTGAATTTTTTTAGAAATGTGTATCAAAATGTGATTCAACTTCACGCAAAATTTCATTTCTTTGGAAAATATATTTCTTTTCCGTCATGTTATTCTATTAGGTATTTTTGAAATTTCTAAAATTCATTAAAAAAAAGTAACCACCCGATAATGCCACAAAACTAGACAGATCTAAGTTAGATGAGGAACCATATTGAAAAAAAGTTTGAAGTTGATAGCTGCAGCCGTTTGACCTTGAGAGAACCGACAAAGAACATGAAAAAAAAGCCAAAAAAAAAAACATAAAAACAAACACCAATTTTTTTCAGTATGTCAAATTGAATCCTCGCTAAAGCTCGTCTAATAAGACAGTCTCTTCTTCAAAAAAGAAAAGAATGATGAAGAGAAATCAGAAAAGAATGATCTGAATAAAGAAAGCTGTGGGATTCACAGACCGCGTCGTACGAAAACTTGAAATGTTTCTTTCAAAATTGATTTTTATCTCTACCCATCTTAACATACGGGGCAGTAACATGGCCAATGGGGGCGAGAGAGGAAGCAGACATCCAAGCAGCGCAGATGAAGTTCTTGAGAGGGGTGGTGGGAGTGACTAAGCTAGACAAGATCAGGAGTAAGAAGATTAGGAAGGACCTGGGAGTAGAGAAGTTGAGTTGGAAGTTGGGTCGAGAAAGATTAAGGTGGTTTGGACATATGAAAAGAATGGGAGAAAATAGAATCCCGAGAAGAGAATTTGAAAAGGGTATGGATATGGGGGAAAGAAAAGTGGATCGCCCAAGAGCTAGGTGGATTGATAGCGTTGAAGGAGATGTTGAAGAGAGAAATGAAGAGTGGGAGAGAGTAAAAAGAGAGAAATGGTGGGAAAACGGAGAAAGATGGAAGGAATTGGTGGAGCGGCAACAGGAGGAAGAAGAGGGCGAAGAAGCTGGAAAAGCAGAGTACGGGCAAGAAGACGGAATGGCTCACCGTCTTCGACATCCCAGGCAGCCCTAGAAACGACGGTGGAGTCACCTTCACCCCCCAAACCCGACATCGTTGGATGGGGAGATCGAAATTGATATAGGCCTATATATATATCTAGCAATCTTGTTCCAAATCGTTCACAAATACATTTTTATGATTGTATTTTTATCACACAATGACTGTGAATAATCATTATCACTAATAGTGTACACACGAACCATGAAGGAGCTAACCCCCCGTGCGATAATGGTGAGGGATAGAGGGAACGGTCGATCGGATCCCTCATCTTTCATGGAAGTAATTATACTAACCTACAAGACTTGAGAAATGATATAAAGTTTCTTTACTTGTCTTATCTTGACCAATCTACGTCGTCGTCTGGAGATCTGAAGGTTTTATAAGAACTGGAGCTGAAAGGGACAAAGCCAGTTAGTTAGTTGAAGCTCTAGCAAGTAGATCACTGAATAAGGTAAGTGGTACTAAATTTTGGGATAAAAACAACAGATGTAATGTTGACAAATGTTGACAAAAACACAATTCATTGTTTTTAAATAAAAATAGAAATTGAATGGTTTACGTGTATTTATTTCAAACCCAAATAACCAAATAAATTAATTTCCAATTTCCACTAATTATTTATTAGTTTATGAACTGGAGCATCAATCATTAGTTTCCTCTAATTCTTCCGGCCCAGACGTGTTACATCCCGGTCCTTGCCAGTCCCGTGTCCCTCCTCTCCTTCACTAGGCCTACTGTTATCCTCTGTTTCTTTTCCCGTTCTACGAATTCCCTTCACCGTTCTCTATCCTCCCACCATCTTTCTTCTACCATCGAATTAAACAAAAAAATACATTTAATGAATTAACTAATTGAATGGACGAATTAATGAATTGATAAATAAATGTCACATTCTACTAAGAGCCCATATTACCAATAATAAAAATGTGTTAATCAAGCTAATTAATCAATTGCAGTACAAAAATAACATTGGTAACCAAGGGTAATAACAAGCTAATCCACTAATTATCGCTTAATCAACAAATGTATTATTCGTAATACCGGGCCTAACTACAATATGATAGAATACATCTGTTTTCAGTCACATATTTCCTCAAAGAACAATGAATTCATGAAAGAACTTCTATCCACTTTGAAAGCGCTTGACTATTTATTGTTCCTTTAAGGATGTTGCGATCACTAGCGCTTGTGCTGTTATTGGCGGCGACATTGCAAGCTGCAGAGTCATTTGGTCACAGCACGATCGATAAAGAAGTCCGCGAAGTTTTTCCTGGCTTGGGAGAATATTATTTCAATGGAATTGCAACGAACTGGACTGATGCTTATAAGGTAAACGAATTTCATTAGATTTACAAGAAACTGATAAATAATATAAAAAAAGAAGCATTATGGGCGAAAGAATATATATTACATTGACATTTTTCGAAATATTTAGTAAATATTGCCAACTTACACCACTGTCTATACATTTTATTTCTATTTTCACTAGAGGTAAAGGTGCTGGGTTTTTATTCAGCCATAGATCACACCATACTATAGATTAAAACTTCACTTGTAATCGATTAATCGAGCAATATTGGAAAATCACTCTGTAGAGACTTTTTCACAAATTTCCTGACCTTTCTCAACATTATTCAAGTTGGGTATTTGATGTTGGGTGAATTCGTCGCGTCTTGTGAGACGAAGTAATTTTCGAAAGATGGGGACCTTTTTCAAGAGTCAGTCTGGCTCAGAAAAAAAACTTTCCCAAAAGAAAGAGAATGACTGAGTGACTCAGCCATTACCTTATTCTCTCTCTCAGGACTGAATTGGCGAAATGTCTGAATATGGAGACCGAAACGACGAGAGCGACTTGACCTCACACGACGTTAAGAATTGATCCGATACCAAATACCTCGTATTCGATCGCGAAAGCCATGCGCCCTGCTATTTATATATACTAGGAAAAAGCCATTTATGCGTTGTTAGACGAGCGGATAGTAATAGTATGGGTAAAAATGGGTCAAAACTGCTTCGAGTGGTACCAATTTAGCACATTTTATGTTTTTTCTTCAAAATGGCAGACCCGATCAAGCTGAAAATTTTTGAAAATGTAATTAAACTTCACGCAAAATTTCATTCTTTTGGAAAATAAAAATATTTTTTTTTCCACTGTGTTATTCTAATTGGTATTTTTGAAATTTCTAAAATTCATAAAAAAAAATTACCACCCGATAATGCCACAAAACTATACAGATCTAATTAAGTTAGATGAGGAACCATATTGAAAAAAAGTTAGAAGTTGATAGCTGTAGCCGTTTGACCTGTGGAGAACCGACAAAAAAACATAAAAACGAACACTAATTTTTTTCAGTATGTCAAATTGAATCCTCGCTAAATCTCGTCTAATTATTTGCATTTCTCCCATACCATACAGCAATGTAAACTGAGCGGCGGCCATCTTGCCATCATCAACTCCCAGGCCGAAGCTGACGCGTTGAAGCAAATGATGACGAAATTCAGTGCCTCCTTGATTCACTTGGGTTTCCACGATCAGCTGATTGAAGGAGACTACACCACGATTCTTGGTAACACAACGCAATTGAGTTTAAATATTTCTTAAACAATCCGATCGGGGAATGAGCGTAGATGAAGACTCCACATAAGAACTAACTATTGTACTTGACGCTGTCCACAATTTGATGCGTCTCTATTAGGTTCTAGATCAGACATATATGAACTATCACTGTTGAAGTTTTATTAAGCTGAACTACCAATTTAGAGTAAAGATTTAGAGTACCGTACCTCATTAGACGAGCTTTAGCGAGGATTCAATTTGACATACTGAAAAAAATTGATGTTCGTTTTTATGTTTTTTTTTTTTTTTTTTTTTGGTTCTTCACAGGTCAAACGGCTACAGCTATCAACTTCAGACTTTTTTTCAATATGGTTCCTCATTTAACTTAGATCTGTATAGTTTTGTGGCATTATCGGGGGGTAACTTTTTTTTTATGAATTTTAGAAATTTCAATAATACCCATTAGAATAACATGGCGGAACAAAAAAAAATATTTTCCAAAAAAATGCAATTTTGCGTGAAGTTGAATTACATTTTGATACACATTTCCAAAAATTTTCAGCTTGATTGGGTCAGCCATTTTGAAGAAAAAACATAAAATGTGCTAAATTGGTACCACTCGAAGCAGTTTTTACCCATACTATTACTATTCGCTCGTCTAACAACGCATATATGGCGTTTTCCTAGTAATAATAAATTATGACAATGCCACAAGAGCCTGGATGAATATAGCTCATTTCGTAACCCTCCTCATAAGCAGCAAAACTTCTACTCATCGATCCAAAATCCATTGGATCTCTAAAGATCTTGGCATCATCTTAGGTTTCAGTAACGTTCTCGATCCAGTCCATCGTACCTCATATCCCCTTGTTGCTTGTTCAGGCATGGACGTGGACACTGAGTGCGGAGCCAAGAGCCCGTTCTGGGCGGAGAACAACCCCAAAGGAGCCACGACTTACAACTGCGGAGGATTCTCTGCACAGGGCATGATCGACACCGACTGCGCACTCAAGAGTGTCTTCATCTGCGAGCTGACAGAGGAGCAAGGAGGTGAAACACCTGTGTGAGTCTTGGTGGCACCCCTGTGTGTTACGTCACAATGGTAGCAGCCGCCCTCGATGGCTCAGTCAGCTGAGGCACGCTTCAGAAACTGAAGTCACTGTTTGAATCCCGCATAAGGCATGGTTTTTGTAAACGTCCTTTCACCTATCATCACTTCATAGTTTCATAATCACCAGCTCATTCGTACCCTCGTATAACCTAGCTGTTGGTGGGGTCGTTGAGCAAACAATAATCATCATAATAATAATAATCACCATGATGGCAGTGGTATTATAATGATTCAAACTAGTTTGTTGGCGGTAGTTTGGTATACTCTGATTGGATATCTCAAATTTAGTACAGTTCAAACAGCCCACTAGATTGGATGTCATGCTTTATGACGTCAAATCGAGCAGGAATTCGAGAAAGGTGAACTGAAAATTTCATGCAAACGGGACTGACAGGAATAATAGTTCGAAATAGGCAATAA
Organism: Brachyptera putata; assembly: GCA_907164805.1. NCBI lineage: Eukaryota > Metazoa > Arthropoda > Insecta > Plecoptera > Taeniopterygidae > Brachyptera > Brachyptera putata. The sequence goes on along the minus strand of OU015472.1, from coordinate 14,557,066 downwards.
TAATAATAATATATACTTCTCAAAACATCTAATTAGATTGGCCCAGGGGGTGTTTCCACAACTTCTTCTAGAGCAGTCTTCTTATCAGTCGGTTCCTGCAAGGGCCGACTTCTTCTTCCTCTTCTTCACTAAGCTCACTACTATCCTCTGCTTCGTCTTCTCTTCCTAAGAGTTCCCTCCACCGTTCTCTATCTTCCCACCATCTCTCATCTACCACTTCCTCCCATTTTTCTCCTCGGTTCACTACCCCACATCTTACTAAAATTAATAATTAGACGAGCTTTAGCGAGGATTCAATTTGACATACTGAAAAAAATTGGTGTTCGTTTTTATGTTTTTTTTTTCTATGTTTTTTTGTCGGTTCTCCACAGGTCAAACGGCTACATCTATCAACCTCAAACTTTTTTTCAATATGATTCCTCGTCTAACTTAGATCTGTATAGTTTTGTGGCATAATCGGGGAGTAACTTTCTTTTTATGAATTTAAGAAATTTCAAAAATTCCCATTAGAATAACATGGCGAAAAAAAAAAGAAAACATTTTTATTTTCCAAAAAAATGAAATTTTGCGTGAAGTTGAATTACATTTTGATACACATTTCTAAAAAATTTCAGCTTGATCAGGTCAGCCATTTTGAAGAAAAAACATAAAACGTACTAAATTGGTACCACTCGAATCAGTTTTTACCCATTTTTACCAATACTAATAATTACTAGCTATTACTATCCGCTCGTCTTACAACGCATATATGGCGTTTTCCTAGTAATAATAATAGTTCGTTTGTTTCCAGCGATGACTACGACACGATCGAAGGTCACGGCTTGTACAAGTACCACAACGTGAGCTACTCGTGGCCGGAAGCGTGGGCAGCGTGTCGGGCGGAGAGAGCCCACCTTGTCATAGTGAACTCATTCGACGAACAGGACGCACTGCAACAGAGATACAAGTACCAGTACTCGTGGACCGGAGTACATCGCTTGTACGGCGGTGACAACGACTTCGTTACTGTGTTCGGTATGTAGTCACTCTCGTTACGCGGGCATTTTCAGTGGAATTATTGGAATCTCACCCAAATTTCACTCATCTCACATTTCACAAATCTCATGAACTAGCCTCAAGCTGGATTTCCATGCACGCGATGCCATATCGCGCGTCATGGCGGCGAGACGGCAGACATTTTCCTTTACTGACCAATCAGGGATAAGTCTCGCGACTTTGAGCCGCCATGACGCGCGATATGGTATCGCGCGACATGAGAATCGCGTACATGGAAATCCAGCATTAGCACCGTGTTTGAAAACGCGGGCGTTCTCTCTCTCTCTCTCTCTGTTGCTGCTATTCTTCCCACTACTATTGTGATGGGCCTAACTATCGCACTGCATATAACTTGAACGCGCAGCCTCACTACGCACTAACCCAAGCAGGTCGTTGCCAAGGTCACTGCGACCTGAGTGCGCCACGCCCTCCCGTCCTCTGACCGTGCCTTCCTACCCCTCACGCCATTACGCACTGGCGTAACACGGTCCCCGCCCACAGCCGATGGGAACGCCCAATCATCGCGCATCGATAATCCAGAAAAGCACGGGTCCACGCCCGCGGACCCCTCCTTCCCCTCGCCATCCTCCCTCCCGCAGAATGCCGCACAAATTCACGGTGACCTCGAACCAGCCTGGCGCACAAACGCACAGACAGACGCCACTGAAAGTCTATAACTTAATAAGGATGCTGTTCTCTCCTTGACAGACCAACCTCTGGCAACAACAGGCTATAGCACGTGGTACGGCAGCGGGGAACCGTCCGGCACATTCGTCACCTACCCTTTCGTCGTGCTGTACCACACAGGAGGCCTGTATATGAGGGGTCACGACAACACGATGGGTTTCGTCTGTGAACGAGACTAGACCTCGATCATGCGATGTCGTCATGCTAGTAGTGGTATATACTATAGGCTGAAGTAGATTTTTTTTTCTTTCTTTATTTTTTTAATGCTGCGTATCGACCCCACCAACAGCTAGGTTATACGGGGGTACGAATGAGAGGATGATAATGAAACGATGAAGTGATCATAGGTGAAAGGACGTGTACAAAAATCCATGCCTTATGCGGGACTCGAACCCACTCCCAGCTTCAGTTACTACCGCTAGCGATAGTTGACTTGGCTACCGGGGCGGCTAGAAGTAGTGTGAAAATGACAGTCCGAGGTCACTTTTTTCTGGTGCAAGATGGCGGCCCTGACGTCACAGTCAAACCTATTGGATTTTACTCTAAACTTACCACGTTTGCTTACTTTCTGGGGTTCTTAATTTTGGGGTTTCTATAGTTGTCAGAGGTTCCTAATTTTAGGAGGTTCTTATTTTTAAGGGTTTTGATTATTTCATCAAATATGCGGTATGAGATAAATCTAGAAGGTATTGAAAATAAATGTGATTCCTTGTTTTTAGTATTGTGATGCCTCATACCATTCAAAAGTTATCACCAACATCCTGATTTCCCGCTAAATCGACTCCCAAGGACTCTTTGCTGAAGGCAGAGTCTTTATTTTTCATCAATAAAGAATTTATAAAGTTGTTGGCAAGTAGCTATTCAACTCGGAACTTGAACTACCTACAAATAGGGGTAATGTTTTTGGATTCATTTTTTTAAAATCAATTTCAAGCCAAATCCAAAGAAAGAACTTCGAATTGGTGTCATTTTATTGCAAATTTTCTACAACCATTTTCCTATGATGTATTGATCCACACAATATCAAAGAGGGTTCTATTTTCTGTCTCTCATTTTTTATAACTTTTTACCTGTCAATTTGAGAACATATACTTTTTTTAATTCATTTCGTAGACACCATTTTGACGCAATTATACTTGAAACTTTACATAAGTTACGTTAGATTAGGGATTCTGTTGAGTATTTATTTCATATTTCATTATTTTAATTTCTTTTCATTTGCTATTATAAATATCTTGTACTAATCTAATGTATAATTTATATTATTATGTAGGTAGTAAGGCACTTGTTGTTACGGGGCACTTGCTCTATTCTCACTACCTGTATACAGTGTATTATTCCCACTGTATAAAAACACCAATAATAAATAAATGAAACCCAATATATACAGTTTTAAGTTTGGATAAGCCTACATGTACAAATAAAGTTTCATGTCGATCGGTCAAACTACGCCCTATGAAGTGCTTACAAAGAAAAACATACATACAAGTAAAGCTCCATAAGAGTAGGATGGAAGTCTTCGCTACGCTCAAATGAAAATCTAGTTTCAAGTTTGTAATGTCTTTTAACTAACGAGTTGAATCGTTATTAGACGAGCTTTAGCGAGGATTCAATTTGACATACTGAAAAAAATTAGTGTACGTTTTTCTGTTTTTTTGTCGGTTCTCCACAGGTCAAACGGCTACAGCTATCAACTTCAAACTTGTTTTCAATATGGTTCCTCATCTAACGTAGTTCTGTATAGTTTTGTGGCATTATCGGGGTGTAACTTTTTTTTATGAATTTTAGAAATTTCAAAAATAATTTCAAAAAAAAAATTATTCTCCCAAAAAATGAAATTTTGCATGAAGTTGAATTACATTTTGATACACATTTCTGGAAATTTTCAACTTGATCGGGTCTGCCATTTTGAATAAAAAACATAAAATGTGCTAAATTGGTACCACTCGAAGCAGTTTTTACCCATACTATTACTATTCGCTCGTCTAACAACGCATATATGGCGTTTTCCTAGTGTAGGTAAGTTATCAGTTCTATACGAACAGTAATATTTATTGGTCACTTTGACTTTCGCTGATATCTCCTAGAATATTTCAATAATCTGCCAGCTGCCTGTGGATAAGCAGACAATAGTCAGCCACACGGAATAATAATGCACATCAATCAGTAGGCTTACTCCGGAATAATCTAAATATGGAAACATGCGTGTTGTCCTGAGAAAAAAATAGGTCAGGCCTACTAGTTGATAAAACGTATAATAGAATAAAGTGATAAATATACTAATGACGTCATCATCAGGGTCATGTTATTGTCACGATTAAGTATGTAAACCGCGTAGCAAAAGACATTTGTATTTATTCATGTATTAAGAGTGCATGGGAGTCGATTAAGCGAATATCAGTTTTTTGATGGTAGCTTTTGAACGGTGTGAGATATACCAATTCTGATAGAGATGGTACCACAGATGTATTCAGTACCTTCCAGGTGGTATTAGTAATGACTATTCATCTCATATCGACTAATTGTGAAACGTATACTGCTCAAAAAATAAAATGAATTCAATCGTTTGCGCATGACAATTATGCGATATGAGATGAGTAGTTATTACTCAAATATTTTGAAGGTATTGAATATATCCGTGTTTATTTATTTTCAGAATTTCAATATATCAGACCGTTCAAAAGTTATCACCAAAAAACTGATATTCAGCTAAATCGACCCCCAGTCCCATGGACTCTTAAGGGGGTGCATGGTGCTTACAAATTGAGAAATGTGTCTTTACTATTTTTTTCCATTCTCAAAAACCAGTGTAACTGAATATTTACATATTTTATTTATTCATCACAGATTGTTCATAGAACAGGTGGTAATGGTTACTATACCTAATGAAATTACAACTAGGAAAACGCCATATATGCGTTGTTAGACGAGTGGATAGTAATAGTACTGGTAAAAATGGGTAAAAACTGCTTCGAGTGGTACCAATTTAGTACATTTTATGTTTTTTCTTCAAAATGGCTGACCCGATCAAGCTGAAATTTTTTAGAAATGTGTACCAAAATGTAATTCAACTTCACGCGAAATTTCACTTTTTTTTGAAAATAAAAATAAAACTTTTTTCCGCCATGTTATTCTGATGGGAATTTTTGAAATTTCTTAAATTCATAAAAAAAAAGTTACTCCCCGATAATGCCACAAAACTATACAGATCTAAGTTAGATGAGGAACCATATTGAAAAAAAGTTTGAGGTTGATAGATGTAGCCGTTTGACCTGTGGAGAACCGACAAAAAAACATAATAACACCATTTTTTTTTTCAGTATGTCAAATTGAATCCTCGCTAAAGCTCGTCTAATCAAACATACTCGATAAAATTATACTTCATTTTTTTCTTAGCTCTCTTCTCAAATCACCAATGAAAAGTTCTCGTCTCCAAGATAATTTTATGCTCTTCAATTAATGTGACATTTTATTTTTGTAAATTCAATCAGTTTTGAGATAATACTTCAATGCATTTCATCACATTCTTTTTATTCATTGACGTATTATTCTAAAACTAATTGAATTCACTGAGATAGAATGTCATATTATTAATTGAATAGCATGAAATTATCTTGGAGATGTGAACTTTTCATTCAATTAAACTGGTTTTTGAAGATAGAAAAAATGAGTAAATGTGATTTTCTCTATATTTAAAAGCACCGTGCATGCACCGCCTTAAGAGCCCGCATATTGAACAAATTTACAAGGTATACTTTGGCAACATATATCTCAAGAACTACAAACACCACGGACTTAAGGTCAATTGCAATCAATGAATAATACCCTCACAATTAGATGTATGTAGTCGATTTTTGGGAAATCATTTCAATGATAGAACAATAATTGAATCAAAATGTGTCCAATTTGATGGTTTTCATTGTTAAATTCCCGGTTAACGAATGAGAGTAGAAAATATTTTCAAAGGAACATCTTCAAGTTCAACTTTGCTCATTAATATTTGAAATCCTGATTTGCCTATAATTGTACAGTCTTCTCATTTTCCTTGGTCAAAATGTGTAATGTCACTAAATGTTGTCCAAATTAAAATTTAGAAAACTCCGCCATCTAGCTGTGGTTACTGGAATTCTTAGAATGTCATCCCCTTTCCACTTTACAACACTGTTAGGAAGTGTACCCTAACTATGAATGCTGTCACCCTAAATATACGTATTCGAAGACAAATATTCTCAGCTAAGATGCGGGCTCTTAAGGTTCATAATACAACGAGATGATATAACTCGTTACATGCTGCCCACGTTTAGTGTTGATTTGTCTCGCCGCCCACGTTTGGCTCTAGATGTTAATTGGAGTAAACTCACTCCGTACAACCATTCGCTAAATCGTCATATCACACTGGCACAACGAATACAGATTAAAATAACGAATAAACGAAATACACATTAAATGAGAAACAATGGCACTGGGGCAGAGTCGTGTGACGTTGTGACGCAGCAGGAGGTTGTAGGCACTGCGACACCAGGAAGTCATGCTAAGAGAGCGGCCACTTGTAAGAAGCCTGCTAGGAATGAGTGCGAGGGAGAGCACCAGTGTATGACATCATGAGGAGCAGGAGGTTGTAGGCACTGCGACACCAGGAAGAGCGGTAACTTGAACATAAGCCTGCTAGCAATGAGTGCGAGGGAGAGCACCAATGTGTGACGTCATGACCAGCAGGAGGTTGTAGGCACTGCGACACAGAAGTCTGCTAGCAATGAGTGCGAGAGAGAGCACCAGGGTATGACGCCATGATGCAGCAGGAGGTTGTGGGCACGGCGACACCAGGAAGGTATGCCTGCTAGCAATGAGTGCGAGAGAGAGCACCAGTGTGTGACGTCACGATGCAGCAGGAGGTTGTAGGCACTGCGATACCAGGAAGGCAGTAACGGTAGCTAACAGCGATCACTTGGACAGACGCCTGCTAGCAATGAGTGCGAGGGAGAAGCCGTCTAGACGGACCTCAGCCGTGTTGTTGTTGTTTGTTGTGTTGTTGTTGGGCGCCGCGGAAGGAAAAGTGTACAGTGAAAAGGAATTGGAAGCGTATCTGCGAGATGTTTACGAAAGAGAAAAGTCGAAACAATGTAATGAATGGAATTTATTGTATTGGGAAACGGAAACTGACTTGGGCAATGTTACTAAAGAAGAAGCGGTTGTGAGTATCATATTTTTATTTTTGAAATTGATAAGTATAGAAGTAATGATAATTATTGACGATAAATGCCTGTGGGTTACAGATCATAAGATAGGGGTATAGCAAAGATTTCCATTTCACAAGATTTCTTCGTTTTCATTTTTCATTTTTATTTTTTTGTAATTTTGAACACCAGAACCAGGTCAGAAGCCAGAATAGGTTGGGATTGTTTATCAGAAAAATCGGTTGAACGTTTTTTCCGGAAAAAAAATTAGAAAGTTTGGAAAAACCCATTAGAATAACCTTGGAGCGAAAATACTTGAAAAACGAAAAATCTTCAAAAGCTCTCAAATTCATACAGAATGATTAGATGAGCGTAGCGAAGATTTTCATTCCATATACCGAAAAATTTTGGGCTTGGTTTTAATGTTTTTTTTTTGTTTTTTTTTGTTTGTTTTTTTGTGTGTAATTTTGTACGCGGCATACAGGTCAGGAAAAAGTTTCAATCAACTCGAAACTTTTTTTACAAATTGGTGTTATACCAGAATAGGTTGGGATTGTTTTTCAGAAAAATCGGTCAAACGGATTTTCCGGAAAAAAATCGGAAAGTATGGAAATTCCCCATAAGAATAGGCCAGGGGAGAAATACTTGGATTTTTTTTTTTCAAAAGCTCTCAAATTTATACTGAGTGTGGAAAGATCTATCATACCTATTTTAAGCGATTTATGGAACAATCGGATGTGAAATAACGAAGAAAACGCATTTTTAAGGTACTTTTTTACACATCAATAAAAGCAATTAAGAAAGCAATTAAGGAACTATTAAATATGAGCAACAAGTGTCACCAATAAATTGAAACGTTTAAAATCTGTGATGTATATGAAGAAGGCACTGGTTTGATTGTTTGGAAACCAAGGTCCATATACCAACAGACGGCCGCGGTTTTTAAACCTTTGAAGTGATCCATGGCCTGTATATGTACATTGAGCTGACAAAATGTTTTTAATTCTACATTTCCATACTTCTAAGCTCATCTCACAACGCATATAAGGCGTTTTCCTAGTGTGTAAACAACTGTAGTACACATTTTCAAAGACTTTTTCAAAAATCGGGAGAGCAATAATGAAGAAAATACGATAAAAGTAAATACATTTTATCGAATATTAGGATCAACAGGTTTTGCAAGGTAGATGTGCACCAGGTTGCGCTATAAATATCAACAATTGCAGGTAAAGTTTTCAAACGTTCAAAGTAATCAAAGGTCTGTAGATGTAGATTGAGCTGACAGAATATTTTGTGCAAATTTAGACGAAATGTGCTAAATTTGTACCACTCGAAGCAGTTTTTACACATTTTTACCCATACTATTACTATCCGCTCGTCCAACAACGCATATATGGCGTTTTCCTAGTTTTTAATAACATCGAAACTTGATACAAAATCATTGTTCCCCAATTAAGGCCATGGATGAAATTAGGATCGTTTGGACGGGGTACCGCAAGGGTGATCTTACCACCCCATTTTATTATTATTTTAAATTAAAAGCAATGAACTTTGACACAAGGAATAAGTTTTTACTTATACTATTTTTAAGGAATCAAAAGTAGGCCCTATCTGTTTTTCCCGTTTCAGAATGTTCATATCATATAGCCTACCATTCAGGAGTTATCCCCAGAAGCTGGTATTTCGATAAATCGACTCCCACTGCGCTCGTTTAGTAATTTTCTGACTTTCTGACATATCAAGAACAGGCTCGTGTGGCGATATGGAGGTCAGATGTTGACCTATGACACTGACCTTCAGTTACAAGCACAGCCAAATTGACATGGGCTATAATATTCTTCCTGGTTTCACTTTTATTGCCGTTTCTTTAAATAGTACAATTGCCTATTGTCTATCGTCTATTGATATATCTATGTAAATGAGTGAACTTCAAATCGGTAGCTAAATTTGTTTTGGCACAAAGGTCCTAATGGGATAACATTTTTTAAATTGGCATCAATGGAGTAACAATAGATTAGAAATAACCGAGGTCAATGAAGTCTCGCTCACCGCGTTATATTTAGCATATCTGTGGTTCGAAGAATTTACTGTTGAAAGTTAATCGTACGCTAGAGATAATTTAATATACTAGGAAAACGCAGTATACGCGTTGTGAGATGAGCGTAGAAGTATATGGAAGTCTAGAATGAAAAATATTCTGTATTCGACACCAAAGTAACAACAGAATGAACCGTCATTCAGGAGACCGGGGTTCGATTCCCGCCATGGTCGACCATCCTGAGCGGGGTTTTTCATGGTTTCCCTCTGTCGTTCAGGTCAATACTGGTATGGTTACTTAACAACAGGCCACGACCAACTCCTTCCCACTATCCAAAAGCACCTAATAAAATGACCTTTCAACTCATATATCATTCACCTAATAGACACGCCATATAGATCGTCATTGTCGTAATAAATGGCGTAAAAGAGATCGAGACGTATCTTTTACGACATGGCTAAAATATCCTATATATATATATATATATATATATATATATATATATATATATATATATATATATATATATATATATATATCAATCTCAATATATCAATCATCTCATTGATCATAGATTCGACGCCAATAGATCTAAGTTATCATCACAGTGCGTCGTTAAACACAATATGAACACAACACGAACAAATATGATGAATACCTTCCATGATTCCAGACGGCGAACGAGTTGAAAAACGCTGTAGTGGACAAGGCGTTCTGGGAAGAGTACGTCCGAGACTCTGGATGGCAGAACTTCACGGACCCCCGACTGAAGCGACAGATGAAGATGTTATCAGAACTGGGCACAGCTGTGTTAGATAAGGAACAACTCTCCGAGGTCAGTAAAATCTCCATTTTGCTGTACGTCGTTTACTTTCCATGTATATAAATGTACAGACGTTATGGAATTTTGTTTTTTGGGGAGGCGCTGCTAAGAATTCACCCAAAACCACCAAAACCTTCACTATCACATATATAAATATATATATATATGTATGATAATGAGTCACTTTTCGGTAATTTGCCCTTCCTTGAAACGACTGGTGGCTCTAAAAAGAGCCTGTGGTTTCGACGTTTCGACTGAAAAGGTTCAACCGAACGTCGAAACCCCAGGCTCTTTTTAGAGCCACCAGTTGTTTAAAGGAAGGGCAAATTACCGAAAGGTTACTCATTATCATCTTCCTCCGACCCTCAAAGTCTACACTACAACATATATATATATATATATATATATATATATATATATATATATATATATATATATATATATATATATATATGTGAGCGGAGATTTTCGCGGCCAATGATAAAGATATATCTTTGTGTGATTTTGCCACGATTTGAAAGCATTTGGGGTTCGTAAAAGAACCTTTCTTTGCAACGTTTCGCCGGAGTTCAACCCGGCATCTTCAAGCGACGGTGGTAATCTTGTTCTATCTCTCAGCTGAGCGTCCACATGACGGCCATGTCGACGATCTTCAGCCGAGGGAAGATCTGTCCGTACAACAATCAGCAGTGCAACTTGGCCAAGGACGGGATCAGCTTGGAACCAGGTAAATCATATACGGTATCATATTGTAGGGGCTCAATTCTGGGTTTCCTCCTGCAGTGGCCTTGAAGAGAAATACGCAGGGGAAAACCCTTGCAGGAGTTAGAGAAGGGAATCCTGCAAGGGACTCCCCATTATCTAGTTCCAGTATATAAAGACAAGGAAGGCAACCTACAGATCAGTTGCCAGTTGCCAGTCATCATGTAAGGATCAAATTTCATTGGGACCATCTGATGTTCCCATTCACGTTCATGTATTTTATCACTCAGTGTGAATAAATATCAATTATACAGTGATAAAATACATGAACGTGAATGGGAACATCCGATTATCCCAATGAAATATGATCCTTACATGATGACTGGCAACTGATCTGTAGGTTGCCTTCCTGGTCTTTATACTGGCACTAGATAACGTGGAGTCCCTCGCAGGATTCCCTCAAGTCCAACTCCTACAAGGGATTTCCCCTGCGTATTTCTCTTCAAGGTCACTGCAGGAGGAAACCCAGAACTGAGCCCCTACAATATCAAATCGCGGTCCAATTGATTTACTGTTCTTAGACTTGACTTCTTGACCTCAATGTTATATGAGTTGGCTTTTTAAAGTTCAATTATACTTGGGCCCGGTCTTTTAAGTGTCTATCAAAAGTCAGCTGTCTTAGCTATCATTCCAGCAAGTATGCTTAAGGAGGTCCAGGCACGTTGCTTATGAAAATCTAGAAATTCGTCTTCACCATTTTTTCCCCATGTTCACAAAACAGGAATCGAATAGAACGTTTATTATCCCCAAGATATTTTTTCTCATTAATTAATGTGACATTCTATGTTTGTGAATTCAACCAGTTTTAAGATAACACGTCAATGAATTTCATTACTTTCTTGGTATTCATCGACGTGTCATCTCAAAACTGATTGAATTTACAAAAATCGAATGTCATATTAATTAAAGAGTATAAAATTATCCAGGAGATGATATACTTTTCATTCAACTACACTGGTTTGTGAACTTAGACAAAATGGTAAAGAAGACTTTCTCTATGATTATAAGAACCCGTGCGAGCATGAGTCCTTGGGAGTCGATTTAGCGGAAAATTTGTTTTTTGGTAAACTTTTTAACGGTATAAGATATCGAAATTCTGAAAATGAGGAAACACAAATAATTTTAATACCTTCAAGAGGGTGTAAGTAATAGCTATTAATCTCAAATTGCCTAATTATCAGGCGTATAGGGTTGAAAATACACATTTTTAATCGTATACGCCTGACGATTATGCGATATGAAATAAATAGTTATTATTTGTAACGTCTTGAAGTCATTGAAAATATCCATGGTTTATCGTTTTCAGAATTTCGATATATCATACCGTTCAAAAGTTATCACCAAAAAACTGATTTTCCGCCAAATCGACTCCCAAGGACTCAACTGTTGATAATTGCTTGCCATGTTCTCAGAAATGCAGAGTATACTGGAGAAATCGGTTGACCTTGACGAGTTGGCGTACGTGTGGACAGCGTGGAGGAAGCAGACCGGGCCGGGCATCAAGCTGCACTACCAGAAGTGCGTGGAACTAGAGAATATAGCTGCTAAACTCAATGGTTTGTTCATACTATAACACTTTAAACAGCGAGCAGTTGTCAAGCACGCGCCGGATTCAGTACCTGTATTTCAAAAACATTCTGCGTGGGCCTGAACCTAGCTTTTTCTTCAGTTGCGAATTCAGAGAGAAATATTTGGTATCGGAATTATAGGCCATATCATTATTTTCCATTCATTAATAGATAATAATTATCCGAATAGATCCTATTGTCTTCCATTCAGATCACCAATAAGCATCCACTGCAGATTGAGTCTCAATCTATATGGAGCATCTGTATATGTATATCTACAGATTCAATAAAATGGCAGTCAACAAAAAAGGCTCAAAATGGCGTTAAAAATGAGCAAAAAATTCAAAACCTGTTGATTCTATTGCAACACGTTCTTTTGAGAGGCGCTGTCTGTCTGTAATGGTAACACCTGTCACGCTCCATAAGATAAGATGATGACTTATCATGAAGTATTAATCATTTTCATGCTAATCCGAGCCGTGTCCGGAATCATCGGAACAATAACTGAGATGGGCCGATTTCATTACATTTCGAAGTTAGGGTCCATAAAATTACGGCCCTGATCTTACTAGCGTTTCCTCTTCAGTTTTTGAGACACCAGCATTATGTTGTTATATGGGTCAGTGTGGTAGGCAGTGGGATAAAGAGCAGAAAAGACAAAAGGAGCAGCTGAGAAGTAATGTTTGAAGAGTTTACTCTCCACACATTACTTCCAAATCAAATACCTTGAGTGGGATTAGTGAACTCCATGGCAGTCATCTCTTATATTGTTCAGGTTACAAGGATATGGGTGAGATGTGGCGGAGTGACTTCGAGACGCCGACGTTTGTTGACGATATGGATGAACTGTGGGACAAGGTGAAGCCGCTCTACGGACACCTTCACACTTACGTCAAGAGAAAACTGGAGACCAGATACGAGAACAAACTTGACTTGGGGTCAGACGGATTACTGCCAGCTCATGTGTTCGGTGAGTACAAGATGATGATAATTGTCTGCTCAGTGACCCCACCAACAATCGATTTATTGGGGAGTACAAATGAGTACCGGTACGTAATAATGAAAATGGCACCTATACTTATTCACTTTACATTACCTCTACCGATACATAGTATCGGTGATTAATGGTACAATAATTAATAAAACCAAATGAAATTGAAATTGACCCAACTCGAGTTATTTCAACTGGGGCGTATTTTCTTCATCTGTTGTGATTTGTTATGGAAACCGAATCACAGTTATGAACTGATCACTAAATCGAGTATCTCGTCTCATGATTCCATTATTCCAGGTGACATGTGGGCTCAGTCTTGGACAAGTCTCTACGAGTTGGTTCGTCCTTATCCTGACTCAACTCCTTACAACCTCACAGACTTTCTCGTAAAGCAGGTAACATAACACATATACGACAGTTGCAAGTAGTAAACACCATCTCATAGGAAAAAACGATACAGACCTTCTCTTCCAAAGAAAGAACGATATACACCGGAAATATGTATATATCGAAAGAAATGTATTAACGATTACGTTGGTGATCGTCGAATGAATAAATGTTGATTAAACGGAAATGGCGATATTTCAGAAGTGAATTGACCCCGTCTCAGGCTGGAAGACAGAATCTGAAACCTAGTGGAAGTCGAAGCAACTCGGAAATATTGTACACTGAAAGAAGTGGCAGAGGCTCTCAAGTTTTCGAGCTCTTGAGAACAGTTTTCCTTTTCTGTTTGTTAATGATTGAAAAATGAATGTTCACCTCAGAACACATTTTTGATATCAAAGATTAGAACCTTGACTCTTCAAATTTACTCAATTAGGCCCTGTTATTAATTTTTGAAAACCTTATTTGACTGTCATAATATTGAATCTATCGGAAAAATCATTCGTTATTTGGCTTAGTAATAAATCTGAACGCACGCATGTTGCCTATTTGTGCTGATGGTTGAATGACGGGTTGACAGAACTACACGGTGATGGGCATGTTCGAGCTGGCCAACGACTTCTTCTTGTCTCTGGGCCTTCCTAGCAACGCCATGTCGTACGACGAGAAGAAAGGCGCGGTCATCACCAAACCTCTCGACAGAGACATTGTTTGCCACGCGTCGGCCTGGGACTTCTGTAACGGCAAGGACTTCAGGTAATTCACCTCTTTTTGACTTGAAACGTCTTTAAAATCAGAATATCGTGGTACTCCATGTTCCCTGCCATCATGGACCTTTCACTGACCAGACAGAAAGCAAGAGAGAGGTCAAGGTCACGTCTGGATATCAAACGTAGCCGTCAGTTATGTCTTGTTAACAAACAACTGATTCGGGCTAGAATGAACTAATATTTGGGTGTCACGGCGCACCGACATCTAGGATATTTTTCACCGGTGTGAAACATTCCAACGCGTCACGACGTTTCGCGGCTACGACTGTGCTGCCGGACATGGAGCATGTGTGCTTCAACATACAGCAAACTGACGGGTGGCGTTGAAAATAAATCAGTGGAGTGTTGATCGCGTAATTCAGTTTCCGATTCAAGAACTCTATTCCGTGAAATGGTTGAAAGTAATTCACTTAGATGTCGCCACCAAATCAAAAATAGCGTTATACCAATAAAATTGAAGTATGGATTACAATAAATGTTTTTTGTCAATTTGTATCTGTTTTCATACATTTTGTTCACATGAAATGAATGAATACAATTATCAAAAGAACGAAAATGGGAGCACTGAACGTAAGAATACTTGTATTAGAGATGAAGAGTCTTCTCCAATCTCACCTCCAATCCAATTTCACCCGATATATAAAATCAGTTCATTTTGACTCCATTGCCACCATTCAGCTCACAATGATACACTCATACTAATTGTTCCAAACGTATTCTCTCAAGTTTTGACATTATTTTCTCGCCATGACGATGATGGAAAAGGAAATCAGCCCTTAAGTAATTGCAATGCTCAACAGTTTGTTGACCGAGTGAAATTACCGTGGTGAGATCGTCTTTGTGATGCCGCGTCAGAGCGTTCCTACGTTTTATCCTTATAGACTTCATTTGGGAAACATGATTTTTGTCATATTTTGATATCAAAAATTCATATACAAAACATATGAACACCCGATGCTGACCATACCAGAAGATTTCAAACACATCGATTAGAACAAACTACACTCATTCAGTCCTACACCATTTCTTCCAGGATCAAGATGTGTGCCCTGGTGAACGCCGAAGAGTTTGTGACGATCCATCACGAGATGGGTCATATCCAGTACGACATCCAGTACAAGAATCAGCCGTACGCTTTCCGGGGTGCCGCCAACGACGGCTTCCATGAGGCCGTGGGGGACACGATAGCGCTCTCCGTGGACACTCCATACCACTTGTCCAAGATCGGGCTGCTGGTCAACTTCACGGACTCGCCTGAGAACAGCCTGAATGCCCTGATGGAGATGGCGCTGGATAAGGTAGATCAGCAATCTGAAGATTTTCTGGAATTGTTGACCATACCACTGGCTTATTTTAGGGGTTAAAGGCTCGTCGACAGCGAGGTCATTTAGCGCCTATGTTCATGTCCGTGTACTTTGACATAGTTGTCAATGTTTGTGGATGTTTCAAGCATATGGAGGGAGCGAGATGGAAAGAGCTAGAAAGTAAGATAAGATGATGGAAAATAAAATAAAAGAAGACGATAGAAGAAGAGAAAAGTGTAAAGAAAACGAAATATAATAAAAATGCAAACTCAAGGTTCAGTACTCCCCGAGTCCCTCCGTATACTCCGGTCGCTTCCACTCGACCGAGACGGTCCGAACTTGGTCTGGACCCTCATTCCAGACCTTACCGCCATGGGTGACCCTTTTGGGAGCAAATAAATTGCTAGAAATTGCGTAGAAGACTGAGTTTAGAATGTGAAATGGAAATTTGTTGTAGATTTTGGAACAAAGATACGTGGGGCTGTGTTTGTAGAAGCTATGATTGAAGAAGTGCATGGAGATGTCTGAGCTGGACTTAGTTTGGTGAGTGTAGTTTGTAGAGTTTTGAGGAAGTAGATTAGAGTGAGCGAAGGTAGCTGCAGACATAATCATAGTGAAGGTAAGGGTTAGAAATGGTTTGACCCTACAATTCGACTTCGGTTAGATTTATCTTTGTATTTTCCAGATTGCATTCCTACCATTCGGCCTATTGGTCGACAAATGGAGGTGGGACGTTTACAGCGGCAAAGTCAGTGAATCGCATTGGAACGAACATTGGTGGAAACTGCGAGAAGACATACAGCTGGTGAAAGCTCCAGTCGGGAGATCGGAGGCAGATTTCGACCCTGGTGCCAAGTACCACATCAGTTCAGCGACACCATTCATCTCGTACGTATATAGTTTACATTATTATAGTATAAATGAAGCGCGTGTTTGGGTCTGTCCTCAAAGAGTGGCTTAGCACATTAGATATTGGCGCGTGCTGCTTGTCACCCTATTGTCCGCGCTAGATGATTCATAAGAACCCTAACGCTTACTCTCACAATGTTGCCACATACATCAATGTTCGTCAATGTACTTCACGTTTACTACAACTAGCACAACTAGCAGCAACTAGCGAATGGGACCGAATAAGATAATTGGATCTACAAATCAATAAAAAATTTAAAGAAATCAAATCAAGTGTAGAACCTGTGACTTCTCTGTTGGAGGTTCCAGGCGGGAAGCAGTTTTTTTAAAACTCGCTCGCGAATTGGTCATTATTTGCTCACTCACACTTACCTCCTCACACTAGGAGAAAATACCTTCCAAATGTGATTTCAACAACCAAATATATTTTATTAAAATATAGTAAATACTCCAGACTTGGACACGAGTTATCGATGGAAGACTCACTTCCGACGATAGGAAATAATTGTAAATCAATAGACAAAATCATTAGATTCATTAACCACATCAATTTGACGGATAAGTTCAAATTTTAGATATTATGTCATTCATCATATCGTTCTCTATTATTTATATTATTCTGACCTCAAAATAGTGTATCAATTCAATACTAAATCTAGTTGTCGACGCACGTTTAAACCTCAGCATACAGTTCAATCCTAGTAATTGAGGCGTAATACCATGGCATGTCTCGGTGTCTCAGCTACTTCGTGGCCCACATCCTGCAGTTCCAGCTGCACCGAGCGCTGTGCGTGGAGGCGGGCCAGTACGACCCGAGCGACACGAGCTCGACACGACGTCCGCTCCACAAGTGCGACATCCACGGCTCGCTCGCAGCCGGAAACATACTCAAGTGAGCACAACCACTCTCCATAACTTCTTTTAAAACTACCCTTCGCCTACAGTTCCTATCACGAGCTTCACCGTGCTCTCATCTGACCTCCTTGTTGATCGTGCCGACCACAGTTTAAGCGAGCAGTCCCGCTCCGGTATGGGGTGGTAGGTGGGTATCAATTAAAAGATAATTGTCATTGTTTGTAAACGTCCCGAAACTTATCTTCATAGTTTCATATAACACCCTGTCATTTGTACCTTTCGTATAACCTAGCTGTTATACCAACGGCCCGTTGAGCATATTTATAGAGGAAATAGTGGTAACAATTACTCGGCAGCATTATTGAGGGGAGTGGTTGTGTTGCAGGAAAGGCATAAGTCTCAGCACTGGAGTGAGGTCCTCTACCTGATGGCCAGAGCCGGAAGTCTGCGATGTATTGAGGGGAGTCGTTCTGTTGCAGGAAAGGGCTGAGTCTGGGCAAGTCCCAGCACTGGAGTGAGGTCCTCTACCTGATGGTCGGCAGCCGGAAGTTGGACGCGTCTGCGCTGCTCGAGTATTTCCAGCCTCTCACCGAGTACTTGGAGGCGGAGAACGCCCGGGAAAACCCAGCTTCTGATAACATCCTCCTCGTCGTGGGCAGTATACTGGCCGTCACCTGCGTTGTGGCGTTACTCGGTTATTTGGTTCATCTTGTGCGGAAAAAGAAGAAAGTCGAACAGACTTCAAATCTATCAAGTGGAAATCAGCAGTACACGATTTAGAGTTTTAAATATACATCGCGCCAGCCAGGAAATGTAATGTAATTGGTAATGGATATTTTTTGGAACATTTTAGTCAATTTTTATGCGCTTATTCAGCTAGGATAAATTTATGTGAGTTCTAAAAATTCGTGTCTGATATCAAAGTAATTCGGATATAGGAGAGTTAGAAAATTATTGTAGCTCGGGAATGAAATATGAACCAGGACCCTTAGCGCGACTGTCACTTGAAATAACGTACCAAGTCCAAGTATCTCCAAGAGACTGGTTTCTATCCACTAGTAGAGCCAAGAAACCATGGCAACATATCTACTTCTAGTGTATTTCCATTGTTGTTAGCACAAAATCTTAGCACTGCTCTTGAGGTGGACTACAAAATGGATCACAATTTGCGACCAAAGAGACCGAGACTCTATTATTATCCTGTATTGTCATGTATTTAGTTCTTCTAGAGAATATTTTTCAATCAACGTTCCAGTCCAGGCCTAGGACGTTATTTAAGTAGCAGTCGCGGTAATGGTCCAGTAGCCCCAACTCTCCCATATACTTATGTCAAGAATTACAAGGAATATCAATATCATAGAATAATGCGATAATTTAGTCTCATCGTCGAAATGTCGTTGCCATCCATATCTATAATTATTATTAGGTTGTGTGAAGCAGTTAATTTGACCAATAATACAGCACCATATATTCACACAAATTCATCAATTTTACACTTTATTAGTCAGTCTTTTAACTGATGGTTAGATCTTTACTGAGTGGATTGATATACCTAGTTTGTAGATCTGAAAAGAATTGTAAAGTTTCAAGAGATGTTGCAACATTTCAAGCGATCATCCCTGGGAATATATCAAGTAATATTATTTTTAAGATTACATAACTGCCAATTTTATTTTGTGACATTGAAAAGTCGACAATCTACAAAGATATGTAATATGTATTCTATTTGGCTCTTTCACTTTCATAAAACATTATTAAAATAATTCAACAGAATAAAAATGTTTTCTTGATAGAATGCGAACATTGTAAACTACCCCTTTTCAACACATTGCCTAGGATTCTAGTTAGAAGAAAGGAACAAGGAATAGTAGTATTCAAGTATGTAAAATATAATGATGATCGTGAATAAATACATGGCTTACTTTACGTTTAATATTACTGTACAAATTGCAATGTCTTCTCACCGTACCCATCAGACTCCTTCAGACCAGAATCAGTCACAAATCTCCTGATCTTGACCACATTCCAGATCAACTCAGCACCATAGATTATTTTTCACATCTTTTTCACCCAAATAACAACAGTTACTCCATAACTTCCATTCAGTCAAACCAGGATTCCTTCTGTTATTTGTACACACTCCACAAGTTGCAAGGCGGACAATGCTTCAGAACCAATGTGTCAAGATTTCGAGGACATTTCATCACATGATCTCGTTCACTTTGAAACGTATATGCCATGTTTCTCTAGTAGTGTACAGCTTGAACCAGAAGCAAATGACAGTTTTCTGTTCGTCTGATACCTGATAAATTCCAATTGCATTCAGAGTAGGGATACAAGCTAGGACAATAGCTATCTACGATGGATACGCAACTAGGACGTCTTCCATGTTCTCGCAGCTGACGATCATCTCCAGTGCTAAGAAACCTTGACGATGGCGGCTAGTAGTGACTAATCCATAATCAAGATGGACGTCAACTAAGAAATAATTTGCAGAGTATAAATAATTTCGGAATTGTGCATGACAGGTAAAGTTCAAATCATATTGTTTGTATATTTGTATTACTTTCTACTAGTTTTCTTTTAAGTGAGAGATGTTCTACAAAGAAGAAGTAGAAACGCTGTGTAGGCCTAGCCCTGCACTTTCGCCACCTAGATCGCCTATATACGCTAGCAACAGGGAACTGATGGCCTGGGTAGTCGATCTCAGTGGCTTAGATCGGTTTCATAGATCTAGAACAACGTCACTCTCAGTTACGTATCCATCGTAGATAGCTAAAATCCTAGGTACAGGTTATGCCGTGCGGATGTCGTCTAGTTGTCGGTCTTTGGCGTGTAGTACATGGCGTCCAGGAAGTACCTGGTGGAGTCCCCTACGATCGACCGGTCTGGGATACTGGCCGCGTTCCCGTACATGGCGAACTAAACACGGGAGAAGGATTGGGTTAGCGCTGTTGAAGGTTGGCAAGAGTGTTGAGGTAACGGACACTCCCACCTAGCTATAGCGAGAGAAGCAAGAGATGGATATAGCATAGACTAGAGATATACTCTTAGTATATGAATATAGCTTTTGTGTGACGTGTCGTGTAATATTATAAGTTAGAGTCTATGTGAGTCGATTTAGCGAATATCATTCTTTTGGTGATGAGTTTTGAACGGTGTGAGATATAAAAATTTGTATAACGAGGAAACGAAATGACCGCCCACCTGGATACCAGCCGCGCGCTAAAAGGGGGTTTGGAGCCCCGCAGTGATTTTTTTGTAATATGGTCATTTTTCAAGTGATTTTTACGATTCTGAAGACATTTTGGAGTCTAATAATTGAACCATCATGAACATTTTCGAAGTGATTTTCGCGACCTCTCCCAGCAAAATATTCATCTGTGTGTTCATTTGTAGGTCAACATAGCCTATATAGCTGGGCATAGTCTTTAAAAAAGGACAAATTATTGATGGGGCGCAAATGTCGATTCTTGGGGCGCGCGTTCCAGATCGGACCCCCTGGCGACGTTCCTGATCGTGGGATCAACAAACTTTACTACAACCTTTATGCCTTTATCAAACTTTCAGTAATTATCAGGATATTGCCGTTCTTATTGAGATAAAGATGTTGCTCTCACCCTGCCTTCCACCGGCTTGGACGGGTCTTTCATGATGACGATCAGCTCCTGTCGAACGTCCTCCAGGAAGCGGTCGGCCACTCCTTCCTGCGTGTGCATGTACGTCACGCACAGGTGGACCCTGGAGGAAGGGAACTGGATCAACATCGCAACAAGGAACAAGCTGTGCTCAAATTGAGGGGGAGGGAGTCGATTTCTGTTTGCGAGTCGATTTTTAAATGAAACAAAAAATAATAGTTTAAAAAGTCAATATTTGTACGGATAAATGCATTTCTGTGGTCGAATAAAAACACTTTTCCTCAAATCTGCGCTCGAGACAACATGGGATAGTTATTTTGTTTGAAAAAAAGTTACTGCGCCGGTTATCGAACCAAGGACCCATAGCACGTAAGATGGTGATGTTGGCCATTGCGATACACCGACTATTTTATACTATATTATATCGTAGGTCGAGTCCGTAACCGTGTGATGACGTCACAAATATTACTAGCCTCGGCCGAGATACTTACTCCTGCGGCCAACTAGCGACATGTGCTCGTTCCGATCTCGGCGGCCATATTGGACCTTTACAAATAGCTACTAAGTAAGGCTTTCTGTATTATATATATATGTCCAATATGGCGTAAACTTACCGGTTTGCGCAGTGGAGTGAAGTTACTGCCGAGACACAAATATCTACGCCTTCTTAATGTTGAGTAACGTATCTCGGTATTACATATCTCTATGCACCGTTTACATTTAGTTCAATTAAAAAACGAACTTGAAAAAAAAATCTCGTGTCCGGGAGGGACCGAGGTACCATCTCCCCGATGATATTCGAATCGTTCTTATTTTCAACGGATTAAATATTTTATATCGTTCCCACAAATTGCTATAATTAGCGGTTTGGCAGAAGAGTAATTCGAGGAGTACAATGAGAAGAAAGCACGTACCCTGGAGGGAACTGGAGGGCGTTCAGGTTCCAGCCTCGCTTGCACAAGCCGTCAGACAGCTGGTAGATGTGGAACTTGTTGGAGCCGAGTGCCACGACCGACGTGGCCGGCGACCCGAACACGAACAAGTCGTCCATGGCACGCAAACTACAAGACAGAAAACAAACAACTTGGGCGTACTTAAAAGCGGCGTACTTGGAATTAATTGCAGAAAAGTTGAATACCCACGTTGCCTATGTTGTCTACACATGGTGACGGAAATCTTCAATTGCATGCCAGAATTTCACGAAGTTAAAATACGTTCAACTTTACTGCAATCTTTCACCTAGCAGACATGTTGCCCACATGTCTCTCTACCAAAAGGAGTATTTCGAAGCGCCTTTACATCACTGAAATTATTCCGTGCAATTATTGTTGAAATTTCATACAACGAAATTTGGTCGTGTAAAGAGTGTTGAAGACGATAGATTTACTCCCAGGACAGTTTATTCTCGAGTGGGCTCCACAATATTGTATGAAGAGATGGTTCAGATATTCTTATAGTGTCACGTGATCCGAGTACTCACTTCTTCTCGATGTATCTGGTGGTGTCGACTATCTTCCTCGTCGCCTCCACATACCCTTCAAGGCCAAAGTGCATGAGAGTCGCCCAGCACGCAGCGATTATACCTGGTAACATGACACATGTGACTTTCTCTCTCTTTCTACCTCTGTAACATTCATCTCCACACCGTCCATCTTCCTTCTTACCTCTCATCCTCGCTCTGACTCACTGCTCTATTTCCTTTCTTGCCCTCTCTCTCATTCTCACTCACCAAATATATCTTTTTACCTAGCTCTCGTTAACTCTCTCTCCCGCCCTATTTCTGTCTCACTCTCATATCACTCCTCACTTCCTCCTTCTCTTCTCTGTACTTTACTCACACTTTCATTTTTATTACATTACCATTCCCACAATTTCTCTCCCTACCACCCTCTTTAACTTTCTTTCTCACATTTTCTCTCAGCTCTCTTCTCTTATTTCGTCAATTTCTACCATTCTCACTCCGTATATTGTCTCTCTCCATAACTCAATATCATATATCCAGCCCTCTCTCACCCCTTTTCTCTCTGTATCTACTTCTCTCTTCCTTTTCCTCTCGTCTTCCCCGCTTGGCTCACTCAGTCTCACTCTTCTTGTCTCTTATCCTCACCTCCTGCTCTGGAGCCGCAGACGCTTGGCGAGCCGTAGCAACCTCCTGGCCAGTCTGTCGTCACGCAGTACTGGTGGTGGCGATACTTGATGTCGGAGTACATCACCACCGAGGATCCCTTGGGGGCGTAGCCGTACTGAAACAATAGAGGCGCTCTTGGTGGAAATCCTGGATACAATTAGCTGAGAAGAACTCATTTTAGCCGCCCCGGTGGCTAATAATCGCTAGCGATAGTAACTGAAGTTGAGTAAAAGGGTTCGAGTCCCGCATAAGGCATGGGTTTTTTGTAAACGTCCTTTCACCTATCATCACTTCATCGTTGCATTATTATCCGCTCATTCGTACCACCGTATAACCTAGATGTTGGTGGGGTCGTTAAGCATCATTATATATATATATAAAAAAAAAATCCACTCAATCCAACCTGGACTGAACCCACAGAAGTTCATATTTATTTACATTCTTGTACCCTATTCCGTTTTTGGAATACTGAATTATAATATAAGCTAATATTGACGTAATATTTACTCTTCTGTAAAATTATTGGTCAGGTTAGTTACATTTGGTTTTTGTTTTCTTCAATATTATTTTCCTGTATTTTTCTTAGGTCAGATCAAGGAAGTTTTGCACAGTATTTTTCAATAGAGAAAAATATATTCACTGTTCATTACGCGATAATTGAAAGCGAGTTTAGTTATTGCGTTAAGACCTATACGGGATTGTTAAGTCTCAACCGGGCAATTGGCACCTGAATCTAGCATGAAGGAGGCTGCGCGTACCTTGTGCGTATCTGCGGAGATGCTCGTGACTCCAGCCACGGCGAAGTCGAACGGAGGGAGCTGATAGCCGGCGTCACGCATGAAGGCGACGACGAAGCCGCCGAGGCAAGCGTCGACGTGGACCGGGATGCTGTAACGACGACCGAGAGCTGCGATGGCTTCGATGTCGTCGATCGTGCCGTAAGGGTAGTTGGGAAATGAGCCGACAAGCTGAGAGAGAACGAGAGAGAGAAAGAGAGAGATAGATCAGTTGTCTGAACGCTCAAGGTCATCCAGGATACTGGATCGACGGATGACATTCGATATTTTCATTTACTTCGATTGTGATACTACAATGTCCGAATTTCATAGATAATATGTACGTTTAATTGAATTTACACACCACATATTGTGTATTGTTCAATTTTTATGCCAATGAATAATGATAGCATCTGCATATCCATACTTCAATTGTGAAAAAACAATAATTTTATCGCAGGAAATTAAGGCGTATCTCTCCCATGAAATTTCTGGCATCGCCCGTCCCTGAATTCTTTTATTTCTAATGGTGTGTACTTGCTTATACATTGTTTACTTACAAAAATTATAATTATTTATGGCTGACAATTGACAGTAATTGCATGCCTAGTTCAATCTTTGCCAGTGGAATACTGGAAGAATCGATACTACAATAGAAAACCAGCTTCTCGTATATCGACATCTCACCATTTCAGCCTGCGTGTACTAAAGGAAGTAGTGGACACAATCCTCATTACTGGAGTGCTAAAAATCACACAATGAAATCCAACAGAAAGTATCGCGCATTGCAGTTTGTCGCTTCTTACCATGCATGTGTTCCTGTTAATGGCCCTCTTCATCGCATTCACGTTCACCTTCTTCGTGACCGGATCCACAGCAATGTGTGTGATCTTCATGGCAAAGTAGGAAGCAGCTTTATCGAATGCTGGATGAGCTGTGATTGGCAGGATGATCTCTGGATGTTTGATTCCCGCGCTCTGAGCGTAGTCCCGGTATGCTTTGCAAGCCATCATGATAGACTCGGTACCTCCAGACGTCATCTAGAACATCAGAACATTATCAAGGTCAAACATTGTTCTGGAAAATGTCTCATTCTCAATAAATTACCCTCAGCCGCCCTCTTTCGGGAAGATATTGAGATGAAGCGGGTTCGTGTGGGATAAGTGTTGAATTCATCGCCAGGTCAACTAGGCACAGTATTTGGGGCTCATGAATCTTTTTGGGCATGAAATATCTCACCTGAGGAATACACACATAAGCAAAAATGGATCGATAAAATTAAGAAAATCTGCGATTTCAATTCAATATATTTTGGATATGTGAGGAAACACAGACACACTCAATAGAGTACTGGGTATTTCCCGTATAAGCCATGAATGTTTATGTGCGACATTTTGTATTGTTAGATGCGGGAATCTCGTTCAATGAACTACAATGCTCAACACTATTTTATATTGATACGACATTCGTTGCTGCCCCATTGTTGATTGGAGATAATTTTCAATCATTTAAAATTTTGAGAACATCATTTCCCCTTCCAGCTTCTACCCTCGTGTCGAGAGTGGAGAGATAGATTCTTAAGGCTATGCTCACATTTGGTAAGCTCGTTACTGGCTTCAGATCAATTTTGCGAGTGTCATAGCGTCCTCAGATATCCAACCCTCATGTATTCTCAAAAAGAGTAACAACACCTTGTGAAGAATCGAATTTCAATTCGTTGTTGGAAACAATATAACTGGACCCTTACCACGACTGCCACATAAAATAACGTCCTAGGCCGGGCTAGCTCCAAGAGATCAAGACTTTGAGTGTTTTCTATTCACTACGAAAGTTGAGTACCATGGTAACACAAGATAATAACAGAGTCACGGTCTCTTAGGACGCAAAAATGTGACCTATTTTTAGCCCACCTCAATAGCAGGGCTAGGATTTTCTGTTAACAACAATGGGAATACAAAAATACTGGACATGTTGCCATGGTACTCAGTACTCCTAGTGAATAGAAACCAATCAGGGTCCTAGCCTCGGGGGGGCTATAGCTAGGCTAGGACGTTATTTCAAACGGCAGTCGCGGTAAGGCTCCTGGAATAAAAAAAGTGTAGGCCTTAATTTCGGAGAGGGCTGACAGGCGGAGGAAAAAGGAAGGTTTTCAAACAGCCCAGCGTTGGTGGCACACTTGAGTTGACTTGAGTTGACTTACCGTACCGCATGCCTCCGGTCCACCATGGAACAGATTAGCAGTGATCCTGACCACCTCAGCCTCCATCTTGCACACCCCTGGGAAGATATCGGGATGAAGGGGATTGGTGTAGGACGCAAGGCCATACACCTTGGTCAACAGTTTAATCAACTCCGGATTGAAGTTGTATACTGCTCCAGAAACGAATCCTAGGAGAAAACAATGCGCTGTTTAGGGAGGATTTTGTCACACATACAATTTAGCTTGTTTGGGCTAAAATAATGTCCCAATGCAGTGACCGGAACTTGACAAGAGGAATTAACCAACTCCAATGGCTAATCTGTCAGGGTGGTCGAGGAATTGGAGCCATCACAACGTAAACAATGATTTACCTCCTTTCCAGTTATAATCTCCTGCGTCTAAATGTCCTTCAATGGTGGCGAGGATCTGCTCGTGACTCTGTCCTTTAAGCGGAAGCTCTGTGACGTATGTCATGTCCTTGTTCCGGTGAATCACGTCATTCTCAAAACTTGCGTTCACGGCGCTCAGTTCCCGCTCGATCTTGTTCCTGATCGCCGGGATCCGACGAGCCAATCGGAACACAGTCTTCTTGCCACGTGACACGAGGCCTGCCAATCACAGAGCACACAATTAGAATCAAAGACCTAGTATTAGACTGACGCATCAAATAACACGTGCAATAGTGAGGCCGTGATGGCTTGCCTGATAGGCGGGGAAATACCATTACCACGTGACATGGAGGGAGATGGGGACACTATACTGTATGTTTATACTCAGCGAAAACGCACGACTATGTTTTTTTGATTTTCAGAGGATACTGTATACAATAATGTGGGTGTAAGTCACATAAAAAGACGCAGAAATATAATGATGATTATCATGAAGTACATTTCTCAGCAGAATTGCCACATCAGTCATAGCAATCAATGAATAAAGTCATTTATTTGGTCTGTCTAGGAGCTTTGCCATTGGTTTAACGTGTAACGAACTGTTTCCAGTCAGACTGGTATCACCGAAGCACGTGACTTACGTTCGCACCCCGCAGACCCCGCGCCACCAAGCATGATGCCCTCTATTTTTCCATCCCATACGTTCTCTATCCTTATAAGCTCTATGATTGGAATACTTCAATTGATCTTTGATGATTTGAATCTCATTAAAAACATGTGGGTGTTACTATAGGATAAAGAACTCTCCATTTTATGTGGTCTTACCCGAGAACAAAGAATATAGAGAAGAGCCATATTAAAATCTATACGCTTGTTTTTTTAGGTTTCAGAAATACGAAATATTATTCGAATGCATGTTTTGACGTTTAAAATACTGATCTGAAATCGCACCCACAAGAAAAAGCGATAAAGCGTGTCTTGAAAATGAATAATTGCCTATTTGGACGCCACTGGACATCATATACCCACCAGTCACCAAAGTGCGAACAAGAAGATTTTGGCTTCTCTTTTGGTCATACTATCTGGCTAGTATAGTGGCCAAGTCACCTCTTAGTCCCCTCTTCAACCGAGTCTACAACCTACACCATATCAAGACAGTAAGCCTGATAATACCGCAAGCATAGTTGCACCAGTGCGAAGCGGACAGTATACCTGCAGATCACAGGGGTGATGATTTCTGAACAGTAAACACAATACTTCAATAGACCCTTTTTGAAAAGTCAATGCGCAGGTGCTTATAGGCGGTTATATCGTCTTCTAGTAGGCGAGGTCGGCGGAATTGCATTAAGGGTATTTTAGTAGTTTAAAAAGTCGGGCTGGTAATTCACAGGGTTACTAACTCTATATCTACTATACTGTAGTTAGTATACTAACTTTGACAGCTAACACTGAACATATACTTGTATTCGCGTGAGAAGAAAGTCGCGTACCAACATAACCAACACAAATATCACTGTTACATTTGTTGAAATGTGGAGTTTATTTTAATGCTGCTTAACGACCCCCCCGACCAACAGCTAGGTTATACGGGGGTACGAATGAGCGGATGATAATGAATTGATGAAGAGATGATATTTGAAAGGACGCTCACAAACACCCAGGCCTCAATGCGGGACTCAAACCCACGCCCAACGGTGACTTCAGTTTCTACCACTGGCGATAGTTGACTGAGCCATGGGGGTGACAAATGTGGTGATACAAATTTAAAACATTTTATTATGAATTTAAAACTTTTTAAATTATGACTTTTAAATTTTCAGGCTGAGGTTGAGGATAAGAAACACAACTCCATATTTCAAAAGATTTAAATTCTTCAAGTTGCAGCGCCATTTTGTGATTACAGATGTTTTCACAATAGTTGGAAGACAAGTTTCTTCTTACGTGAATACAAGTATATGTTTAGATATTGCGTGAAATCACCTACAAATAGCTGACACAAAAGAACGACGCAGCAAATTATGTCAGGAACTATTTGCTGAATAATGCCAACAAAATGACGCCAAATCCACATCCAGTCTCTGATGTCGACAACGCCGTGGCGAAATAAGATGACATGATGAAAAATAAGTACGAAGGTTCCGAGCGACCGTCCCCTATATCCAGCACCACTAGCGCGCGGGTGGTTCGAACACGAATAATAAGACACCATTGCAATGGTAACTACATTTTCAAATAAAAAGTAGGATGAATGAGAAATTAGCAAATATGATATTTTATGATTCTTTGAAGTATTATTTCATAAAGAATTGTACATATTTCGGTATCAATTTTCAATTTGTTCACTCATATATTCATAGATTTATTCATTGATTCATTCATTAATTCATTAATCCATTTATTTATTGATATATTTATTCATTCATACATTCATATACATTGAAATACAATACATTAAATACATTTAAATGATGATGAGTGAAAGTACGTTTTACCAAAGGCGGGACTCGAACCCTCTGCCAATGGTGGCTTCAGTTTCTGGAGTGGTGCCATAGCTGACTGAGCTACGGAGGGTGACGGGATTGTTTGAATAAGGTGAGACTTAAGCTTTTGTAAATGAGAATCACTTTTAATTCTCGGGCAGAAGTTGTGAATTGATAGTACTTGGAGACTAAATCAGGATTTTCCACTACAAAGAGTAGATGGGTAGTGGGGAGGAGTCGGTCGCGGCCCCCGTGGCTCAGTCAACTATCGCTAGCGTTAGAAACTGAAGTCAGGTCGGGCGTGGGTTCGAGTCCCGCATAAGGTTTTTATACACGTTCTATCACCTATCATCACTTCATCGTATCATTATCACCCGCTCATTCGTATCCCCGTATAACCTAGCTGTTGGTGGGGTCGTTAAGCGGCATTATAGAAAAAAGAGTCGGTCGTGGCATGTTCTGAAGGAACAATCCCAGTATTGATCCCAGTAGCGACAGATGGAAACCACGTTAGACCCGTGTCATGGGGAATCGAATCCCGGTCTCCCGAATGACGGTTCAGTGTGATAGCCACTTGACCACGCATCTCGGTCTCGGTACTACGATTATGAAGAAAAAAAACGCAGATAAGATAAAAAAGAAAACACAAATAACAAAATGTGGTATTATCTTGACCTTGGTATATATATATTATTATGTATGGATGTGCAGTATGACCCTAGTCTACCTTTAGCAGCTATAGTCTACCTCTAGACTTACACGGGCAAAATACTCTGACTTAAAGTATCTAAACTACTAGACACAGATACATACAGATACATGAATTCCGGCTATTCCATATACAAGATCCAAAGAGACATTTACAAAATATATTTAAAGTACAATATACAAGGGAATCATTTATAAGATACATTCTAAAGATACTTTTCGTAAATTTTTTAGAAAAAGTAAGTGGAAAAATGCAGAATATACTGACAATAATATGCCATAGTGTCAATATTATCACACACGAGAGATGAAGGCTTGAACTACCCGTACGCTAGTGGTGTGGGATAGGGGGGACGGTCGCTCGGAACCTTCATTGCCTTTGGATACAAGATACACACGAGAGATGACGGCTCGAACCACCCGTGCGCTAGTGATGTGGGATAGGGGGACGGTCGCCAGGAACCTTCATCTCTCGTGGATACAAGTTACATGAGAGATGAAGGCTCGAACCACCCGCGCGCTAGTGGTGTAGATAGGAGGGACAGTCGCTAGTTAACAGTATTGTTCGACTCACTCTCCTGCTGGTTAAGGAAGTTCCAGGCCCAGACCCCGGCGAGGACCGAACCCACGGTCACCGAGACGATCTGCCACGGCTCCTGTTTGTGGAAACAGCTGTTGACGATCGTTTTCAGGCCGTCTGAGGTTTCTCTGAGCGCGTCCATCTTGCCTACTGGTCTGACAGAGGAGTGCTACAGGCAAGCGGTTATCAGACCTGTGTTATCGACAGGAGATAAGATTAGCCCGAATATTCCTGTCACCTGGCAATCAACTGATTTACAGATATGCTCCAACATTTCAATTAAATCTCACAGATTCTGCTAATCATCGCTCTACCTCGGTACTAATTGATGGATATATTCATTACTAATATTAATAATTTACTAATATTAGAACGGTTGTACCAACTGAAGATTAAATGTTAATTAGTTAATCATTACTCAAGGTACAAAAATAGCATATGTAGGTATCCAAGGGTAATAACAAATTAATTTGCTAATTTTTGCTTAATTCACTAACAATCACTTGGTACAACCGGCGCTTATGGCCCATATTACCAATAATAAAAATGTGTTAATTAAGCTAATTAATCAATTGCAGTACAAAAATAACATTGGTAACCAAGGGTAAAAACATGCTAATCCACTAATTATCGCTTAATCAACAAATGTATTATTCGTAAAACGGGCCCTTAGGAAAATACTGATTGAATATATATGCCTAATATTATCGTATATTAGGCATATATAATAATATATACTACTAGGCAAATGCAGAATATGCGTTGTTAGATGAGCGAGATAATGTAAAAAGTATAATCGAAAACTCTACTCAGTTTGATTCAGTATTTTAACAACGAATCTTTCACTTCAAAATTTGTCTGCTATTATTTCTATCTATTCGATGAATAAAAAACATTTGTTACATCATTTTCTTCCAAACGGCTGGTCCGAATTGCATGCACATTTTCAATAATGTGTATCATTTTCGTTTTCACATTTGAGGAAAACTTGAATCATATACTGAAGAGATTTTATTTTCAAATTTTTCCGCTCAGCCTAATCTTATGGGGTTTTTAGACATTTTGGAGATGACGTTTCTCAAAAATGGCCCAACCGATTTGACCCCATAACTATACAGTTCCAAGTTAGATAAGTTTGCGTATACAAAAAAGTTTCATGCCGATCGGTCAAACCCTGCGACCTGTTCAATGCCCACAAACAAACAAACAAACTAACTAACGAAAAAAACAAAAAAAAAACACACAAAGCTGTGTGTTTCCTCTTTGAGGGAGAGAGAGAGAGTGATAGAAAGAGAGAGAGAGAGAGAGAGAGAGGAGAGGAGAGAGCAGAGAGAGATAGAGGCGGGAGAGAGAGAGAGAGAGAGAGGAGAGAGAGAGAGAGAGGGGGGAGAGGAGAGGAGAGAGAGAGAGAGGGTATA
Organism: Brachyptera putata; assembly: GCA_907164805.1. Taxonomy (NCBI): domain Eukaryota; kingdom Metazoa; phylum Arthropoda; class Insecta; order Plecoptera; family Taeniopterygidae; genus Brachyptera; species Brachyptera putata. Next base: position 14,525,446 of record OU015472.1, on the reverse strand, counting down.
TATATGTATATATATATACATATATATATACATAGAGAGAGAGAGAGGAGAGAGGAGAGAGAGATAGAGTGAGAGACAGGGAGAGATGAGAGATGATGCTACCCAGAACATATATAATTGTATCCACGAAAGTAGTCTTGAGTTGTATCAGACATAGATGACTGTCGCTCGGAACCTTCTTCTCTCGTGGCGTCAAGTATAGCAGATACAGTCAGCATATTGCCCGTGCTGTACGCGCTGATACGCCGTGTCAGCAGTGACGTCAGCGTTCTGCTGATCCATGTTGTTCTCACGCAGCGCATGTTACTGCCGGCTAGACGCTGGAGAAACGTGACCTGTTGCATGCCATGAACAAACAGCCTCTTGGCTTGGAAATAGCAGTAAGACAGCCTACTACAATTCTTTGGGGGTTCAGGGGGGGGGGGGGAGACCATGTGATAGGCCTAATTAGACGAGCTTTAGCGAGGATTCAATTTGACATACTGAAAAAAATTGGTGTTCGTTTTTATTTTTTTTTTTTTTTTCATGTTTTTTTGTCGGTTCTCCACAGGTCAAACGGCTACAGCTATCAACTTCAAACTTTTTTTCAATATGGTTCCTCATCTAACTTAGATATGTATAGTTTTGGGGCATTATCGGGGACTAACTTTTTTTTTATGAATTTTAGAAATTTCAAAAATACCCATTACAATAACATGGCGGCAAAAAAAAAAAAAAAATTATATTTTCCAAAAAAATGAAATTTTGCGTGAAGTTGAATTACATTTTGAACACATTTCTAAAAATTTTCAGCTTGATCGGGTTAGGCATTTTGAAGAAAAAACATAAAATGTGCTAAATTGGTACCACTCGAAACAGCTTTTACCCATTTTTACCCATACTATTACTATTCGCTCGTCTAACAACGCATATATGGCGTTTTCCTAGTAATAACCACTCGATACAATTGATCATTCAATTGTTCATCATACTGGGATGGTACCTTAACAACAGGCCACGACTGACTCCTTCCCGACTATCAAATGACACATAATAAAATAACCTTCCCTGCATCATCCCATATATCATTCACTGACGCCAATAGATCTTAGTCATCAGTACAGGATCAGTTATACACAAGATGATTGAAAATATAAAAAGTATAATAGGCGTAAACACAAATATGAAAGATGAAGAACGCAATCTATAATACAACACTGAAAACTTTAATAGTTTTTTTGTATTTTGATTACCGTCGTGCTGTAGGCCTACTAATCAATTTCAATTTAATTCAGTCTCTGACAACAATGCAACAAAACAACAATGCTCAGCAATGCTATGCACGGCTCAGTAGAATTATTGTTTGCTTGACGACCCCACCAACAGCTAGGTTATACGGGGCTTAGTAGAATTATCATGTTAGAAGTGGCATTTGTTTTTCACGAAAATGATAAGATTTTGTAAGTTCAACAATGCAACCGGTACCCTAGCCACTCTTATCTAAATCTAGTTCACAGGGAATCCGCTAAATCGCGACAAGCAAATGGGACCTTTGGCTCTGATTTGACTGTAAGAAACCACGAATGCCTACCATGTTATTAGTATGGGAGTCGGCACACCTTCTTTGCATTATGAGAAAGTATGTTGGTATCACTACATCGTGAACTCTCTCTCTCTCTCTTTCTCTCTCTCTCTCTCTCTCTCTTTCTCTTTGTATCCACTAGAGATGGAGGTCCCGAGCGACCGTCCCACTATCCTACACCTCTAGCGCACGGGTGGTTCAAGCCTTCATCTCTCATGTAACTTGTATCCACGAGAGATGAAGGTTCCGAGCGACCGTCCCCCCTATCCCACACCACTATCGCACGGGTGGTTCAATACGTGCATGAGAAATGTGCAACGTCGATCGCCCGTCCCTGACCATCGCTCGGTAGTCTCGAGGCTTGAGGTTGGCTAGTTGTTCTGTTTCTTATCGCTGGGTGCAAGCAGTGCAAGTTGAAAGATGCAGCACGTCAGTAGCGAGCTGGCAGTCGGACAGAGAAGTCGCTCCACGTCATCAAACGGTTTCCCTCAGTCGGGAGAAATGTAGTCTAATACAGAATACTTCCACGAGTCGTCGTTAGGTCAATTTTACTGGTTTCCAAAAAGAACGAGAAGACAAGTTTCCTTCAGGAGTCGAGCGTGTGTTAATTCTGCTTGGAAAAGATCGACGTGGCAAGACGTGTGCAAAAAACAACAACAAGAATGAAATAACTTATACTGGAAATATTTCAACTGAATATGTTCATCAAATCAAGAAACTATGGTGGCTGAATAATTCAATATTCTGTTTTTGAAGTGTAAAATGTTTTTCAGACCAAAAAAAGATCAAGAAAAACATCAACTAAGAACATATGGAAGATTTTGAGGTTCAACCATTCAACAAAATATTCATATTTTCATTTTTTGCTGACCTCAATTCAATAATTCAACGAACAATCATCACCCGTTTCGTCGGCTCAATCTTTGCCTCGAACGATTTCTCAACAACTCATCTTAAATCTGGACGTCGATAATCAATTCACGGAACAGGAAAAATGAAAAAAGAAGAAAAGAAAATACCAAACGACAATCAATAAATATTGACATGAATGCTCAATTCGGATATAAATTTGACATCTCTTGAAAGTTCACAAACATGTCAACGACTTTAGGGCACTTTTTGGGTCCGTGTTACTTTGTTACGTCATCAATTGGTCAAGGAAAAGTGTTCAAAGTCTTTTTATTCGTCGATAATATTCTACAACATATACTTGTGCAGGGCATTCTCCTCAGAAGTATCCTGGTTGCTCCGGACTTCTGAGACTATTATATTAGGTGCTGGGTTCTGTCCCAGTATCCTGGTTACTCCAGACTTCTGAGAATATTGGATCAGGTGGTGGGTTCTGTCCCAGTATCCTGGTTTATCCAGACTTCAGACTTCTGGAAGCTATTGCATCAGGTGCTGGGTTCTGTCCCAGTATCCTGGTTTATCCAGACTTCAGACTTCTGGAGGCTATTGGAACAGGTGCTGGGTTCTGTCCCAGTATCCTGGTTACTCCAGACTTCTGAGAATATTGGATCAGGTGCTGGGTTCTGTCCCAGTATCCTGGTTTATCCAGACTTCAGACTTCTGAGGCTATTGGATCAGGTGCTGGGTTCTGTCCCAGTATCCTGGTTAACCTCAGAATTCTGAGACTATATTCTGAGACTCCTGGTTGCTCCAGACTTCTGAGAGTATTCGAACAGGTGCTGGGATCTGTCCCAGTATCCTGGTTGCTCCAGACTTCTGAGGCAATCGAATTAGTTGCTTGATTTATGTTTATTGTGACTGCAACTACAAAACAGTAGACATTAGAATGGTATGACGTTAGCTGCCTTCGAGGGTGGAACCTTGGAGCGTGAAACAAAACCAACCCACAGCGAAGTTGAACAACTCCGACTCTGTATGATTACCCTCTCTCATCGTTGTTGTGAGAGGCCAGACTGAACGGATCGACGTCGGAAATATTGACCGTTGTTTTCGACATCGCTTTCCGCGCTCCACCAACACGCCTCAGTACTCAACCTTGACCTCAAACCACTGATGTCGTCACTGTCTTCATCATGAATGAGACACTGTCGCTAATTACCTCTCAATACCGCATCACCTCGCGCATGCGAGTACTGTGTTACCTACAACTTTGGCTCACTGATTCTCAGGTGTACTTGCAGTTCGGAGCCGAACCGGATATGAATCAAGCTCATCACTTTATCCTTGTCCATGACCATCACCTGTATTCGTGTGTATTCATTCAGCGTGGTTGGACGTGCTTTTCAAATCAATTTGCAATGGAAATTGACCGACACAAAATATCACTATCAATTGACTTACCAGCGTACATTTTACAATTGCGTCAATTTACGGTGTACAAGTGTACACGGTGTGTGCAAGCCCACATAGGTTATGTAGAACCGTTCCAACTTTTTTATTCTTCTGGCCAAACATTGAATATCCCTCTCACTTTAGAGGTCATAGTTGGTTTTTTTGGGTCTGAAATGTGGTGCTCTGCATGCATTAGTCCGGCACAGTGGCTTGTGTATTGACAGTTACTTCAGAGTGACTTCCTGTTACCTCATGACGCTCCAGTCAGGCCCACAGGTGCCATGCTCTTTCGTTTCCTTCGTATATGAACATTGTTCACGCAATAGTAATGTTCAATATCTCGGAGTTATTCTCGAATATGCTGTGTAGGCCAGTAATACTGCAGTGGATTGATTACACGCTGAATGAGCGCATGAGAAGATACTTGCCATCATGACATTTGTGGTGGGGAGCACCGTTTTGGCCATTGACATCATCTTCATGATCTTTTTGGATGCAGCAGGCAACCAAATATCACTGATTTGTATTTGGTATTACTTATTGCCATCAAGAACACCAAGACGGCGCAATCGTTGGGATTTAGTTTCCATCCCATTTGAATGAATACATACTTAAACAGGTTCAAGATTTATTCTTAGACTTACTAACGATCTCCTCCTCTAAGACGAGCAGTTGGAACTTCACTGGCTGCTCTGACGTCATCACTTATACTGTGACTTGATAATTCATTCATATATGCTTGAAGGCACGCCTTATATCTCTCACGGTGAAAATTTTCTTACTAATTTGTACTACTCCATAACACCTACTCAGTCTAACAGACACTTTTCCATGAGCAGTATTTCACTGAAAGACGTTGTACCTTAAAATCAACTCGCAATGGAAATTGACAGACACAAAATATCACTATTAAATGACTTATTAGGACATTATACATGGTGTGTTTAAGCCCACATAGGTTATGTTGGAATCGTTCCCACACTTTCATACTTCTGGCCGAACATTGAATGTTCATCTCATTTGAGAGGTTCGTAGTTTTGGAAATCATGCGGCTTCATGCGGTGTGTCCGCCACATTTGTGGTGAGGAGCATCACGTTAGCTAACGACATCATCTTTATTATTTTCTTTGATGATCAAATATCTTTGGTTTGCAGTTGATATCACTTATTACTACCAAGGACGTCAAGACGGCGCAATCATTCGGGTTTAGTTTCCATCCCATTTAAATAGGAATATTCTTCAACTGGTTAAAGATTTAATCTTGGATTTACTTACGATCTTCACTGCTATAGGAAGAACTGCTATTGGCGCAATTACATCGTCACCCTTTACTGTGACTTGATCATTCATTCATATATTATGCTTGAAGGCACGTTTAATATCTCTCCCGAAAACAATATCTCTACTACTTCGTAACACCTTCGTAACAACTGACAAACACTCTTTCAGGAAGAATGGAGGTCCCGATTCCTTACGGATCCTCGCTGCTATCTGTTTTCTCTTCCTTGGATCTCCCTTCTGTTTTACAATGTCGTTTTTTGGCGAGCCAACGTGCAGTATATGGGCTCGAACATTCTCGTTCACCTTAGTATGAACTCTTACTCTTCGATGTGAACCCAATTCTTCGAGGCTTACGAATATGCATTCATATACTAATTCCTAATTGCAGGCCTACTGAAATTGAATAGATATTCTAATTACTTCATTTGATTATTATTTTTTTTTGATCCCATTCGAAAATACTGTAAATCTATTGAGCTAATAAATATCAATGAGAATTATATACAAAAGAAAAATAATATGAACATTTGTATTAGTATTATCATAATGTAAACTCGAGTTAACAGTATATCAGAATCATGATACTGTATATCTTGAAGTTATAAAGTTGTATATAAATTCGACCATTTCTGAAATGTCAAACGACTGTCATTGAACACTTTATAGAATCTAGATAATACATTATTCAGGATAAGAAGAGATGACTTCATGGAAAATAAGAAACTAGGTGAAATATTTCAATTTAAATACGTATTGTATTATCAAATTGATACTTACAATTGATAATTATCTCCTCCTGGACATATCCTCTTCAATCAAGACGTGAATAACCAATTCATGTATGCATTGAACACCCACTCGACAATGTCATCGGGATTCCTGGGTCCCGTATCCGGGATGCCATCATCGATGTAGGGACCTATGGATAAATTTTGAGACCCCTCATCACCGCCCTCCATCCCGAGTGTGGATCCTGGCTCATTGAAGCTGGTGATGAGAGATCCTGATTTGTCATCCTCCTCACTTCCTCCCTCGATGAGCTAAAACATTGAAACAATAAGTATATCATTAGCCCTGAATTATGTACAATACATTCACCTGAATATTACTTGAAAATTGAGAAGTTAAATGGGGATCAACAATGATTTTTCCAATCCAAATACAATTTCCATTCTACTGTTGTGTCCCCGACATGGAACACATCATAGGTCGACCCGCGTCGTGACCTGGGTCGTATTCTATGCTTGTATAGATAGGGAATTACGCATGTATACTAAAATAAGACTTGGACACTGTATTTTGAGTACCTAAGCTTTAATCACATATTGTTACAACCGAAATTTGGATGTTACGATCTAGAAGGATTCGAAGGAAGGGTGTAGCCAATAATTTAGAAGAACGCTTACCTATGAATTAGTGAGAGGTTGGTTGTAGGATCTCTATTAGGTGTAAGACATAAGATCAGTAATTAAAAAGATACTAATTGTTTATTGTCAGTGAATTTGAGAGTAACATAAAAGAATTCAACAGTTATGAATAAACCTGACGTCTATCAATAATAAAACTATAAACGGACCGACGACAAAAGAAATTAGAAGTTAATAATCAAACGGTCACCCAGACCGATACTCAGCCAGATAGAAGACACCTTGCCCAAAAGAGTACCGCAGCACGCGCAAGATGTTTAACGGCGCGGCTCTGTATCTCTCGTGAGTATTCTTCTAAAGAGACCGAGTTACCTTATCACACACGCTTTTATACACACACCTCACCTGTTGTTACTACGTGTCCGGTCTGTCGAGAGGGACATTTACGCTGACTAAGTAAATGTATAGTTTATTCTCCCTAACGACAGACGTCGGAACAAAACGTGTGAAAGATGTTGGTAGTGGTTAATGGTCGATTAGAATATAAATTATTATTGAAGAAAAATAGTAGTTTATTGACTACTGTGACAATATTATGTACTAGAGTAACCGGTGTGCACCCATTCAGGTGTGACACACACTTCTCCCCTTTTAATAGCTATCACTCATCTATTTATACCAATATCAAAAGCAATTGCTCAGTGTATTAGGCCTACAAATCTCCCCGGTTGCTTGAAATGCACCGGAGAAGGCCTCCCCTGAAGACCATCCTTGGCAGCGGAGTCGTACACGGTCCTCATCTCTAGGTCCTCCGAACTTCCTGCACACTCTGCTGGACCCCTTCCTGCCGTGCACCTCATGTCCTCATTCTGAGTCGCCGCCATCGAAGCTGGGCAACTCATGGCTCCAGCCTGACTTGCTAAAATCGAGGTCACTTCCCCCAGCCTGACCCAACAGATCCACATCAACCCAAAACTGAAACAAAAAGACAGCACACACGACAAACCTATCCCTATGCCTAACCAATAAAATGAATGCGTTGAGGACGCCTCCCTTAATGAGTGAAGTTCCTTTAGGGACCCCCACTTCTTCAACTCCGGAGCTAGTTGTCCCGACACGCCGACTACCCACATCGAAATAAGAACCAACAAGAAAAAAAAACGCACATTGATAACTACCACTCGATCAATCTACCGGTATCCGATCCTAAACTTTATAATTAATGTTCCCCTTCCTAATCCGGAGATTATGACCGTGAGCGGGTAGAGTCATCGGCTCACTGGCGGATTTGTCTAACTCCAACCCATTCCCAATCTCCTTCGTCCCTAAGTCACCCTGACCAACATCCCCAACAGGCTCTACTGACACAGCTATTGTGTCAGACCCCCCGTTAGTCGAATCATTCGTCCCCTCAACACGTAGAGCTTCATCCAACTCCAACAACCTCCTCATCTTGCCTACACCTCGTTCCTCCGATTCTTCCTCCGCCTCCGACTCACTGTCCTCATCCGAGCCTTCCTCCGATTCGCTGTTAGCAACATACAACTTCAACCTGTTGATGTGCACGACCACTGTTCTCGACTCACTGATCCCTATCCTGTAATTTACAGCACCCAGCTTCTCCAATACTTCATATGGTCCCGTCCAAGGCTTCGTCAACTTCTTCGTGAGACCTTCGTGAAACCTAGATAGACCATATCCCTCACGTTGAATGATCGAAATTTGGCAGACTTACTCCTGTTGTACTGCCGGGTCTGAACCTTGATGCCGTAACCCTGAACACAGCGTGCGATGAATTTCTAAAGTGAAGGGTGATGTGAAACGATGAAGACAATATGGGCAGTGAAACTTTCTACTGTAATGTTTTGTGAGTGACTCAACAATCTATCAAGATCTTTAATCGAAAAATAATGGCAATCCTCATTCGACATAACAACTCAGTTGACGTGATGTTCTCTATCTCAATACTTTCTGAATCAAAGAGGGTAAATACCGCTCTCGTGATTAAAGCAGAGGACATTTATCGACATGGTTAAATTATATGATTCGAAAGTGTTCAATTCTGAAATTGGTACAGGAAATGGAATGTTTGACATGTATAGCTCACTAGCAAATTGATGTTAATGATTGCTGCACGCTGTGTGATGGGATGAATTTTAGCCAACACACACCACAAAAAATATTCGTCATCGTTAAAATGTTAAATGTTTATTATTGACTTTGTTTTTAATAATTTAGACGATAATTTCATATAACTACTTGCAGCCAAGGGAACATATTGTCACGAATATAAGTGGTTTCTAAATTATCATAGGTTAACTTGTAATACCTACTTATAATCAGTGAAGTGGGAAATGCAGCTCATACTTGTGGGAGCTTGGATTAGGCATCGCTTGGCACGCGAAAGGGAAGGTGGTCATCCTAGATTGACTATTGTCGGGGATACTATCTGATGGAATTAGACACAGTCGTTCGAATAACTAGTGTCATGATTTTTAAATGGGGATCCGAAATAATACACGCACACAATTATTATCAAGACTAAAATAAAATATATTTCCAATTTACTTACATAAATACATCCTCGCGCTTGAGCTTCTACCAGTTTTCTGAGCGCGATCATCCGTGATCTTTATCCAACGTTAACAATATACACTCGTCAGTAGACTTCGATCGAGTGTAGTCGGCTTCATAAGTAAGTTAGTGGGAAAAGTTGAGGAATGCTGACATTTCACTCAATACGCAATATTATGCGTAGTGCTGTACAATAGTCCGATGCATCAGGTGTTTTATCAAGATGCAACAACTATTGTATACCTTTCATAAAAGCACTCAAATCGATTTAGCCAAAAGCCAACCTAGATTGGAAATGATTGAGAATGAGCGCCCTACATCACACTAGCATCGATTTATTGGTGAACGAAGATGATGCAAATGCTGAGCAAGCATTTGCGCAACAATGAGTTACTGGTGTGGACACGTACACCGTATCGATCGTTCAACCGTAGTAATGCCTGCTAACCAAACAACCCTTCCAAAATAATGATTAACAAAAATAATGATTCAACATTATACTCATCGACCGATTGATCTGCTCCAGACAAGACGTGCGCCCGAGTTATTGATTGTAGATCTCGAAGGCGGTCCTCATCTTCACACACACACACGTTGCACACCTCTTAAATTAGATGTAGATCGTCGGATGTTCTGGGCGGAAGTGAGTGTGAGTATAGGTATGATGCCTCTCAGGCGTGATTACTCTAGTACTCGTATTGGTCACTCTGATAAGGTGTCGCATAGCCGTATTATGCTAAGTGACAGCTATCACTTGAGGTCGTTGTCGTTGTTGTAACATGTGGGGTGACAGCTAGGCTAGGCATGGCCGTGACAGCACCCTCTCTCCTTTTGATTTCGTCCCGAAATCTGTATCGGTCCTCCTCTTCTTGATCGGTATGTCGTGCTCGGCTCGTAGATCGCCTTCCTTGATTTTGCAGTTTGTTACGAGAAAATTTCTGACAGTATGTTCTGGTTTGAAATTTATCTCCCCGGTTGTTATCTGACGTTCCGGTGTAGATCGGTTGACGTCGACGTCGTGGAAGTTCTGGATGCTATGTGTGGAATGTTGGAGGACCAATTTTCGTCCAAACAACTTGACAGGTTTTCGAATCTTGTGACAAAATTTGACCTCCTAGCCGCTGACTTTAATATCTTAATGTTGGACCATACATGTGGTAGGACATGCGTTATTGCTATTTTGGCGACCGAACGCACATCACAGGGATCTACGTCAAGTTGGGTAACAACGGGTTGGTCAGATTCGATGCACCATACAGAACAATGTTTGGCTAATCTTTGAATCGAGCTTCCCTCAGAGAGTTGTCTGACGCAACTGCTACTGTGAAGACTGTTGCTATGAGACACTAACCTGGGTAGGAGGCATTGGTTATTGACATATAGTGAGAACCTCCGAGGTTCCTAACCGTTATCTCAATCAATTCTCCACCCCAAGATGCGATGAACGTTGGCTCTGAATTTATTTTGCACGTCGAGTTATTCCAAGCAAAAGGAATGGTGGTAAATTCATATATTTTCCATTGTCTCTGGACTTTTCTGATAGGGACCTGAATATTGACTAATATTTTGTTTCTTGAGACCACGCAACTGGCTATGTTGAGTTTGAAAAGAACTTGTACCTCGTCTGGGTGTATCGCTAGCTCCCTTCCATCTACCAGTATTGCCCTCTGTAATTTTAGAAGATCTGAATGCAACGCCTCATGAGTGACTGCCATAGATGGGATCCTACCATCCTTACAATCCGAAAGAATTTCGACCCGAAATATTGAGTGAACCGTCTGAGATACTTTGCCAATTGTTTGAAATATCATTCTCTGTGTCTATCTGCGCTCCCTGGAGCTGGCAAGGTTGTACTTGTCCTGACTCTCCCAAAACTTACATACAACACAGTAGGCAACATGACAGCAATTTAAGAATGCTGACCAGTGCGAGAAATTAGCGCATAATAATCACTGATTACGTCAACACTTCCCAAGTCGGGCAATCGAAGTTACTCAATACAATTAATAATAAAACAGATCGACATTATTAGTAAATACGAGACAAGAATTCAACAACCCGCATTCCGTACCTACTGAGGTACCGTACATCCACATTAAGCAATCTAATTTGAGTCAGATGTATGATCGTTATCCATCACAATATCATCTCCATCGATTTCGCGTATACATTTTACCGAGATGACAATATACCACTTGATACCGTTGAAGAGATTAAAAATGTCGACTATTTTCCCTTTACTTTTTCCAAAAAGATTGGATAAAACTTCTAAAATATCGCGACCGACTTCTGCTTGACGAAACTTATGAGTTTTTACCGCACCGTTCAAAGATTCTACGTACTCATCCTCATCTAACAAACTAGTTGCGGGTCAAATATCGTGTTCTGAAGTTCCTCCTCGAACCAATGGGCTATCTCTTAAATGATATACTTGATGTCTGTCAAAATTAGTTCTGTTGCTGTACTGTCTCGGACAGACATCACGTCTGAACAAGTACTCACGCTTCCGATGCCTCAGAAGGTTATCACGCCGCGTAAACTCTCCGTGTGCTGAGAACACGCGTGCAACCTGTTGTTCGTGTGCACTGTCCCCATGTGGCGGTTGAGGCTAGCGCGACGAGTGAAGGTGGCAGGACACAGGCTGCACGCATATTCATTCATAGATGCCATGATGATGTTGTCTGAAACATATATAAGTCCTATTAGAGTTTGTCGCTAAATCCAATAAATACATATATATTCAATATTGAAATGGATACTACAAAACTAGCAAATTAGTGATAATTTTATTAATACATTGGAGGTGTTTAGGGGTCTGCACTTTGTGCTATAATTCATGCTATAGTGATTCAGAATATATTTATATGGAAATTATTTGAGATATTTACTTTTGAAAATAATATTTGATTGAATTAAATATAATTATGAAGTTCAAGTTCTCATCAAAATATGGCAATGGCCGTACCTAATACAGTTCAAATACTCTATCCGTGGCTTTCAACGGAATCTGAATTGAGAGGCGCACCACCTTATTCGTCGCGAACGCATGCACCCGTGGAATATCAAATTATTTGTACATGTTATTTACAAAATAGCATGACATCTCGAGGTAGCTGTAACGCAACACCCTGCAGAACAAGAGTCAGGTTTGAGGGAGGTACAAGAGTAGCACTGAGTCTACCCCCTGCGGACACATCCAAACCTTCCTGTAACTGCATTAGCTGCTGCTTGGCATCCATGATACCCAATTCCACTCCCCGCACTACACTCGACAGCTCCCTCGCAAATGCCACCCGCTTGTACAAGTCATCTGAAGAGAAGTGGTTCAGAAAATAAAACTGAGTAATCGTGTTATTTAATACGTCCGCCAATATCTTAATGTCATTCGCAATACGTCTCGCTGCACTGCCTGTGTACCGCAGGATTGTCAACTGACTGGTCATTACCTGGACCAGCCCATCCTGCTTGGAGGCGAGCATATCGATCTGCTTATTCAAACCCTCCAAATCGTTAGAGTCCATTGTCTCAAATAGCCCTTTAACGCCTACCCCCACAGCATCAATCAAACCCCGTATATTTCGAGTTTTCTCCAGTATTTCTCTGAAGTCATCCAACTCACCCTCCATAGTAGCTACTCCAGACCGAACCCTGCTTAACTCAGCTTCCACCAAACTGTGCAGCTGTTTATCGTAGCCATTAGCCTCTTTAGACTGATTCCCCGCATGCACCACACGGACGTAACCGTCCACAAAGTGTAGCGCGTCACCAACACTACCGATAAACCGATCGTACTCATCCACCTCGATGTCCAACACAAGGGTCCAGTAATCCCCAGTGATCAATACCTCAGTGTCTTCGACGAACACCAAACCCCGACGCAGTTCCGGGTCCGGCCGCTCAGAGTTACCAGCTACCCACCCCGGAAGAAGGACTTGACCCCCTGCAACAATAGACGCACGATAGAAAGCGAACCCGAACTGACTCCTAAATCTTATAATTTATGCTTCCATTTCTATTCCTAAGATTATAGGTATGAACCGGTAAAGTTGCAACCCGATTCCCTTCTGCAGGTTGAAACCCCACATCCCCTGGCCTAACATTAGAATGTTCTGACCCCGAGTCCACTCCACCATCTAGAGACGCTTGATCACATCCAGCCTCCCCGCAAGAGGCCGTCTCTTCGACAGACTTACTGTCCCCTATCGATGGATTGTCTTGGCAGAAACCCCCTCTCTCAGTGGAACCCAACTCCTTTAATTCACTTACAGTCTCTAATTCACTATCTCCCACATGTTCATCTGAATCATTAGCTCCTTCAGATTCCAATTTGTCTTCCAACTCCTATCGGTCTCAGTATCTATTTCACCATATGGTATAAACAACTTCAACCGGTTGATGTGTACCACCACTGATCTCGATTCGCTCATCTTCATTCTGTAGTTTACCGATCCCAGCTTCTCCAAGACCTCGTAGGATCCGGTCCAGGGCTAACACAGCTTCTTCGTAAAGCCCCTTCCCACAACAACGGTGTGCAAATACACCAAGTCATCTGGGTTAAATGAGCGAAACTAGGCAGACTTACTCCTGTTGTACTGTAGTGTTTGAGAAATCTTACTCCGATGCGGCCTGGTCGCGGTTACTCGATACGCCTCCACCAATCTCTTGGCCTCCCACAGAAATCCCAATAATATTGCATATTAAGTTATGACATATTTCCGCAATTAAAATAAAGTCGTCATTATTAAAAGCTGACTGGATGTAAACACATGATGCAACATGTAGTGATAACAGTGGAAATTACCACATGCATATAATTTCCAGGCCACAGCACTTAGTTACTCGATGTTTCGTTTCTCACATCACTTCCTGCAATTACACATTTGCCTGGATGAATTTTCAAGTTTGCGGCTTCCAAGCCTCTCAAAAACAGAAGTGAGACGAGCACAACGTTCTTCCATTGTAGCACTGAATACGCAAATGTCATCTGAATATACCATGCACTCGAGGTTTTCAATCAACAAAGTACAGTGTCCATTAATCTACTGAATGTGGCAGGGCCCCTACTACACCGAAAGCCATTTTATTGTAATGGTAATGACCTCTGTTAAGGACACCAAGTTCTACTAGGGACATCAATTTTTTGGGGCACTATCACTATGAGTACTGACCAAGGTGATTCTGATTCTGATATGATCCCTTGTTTAACCATATCGGCAATATAGTTGTTGTGCCCTAGATTACAACATAGATCGATTGGACCGCAGTCCAATCGTATTGACTTGTAAGATCAGAGGGGTGAGGATGACAGGAAAATAATACAATGCCAAAACATGGTTTAAGCACCTAGGCTTTATTAATTCTAATTCAACCTAATACAAATATGCTAATCAGAGCAACCAGCTCTTACTTACATGCTATGCATATGCACCCAGCCATCTTGGACTTAACACTCACTATTAAAGTAATGTCTTCTTGACTAACACTTTCAATATCAATTCCATGACGACTCCAGTATGATTCTATGATGGCTCCATTATGACTGACCCTAGTTTACCATAGGCTGATCTATAAATACGAGACTGTTTCTGAATCAGCACCGCGCCCAAATTGGCCAACTAGGATATTACATATATTAAACAGAATGTGTTAAGTCAAACTTTCAACATAACGCTAAATTCTATCACAGAAATACCAATATCATTACATATTAAGTTATGACGGAATTAGTACGGAAAGGTGGAAGAAGAATGACTGGGCTGGCTACTTTCCCCTTCAATATGGGTGATTTAATACTTTACGACAAGAACGCTGTGGCGAGTCTCGCAGAGTGGTAGAGTGGCGACGACGGTTCCTTCTTATCTCCTTTTTGCTGGTTTCGTTCTCCGTTAAGCTAGCGTCTAACCACTCAAGTTCCTTATTTAATTGCTCTCTGAAAGCCCTAAATATCTGGCACTCATGGCTATGGCAAAATTCCGTCTCGAAATTCTCGTCTACGGTAACATCGTTCATCTCTGGCCAAGTGCCCTCATAGTGCAACGGTATACTTCCTTCGTAAGCTATGGTGTCCTCTAAGGGAGACCAGAATGCTCCGGAAACAACCGCTACCCCTGCCTCTAACACAGTCTCTATTGGGGCAGAAAGTCCCTCACTACTCACGGTTACCAGCATCATGTAGAACCAAAACGAAGTAGCGCTTTCCATATCGTCGCGCCGGTAATCCTTGGCGGTGTTGACTTTTCTAAAATTGAATATGATTGTATTAGTTCATGCTCGTTTCTGTTGACAAAAACGAAAAGACGAGAGGAGAACCAGGATGTCTTTTTTTCCTTTTATCTTGTAAACAACAATTTTGAACGAAGATAGCCGAGATCAAAAATTACAGAAACAAAACAATAGAAAAAATCTTTAAAAAAAAATTGACGTCTCCTTACGGGCCCGTTCCCCTTTGGTGAGACCATGTGGCTACCACTCACCACATGGGCTCCACCGGGGCGTTGTCCCGTGGATCGTAAGGCCACCCATAATTCGCCTGGTACTCCCTTTTCAGGAGCCACAGCTCATTCTCTTGACATCTTATTAATCTCATGTGTTGGTTTCGGCTCATGTGCCGGGGTCTGAATCTCCGACACATGTTGTAATGAACTGATAACACTGCAATCTGCTCCCAATCTTGGGCCGCCCACCATCTCCACGCCAACTCATTTCCTTGATATACGAACATAGCTGTTTGCTAGTTAGAACAAGACTGTCATGATTCTTCGACCTGAGATCCCTGGGATGAGCGAAAATGCACTGTCAGCCCTGAAATCTCACCCTATTTCCCTTCTCCCCTTGCCTACTAACCGTCGCCACCTGTACAGGTATGCTGCGTGGGAACGACTTGTGCTGAGTTTTCTTAACGTGGCCGTAATCTAACGGACGTGACTTAGCTTTTGGATCTTGTTGTATCCCTCATGGCTCTAGATACGAATCCCCTGATTGTAAATCCTTCCCACTAACAAGCTGTGATGATGATAGATAATTAATTACCAAAGATGAGCTGGACGTCCTTTGCTTAAAGATGTCTGATCAGAAGTTATCATGTTGGCCGATTGTGTTGGAATGAGCTACTGCCTGTTATCCTGGAGCTGGTACACACGCGGTGTAACCGCGCAAAAATTGCCCAGCGGCAATATTGATCACCTTACTCCGCATTTTAACTAGCACATCCGGCTTCATCGATCGATCGAAATATAACGATGACTCAGGGGGAAAAAAAAATGAATCTTACGAAATAAGATAGGTAGACTCGATGTCTGCCATAACCAACCTTCCCATTCAGCTGAGAAAACCAAAAAAAATAAAAATAATAAAAAACAAAACAAAAAACAAACAAAACCAATAGTGCTCGATTTTGTGATTACTTCCCCCATTGCCGTACACAACTATTTTGAAACAACCATTTTGGCATGTACCTGTTCTTGTATGTTTGTACGTATATTGGAATCATTTAGTTCTCAATATTTCTGTCTATCCGAAGTTTGTCTCCATATTTGGAAGTGATAATGTAATGTTCTAACCGCCGATGGTATTGTGTGTCTTTGGCTAGGTGTTTCGGGTACCTTAAACTCTTGTTAGGTTACTTCTCACATGTGAACTAAATCAAAGTATCGTTTCAGAATTCAAGTTCGCAGACCTTCGCATACAGGTCGAACCTAATATTTTCCGGTTTCAAAGATTATTCCGCTTGAAAACTGAGATGATTGACATAATGTTGATTCGGTTAAGTAATCCTAAGAAGTTGTCCCCTTTTAGCCTGTGAATATCGTAAGACGTCTCTATTGTATATTCAACCATCCGTGGTGTTAGAACTACAGTTTTATCCAAACTCGTGCTGATGTTGTGTTTATTCGTCCTATGGTTATTGTAATGTGGCGTGAACCGTAATCGAACCTAGGACTTGGGTATATCTACTCTGGTGTGTACTAGACTGCTGTATATATTAGCTTTCGTATAGTAACCAATTATGAGTTTCGTATCTGGTACATGTCCCTATATATGGGGTGTTATATCCTTCATTTGAGCGTTGTGGGTGAATAAGATTGAATTATGTTTATGTGTGTAACTGTCCCTATCTATGGTTTCCTCGTATGTTTGTGTTGACTTCGATCTATATCCCTGCTATTCTTGTTTCGACTGTCATATACTTATCTCAATCGTGTGTAAGCTTATTTCCTCATTGCCCTCCTTTTTGTCAATGAACTGACTTGTCTTGGTGGTAATTATCGAACCTCTTTTTTTTTTCATTTAAAAATTAATGGTTTGTCCGACCCTAAAGTGTGTCTAGTATTTATGTATGCTTTTTCTATGCTATTTTATGTACATTTCTCATGCTATTACATGTTAGTCAATTATGGCGTTGTCCTGCCTTACGAGATTCTAGCTATGGTGAGCAACTATATAGCTGAGCGTGCAATACGAGACAGAATGCTGACATTCTCTAGATCGTCAACGCGACTTCTCTCGCTTGCCGTGTGAACGTCGTTTTCTGTGTATTACTTCTAAGTAGCACGTGTTCCCTTGTTATAATCCATCGTTGAAAAACTTATAATTAAACCAAGTTTATACGCTTATTGAATTCTAACTATCCCGCTCATTAGTCATTATTATTTGCCACAAAACTGAAATCATTAAATTACGTTTTCCCACCTTATTTAACTCGTTACTGCGGTGTTCAATCTCATGACGTCTGATGTCTATTGATCCGAACATCCTAAATAATAATGAAATCAATAAAACAAAATAAACACGCAAAAAAAAATCGCCCTGCCCTAACTGTTTGTTGGCAGAGAAAGGTGACAATAATATAATTTACATCATGCATTGTATAGTATGGTTTTGATAACGTTGTTGAGAAGTGTTCATGGAAACTTCCAAGGCATAAGTTTACTGCAAGCTCCTCTTTTAATTATCTGTCTATTCTGAACCCTCACTCGGTGACAATGCGGAACCTCCGTCGTGTGTTATAGGTTTTGCTGCACGTGTAATCGTGTAACTGCACTTTGCTCGGTCTTGTCGCTGTTTCCTGTCTTAACACGCTCATTCCTATGTTCTCGTCATACACTATGTGGTTTTGCGCTGTTTGCGTGGACGACGCTGTTCAACTTTAACATGCTATGTTATTCTACGCAATTCTAAATCCCTACTATATCCATTACTTTCTAAATATTAACGTCATGTTTAACGCGTCTAATAAAATTAAAACTATTTTACTGTATACATTCTAGGAAGCTGTATTTATATTATGCGCTACCGCGCGTGCTTTGCTTCGAACACGTTGTATAAGTGTCCGTCGAATCGACTGTGTTTGCGTCAGGTTCTGTCGAGCATCGAATGGGGCATGTTTTCGGGCTGTAGTATGGCTTTATCCTCTTGACGTTTATGACATCCTCTACTAGCTTGACACCTTTACCTTTCTTCAACATTACTAGGTAGTTTAGGTCCGAAATGCGCTTTGTTATCTTGAACGGCCCCTGCCATCTCATTATTAGTTTCTCCGACTTCCCTACTTTTCGTGTCGGGGTGTATATCTTGACCAACTGACCGACCGTGTAGGTTACTGGTCTGTGCGTTTTGTCGTATCGGGTTTTCTGCTGTTTCTGTGTTTCCGTGATTCTATCGATTGCTAGCTTCCTCGCTAAATCTAGATCCTTCATCACTTGGGCTGCCTCTAGGTTTAAATCTAACCCTTGCCTCAGACTCGCGTCGAGCGGTAGTTTTGAATGTCTCACAACAATATCTCGTGTAAGCTTGTGATGCAGTTCAAGTAAATGCAACACTCTTGCTCTTTGGCTCGGCGTTAGATACGCTCTGCGCTCTTGTGATAGATAACCTTCCGTCTCATGATAACTAAAAGGTGCATGCGTTACTAACCATTCGATGACGTCACATCGTTTATGGAATAGTTTTGGCGCTAGTTTAACAGCTGTTCCACATGTTATACATGCGTGTTCGCTGTGTCTATCGTTCATTGGGAAAACTATAGCTAATGTTTCCATTGGTGATAACTTTGCTTGTACACTTGCTATCGCTAACATCTTTGCTGGCTCTTTCACAAGTCTCTCGAAAATCTGTGTTGAGAAAGCAGCATTCAGATCTAGCTTCGCTTCTGCGCGTACATGCGGCTGCGGTGTAAAGTTCATTTTTGCTATGTTTTGCGTGTTCCGGTAAGATAGATTTCCTATCTTTTCTACCGACTGATATCTATGTGATCCAGCGCTGCTTATTAGGTTCTCTGCGCTTGCCGTTAACCAAAGGCCATCGGTGG
This sequence comes from Brachyptera putata, assembly GCA_907164805.1. Taxonomy (NCBI): domain Eukaryota; kingdom Metazoa; phylum Arthropoda; class Insecta; order Plecoptera; family Taeniopterygidae; genus Brachyptera; species Brachyptera putata. The sequence continues at coordinate 14,506,055 of OU015472.1, read as the reverse complement.
CAGGATCCAACTCGCTCTTACGCGGATGCATTGATCAGCTAGCAATTTCAACCACTTCTGAAATTCATTTTCCATTATTTGTAGCTGTAGTGCTAATGTCGCAACTCTTTGTTTTCCTTTTGTGGTTTTTAACTTGGCATTTTCAGCTTTTCTTTTTCCTTCATAGACATCGTTTGCTGCCTCAGGTTTTAGTTCTGCTACTTCTGTCAGTCATGTTTTGCATCACTTATCCATTGCTTAAACTGCTCTTCCCATTTTTCAACGTGAACAGTATGTGGTACCGGTACAAGATAGACATCTCCATCTATGGGTACTGTTAGGATATGTGATATTTCATCGGGTATCACTGTTCGAGTGCTAATATCTACGCTCTCAAAGTTTGTGATTAAAACCGTCTGAGCTTTTTCCCTTGAAATAATGGATTCCTTCTCTGCTCCTGAATTTCCCTGATCCAGCGATCGCATCCTTTGATACATGGTCATACAGTAATTCCTGTAATCCTCATCCTCATCGGTATGTATGCTAGTTACGGGGCTTATATTCACGCTGAAGAAGTCACCCAGAAGTTCTTCTGCGGTACTGCTCTGTGACCCGATTGATGATGCTTTTTGTCCGCATGTTGTTTGCTGACATTTTGCTTCCATCGTGTTTAGACTTAAGTTTTCTCTTAACTGAGACCAGTAAGTCAAACTGGGCGTCTCTTCCTACCCAGAAATCTAAACCTAGCAACGCTGGTGTTGCCAGATCGTGTATTGCTACCATCGGTATTTGGAAGGACACGTTGCCTAATTCTATACTGACGAGGACTTCTCCTGCGGCTTTCATACGTGAGCCATTTGCTGCTGAAAAGAACATGCCTACGAGACTAGTGTGTTTGAGATGACCTACCAATCTTTCATCTATGCACGAGACTGCGGCTCCTATGTCAATTAATGCGTTGATTGACTTGCCTTCTATCGTCGTTTTCGTGTGCATTAGCTTGGCTGGTCGAATCAAATCAATATGTATCTCTACTGGTTGAGGCTGATTATCTTCTTGTACACTCTTGACTTGTGTGTTTCCTTCCTCCATGTCGTCATCCATCCTGTCCTCGTTCGGTGCAGGGGTGTGATTGATGTTGTTTCCCCGCGGTGCGTTACCCTGTTTTACGCCCGTGGTTGATCGTTTCCCGAACTACTCCCTTGACTGCGCGGTATTGCTTGTCTGGCTATATCCAAAGAAGGGCACTGGTTGGTTGCGTGACACCTTTCTTGACACTGTATGCAATAGGGTAGCTGACGTTGATATGCATCTCTATTGTAGTCGTATCTATGCTCCGCTTGCCGTTGTTGTTGTCGTCGTTGATTGCCAACAAAGTTCTTTGATCGTCTCAGGTCTTGGTTGTTGTTGTATCCCTGACGATAGTTCGACTTTTTTTACGGTGCAGAGTGTACTTGTCTGACGTCTCGAGTCTGGTTGACAGCGCAAGTGGAGAATGTGCATGGCGTGCAGTGTCCGTGACATATGTTGTGTTGATTAGACTGCACAGCTGATGTCATAGCATTGACTTGTTGATGTTGATTTTGTACCGAGAGAATTGCTGTCAATTGTTGTTGTAGATTCTTCAATTCGGTTTTGAAATCGTTTTTCAGTTCACTCCTTAATTCATCTAATACCGTTGCTTGAATATTGCCCGGTCGATCACGCTGATAGTCTTCACGCACCATCCTTAATCTGTTGTCGTGTTGTCTAAGATGGAAACTGCTTTCTTTTGCCCTGCTTATATTCCTGCGTAGCTGTTCCATGTTGTCGTTGTTGTGCATCGTCACTCTCTCGAGTATCTCTGTGCGTAGACCTCCTAATATACGTCGCACTTTTTCCTTTTCCGTCATGACTGGACTGAGCTTGTCACATAGCATTTCGACGTCGAACACATAATCCTCAACTTCTTCGTCGTCACGTTGTAGACGGCGTCTCAGTGTTTCTTCCAGCTTCGCGATTTCGTGGTCACCGCTCAGACACTTGAGTAGACTTTCTTTCACAGTGGCGTAAGGCAATGGTGCTACCTTTCCTCCCTCCTGTACCGATCGTTCATGCTTCCTTTCTATTTCCTGTAAGCGTCGGCCGTGGCTTCCCCGAAGGTAATATTTGAGCTGATTGGTCTTGTCGTCGTCCGTCCATTTGTTGGCTTTCGCGACGATGTCGAAGTCTTTGAGCCAATCTTCAATATTATCACGCCTGTCGTCGAGCCTCTCTGCTTGAAGAAACGTGAATGGGAACATCGTGTATTCCTTCTCTGTCGTTATTATCGGTGTTAAAACACTACCCACGCTGCTAGCCCGTTTACGAAAATGTGAACGTAGAAGCTGATGCTCTGGCGATAAATTCCGTAGTCGGCGACTTGTGCGTAGGTTCTCTAGACTGCTGTACGCCCTGTTGTAGATGAATGATCTATCCTCTAATTTTTCTTGTCCTGGATTCCAGACTGTTTTGACTACGGTTTCTTCACCTTCTTCTGGTGTGTCGCTATCGCTATCTATTACTGTATATCTCGGTTTCGGTTTGGGTTTGAAGAACGCGTCAAGATCGGCTAATTCGTTAGGTGTTATATGCAAGTCCGGTGAAGTAGAACGTGCGTCAAACTGCGTATTGTCAATTTCCCTTGTTGCAATGCTATCTGTCTGTTTTGTGTTGTTTGCTAGTGTAGCTGTGCCCTGACATCGTCATTATTGTTCCTCAAATATAAGTCTACTGTAATATCTCTACGTGACATTTGATAAAACACTGACCTGTGTATGCATGTATCATCTATGATTTATTAGCTGGAGCAAGCACCTATTTATTAAATCACCACCCCTTCAAAAAAAAAAAAAAATTGCATAGGAAAAAAAAAAATGTGACTTTTGCGTTGGGATTTACTTATTTCCGCCGAATGTCAAAACTAGCCTCAGCACCTCGACTATAATTGTCAAATCTAGTGCCCCGCACCTCCACCAATTGTCACGCATATAAGTGGTTTCTAAATTATTATAGGTTAACTTGTAATACCTACTTATAATCAGTGAAGTAGGAAATGTAACTCATACTTGTGGGAGCTTGGATTAGGTATCGCTTGGCATGCGAAAGGGAAGGTGGTCATCCTAGATTGACTATTGTCGGGGATACTATCCGATGGAATTAGACACAGTCGTTGGAATAACTAACATTGATTTATTGGCGAACGAAGATGATGCAAATGCTGAGCAAGCATTTGCGTAACAAGAAGTTACGGGTGTTGACACGTACACCGTATCGGTCGTTCAACCGTAGTAATGTCTACTAACCAAATAACCCTTCCAAAATAATAATTAGTAAAAATAGTTATTTAACATTATACTCATCGACCGGTTGATCTGCTCCATACAAGACGTGCGCCCGAGTTATTGATTGTAGATCTCGAAGGCGGTCCTCATCTTCACACACACACACGTAGCACACTTATTACATTAGATGTAGATCGTCGGATGTTCTGGGCGGAAGTGAGAGTGAGTATAGGTATGATGCCTCTCAGGCGTGATTACTCTAGTACTCGTATTGGTCACTCTGATAAGGTGTCGTATAGTCTTGCTATGCTAAGTGACAGCTATCACTTGAGGTCGTTGTCGTTGTTGTAACATGTGGGGTGACAGCTAGGTTAGGCATGGCCGTGACAGTATAATAGAACTGATGTCTTGGAGCAAAACCAAGAAGTAACAGTCTAAGTAAATTAGTCCTAAGTACAAATGAAAACTACTGTAGTCTATAAAATACAGTATTAATAAGAAAATGACAAATACTACATAATGTATTGAAAATATAGTAAAATAGAACTGATGACTTGGAGCAAAACCAAGAAGCAACAGTCTAAGTAAAATAGTCCCAAGTACAACAAATAAAAGATGAGAAATATATTTGAACGACTGACGGCATGAAGACAGTTTTTGAGTGACTGACCACGCCAAGACAAGGTGTAAGAATGGGACGAGTGCTACTCGATCACGTGTCTACTTGGCGCGCTTTTGTACTGAACCTGAAAGTAATGTCAGCATTTTTACATGCTCAAACTTGTAAGTTACAGTCGAACTGACGAGTAGTTGATTTAATTTGTATAGTATATTTAAAACATGTCTGTAATAAATATTATCACGATATGGATTCAATATGGGAGCTTGCTTATATTATTACTATTTGCTATTGAACCTATTAAAATGATTACAAATAATTATCTGTTTTCCACCTTTTTTTCTCGGTATTTTTCCCCCTCATTTAAGTAATAATTGTTGTTCTTATTTATTTTTTTGATGTGTCTTAGAATAATAATTATTATTATAAACATCATCGTGAGAAATAATTATTATTATGATAATTGCGTAAATTATAATTTTATTAATGATTATTTTTCAATAACACTTCATTGTTTCAATATCACCCGATCATTCATACCCCCGTTAACCTAGCTGTTAGAGGGGTCGTTAATCAATTCATTTCAAAAATCTAAATAAACAGTGTTATGGTATGTTTTGATGTAAACTTGTATAAAACACCGAACCATACCACCTCATGCTGCACATACGGCGATTCATGCTATTATTGGTAGATACTGTGTTTTATTTACTTATACCCTCACTGAGCACGATCTGTTGTTCTGCACGGTGATTAGGCATATTGCTTTGACTCATTTAGAGAGTAGATACGATGTTCCAACTACGTGCAATGGCAATGAGAAAAAATGATTCAAGAAAATATATCCAACTCATAACCGTAAAAAATGCAGATACGGTGCCCCACATCTGAGTGGGGCAGTATATATTTGCTTGTGTTTACAAAACAATACGTACTTAGTATGCTATTAGTATTGAATGGGCTACAGTGGATTCGTATGTTGGGCTTATGTTAGTGCTACATGAATCTTACCTGCAATCTGGCCCGACGTAGCTGGTGGTGGAGAAGATTGGCTCAGTGACAACACTTCAATCACAATCTTCAACTCCTATATAATTGCCAAAAACACTCTTGACCACATGTTATTGAGATGCCAACTCTAATGAAATTACAGGACTCAATACAACTGAGAACCCTAAACCACTTTCCAGACCAACTCGCATGTTGACCGCGTCCTAAACTCAACTGTCTGACTCACTCTCTGCTCTCTGTCTGTCTAGCCAAGGGCAACCACTCACAGTCTATGGGGTTGCAATCAGGGCTGTAGAGGGGGAGGGAAGGAAAATAGTGTATGTTTGTACAACTTTTAATTCTGTTACATTATAAGCGTGAGTTGTCCAGTTGGTTTATCAGACAAGTCTTGCGCAATATTTATTTTTATTTCATTATATGACAAGTTGGTGGTGGAGAAGATTGGCTCAGTGACAACACTTCAATCACAATCTTTAATTCCTATATAATTGCCAAATACATTATAGTACATTTATATTATATTTATGTATGACACGGTGTTCAATTGAATAATGATAGTATTGTTACTATGGCATTACATTGCTAATGCGAAACACAAAAAGTCATGTTTTGTATTTTGTTGAGCCCTTAATTGAAATGACAAGACCCATTAGATACTACCATTGATTACAAGCATGTTCTTGCCCTTGAGTGATTGAGGTGGAAAGGAGTCCATAAAGCTTGAATGTTTTTCAGGGGAGCCGCCCTTGGTAGCTCGGTCAGCTGAGGCACCGCTTCAGAAACTGAAGTCACCGTTGGGCGTGGGTTCGAGTCCCGCATAAGGCATGGGTTTTTGTAAATGTCCTTTCACTTATCATCACTGCATACAGTTTCATAATCACCTGCTCATTCGTACCCCCCATATAACCTAGCTGTTGGTGGGGTCGTTAAGCAACAATAAAGTATCAACTGGACCTCGCCTTATGTATTCGGAAAGACTACATTTCGCCTACCCCTCTCCCCTTACCATCTACCCCGTACTGTTCGAGCGAGAATGAACTGAACTAATTTCATTTCTTAACGAGTGAACCCAAAGGGACCTCTTATTTTGTTTATCAGTTCCTGGTTTAATATTATGACATTAATATTACATTTGTTGATGCAATCGCCAGGTGTGTAAAACGTCACGGAGGAACACAATTCACGTCTGACGTACTGAACACCAGGGCGAGCAGCGATCGGTAGGTTCAACGACAGTTCTCATCACACGGAAACTGAAGTACAAATAGCGACCGGCCGACCAACGCAAACGCAGCTCTCATTACATCTTGGAATGGTGCAATAATATAACAATAATACGTTATGTAACATATAGTAATAATTTAATATGTAATACAATATAATAATAATTTAATATGTAATAATATGTAATAATGAGTATGTGATATGATATGTTGCAATAATTACATAATAACAATCAATTGCTTCAAGACAGTGTGATATTCCTCGTTGTTGCGCTTCCGTATTTGTTATCTCTGAGTATAATTATGTTGAGCATGATCCCGTGGGATCACATAACCCGGCTCAACCGGTACAGGAGACATCTCTTCCGTTAAAGGACATCACAACCCTAAAACTAGATTTTAATTAATAATAATGATATTTATTTCACTAAGTTTAAAGAAAACTAGAAATCATCTACACAATTTCAGAAATTATAATAATGTTTTGTTTCCCAAAGATCATGAGTCATGACGTAGGCATTACCGATTCTGTAAAGAAACATTTACACAATCGAGTAATGTCTACGTCATCGACTCATGTCCTGGAGGACAAATACATTGATTATAATCTCAAGAATCAAGATGGTGATTTCTAGTTTCCTCTGAAATTAGGGAAATGAATGTCGTCATTATTGAATATGAACTAATTTCAGGGTTGTTATGTCCTTTAACAGGGCAAGAAAGTCGAATTGACGGAATATCAGATTTTGTTGATAGACTTTGGAAAGCTATTTTTGATACCTCAAGAATCAAGATGGTATGAGGTATAGCTATTTAACTCATTAACTCATATCGCATTATAATTGTCTAACGTATACATATATAAAAAAACATTCTTTAGCTTGATACGTTTGACAATTATGCGATATTGGTTGGATAGTTTTTACTGACACAATCTTGAAGGTATTGTGAATTTCTGTGTTTCTCCCGTATTTGTATTTTGATAAATAATAAAATTTAAAAGTCATCACCAAAAACTGATATTTCACTGATCGGCTACCTCAGTCGTTTCCATGGTGATCATTGTTCGTTTGGTTGATCTGCTGCCACTTCGTCCTGAAACAAATCGATTCTCGTAAATAATAATAATTAAGATATAGTATTAAGATATAGGTACTTATTATATATTATTTATAGGCCTTATATATTTTGATTCGTGGTGACGTTTCAGTGCTAGTAAATATATGTTATATGATATAATTATATATAATATACCATACAAGCTCATCTGTCAACGCACCAACACGTAGCGTTTCCCTAGTTGTTCAACAACGGTATTAGATTCTCAGAGAAGGTATAAACTTTACAAAAAACTAACTGACCCAAAAACCAACCGCACTAACAACCAACTGACCCTAACTTCAACTTCTTGAGCAACCAAGAAGTTAAAGTGGGAGGTTCGACTCCTCCCCTTCAGAAATATCATTAAACTCAAACCTCGCCCACCTAGAGCCTATAGAACATTTGATGGGAGGTAACAATTTATGAAGGGCAGGAGCCAAACCATTCAATTTTACTTCTATACAGGTAGCTCAAGAAATAGAAGTCTAGGTCAGTAGGGTTTTAGTACAATTGTTTTTTATTCAGTACAGTCAGACGTTTGATTAGACCTAATCAAACGTCTGACTGTACTATCAAACACACAATTTTACCAAAGACCAACTGACCTAAACTTCTATTTCTTCAGCAACCTGTGGATTTGTGTGATTTTTATGTGGATTTTTAGTACAGTTTATCAGTACCCAGTTTTTGGAATGTACCAACTGTAGGCTACTAAAAACAAACTGACCTAAAAGCCAACTGTACTCCCAAAATATATTTTTTTCAAATTTTTCATTCTTGACACCATTCATATGTTCTCCAATCAAGGTTACTGACAACAATTAAACTGGTCAAATTGTTCAGTGTTATATTATTGCCAAGTTTTTGAAGTTTTTTTTTTACAAACTAAAAATCTGAAGTCATCTCAATCTTTCAATTCTACATTGCCTAATTCCACGGCGCACTTCAAGGTAAGCTGTTCCCGACCCGCGTGTGTACGTACATTTTCCAGCGTGTCTCTAGCCACGTAGTCCTCCTTGGCGTGGGACTTGTCCGTACGGTCAGGGAATGTTCCCGGAGCCCGTCTCTTCCCGTCCTCGTCGCTGTGGATCATCTTGTACACACTGGAGGACTTGAGGTGGTCGTAGCTGCGCTCGAACTTGTGGAAGTCCACGCTAGAGGGCACGCAAATAGAAACAGATAGTCACTTGCGATAATCCGTAGAGCAATGATCTCATGACGGTGTGACGATTGTTGAACTGGCGTGGTTTGCTCAACTCTTACCGATATGTTTTGCTGTCAGGGACGTCGTTAGGGGGTCCAAGGAGGGGCGCGCGCCTCCCCAATCGACATTTGCGCCCCCCCCCCCCCAATAATGTATCCTCTTTAAAAATATATAAATGTTCACCTATTACGAATAAACACACAATCAAATATTGCTACTTATCAATATGAATTATATCAGTATAAACTCGACTTCCTCAAACTTCCTTCCAGGAGTGATAAACATACATGGTTCGTTTCTACGAGAATGACTCTGGATCCCGGTGACACGTTTCTTCGAATTCATTCAGATCTCCAACTCTTTTTTGCAATACGAAAATCATTATAGCGAATAACTAATACACACGTAACGCATGCTTTGTGTTCCTCGTCCAACGATATTTCATATTTAGCGATAATAAAGTACACAGAACTACACAAACTCACACCTGTTCTTGCCGCCAAAACCGAATTAGCCGACGATATTACTTGATGATATTTCCGAATTCTTATCTGCGCCCCCCCAATACAGAAATCCTAACGACATCCCTGTTTGCTGTTATTATTTCGGGTCCTAGAAACTGGAAATAAGAATACGACGGGACAAATAGAAGAAAAAAATGATAGTATGTACCCGATTGATGATCTGTAAAAATTAATTTCACTTTTGTTCCAATATAATTGATATTGCAATGGTCTGTTAATTCTCGTCAACAAATACTTTTACAAACTGGATATAATCCCCGACTGTCCTGATGGTCAGAGAGAGAGAGAGAGAGAGAGAGAGAGAGAGAGAGAGAGAGAGAGAGAGAGAGAGAGAGAGAGAGAGAGAGAGAGAGAGAGGATAAAAGTGAGGGGAAGGAGGGGAGAGAGAGAGGAGAAGGGGGGAGAGAGAGAGGGATAGAGAGAGTGAGGGAGAGGGAGATATAGAGCGAGAGAGAGTGAGAGAGAGAGTGGGAGAGAGAAAGAGAGGGAGAGGGAGAGAGAGGGAGAGAGAGAGAGAGAGTCGGACTCACCCGATGGTAGTGCCGGTGATGATCTCCTCATTGCCACTGAGCGTCTCAGCGATGAAGTCCTCCGTGTAGACGTCCTTGGGCGCGAACCACTTCCTACCCCCTGGCAGCTGCACGGGGCGGGGCTGGGGGGTGAGGGGGAAGAACGGCCTCCTCTTCTCGGATTCCTCTTTCTTCCACTAAACACAACACACATGTCAGACATGTCACATACCACTTCCTACCCCCTGGCAGCTGCACGGGGCGGGGCTGGGGTGAGGGGGAAGAACGGCCTCCTCTTCTCGGACTCCTCTTTCTTCCACTAAACACAACATACATGTCAGACATGTCACATACCACTTCCTACCCCCTGGCAGCTGCACGGGGCGAGGCTGGGGGGTGAGGGGAAGAACGGCCTCCTCTTCTCGGACTCCTCTTTCTTTCCCCTAAAAAACCCAAAACATGTCAGACATGTCACTACCAACTTCCCCCCCCTGGGAGCTGCACGGGGCGGGGCTGGGGGTGAGGGGGAAGAACGGCCTCCTCTTCTCGGATTCCTCTTTCTTCCACTAAACACAACATACAGTCAGACATGTCACATACCACTTCCTACCCCCTGGCAGCTGCACGGGGCGAGGCTGGGGGGTGAGGAGAAGAACGGCCTCCTCTTCTCGGACTCCTCTTTCTTCCACTAAACACAACATACATGTCAGACATGTCACATACCACTTCCTACCCCCTGGCAGCTGCACGGGGCGGGGCTGGGGGGTGAGGGGAAGAACAGCCTCCTCTTCTCGGATTCCTCTTTCTTCCACTAAACACAACATACATGTCAGAGGTATTCGAGGTCAACCATTTTTTTGAAGCTCGCAAAACAAAGTTATAATTCCGAACAAAAACAATCACTCATTTTGAATCAACCTAACTTTTGAGATACAATACATGACTACCATTCTAGCCGAATGTGTTATCCGCATTTCCTGCTGAAAAATGAAAAAAATGCACAGTAATATTATATTTGCATACCTCAATATCTTTCTTATGTGTTTCCACTACAGGTTCCGGTTCTGGTTCCGGTTCTGGTTCCGGTTCCTCTTCTAAGACTTCCGGTTCCTCTACAATTCCTTCATCTTCCTCTACTTCTACCCTTTGTTCTTCTTCCCCTTCCTGCATATCCTCCCCGACTTCCTCGATATCGGCCTCCATCATGGCCTCTTCTTCCGCTGTTGACAGATCAGTCACTGATTTTAACCAGTGTGTGGGAAGTTGAATATTCGCAACAGAAAGTCAATCAAAGTCAGGCCCAGATCCTCTTCAGCTAAACCTAAGCAGTAAGCACAATACACGAAGAAAACATTCAAGAAGAGACAAACATAACCCTAACAACATCTAGTTTGTCTGTGTCCTAACCAATTCTCCGTAATAGTACATCTCACGGCAATATAAATTCATATATTATTTTAGATTTACAGAAAACAATGAAGGATAGTTAGAACATTATTGAAAACATAATTTCATGAAAACAAAAAAGTATGACTACAGCCAGATTTGAACTGGCAATCGTCGCGACCTCTAGCGAACTTCTTACCGCGCCGATACGAGCAAGAAATGCGAGAAAATGCTCCTCGCGTTGGGGCCTGTAGGGATTGTGAAGTCGTGGCCGGATCTATAGGCACAAGATGGCAAGGCTGAAGCCTAGGGGGCGCTTGCGCTCTTCAGGTCTTTCATTCATTTGTTTCGAATGAAATGAGGTCGGATTGAAAAGTGAAACTCGAAGTTACAACATGGGTAAAGTTACAACCAAAAGTATTGATAACTTGATGCATATGTGAACACACATGCTACGTATCTGTAGACATGGGGAACTCCTCACTACAAATCGTCACTCACAACAAGATGAGTAAAATGATGGCTGATACGTTGAGAAGGAAAGGAAAGTACGAAGTTCATGAGGACCCTTGGTTACCTCAGTGGACCTGGTTCCGACCCGCTGTTTATCTCAGTGAAGCTGTTCCCGACCCGCTGGTTACCTCAGTAAAACTGTTCCCGACCCGCTGGTTACCTCAGTGAAGCTTGTCCCGACCCGCTGGTTACCTCAGTGAAGCTGTTCCCGACCCGCTGGTTACCTCAGTAAAACTGTTCCCGACCCGCTGGTTACCTCAGTGAAGCTTGTCCCGACCCGCTGGTTACCTCAGTGAAGCTGGTCCCGACCCGCTGGGTACTTCAGTGAACCTGTTCCCAACCCACCGGTTACCTTGCAACTCAGCTGCCTGCTCAGCCGCCCTGAGCTCCAGTATCCTGGCCAACTGTTGCTGGATGAACGACAGGTGCTGCTGGATCTCTACAGGAAGCTGGATGATGGCTGCCAATTGGTTCTGGATCTCGGCCAGCTGGGACTCGATGTCTGACGCGTCAACGACCCCTGGTTCTTCTGGATCGGCCGATTCCTCTGGGATATCCTCTGGGATCATCGCTTCTTCCTCTCCACCAATATCACCTGGCACAAGAGGCGGAAAGTTCATTCAGGCTCGAACTGAGAGTTCACCAACTTATAAATAGGCCTACTAGGCAAACGCAGAATATGCGATGTAAGTTGAGCGAGATCTATGTAGAGTAAAATCGAAAACTCGAGACACCTTGATCATATAAAATACACTTCATTCGGTTACTAGCGAATCTAGAAAGCCGTGAATCTCGTCAACATTTTTCTGATATTTTTTTTTCATCCATTTGATGATTAAAAAATAATTATTACACAATTTCCTTCAAAACGGCTAGTCCGAATTGCATACAATTGTGTAATAGTTTGTATTGTATTTCGTGTTCTAATTCAGGAAAATTTTTATTTTTTGGGGAGAGATCTCATTTTTCAAATTTACTTGCCCAGCTTGATTTTATGGGGTTTTACGAAACTTTGAGATGGTATTTCTCAAAAATGGTGCGACCGATTCGACCCAAAAACTACACACTTCCAAGTTAGACAAGTCTGCTCGTACAGAAGAATTTTCATGCCGATCAGTCAAATCTTGCGACCTGTGAAGTGCTTACAAACAAACAAAAGAAACAAACAAAACAGACAAAGCTCCATAAGAGTGGGATGGATGTCTTCATAACGTGCCCGCTGAAGATATATATCTATCGCTTACCTTCTCCGTGTTCTTCCATCGCCTCCTCTCTCTCTTGTGGGGTACCATCCATCTCGCTGCTCCCCTCTCCCCCCACTTCCCCTTGTTCCTGAGAGACGCCCTCCTCCACACCAGCTGAGGCGGCCTCCTCTTCGGGCACCTCCTCGCTCGCTAGCACCACTGGATCCGGTTTCTGATGGCATGTTCAAGGCACACACGATGTAGGGGCTGTCCATAAATGATGTCACACCATATATATATATCTGTTAACGTTACTCCTGCAGCCGAAGCGACATATGCTTTTTCCGATCTCGGCGGCCATATTGAACAATCTATTGATTGACAACCTATTCAAAAGGCAGGCTGATCAATGAGACAGTTACTCCAGAATGGTGAGACAGTCTATAATATATATCTATGATCACACAATTTTAGGATATATCACACCCCTTCCCTTCCCCCCTTGTCAGAGAAAGTTACAGAGGTGATCATCTTGGCTCTGACCCACGCAACCGTCAACACACCTCGGCGCTGACCCACGCAACCCTCAACACACCTCGGCTCTGACTGACGCAACCCTCAACACACCTCGGCTCTCACCCACGCAACCCTCAACACATCTTGGCTCTGACCCACGCAACCCTCAACACATCTTGGCTCTGACCGAGAGACTTGTTGCCTACCTTCTTCTGTGAGACGTATTTGAGCGGGAGGTACGGCGCGGGACGGACGTCCGGCTCGCCTTTGGGTTTGGGTTTAGGGTTTTTTGGGCGCTGGTTGAACGTGGACAGTTTCTTCTTCGGCTTCTCGGTTCTCTCACACGTTCACCTCGCTCTATTATGCGGTTGGGGCTCTGAGCAGTTACACATAACACACTCGTTATTTAGTATTGTCAGTTCTTGTATTATTTGTATTGTCACAGTTCATTATGATTTTTGTTATTGTCACAGTTCATTTATGTATGTTATTTGTTATTGTCACAGTTCATTCATGTATGTTATTTGTTATTGTCACAGTTCATTTATGTATGTTATTTGTTATTGTCACAGTTCATTCATGTATGTTATTTGTTATTGTCACAGTTCATTCATGTATGTTATTTGTTATTGTCACAGTTCATTTATGTATGTTATTTGTTATTGTCACAGTTCATTTATGTATGTTATTTGTTGCTGGCACAGTTCATTTATATATGTTATTTGTTGCTGTCAGAGTTCATTTATGTATGTTATTATTTTTGTCACACCAAATAAATGACTTGATTCATTGATTCACTGATGTGGCAATTCTGCTAGGAAATATAGTTCTTGATAATCGGCATAACTTCTAAGTTTTTTCATGTGACTTACACCCACGTAATTATACGTTATAGGCTTCTGTCAAGTGACGTCACCCATTGTTGAAAGAGACAGACAACAATGTCCACCAATTGGAATTGACCAATCACAAGCTTTGGTAGTTCACCAGTTCACTTTATTACTATGGTAAAGATTGTTTGTCATTTGTTACTTGACAGAAGCCTATTGTCTATTAAAAGAACGGTGTTGTCGTGAACGCTGTGTATGACGCTATACTAGTCTGCTTGCCTCTCTCCGTGTCACGTGGTATTTCCCCTCCAGTCAGACAAGCTATGTTGGCCTCACTCACTCTCAATGCAGCTATACGTTTTGCGTCTAGCCTAGTCCAGGTATTGGATATTTGCCTAAAACACTCGATCGTCTCCGACCGCGACTCACCCAATGCAGCTCCCCATCAACACCTCCGCGCAGCCGGACATCATCTCGGCGATCTCTTCCTCCGTGTACTCGATGTGCTCCTCCTGCTTCGCCTCTCCGATCACAGCTTCGCCTGGCACAGCTCCGCCTGACACAGCTTCGCTTGACACAGCTTCGCCTGACACGACTTCGCCTGACACAGCTTCGCTTGACACAGCTCCGCCTGACACGACTTCGCCTGATACGACTTCGCCTGACACGACTTCGCCTGACACGACTTCGCCTGACACGACTTCGCTTGACACGACTTCGCCTGACACGATTTCGCTCGGGGCTGCTGGTTCGGTCTGTGTGTCCAGAGTAGTGGGGGGCGCCGCGTCGGTCACAGCTATCAATAGAACATTAATTAAATAGAATGTTTGAATTGATTCCGATGGTATAAACTCCGCTCCAAAAACTGTCAGAGAACCGAGTATTCAACATTATTTATATTATTTCGTTGTAAATAGATTATATTATGTATAGCATTCATTCATTATTATATTATTATTATTAAACTTTCATCTTGTGCCTTTATAGGGCGGAAAACTGGCTTTGTGACAAGTTTCCAATATTAATGAAAATATTATGTGTTGGTATATAACATTATAATAGTCAATTGTTATACAATAAATGTGTCTTCGTCTATATTTATACATTCAGCATGATAACCAACTCACCACCGTGGACATGGTCTGATTCATAGTACTGATAACACGGTTGCACGGTTTTTTCCGTTCCGGTAAATCACGTGAACATCTCAAGTACTTTGATGTTCTGACCGGTTTACATGATTTACCGAAGAGGATCAGCATTGCAAACGAGATACTTATAATCCAGAATTAACACGGCTGCACGTTTTTTTCCGTCCCGGTAAGTCAAGGGAACCATTTGAATACTCTCCGTTACTAGCCCCAAAAGAAAAACAGTGCAACCGTGATGCTATAATTCAGAGTCAACATGGTTGCACGGTTAAATTCTTACCATCCCGGTAAATTACGTGAACCAGTTCAATACTTTCCGTTGATGTTCTGACTGGACACCGAAATGACCAGGACGTAAAAGCAGTGCGTCCGTGATAATGTGAGGCCGACTTGACACGGTTGCACTTTGTTTCCGTATCGGTATGTTACGTGAACCAGTCAAATACTTTTCGTAGATGTTCTAACTGGTTCACGTGACAAACCAGGCCGGAAAAACAAAGCAACCGTGATACTATGAATCAGAGTTAACATGGTTGCACGGTTTTTACCGTTCCGGTAAAACACGTGAACAAGTCAGAAACTCTACTTAATGTCAAGTACAACTTTAGCAATATATATGTATTTCGTCTATGATTGCGTGCTCGAGCATTAAGGGGGCGCATGTTCAGTATTTCTAAAAAATATAGAAAGCCATCTTTACTATTATTTCTCTGGTTTCAACCAGTTTTAAGATTAATACGCCATTGAATTGCATCACATTCTTGGTATTCATTGACATATTATCTTAAAACTGATTGAATTCTCAAGAATAGAATGTTATATTAATTAAAGAGCATAACATTATTTTGTGGATGGTATACTTTTCATTCGATCACTCTGATTCGTGAACACAGGAAAATTAGTAAAGATGAATTTCTTTATTTTCAAAACTACCTTGCATGCACTTCTTTATAAGATCGGCCATCACATGCAGGTTAGTTGTAATCTTATCTCCCAGCAGGTTTATTGTTTCAAGAGCTGCTGACGATGAATCAGTTGTCTTACCTGTCTGATATTATCCAGAGGCCCTGTGGCGCAACGGTAGCGCGTCTGACTCCAGATCAGAAGGTTGCGTGTTCAAATCACGTCGGGGTCATACAAATTTTAATATCAACGAATGACAGCGTGAGGAATTATCTTTTGGATTTTTCTTCCATTGATTTATTAATTTGAAATTCAAGTGTATTGATTTATTAATTTGAAATTAATAAATCAAGAGTACAATGTCTTTCGGATACGGATCTTTTGGTCTTTCGGAAGTTTGACAAAACAGTCCCATGTTATATCGAATGGGCCTGACCGGGCTCTGAACTCGCGGCTTTTTACTTCAGAACACTTTGTAATCGCTTCAGGTGAGAGTCTGACTGCGGGGCAAACTGGCCGTACAACTTCCCCTTATCATTCCGGGCAATATTTGACGAATGGATTCAGAAAAATGTAATCATTCATTAGTTTTTGATAATGTTTTCTTTTTTCCACATTCTACGTAGGCCCCTAAGTGATTTTGAGAGAAATGAGATTTGCATGCATCATCCACCATTTTAATGACAAACGTAATGACTGATGAGCAGACAACAATAGAACATGTTAATTATTTCGCCGAAATTAGAACTATCAAAATTCATTCATTAAAATAAGACTCGTCAATAATTGATGATATATTTGTGATTGAGATCACATTCCAACATATTTTTCATCACTCTCCGACGTCAATAAATCTCATGGTGCGTCGTTGAACCCGACAAATGAAGCAAAATAAGTAATTATGAATCTTGATATCAAATATTTTGTATTTAGTAATGGTTTATCATTCAACTCATTTTTGTCTGAATATCCCAAGTGATACCCAATTCTTATGGATTATTATTTCACATCACTCATATCTTTTCGGCAGATTCTTTCAACATTCTACAAGAGTGATTTTGAGGTTAATGTATCGTGTATACATAATTGTCCAACCAAGTGACAACAATCAACAAACATAAACAACAGAACAACAAACAACAGAAAATACAAACTATAGCTCATTATCATTTTGCTCAAATTGGGATCATCAAAACTCAAAGGATAGAATAAAACAGATCACTAATTGAAATCATGTTTTGTAATTAAGACTGAAGTTGAATGGAAAGGGAATGTTGCTTCAAACGTTGATGATATTAAAATGTGTTTGACCCCGACGTGACTTGAACACGCAACCTTCTGAACTGGAGTCAGACGCGCTACCGTTGCGCCACAGGGCCCCTGTTGTAATGTTAATGACAGTAATTCTCATTACCTCAACAACAAACCCGGATTTACTAGCACTTCGAACAGTTATGTGGAGTACATACATTGGTGCATGTACTTTTCTAATACATGTATTTTAAAGACTGTCATTCACAAACAACGTCTGCCATGATTGACACAGAATAATGGATCAATGGATAGAATAATAGAAAGGACGGTAGTTCTAATAGATCAAGAAAATGTAACGAATTATATAGCAAGAAACGAAAACCTGAAGCTGTAAGGAAGTGAACTAAGCAATTTGTTATGAATAAATGGTAGAGGTGTAGATAAAAACATTATGAAAATTAAATATGAAAAAGTGAAGGGAAGGAGAACCTGTTAACTATTTTTAACTAAAAAGCACTAACTGTAGATTATTTTTTTCCAGTAGGGAACAATATTACAGTGATCATCGAGTAGTGACTTCAAATTACATTGCTTTTTTACTTGTCACTACTTCTTCAATAATTTGTCTTCAACCTTCATATTCAAGATCCAAAATGGGTTCTTTATAATTTCAAATTGATTCACGGTAACGAACTCTAGTCTACTCAAATGAAATTAAAAATCTTATTGAGTTATTGATTACAATAACTGTTACTAAAAATAAGTTTCAGAATTAATTTTTAATATCTCCATCATATCTATAACTCTGACTTCGTTCTGATTTTCTGAAATAACCCAAACTCTTAATGATAATAATAATATGGTTTATTGTCAATTATTCGATTTTACATTGTAAAATAATTTTCAGCCCAATGATATAATATTAGAAGATCATTAATATTTATATTTGAATATTCTTAATAATGATCTCTAAATTGGAATTCTAAATCTAAATCTGAATCTGGTCTAAAATTCTGAAATCTGAAATTCTAGTTCCTGAATCTAAATTGCAATGGTTTCTGTTAATGATCGTTTACAGTACCGTATAATAACATTTATATATTGAAAATTCTCTCAATTTACATTAAAAATCTGTCCCGATAATTGTTTCGAGAATGTATGCAAGTAGGCCTACTGCTAGTGGGCCAAGTGTAAGGGTAGGTGCTGCATAATGAGGACTGTTTAATACAGATAAATTATGTTTTCGCACATCGTTGATAGCCAACTGTATAACTGATAGGCTGGACAATGATATATTCTCTTATTCGGAATAATATTAAAACTCAAATTTATTCACTTTTATTCACATTATTATCTGTAATCAGTCTCTAAGCTGCCTCATCTTGCAATTACTATCTCGATTACTTTATAGCACAGGCCCTGTGGCGCAACGGTAGCGCGTCTGACTCCAGATCAGAAGGTTGCGTGTTCAAATCACGTCGGGGTCAAACACATTTTAATATTAACAACGATTGCAGCAACATTCCTGTTCACTGTAACTCCTATCTTACTTACAAAACATGATTTCAATTATTGATCTGTCTTATTTTATCATTTGAGTTTTGATGATCCCAATTTGAGCGAAATGATAATAATGAGCTATAGTTGTTTGTATTTTCTGTTGTTTGTTGTTCTGTTGTTTATGTTTGTTGTCACATGGTGGACAAGTATGCATACACGATACATTAACCTCAGAATCACACTCGTTGAATGTTGAAAGAATCTGCTGGAAAAATCTGTTGAAAATATAATATGAGTGATGTGAAATAATAATCTAAAAGAAAGAGTAGGCCTATCACTTGGGATATTTAGACAAAAATAAGTTGAATGATAAACCATAATAAATACAGATTTGTGCGAGCCAAGGCAGAATCTTTGATATCAAGTTTTATACTTACTTATTTTGCTTCATTTGTCGGGTTCAAAGACGCGCCATAAGATTTATTGGCGTCGGAGAGTGATGAAACGAGGATGGAATGATGAGATTATAAGGGTCATCTAAAAATATTAGATGTTTTCGGATATAGTGGGAAGGAGTCGATCGTGGCCATCCCACTACCAATCCGAACAACAGAAGTAGACCACGAAAAAGTTCCGTCAGGATGGCTAACCATGGCAGAAATAGAGCCCCGGTCTCCTAAACGTCGGTTCAGCGTGCTAGTACTGATCCACCCGTCTCAGTTGCATAATTACTTGTTCTCCATTTGTTACTGTTCCCAGTAGTTGAGCCATCAGGTTTGTACACTCTTGGTCCTGTCTCTATTCGCATTGCCGTCCCATTATATACACTAGGCCTACACTTATTTACACTTATTTATACTACACTTAACACTACGCAAGTTGTTCACGAATCCCCTAACAGAGGTCACTTACTAAGACTAAGGCTACGATAAGAACAACCCAACAAACCGTGATGTGGTTGTTGGTACACGTTCAGCCCGTTGCCAAGACTGGAACTAAGACTAAGACAAGAACAACCGAACAAACCGTGGGCTGGTTGTAGCTCCTCGTCCAGCCCGTTGCTAAGACTAGATCTGAGACAAAGACTATAAGTAAGACTGAGACTATAACTAAGACTTAGACCAGACCAAGACTAAAACTAAGACTAAGACTAGAACTAAGACTAATACAAGGACAACCGAACAAACCGTGAGGCGGTTGTTGCTACACGTTCAGCCCGTTGCTAAGACTAGATCTAAGACTAAGACTATAGAACAAGCGAACAAACCTTGAGCTGGTAGTAGCTGCTCGTCCTGCCCCTGTTGGGCCTGCAGCCCCTCACTGATGATGTTTGCCAGCAAGACCGGCAGCTCGATGTCTTCCTGGTCGGGACCCGCCACCAGGCAGCTTCCCACGGGCTCACACACTTCTTCCTGCAGGACCTGCGAACATAGCAGCTTGCAGGCGGGGAACATTCAAGAGTCGATCACGGCGAAACTGTTGTTATCATTAAATCTCATTCATCTGAACATCCATGAGAATAAAAAACACTAATCATGAATGTACGATAGTCGTGTATTTAATATCCTTCTTTTTATTCGTAGAGGTGCTCTAGCAGAGCTCATTGAAAAGGTGGTGAAAACTTGATGTAGGGAACGTATCCAACCCATAACCGGCAGAAATGGGGGCGCTGAAGAGAGTACAGGAATAAAGCTACACGGTCGTATGGTATAGGCTTCGGGGTAATTTGGAATGCATGGATGGTTGTAAAATGTTGTTAGGTTAGTTTGGACACCCAAATCCATGTCAAACAACCGAGTCAACTTTATTCCGGTATACGCTCTTCAGGCTCCCAGAGACGAAGAGTTTACAACTCGAAAATTTTGGTTAACACCTGATTTCAGATTTCAAGAATTTCAGGAGATTCCAGAGATTTCAGGAGATTTCAGGTGATTTCAAGTGATTTCAAGTGATTTTAGAGATTTCAGGTGATTTTAGGGATTTCAAGTAATTCAGGGATTTCAAGTGATTTCAAGTGATTGCAGATGATTTCAAGTGATTTCAGGGATTCCAAGAGATTTCAGGGATTTCATGGCAAGTGTACACCTGATTTCAGGAGTTGTTAAACCCTCGCCCAGAGAAATGGATATAAAATGAAACTAAATCATGAACTCACCACATTTTGTGACTTAACTAACTGAGGTGTTGAAATAAAGCTTCCCCTGAAAACAAACAATAACATCTCATTAATTTTATATTCTCAAATTCATCATTATTCCCTGATTCAATAGCATGCGCGTAACAACGTTTTGATTTTTGAGCTGTCATATCCAATACTCATTGATTCATAATTCAATACTCTTGAATCGAATTTATTACAGATTGCGATCCATTATGAGGCCTCATTTCTCACTGTCGTGAATTATCATATAATCTACCTGTTGAATCATCAGTCTGCATGCTCATCAATATAGGCCTATTGGAGAATAATATGAAGGTGCATATTCATTATAATGAATAGAATCAATTGAGAAAATTCTTCAACTTGCGCATAAATTTCACTTTCTTTTGTAAGTATAATTCATGAATAGGAAATTGAAGATATGACAATTAGTCAAGTGACCCTTACGACAGTCGCAACGTAATTAACCAACATTTTCTCTACAGCAAATTAATTTTCTCCAAATTTAGTAATTAAAAGACATCACACGCCTAAAACTAGCTTTTAAATGAATAATGACGACATTTATTCACCAAACTTCAGAGGAAACTAGAAACCATCATCTCAATTTCAGAAATTATAATTATTTGTTTTGTTCTCTAGGTACCATGAGCTATGACGTAGGCATAACCGCTTGTGTATAGAAACACCAACAGAATCCAGTAACGTCTACGTCACGGCCCAGAAAAAGGCCGGGTCCTGGAGTACTGATAAATCAATTATAATTTCGGAAATTGAGATGATGATTCCTAGTTTTCTCCAAAATTAGGGAAATAAATATCGTATTCATTAATTAAAATCTAGTTTCAGGGTTGTAATGTTCCTTATTAATTGATTTTCGCACCTTATAACTGATACTTTGAACATGTTGCCAGCTTGGATGATGTACTCCGTGGACTGCGCGTGCGTCATCTGACCCAGAGGCACGTCGTTGAGCGTCATGATCATGTCTCCCACATGTAGCCCCGCCCTCTCCGCCACGCTCCCTTTCGTCACCTGCCAATCAACGCTTACATCGTGAAACATGAGAACCAGAACTATCAGAAACACGGAATCGCATGTCTCTCGGAGAATGTAATAACTTTCTTTTCATTCCTGATCAAACGGAGGAACTGGAATTTGAATTTTGAATAATCTCATGATAATGACTGAGAGTATGATATGGAATAATTACGAAAAATAAATAACGATACCAGATTTGTTAGGCCAATGTGTAGTGATTAACGACAACACCAGCACCCAAAAGTTATATGTGGATACAAATGAACTGCAGACATGTGAAAAAAGGTTCATAAAACTCATGTCTAAAGCGGATTTCGAAACCCCAACTCTCTGAGCCAAAGAGAGACAGAAGACTAAACCAAAATAATTCCGAATGTATAAACAATTCGAAATTAATTAACATCGACAACATTTTCATGTGACTATATGAGAGTCCAAGCCTCTGAAAGTGGATATTAAATCAACTCTTGGGTCCCTGTGGCTCAGTCAACTATCACTAGCGGTAGAAACTGAAGTCATCGTTGGGTGTGGGTTCGAGTCCCGCATAAGGCATGAGTTTTTATAAAACGTCCTTTCACCTATCATTATCACCCGCTAATTCGTACCCCCGTATAACCTAGCTGTTGGTGGGATCGTTGACCATCTTCAAAAAAAAAAATGAAAAATCGTCTGTGTTCTCCAAGGATCACTTCTCGTCCCTTGCTTGTGATTGACTCACCTTGATGACGGCCAGTGGCGTACCGAAGTCAGCGCCACCTGTGAGACGGAATCCCCACTGTTGCCCTTCTGCTCTGCACAGCGATATGTCCTCCGCCATCTTGTGTCACGTGATCAACCTATGACACGTCATCACACGTCATGAAGGATCGTGTACAAGACACAACAGTTGCACATCTTTCTGATTGTTGTTGGACCAAATGTGATTCAAGAATAATACAAATGCATTCGAAAATATTTCAATACAGGTACTATTGTTGATTATTTAATCTGGTTCGAACTGTAATCAAGTTATCATAGTTTACATGAAAACTTTGACCTACCACACATTGAAAAACAGTTGGCCTACAGACGGTTCCGGAACGCTGTACCGGTGCGTTCCGGCACAAATTAACCACTGTCATGACGTTGTTTTTATTCACGTATCTGTACACATGCAAGACAAGTCGCCTTGAGAATGTATTGATAATAAATGTCAAGATTTTGTGAATTGAATGAAATTATTAGTTTCAATCAAAGAATATAATGAAAGAAAATCGATATTACAAAATTCATTAGAAAAACTTTTTCACAACAATGAAGGCCTACACCTTCACATTTCGAAAGATCAGTCATTAAAACGTAATTATAATGTGATAGACACATATTTTGAAATATATGAGCTCAATATATATTGTTAGAGTATGTTTCTGACAAATTATTAATGAGTTTATTGAATGCTCTTTCGAAATGTTTTGAGAGTGTTGTGAAAAAGTTTTTCCAGTAAAATGTAGAAGCGATTTTCTGTCATTAAACTTTGTCCTAGATTTTGAAAATGTATGGCCTATGCTTTTTCATTATCCTCAATTATTACGTATTGTCACATGTAAATTTAATTTTGCAATCTAACTATTGAATGAATCAATGATTGAATACTTCGATCATCCTGAATATCAAAGCTATTCCAGCTCAATAATCAGAACTGAAGATAATTATTCGATCAACAATTTCATGAAATCAGATGTCTATTATTGATGGTAATTTCTTGAGGTGAATCGTTCTTGAAACAAAGTAACTTGTAACTGATGGTCTCTCATTTGTCTTATAATCAAACTAATCAAACTAAGCGACAGCGAAGACTTCCATCCCACTCTTACGGAGCTTTGTCTGTGTTTTTTCTATTTGTTTGTGAGCACTGCACAGGTCGCACGGTTTACTGATCGACACGAAACTATGAACTTTCTCTGTAGGTACAAGCAGACTTATCTAACTCAGAAGTGTATAGTTTTGGGTTAAAATGGTTTCAACATTTTCGAGAAATACCACCTCACATTTTTTAAAAACCTCATAACATAAGCTGGACAAGACAATTTGAAGAATAATATCTCTTCATATAACTTCAAGTTTTCACTGAATGTAAACCGAGGGGTCGACTCGCAAATTTGGTGTAACCTGATTTCAGGTGATTTCAGAGATTTCAAGAGGTTTCAGGGTATTTCAAGAAGTTTCATACGGATTTCAAGAGGATTTCAACGGGATTTCAATGGGATTTCATGGCAAGTGTACACCGGATTTCAGGAGTTGTTAACCCCTCGATGGAAACACATAAATGGTACACATTATTACGGAATGAATGCAATTTGGACCAGCCGTTATGAAGAAAATGATTCAATTAATGTTTTTTAATAACTAAATAGATATTAATAATAGCAGAAAAATATTGTCGAGATTCACGGCTCCCTGATTCGATAGTAACCGAATGAAGTATATTTTATATGATTCAAAGTGTCTAGACTTTTCGATTATACTTTATATAGATATCTCGCTCATCTTACAACGCATATGCTGCGTTTGCCACGTATATACATCGATGAATGAAGCTATGACTTGAATGAAATACTATAAATATATCGATCAACTTGGGAAATTGTTACTCAATTAGACACTTGAACTTTTACAGTTGTTAGATTAGGGATAATGTTGGGCATTTATATTTCATAGTAAGTTATTTTCATTTTCATTTCATTTGCTATTATCAATTATTATACTGTTCTAATTGATATTATTATACAGGTAGTGAGGCACATGTTGTTACGGGGCTACCGCTCTATTCTCACTATCCATACTGTGTATCTCTCAATGTATAAAATCCTGATCAAAAAATATATATCAAATCAGTCCAATAAATCCCTTCTGAGCTGTTAAAACCATCCAAATCTCCTACCTGTATGTCACAATTGTACTCGACACTTGAATAATCAGTTGTGTACTAACTGAAACTACTAACTTGCCCAATCATATCGACACACCACACTCTATTCTTAATCAAAGGTGCGCCGTTAATCACAAGCGAGATGCATTCCCGGCGGCCTGCCAATTGTGTCACTGCGGTGTGCAATCCTGCGTCGCGCCAATCAGGGCCGCCCTAGGCTTAGGTCCACTAGGCCCGGACCTAGGGCGGAATATTATCAAGGGGTGGCAGACCCTTAGAAAATAATAATACGCAAATTATATTTTTTTTAATTGTATATTTTCATATAATATAGGCCTACATTCACGTTTTTACAAATAAACTTAAATCCTTACAATGTTATTTATCTATTCTATTTAATTGTTATTTGATTGATTATTATTCTTATTATAACTACGTTATTATTTATACGTGACTTCGTGGGTCTACATTATTATTGTATAATGTACTACCAATATGTCAATAAAATGCATTGAAAAAAAGTATCATTATCTTATATTAACCACGAATGCCAGCTCCATGTTTTATTATGAGAGTCGACACACCTTCATTATATTGTGATAAAGTCAGTTGGTATCACTACATCGTGGTTAAGACATGTCATAAGAGTATTACCTCGGTAGCTCAGTGGGGAAGCACCTGACCGGTTTATATCTTTGTATAGATATAAGTTATATGTATATATATGCATATATTTTTGACGATTGATTATTGTTTGCTTAACGACCCCACCAACAGCTGGGTTATACGGGGGTACGAATGAGCGGGTGATTATGAAAAGATGAAGTTATGATATGTGAAAGGACGTTTACAAAAACCTATGCCTTATGCGGGACTCGAACCCACGCCCAGCGGAAACAGTGCCCCAACTGACTGAGCTACCGAGGGGGTCATAGGCCTATAATATAAATATGATGATAATCACATGAATAAATTGTATCAGATACTTTAATATATCATATGATATTACTGATGAACGGAACATTAACAACAGTAAGAATTATATTTAGTTTATATTTATGATATTTATTATACTATATTTAAGGATGTTATTTATTAAAACACGCTGTCTCTGTCGATAAGGAACACTACGTCTACTTTGTAAACCAGCTTCCCATCCACTGTAAATAGCACTACTGCCTTCCACCGGTCACCAGGCAGTTTATCTGGCATCGTGCTGCTATCAGGAACGAAATTATTCACCCAGTACTCGCCCTGAAAACAAGAAAGAGTCAATATTTATCAGTAAGAAAATAATAAATCTCGGTTTCCCGCTTCTGACTTGTCAGGTCGGGTGCTGTTGAACACTATTATCTGAGGCCTCATAACAATGTCGGCTAAAAGTCAATCCTGTCGCATCATCTTACTCGTCTAAATCCTCTTCTTCGATCTCCACTGATATCCGCCATGCATTTCCTTCGTCTCCACATGTTTCCCTTAGCTGGTCCCTCCACGTTCCTCGTGGTCTTCTAACTCTTATCCTCCAAATTCTCCTATACACCTCCTCTTCTCCTCACGCTTCTACTCATCTGGTCCCTCCACCTTCCTCCTGGTCTTACAGCAATTCTTCTCTGGCTGTTCTCCCAGTGCACAGTTACAATAATCAGGAAAAAATAGGGACCCATACGAAGAACAAGAACAGACTGCATGGTTGAGC
Source organism: Brachyptera putata (assembly GCA_907164805.1). Classification (NCBI taxonomy): domain Eukaryota; kingdom Metazoa; phylum Arthropoda; class Insecta; order Plecoptera; family Taeniopterygidae; genus Brachyptera; species Brachyptera putata. The sequence goes on along the minus strand of OU015472.1, from coordinate 14,479,540 downwards.
CATAGATGAAATGTATCTATCAAGACATGTCAAGCAATGCTGAAATGAGACTGATCCCCACTTAACCCTCATTACTTCATCTACATTCTATCCTGATGCCCTCACATGTAACACCTGAGGTGCTCACGCAAATCACTAGAAAGCGCTGTAGGCATGCTGGATTGTGCTGCTGCCGAGCAGTCACCAGAGCCGTTCCTTCAGTGACGAGCATATGTACTAATTGCAGACGTAGGTGAGGGGAATGGAGGTGTGCACCGGGATTAATCCTTATACAGCCATAGGAGTGAACTGTCTTGGTAATATATCTTTTATCTATGGTTCAACTTAAATTTACCCAATATGCAATTTTATTGAAAATTATACCTTGTTTTGACTCTGCTATTTTGATAAAGAAAAGAATATGATTCAATTCACATTCTAAAGATATAGTGAAAGAATTAAAATGTTTCAAACTGTTACATAAATGTAACGATGGCAACTACTTCGATTTATTTGAACTCAATCTAGTTGAAATATATGCATTCTTCATTAAATCTTTACAAACAGGCTCATATAAAAACTACGTACCTTCAAGACTGGACATGCAGTTGGATAATTACTGGACCTCAGAATTTGGGGATAAATAACTTTGTCATCGAATGCTTCACAAAGTTTCATGTCCATGTATTTTATTGGAACCATCGAGTATCTTCCACTTGGCATTTGCTGGAAGGCCGATATCTTCACCTAAAAACATTCATGATTAGTCCATAGTCTAAATATATTCTTGGTATTCAAGGTCTTCAAGAAATTGACAGCATCGCATCCCAACATATTTTCTCTAAAACCTAAAAAACTGAAACCAGGTTCTGTACAATCCAAAAACTGTACCAAAAATCCGTTACACAGTCTTCTATTCCCCTCAAGTTCCTGTGGAGAAGCGGAGAAAAACTATCAAGGTAAAAAACAATACACATTTCAATTAACATCTGCAACTAGAGTGGGTTTCACTTCATTCAACCAGGATGGTGAAAGTAAATTTCGTTTCTCTCTCTCTCTCTCTCTCTCCATATATATATATATATATATATATATATATATATATATATATATATATATATATATATATATATATATATATATATATATATATATATATATATATATATATATATATATATATATATATATTCCTATATTCCTATGCGTTCCTATTCGGGACCTTGTCTTCTTCTCCTCCAACGTTTCGGCAGCATATGACCTGCCATCGCCAGGGATTCTTCTTTGCAGCTCGACGAAGTATCTCTTTGTCTGAGGCATTTAATGCACTCTTACATTTTTCTTATAAGTTTCGGGCTTCTTCCCACAACTGATTATTAGTCTTTCGGATTTTGCCTTAAGATTGACTTTTTGATTGAGCTCAGCGAACTGGCCCTCTCTTATACCCCAGTCGTTCTCGCGAGTAGCCGTTCCCTCGTCAGTCCGCGCGCGCTTGGCCAATCACAGCTCGTCTCTGGGTCTCGGGTCTCCTCTGAGCATCTGGCGTGTCACAGCTCTGGCGGGCAGGAGGGGTTGTGATGCTTGGCCGCCTTCTGTGCTTGCGCTAGCCAACAGAGATGTCCAAGGCAGCGTAGAGAGCGCGTTTCGGCTCGAGGCTCTCGTAGTCGGTCGGGTAGTCGGCCTCTCGTCTCACTATGCGCCACAGGTGGAGGGCCAGTTGGCACAGTAGGTGGAGGTGTTGACACGACTTGGCGGTTGCTAAGCACTGGTTTCCAAGTGTCGGGGAGTCTCCGTGCGTCATCTCGTGTGTTCAACTACGACTACGACTAGTTGAAGAGTTGAAATTCCAATATGAGAGAAACACAGATATTGATACCTTCAGAAAAATATGAAATAAAACTACACAAGTTGGATTATAGCATCTTCAAAAGTTTGAAGCTGAAAAATCTGTTTTCTCAGCTGTATACCTGTGGAAATCATGTAATATAACTCAAAAGTTCAAACCTAGAGCATCTGGAAGGTATTGAAATATCTGTAATCAACCTGTATTCAAATCCGGTTCAGAATTGTTATCATCGAGAAGCAGATATTTTGCTGAATCTCTCAATCACTCTTAATATTAAATCTCTCGTTCAATCCTAATTTTACACTCCAATCTTACCTCACTTGCTTCCTGATTCTTCTTCTGAATGCATTTTTTGTTATTGTTATTGTTATTGTTCGAATGTTCTGTTGGTGTTGTTTTATCTAGTGTAACGAACTTCTCAGGGAAGATTTTCTTATTGTTTTTGTTTTTATGTGTTTTTATTGTATTAGCACTTTGTTGGAATTTGGTTTCTCTCGCAAATGAAGACTAAATAATAATAATAATAATAATAATAAAGATTTGTAGGAATTGAATGGCATTACTGCAATTAACTCACGGTGGCTTTTTCGCTCAGGTCTTCGTCTAGTGTGAAGGAAGCATTCAATGCTCTCGTCGTGGTGTTGAATCTTTGCATTCGTGCGTAATTGACCGTGACCAAATCATACTCTTTATATGTGATCACTTCCTCCACTACTATCTCGTAGTTGGGCTGGAAACAGAATAACACCATAGACTCAAGACAAAGACAGTTCACCCAAAGTTAAATTGAGATCCATCCCCACTCTTATCATCCCATCTTTGTCTCTATCCTCCCCTCACCCATTACCCTTTAGTACCATCAATCAGCGCTAAGAGTGCTAAAAATCGTTTCGGCGATTGTGCTTCTGTGCAAAAACACAATTGTTTTTTCATTTTGTTTCTATTGAAGAACAAGCACGATATGCCTCTGGTATTTATGAAGTATCAAAATGTTACTGAAATCAGACCCGAAACCCTTTTGGGTAAAAACTTGAATCCCAGGCCTGAAATATTTTAGCCGCTACAATTGGGCCTACTTCTTTATATAAAAGGTGTGAATTCACAAAACTGTATGCCAAGTGCAAATTATATATAACCCATCAGTACGGCTTAAATAATAGCAGGAAACACTTGGCTCATTGCCCCTCACGTCCCCTGATCAGATGGTCGTAACGAAGACTTCTATTCCATCCACCAAACACCATCGGACTTCGTTTTTTCTCTGTAATTTTGTAGTTTCAAGTTGATTGGTATTTTTTCTGACCTGTATGCCGGATACAGGTCAGAAAAAAGACCGATTGATTTGAAACTTTTTTGTATATTGTCACACCTGAATAGTTTGGGATCGTCTTTCAGAGAAATCGGTGGAATGGTTTTTCCGGAAAAAATCAGGTAATTTTGGATAATCCCATGAGAATAACCCGGAGGAAAAATATCTGATGAACAAAAATTCTTCAGAAGCTCGAAAAGCTTTACTGAATATGGAAACAATTGTCATACACATTTTCAGTGATCTTCACAACGATCGGATGAGAAATAACGAAGAAATCCCAATAAAAGTATACATTTTACTGAACATTAGGCTTGATAGGTTTTGAAATGTGAATATAGGAGAGGTTGCAACATAAATATCAACAAGTAGCAGGTAGGGATTTTGAGATATTTCAAGGTATGTAGATGTAAAGAATATTTTTCATTCTAGATTTCTATACTTCTAAGCTCGGCTAACAATGCATAAGCCTAAACTTCGTTCTTCTAGTAAGGTGAGCGTAGCGATGATATCCGTGACTTCGTTTCACGTGTTTTCTTTTCTTTAATTTTGTACGTGGCTTACAGGTCAGGAGAAAACCAATCGACGTGTAACATTTTCTGCATATGGTTGTCACAACAGAATGGGTTGGGATTGTTACTCAAAAAGGCATGGGTTAACGGTAAATAACAGGTAAACGTATATTCGGAAATTTTGGAGAAATCCCCATAAGAATAATCCCGGGGGGAAAATACTGAAATCAAAATTTGTCCTACAATTCCATGATATATACATATAAATATATATATCAATTCATGATATACATTTAAAGTCTAATGTTTTATAATTATTGTTCAATATATCACGGGACAACCACGTTCGTCTTCAAAGACAATTGTGGATCCTGAAAAGTTCGTGTATATAATATAATATATGTTAATAATTTTATATATAATATATATATACAGTACTATTTATAATATAATCTAGGTGAAGAGTATTATGGACAGTAATTATATATTAGTACCATATCGATTGTGGATTCCATCCAAGTGCGGGTTTGGGGTTAGGTGACATCACCGTCGTTTTAGGGCTGCATGGGATGTCGAAGACGGTGACCATTCGTCTTCTTGCCTGTAGTCTGCTGTCTCAGCTTTCGCAGTCTATCTACATGTTCAGCTCTACAATTCAAATCCTTACATCATTCATCTGTTTCCCAACCATGTCTCCAATTCACCTTTGCACCTCATTTCTCTCTTGAACATCTCTTCAACGCTATCAACCACTAGCTCTTGGACGACCCCTTTTCTTTCCTCATATTCAACCCAACCATTTGCACTTTCTTCTCTGGGATTTAGTTCCCTATTCTTATATATGTCAAACCATTTAAAAATCTTTCTGCATCACGTGTTATAACTTAATCAAACTTCTCCACTCCCAGGTCCTCCCTAACTTCTCACTCCTGATCTTGTCTAGCTTCGTCACTCCCACTACCCCTCTCAAGAACTTCATCTGGGATGCTTGGATGTCTGCTCCCTCTTTCCCCCCCATTGGCCATGTTACTGCACCGTATGTTAGGATGGGCAGATAGTAACACTTGTAAATCATTAGTTTACATCTTCTTGGAATACCCTCCTTCCATATTAATTTTCGTACACATTGATAGAAACTCTCAGCCGCTGGCCCTTCTATTCTTGATCTCACTCCCCACTTGCCATCCTTCGTTATCACACTCCCTAGATATTTAAAACTCTTCTTTCTCTCTTAGTACCACTCCTTGAACCTTGATATTGCACGTTGCCTTCTTTCCTCTGTCCATCGTCAGTGTTTCACTCTTCTCGCAGCTAATACGTAGTCCAAACTTCTCTGTCACCCTCTCCCACTTATCCACTCTCGATTGTACCTCTTCGTTTGACTCCCCCCAAATCATAATATCGTCCGCATAAATGAACGTCTTGATTCCCTTCTTCCTCTTCACCTTCCTCCATTCACGTAAATCTGTTTACAAAATTACCACTACCAAACTTAAAGTTTGGTGTACTGAGCACTTCTTTTTCATCCTAACCTCTTTAACAGAAATTTCGTCCTTTTCCTACGTTGACTGCACATCAACTCAGTTTTCATTTGAAGGTAACTATAATAATATATATATTATATCAAACTCTCGCATTACACCATTCTTTCAAAATCTCCACTGATGCTGTGGAATGTCATGTTTTCCTCAGGTCCAGTCATTTAAACTGCACCATCTTCCGCTGTTTCTTATTTGTCCACGCGTAATGCACCTTGTGCCAATCCTCTTGACTATACTGTCCTTCCTCCACTACTATCTGTTGGTGAAACTTTTCCAATACTTGTCGTATATATTGATGATGTTCACCTGAATGTTATGTAGTCTTCGCCACCTTATCTGTCCTCCCTTTTTCATCCTGTCACAACCTTTCCCCATCTATCAGCGCTAAGAGTGCTAAAAATCGTTTCGGCGATTGTGCTTCTGTGCAAAAACACAATTGTTTTTGTATTTTGTTTCTATTGAAGAACAAGCAGGACTCGGAAAAAATCGGAAATTTTGGAAAATCCCCATAAGAATAACCCGGGGGGAAAATCACTTGAAAAACAAAATTTGTTCCTCTAATCTTTATATATATATATATATATATATATATATATATATATATATATATATATATATATATATATATATATATATATATATATATAATTTTTGCTGGAGGCTTCTTTTCGGTCAAAATGTAGGTAGATAATTCATGATAATTTAGGAAATGAACCAAGTATTGTGTGGTGATAAAATATAAAATCTTTAATCGCCAACGCGTTTCAACAGGATTGTACCTGTCTTCATCAGGGCTTGAACAGAAATAAATTCCTAAATTATCATGAATTATATATATATATATATATATATATATATATATATATATATATATATATATATATATATATATATATATATATATATATATATACAAAGGCTTCGAATTTCAAATATTGATAAACTTTCAGGTTTGGCACTTATGTACCCTTTTGGCTTTTATTCTGTAATTATCATCAACTTACTTTTCCATGGGCGTTGTTCACTTGTGAAATTGTCAAGACGATTAAAGTTATCAATTTGAAATCCAATTCAAGAAAGCCGTTCATTTTCTTCATTGATATGAAACTATCGATTCCCTTTACACTTCTCCTTTGCCTGTTTACTCAACGTTATTCATTCAGAACTGATCTCCCTATCACTTTCCTCATATATATATATATATATATATATATATATATATATATATATATATATATATATATATATATATATATATATATATATATATATATATACATATATATAGGAGATTGCTTGAATCCTCATAATTGTAGAAGGTTTTACTGAATGAATAGCTTCGGATTGAAAATAAATAAAATAACATTAAAAGTTGTGACGAGGACAACACTTCAAAAGGTTCGCTATCTAACGGATGTTTCTTAACGGATATTCGTGATGGAGAACTATTCTGACCCTAACTGTAGGCCTATGTACCCTGTGACAACACGACAACCAAAGTAACAACACAAATACTACGGGATTTAAGAAAAAAAAAAAAATATATATGTATTCATTCAATCATTTATTTTTTCTATTTTATTATCCATGTGGACTAACAATCAATAAGCCTACTGGATAGAATATTACGTTCTGAAGAACCATTAAATCATATAGGCCTATATGGTCAAGGATAACGTGAAAACAAATACAAATGTAAACAACATTACAAGCGAAAACTCACATATTAAATTGTGTGTAATATTTCTATTATAAATATTGAATAGAGTGTAACTAGGAAGTGAGAGGTAATGAAGCATAATGGTGGATGCGGGTTTTCATAAGGAAGGGGGGCGGGGGGGGGGGGGGATTAAAGGAGGATTTAGATGTGTTGGATAGAAGATTGGCTAGAGCGACGGAAGAGTTGAAAACGGAAAAAACAATCTACTCCAAACTTTTTCTGAATATTGGTACCACACCAGAATAGGCTCGGATTGTTTTTCAGAAAAATCGGTTGAACGGTCTGGAAATTACTCATAACAATAACCTAGGGAGAAAATACGTGAAAATCGAAAAATTTCAAAAGCTTTCAAATTCACACAGAATATGACAAAACTATCACACACATTTTCAATTATTTGAACAACAATGGGATTAACGAAGAAAGCACAATAATTGTATACATTTCATCAAATATCAGGATCAACAGGTTATGCAAGTGTATATGCAACAGGTTGCTCTATAAATAGCAACAAGTTGCAGGTAAGGTTTTTCAGCGTTTTCAGGTCTGTAGATGTAGATTGAGCTGACAGTATTTTTCAACTCCAGATTTCCATACTTCTACGCTCATCTCACAACGCACATTTTGCGTTTTCCTAGTGTATTATAACATTGTTTTACTCGCTCTACGAGGATCTTCAGAAATTTCAAGACATCATCTTTACAGCCTTCAGCATTGATTTTTTGTATTTTATTTTTATTGCGTACTATTGTAATTTTTTCTTATCAGTTCATTGTTCCTCTTTCCTTTATTGTCTAATTCTAATGTTGTTAGCTTTATTTATTAACTTTCCCCTTTTTTTCTCTAGTTATCATTATTATTTTTCCATTTCCCCCTCATAGCTCCATCATCGATCGTCGTGGTTCGTTACCCTCTCTTCCTAGTTGCACTCTATTTAATATTTATAATAGAAATAGCATACACATTTCACATAATTCAATGTACCGTATATGTTTTTGTTTGTAATGTGGTGAATATATTGTATTAGTTTTAACGTTATCCTTGAGCGTGCATATAATTTACTTTTGAATGTATTATTCTATCTAGTAGACCTTTCAATTGTTAAACCACTTGGAATAGAAAATAATAAATAAATAAATGAAAGAATATCAATAATAAGTTTTTTCGAAAAATCCGTAATATTTGTGTTGTTAGTTTGGTACTGATGTTGTCATAGGGTACATATGCCAACAGTCGAGGTTAGAATATTTCTACATCAAGAGTATCCGTTAAGGAGACCCCACCCGTGAAAATGTATAGATTATTTCGTTATTTATTGATGTATCAAGATTGAAATAGTACATTGAAGATTGAAAATCTTAAAATTTATGAAAATTCCGACAAAAAATCGGAAAAACTAGTTGAAAAGTGCATTAAACCGTTACATATAGGAAAACCAGTAGATATTTAACATCTAGATGGAAATTGATACGTTGGTATGATAAACCTTCCTCTACCAGCTAAGCTTTTTCATCAGCATACTTGAAGTCGTTGTGATACAAATAAATAGTTTCGGTCACCTCGATTTACGAGAATAAATTGCGTGACTTTCCCTGGTATTGTGTGCCAAACAAATACTGTTGGACTGTTAACTTTTAGCTCAGCCCAAAGCCAGTTCTTTTACGAACATATCGATACCACACACGATAAAATATCCCTGGTGGCTTATTCTGTAACTCTAAATCGAAACGAAATCAGGCCATCTTCAATTTGTCCAAACTATTTCGTAGACTTCAACGTGGTGTATCATATGGGCTCTGACACTTTCGTCACGCATCCATTTCGTTTACTGTTATAGAATAAGGGCCCAGCTGGAAGTAATCAAATGATGTATGTAACGCGAGATGCATGTTTTGTGACCATTTGCAGTAACAACTAAAGCATAAATTGTCCTAGTGGCTTTCCGGATGAACGTATTGTTGTGAAACTGATGCTCACCATTCATAGGAGCACCTTCTAAAATAGGTTAATCCATAATAAACATTTACAATATTTTCAGAAATAATCTTATTGGTGGGAACTTTTTTCCCTATGGTGACTGGGGACGCCTTAAGAAACATCCGTTAGATAGCAAACTTTTTCCAGCGCTGACCTCGATATAACTTTCAATGTTATTTTATTGCTCTTCAATCCAAAGCTATTCAATCAATAAAACCTTCGACAGTTATACGGATTTTGAAAAAATACTTTATGTGTATATATATATATATATATATGAGAAAAGTCTTACGGAAATCAGTTTGAATGAATAACGGAATAGTGTAAAGAAGTAGTTTCATGTCAATGAAGAAAATGAACGTCTTTCTTGAACTGAATTTCAAATTGATAACTTTAATCGTCTTGACAATTTCACAAGTGAACAACGCCCATGGAAAAGTAAGTTGACGATAATTACAGAATAAAACCTAAAAGGGTACATAAGTGCTAAACCTGAAAGTTTATCAATATTTGAAATTGGAAGTCTTTGTGGAATATATATATTTAGCCATGTTGTAAAAGATACGTCTCGACCGGGAATTGAACCCGGGACATTCAGATTGCCGGTCCGCTGCTCTCCCACTGAGCTACCGAGATATTACTTTTATGTCATGGCTATTCTAAGAGTGACAACACTTCCTGGGGCTAGCCCTATAGAGGGCTTAGATTCACCCAAGGTGTAAAGATTGCACTTTACCACAGGTCCTTGTGTACTCTTCTCGGCCTTTACCTAGGCATGAGGAATAATGTGAAAATTAAACTTCTTGGATACGATCCAATATCGAGGTATGTGGGATATTTTAGCCATGTCGTGAAAGACCCGGGTTCAATTCCCGGTCGAGACGTATCTATATATATATATATATATATATATATATATATGAAGATTAGAGGAACAAATTTTGTTCCCCAAGTGATTTCCCCCCGGGTTATTCTTATGGGGATTTTCCAAAATTTCCGATTTTTTCCGAGACCTGATTTCCGTAAACCCTCTGACCTGTTTTTTGAGTAACAATCCCGAACCTGAAAGTTTATCTTCATTTATCTTTAGTCCTGAAGGAAATCCGTACTAGATGTGTGATGGGAGACATTTCAACGTCGATATTTCACGACTAGATGCTACAAGAATGTCTCTTATTTGCACATTGGAGATTCAACTCCTGAGTTCCAAACAATTGTGTAACTTCCTCCCTGTTTTATTCATCATTCATTTTAATCGTTCTAAATTAATTGATTATTATCGTTGTTTGGATCCTTGAAAGGCTCCTTGATAGTTCCCATTGATGTAGAAATAAGAAGTATTATAAATTATCATCGTCTAAATGACTGATACGATTTATGTGAAACTACGGAATGATGTAGGCCTATATAATAGTTTCTACATATTCAGTAGAAAGTTGGAGCTTTTGAATAAAATTTTGTTTTTTAATTGTAATTTACCCCCAGGTTATTCTTGGGGATTTTCCAAAATGTCCGATTTTTTCCGAGGTAAACCCTCTGACCTGTTTTTTGGGAATCAATCCCTACCAGTATTTGTATTGTATTGTATTGTATTTATTTATTTCCAACTTAGGAAATACCTTAGTTGTTACAGAGGCTTCTATTTCCGGAGGTTGAACGATGAACTAATCTAAAAGTATAACCTAATTCACCTAAGTATAAAAAGATAGTAGAAAATTGAAATAGTAAAATAAGGATGAGAAAATAAAATAAATTTATAGTAATAGTGTTGAAAGTAAGACGTTGAGTTGTCCCACAGATGATATAGACTTCATCTGCGCCCGTGGAAGGCTATTCCACCTATTCTGTTGTGACAACAATATGCAGGAAACATTGCACGTCGATTGGTTATTTTCTCCTGACCTACATGCCACGTACAGAATTACAAAAAAAAAACATGAAACGAACCCCAATTCAATTCGGTATATGGAACGGACGTTACCCTACTAGGAAATCGCAGTATAGGCCTATGTATTGTGACCTGAGCCCAAATGTATGGATATCTGCAATGAAAAATATTCTATAAATACAGATCTTGAATGATTTCGAAAAACTACCTGATACTTGTTGATATTTATATTGCAACCTTGTCACATATATACTTTGCAATACCTGTTGATCATAAATTCAGTAAAATGTATATTTTTATTGGGGTTTCTTCGTTATTTCTCATTCGATTGTTGTGAAAATCACTGAAAATGTGTATGACGGTTGTTTTCATATTCGGTAAAGATTTTCGAGCTTCTGAAAATTTTTTGTTTTTCAAGTATTTTCTCTCCGGGCTATTCACATGGGGATCATCCAAAATTTTCGGAACTTTTCCGGAAAAACTGCTCCACCGATTTCTCTGAAAAAAGATTCTAACCTATTCGGGTGTGACACCAATATGTAGAAAAAAGTTTTATAACAATAGGTATTTTTTCCTGACCTGTATTTGGCATACAGGTCAAAAAAAATACCGATAGACTTGAAACTACAAAATTACAGAGATAAAAACGAAGTCCGATGTTTTTTGGTGGGTGAAATGGGAGTCTTCGCTATCGACCATCTAATCAGGGGACGTGAGGGGCAATGAGCCAAGTGTTTCCTGCTATTATTCAGGCCCTATTGATGTATAATTTATAATTGGCACTTGGCATACAGTTTTGATTTCACACCCATATGAAGAAGTAATTCAGATCAAAATTCAGTTATTCAGCCGTTATACCGGTCCTGAAAGTGTTATTCTATTTCCAGCCTAACTACGAGGTGGTCATAGAGGAAGTGATCACATATGAAGAGTATAAAATGGCCACGGTCAATTACGCACGAATGCAAAGATTCAATACCACGGCCAGGGCATTGAATGCTTCCTTCACACTACACGAAGACGTGGATCCGAATACCCGCGTGAGTTGATTTCACTTATCTCATTCAATTCCTATGAATCTTTAATAATACGAGTGATGAGATATTCAGCTTGAATATAAAGAATATATTTACACTATGGACTGATCTTGAATGCTTCTAGATGAAGGTAATGGGCTTCCAGCAAATGCCAAGTGGAAGATACTCAATGGTTCCAGTAATATACCTGGACAAGACACTTTGTAAGGCATTCGAAGATAAAATCCTTTATCCCGCAATACTGAGAAGCAGTAATCTTCCAGCTGGATGTCCATTCTCGAAGGTACGTTGTTTTCATATTAGCCTATTTGTGTAGATTCAATGAGAAATGCATACATTTCAAATAGGTCGACTCCAAATAAATCGAAAGTATCGTTCGTTCCATTCTTATAACAGTTTGAAACATTTTTTTTCGGATGCGAATTCAATCATAATTCTTCTTTTCATCAGAACAGCCGGCTTAAAGCCTTCAGAAAGAGAGGTATTATATTTAGAAAATTGCATATTGGATAAAATTCAAGTTGAACGATATACAAAAGGTATAGGCCTATTACCAGGACAGTTCACTCCAACGGCTAAACAAGTATAAATCCCGGTGCACACCTCCATTCCCTAGCCTACGTCTGTAATAAGTACCTATGCTCGCCACTGGAGGAACGGCCCTGGTGACTGTTCGGCAGCAGCACAATCCAGCATGCCTACAGCGCTTTCTAGTGGTTTGCGTGAGTACCTCAGATGTTACATGTGAGGGTATTAGGATAGAGTGGCGATGGTGAGGTGGGGACCAGTCTTTTTTTATCATTGCTTGACACGTCTTGGTAGAATATATTTCGTCTGTGACTAAAGTATCAGGCTGTTCTTGTTCTTCGTATGGGTTCCCATTTTTCCCTTGATTATTGTAACCGTGCACTGGGAGAACAGACAGAGAAGAAGAGCTGGAAGACCACGAGGAAAATGGAAGGACCAGATACGTGGAAGCGTGAAGAGAAGAGGAGGGGTATAGGAGAATGTGGAGAAAAAGAGCTGGAAGACCACGAGGAAGATGGAGGGACCAGATAAGTGGAAGATGTGGAGACGTAGGAAATGCATGGCGGATATCAGTGGAGATGAAAGAAGAGGATTTAGACGAGGAAGATGATGCGATAGGATTGACTTTTAGCCGACATTGTTATGAGGCCTCAGATAATAGTGCTCAACAGCACCCGACCTGACAAGTCAGAACCGGGAAATCGAGATCTATTATTTTCATCCTGTAGAATATCAATTCCTTCTTTTTACAGGGCGAGTACTGGGTGAATAATTTCGTTCCTGATAGCACCACGATGCCAGAACGAGTGCCAGGCAACAGGTGGAAGGCAGTTGCGTCATATACAGTGGGTCGAAAGCTGATATACACACTGGACGTCGTGTTCTTAATCGACAGAGACAACGTGTTTTAATACAATTTCTGTGATCATTATTGTTCATAATTCTTAATGTTGTTAATATTCCCAATATCAGTAATATCATATGATATATATAAAAGTATCTGATACAATTTATGCATTTATTATCAACATATTTATATCATATATGGCCAGCGTGCTGACCGTCAACCCAGTTGATTCTTTCCTGAAGATGGCGGAGCAAATTCCGCCGAAACGTCGACATGAAGAATGTGAACAGCGTGGCATTACCGCAAAAATTGTACCACCATACACACAAATATATATATATATATATATATATATATATATATATATATATCATTCCTGTCGAGGCGTATCTTTTATGACATGACACATATATATATATATCATGCATATGCCTACGTACATAATACATGCAGTTTTTCCAAAAAATTCTCGTAATTTTCAACTTTTTTTCCATTTCAGATTTGTATTTGTATTATACTATTTCAACATCGATACATCGATAAATAACAAAATATTCGACACATTTTTATTTGTGGATTCTCCTTCACTTTCACCCAAACCAGAAGCTATGCTGAACGTGTACGCTTTTTCAGAAATGACCTGAAAAAATGGACAGTTAGTGCAAGATTGGATTGAATAGTTCCAAAATCAAGTTGGTGTACAGTTTCCGAATACATTTCATATAAATATCCCCAACCTACAATGCATATATACTGCGATTTTCTAGTTCACCAAAATCAATAATCATCACTGAATGAATACAAACGTATAAGAATACTATTATCTCAATAAATTGTTTTGAATTAGAAATAATCTGAACGGAAATAATCAAACAGTTGTCTCTCCCACCGTACATTAAACAGTCTCTAATGATTAGAATTTGTATTCCGTTAATAAGAGAACTACACTGATGACTATTCCCAGAGCAAGTACTGCAACAATGACGGTGGCCTTGTGAATCGTTACGGGCATGAAAGTGGGCGTGTCAGACAACTTGGCCAACGTGCCTGGCCACGCCTCCTGGTGTAGTCGAGTCAGCACACCAGCATCACGTAGCAGATGCAAGCTGAAATAAGATGATACATGATAATACAAAGATACCAGTATTTATTGATCTCCGGTGCATAATTTCACTCTTGCGATATGGTTTTCGTGACCTACATGTCCTACACTAGGCAGTCGCGATTTCTCAACAAAAGTATTATGTTAGAAGAAGTGAGTCAACGACATTTGAATTGTCTCTGGAATTATGTCTGTATTGGAGTTCTAGTTCTTGTGAAAATGCTAAACGTTCCCATATATGTCTAGGATATGGGGTACGAATAAGACCGTGATAATGGAACGATGGAGTGGGAAAAAGTGGATGACATCGTTTCTTATGTGGGAGTTGACATGCTGATTTAAGTTTCTGTAGCAACATGCCTGAGTTGACTAAGACACTGGGGCGCTTCTGAAGTTACAGATCGGGCTAGAAAAGCATTAGTTGATTCTCATCTTAAAATCTTCTGTGGAGTGGAAATTGAGAAACAATAGATTGAGAGGCAGGATTTGGGCAAGGATAAGAATTTTCATATCCGGGATGTAGCTACTGTTACAGCAAAAGTCTAGAATAGTTAGAGAAACAGTGATTCGAAATGATGAACTATTACAAAACCACAGTTGGCTAATCTAAAATGAAGACTTTCCGAGAAGAGGAAAGTTAGTAGTTAGAACATGTACATTTATCGATTCTATTTCATGGGTGAGTATCGTGAACAATGAGGAGAGAGCTGTGAAGGCATTGGTGACAAGTGTAACAAAGATGGCTAAAGAAAGAAGTAGTACGATCAGGAAGTACATCGACGTAGACAAGTTGACATTCGAAAGTTTGGACACAAAGAAAACCTGATGAAAAGAGAACCGAGAGAATACATGACTCAGATATCAAATTAAGATGGAAGGGAATAGTTGGGTACTTGAGAGGAAGATGTCAGATGAAGGTGTAGGATAAGAAATTGAAAAAGGGGGAGCCAAATGTAAGATGGAAATAAGTAGAACATGAAGATGATGGCTTGATTCGGTTTGTGGATGAGAGGAGGATGATGATGGTTTGGAAGAAGAAAAGATGAAGAGACATGAGTGAATGACAAATGACATGATGACAAGATGGAGTACACGGAAGTGTCATGGGTCGAGTGCGGGGTAGCCTGTTCGAATGTTTTTGCTGTTGCAGTCCTTGGCTGGACTGAAAATGGATTATCTGTATGAAAAAGTATAAGTCTTCTCATGAACTGGTAGATAACAGAAAGCAATTTCATGTTCATCTCATCTTAGCACACAATATAGCACACAGTCTCCTGGTTCACAACTATCTCAAAAGCGCTCGGACCAACAATTGTATCACCAATTAAGCAAATGAAATCTCGTTTCACTTGAAAATAAATTTTTGAAACAAAGACTCTTACGGTCTTACCTGTGGTCGAAGAGTCGTTTGAATGGAAAATTCTTCGGTACTGTCATTGCAGCATAATGCATGATAAATGGTTCAGGAATTTTGACAAGCTTACATTTCATGCCATTAATAACATCCTTGGATGACAGATAGATATCGGAAGCCAACATTGCGTTTATCTCATCATTACACATTCTCTCAATCTCATTAGTTAGATTATAATCAGTTGAGTACTTGTGTGGATTAACACTCTTCATAAACATGTCCCGGAACAATTTGTTGGTGGCGTTCTGAGAAGTTATAATACTATATTAGTTCATTCTTTTTAATATTCTTGAACGTGATGTAATCAATTACAATTGTTCGAATCAAATACAAAGAACGGTAGCAAAAATACCATTATTCGATTATTGTGTATCCGTGTACTAATTAGTGCTTACGCTATTTAGAATGGATCTCATTGGATAAGAGAGAAAATCGATAAAATAAGAGCCATCATCCACGAATCCTCGAATTGTGTCAAAAGGAAGTTCATCCTTCTGTGTTGCAAGAAATGCAGATAGTGATCCTGAGTACGCAGCGAGAAGTACAACTGACGTGATGCCAGCCAATAGAATGATCGTACGTCCTGAACCAGATCTCGATGTGACGTCAGAACCTTGTTGACAGAATAGAGCATATGCGTGGAACATGGACTCAAGAAAAGTACATGTCGATTCTCCACTTCGGTTGAATAGTTGAGTCAGAGAAAACGACAGTCCAGATAAAATGATTGTACCCAGAATGCTTATCCATACTTTTCTTTCAAATGATGAAAAGTTATTCCAGTTGAGATTCAAAGAAGTTGATAGATTTATATAGATATGTATTCTGAAACAAATAAAAACAATAAATGTTGAACTATGAAGACAATAGAGCAAATGTTTACGATATTCGTTGGCTAGGTCGGTTGGCCATCAAACCGTCAAACCATCAAACCATCAACTACTTCAGCTCAGGTATCAGGGTCAGTTTATTATAGTCAAGATCAGCGTATTTCATTATCATGTGACATGCTTCGAATTATGACTATATGGTATGAATTTATTTCAATTTTTTAAATATCCAAATAATATTGGGTATTTAGAAATCAAAATATATACTGTACCTCTTTCTTATTAGCGGCATCAGAAAGTCGACAACTTCAAGTCTATCGCTGATGATATCGAAGTCTGCGATCGCAACGCCATACTGCTTTTGCATCAGAGAATTGATGGTTCCATTCCAAGACCCATTTTCCAAACGATATCCATAGTCTCTTATCGAGAGTTGACTCAATTCAGTACTGAAATAATAACGTGGATCATACATCTTTATTTCCCAAGTGATGTTATTTCTCGTTCTGTTCATACTCACGTGAAATTCATTTGCTCTTCTAAAATGTTCCAAATCTCTCCGAAAAAACCCTCAACCCGATGCTTCTCTGTGTTTGTTTCCAAGAGCTTTATTACTTGTGACTGGAATGGAAGAGATAAATTGAGATGAGTGTTTTGACCCTAGTCACACGGTACTCCGTACTTCATGTATGATGAATGATTTACATTAAAGGTTACCGCCTTCAGGTTGTAACCCTGTAAGTCACGGCGTCTGTCGTAGAGGTACTGACTAGTAGTATTGAGTCCCGCTAGAGTGCTCCAAGTACCGTAGTGTCTCGTGTTGAGAGGCAGACCCTCGTCCACGCTATACACCTCAGTGACTTCAATATCAGACCCCCGCCGTTCAGCCACCAGAAACTCACAATCAAACGGCACGTATACAGCCTTGAGAGACTCCTCCAATGAAAGCGCTGCATTCAGGAAAAGCAGCCATCTTGGAAACGAAGGAATCTGCACAGAGATAAAATGGAAAGCAATCTTTTCAGAATTAGTTGATATAATTGAAAATATGGTTAGTATATTTTTAGCAAAACTTGATACAAAGTCCATGCTTTCACCAAGACTGATGATGTGTTGATACTTTTGCCGAGGGAACTATAAAGGTGATTTTACCTCCCTGATTGAGTTACGGTATGCAATTTTGATGTTTTTATTTAATTTTCGTACATACTGTGAACGAGAATGAATAAAGTGCTTGTATATTGAACAATCCAATTATTTGTGGGAGGAGAAGTAATACTCATTCATCTATATGAATATATAAATGTATACATATGATAGAAATGTATTAACCCTAATGATTTTATTATTTGAATATTATTTTTCACCTGCTTCAAATTTTGAAGATATCCTCTAGTATCCTCATCAGAAAAGATGACGTACAATGGACGATTATGATGACACCGATATGTCTGTGACGTCGCATTCAACTGGTCCAACCTGACTGATGACGTCATAATCCCCTCTTCCGACAGCATCTTGATGACGTGTGTTATTCTGGAGCTGAGAGCCACGTCTTCTGATTGGACGAGGAGCACACAGGTCACGTGGAGTCGATGTTTCAGGCCGGATACCACGCTTGCGCACTGGACTGCAGAAAAGCTGGACTCGTTGGCATAACAACACGAGGATAACGTCAGCAGGATAACAAAACTTCTTGGACACATTATGTTGATGGTTCAAGTTCAGACCGTCTCGGTCGAGTGGAAGCTTTTTGGTGGCCGGAGTATATGGAGGGAACCTTTCGTTTGTATTTTTATTTATTTCGTTTTCTTATCACTTTTCTATTCATCTATCGTCTTCTTTTATTTCATTTTCTATCATATTATCTTACATTTCTAGCTTTTTCTAACACGCTCCCTCCATACGCTTGAAACCTCCACAAACGTTGACAAAAGTTCACGAATATGTACATAGACGCAACATGACCTTGCTGTCGACGCGCCTTTAAAGCCTAACACTAACTAGCTATTGGTTGTGAATTGAATTTGAAAATGCTTCTCTTTCTTGAGATTAGGCAATCTGTGAATCAATACACCGGTATGGTCATTTTAATCCTGGGCTCAAAACATACTGCTGTGCCTGATGATTGAAGTTATTAAAATAAAAACAGCTTCGTGGATTATAAGAATGATGAAGTAAATAGACCGGAATAACGATGCAACTCACATTATCAAGTTATAGAGTAAAGTGCAAAAACCTCTAAAAGATTAGCACCAGTCTTGCCTGAGAGTGGATCTTTAAACATTGATAATTCTTGTTGCTCTCTGCCGCGAGAGATGGATTTAATTTGACTTTGGAAATAAAACACCGAGGTTAAAATCCCTCACTCATGCAAGAAGTAGGGTTATGTCGAAATATCACCTCTAAATCAGTACTTTTCAAATATTCATTATTATTATATTCGCGTGCCACATAATACGATGCTGAAAATCACTTTAACCCCTGCATTGAGCTCGAATTATATATCCAAATGAATAAATCAAATCGCGAAGTGGATGCGAAGAAAGGCGACTTTGTGGACGGCGCAGGCGGTGGGCCATTTCTTAAATCCTCCGCCTGCCGCGAGCCCTGAAAACGGGCCTTCATATGTGTGATTTATCAAGATTCTGTATTGGCGTATAACTAACTTGTACTCAAGTACGGTAGTTATGAACTACTATTTCGAGAATTGAGGTTTTAAAACCTACTCGCACAATGGTCGCCTAAATAGTGTGGAGACAGAGAAAAAATAACACAATTTGCTAGACACTCAACAGTCACCATTCTGTCAGCGGCTCAAATGATAAAATCAACGTTCGATACTCAATTAACGAATATTATTCATAGAGAGAGCATGTTATTGATTGGTTCAACCGTAAGTCTTTTGTAATGTGTCCGAATAATACCATACATGTTTTTATTGGTCTTGACATGAAATCAATAAGTCTACAGAACATGCAGTGGAACTAATTTGGAGTTATTCAATTGAAATACTTTTGAAAAACATTCTTTATTATCAGTTAACAGTAAAATGATCAGCATTCGGTGATTACAGAATGTAATATAAAACACATTTGTTGTCGTTTGACGAACGTTACTAGATGGAAATATTCGTCATTTTCATACATCAACAATAATCTGAAAGAAACACTTCAGGCATATTCTCAATATATCAATACACGTTTAATACTTGAAAAATGCAGAGTATCTCTCTCTCTCTCTCTCTCTCTCTCTATATATATATATATATATATATATATATATATATATATATATATATATATATATATATATATATATATATATATATATATATTCATATTTTAAATAATCCTAATGATGATTCCATGAATGAATGTTATCAAATACTATAATATATTATTATTTGACATTAATAATATTGAGAACATTGATAGCATCGGGAATAATAAGTAATATTGATCTAAAAATTGTATTAAAACACGCTGTCTCTGTCGATCAAGAACACTATGTCTGTTCTGAATACCAGCTTCCCACCCACTGTGTCTGTCCACACTGCCTTCCACCTGTCGCCAGGCAGTTTATCTGGCATCCTGCTGGTATCAGGAACGAAATTATTCAACCAGTACTCGCCCTGTAAAAAGAAGGAATACATATTCTACAGAATGAAAATAATAAATCTCGGTTTCCCGCTTCTGACTTGTCAGGTCGGGTGCTGTTGAACACTATTATCTGAGGCCTCATAACAATGGCGGCTAAAAGTCAATCCTATCGCATCATCTTCCTCGTCTAAATCCTCTTCTCCGATCTCCACTGATATCCGCCATGCATTTCCTTCGTCTCCACATCTTCCACTTATCTGGTCCTTCCACCTTCCTCGTGGTCTTCCAACTCTTCTTCTTCACATTCTCGTATACATCTCCTCTTCTCCTCACGCTCCCACTTATCTGGTCTCATCATCTTCCTCCTGGTCTTCCAGCTCTTCTTCTCTACACCGTCTTCCTATGCATCTCCTATTCTCCTCACGCTTCTACTAATCTGGTCCCTCCATCTTCCTCCTGGTCTTCTAGATCTTCTCTTTCACATTCTCCTATACACCTCCTCTTCTCCTCACGTTTCTACAAATCTGTTCCCTTCGCCTTCCTCGTGGTCTTCCAGCTCTTTTTCTCTGGCTGTTCTCTCCATGCACATAGGAACCCATACGAAGAACAAGAACAGACTACGTACTCAAGTCACAGACGAAAAATATTCCACCAAGACGTGTCAAGCAATGATAAAATGAAACTGATCCTAACCTTACCATCGCCACTCTTTCCTGATGCCCCCACATGTAACAACTGAGGGACTCACGCAAACCACTAGAAAGCGCTGTAGGCATGCTGGATTGTGCTGCCGCCGAGCAGTTACCAGAGCCGTTCCTTCAGTGGCGAGCATATGTACTAATTACAGACGTAGGCGTGGGGAATGGAGGTGTGTACCGGGAATAATCCTTGTTTAGCCAGAAGAATGGACTGTCTTGGTAATATATCTTTTGTCTATGGTTCAACACAAATGTACCCGATATGCAATTCAAAGTTGGGCGTTCTTTTGACTCTGCTGATTTGATGAAGAAAAGAATTTCAAATGAACTCGCTCTTTGAAGACATATTTAAGAAATTGAAATGTTTTGAACTGTGATATGAGTTCAACGATGGAAACTAGTTTCGATTTATTTTGACTCAATCTATTTGAAATGTATGTAGGCCTATTCATCATTAAATCTTCGCAATCAGGCTAATATAGAAACTACGTACCTTCGCGAATGGACATACAGCTGGAAAATTACTGCTCCTCAAAACTTGGGGATAAATAAATTTTTCTTTGAATGCATCACAAAGATTTATGTCCATGAATTTTATTGGAACCATCGAGTATCTTCCACTTGGCATTTGCTGGAAGCCCATTATCTTCACCTAAAAACATATGGAATTAGTCGGACTAGGTACATCAACTGAACCACTCTAAGCCTGGTTGCAGTAAGGTTGAATTTACGTATTATACATGTTACATACGGTTTTGCCTTAAAGTGACAAATGGTACCTAAGAGATAAAAATATAAAACTAGAACCTAGTAAAGTACTAATCTGTCAGTAAATCTGTTTCATCAGCAGTATACCTGTGAAAATCATGCAATACAAATCAAAAGGTTTAAACTAATAACACCTGGAAGGTATTGAAATATCTCAAATTCTCCTGTAATAAAATTTGGTTCAGAAGTCATCGTCGAGAAGCTGAATTATGCTGAAGAATTGTGGGAATTGAATGAGTTTACTGCAATTAACTCACGTTGGTATTTTTGTCCAACTCTTCGTTCACTGTGAAGGAAGCATTCAATGCTCTTGTCGTGGTGTTGAATCTTTGCATTCGTGCGTAATTGACTGTGATCGAATTATACTCATTGTATGTGATCACTTGCTCCACGACTATTTCGTAGTTGGGCTGGAAATAGAATAAAACTTTCAGGACTGGCGTTACGGCTTTTCCTTTCTATAGCTGATTAGCACAACCAAGTAATTACATTCTGTATGACTGATTAGTGTATGGTAATCAGCTAGAAATTTCAACGCACATTTCAACATATTGAACAATAATGGGCTCAATGCCGTTCCCTGAGGAACCATGGATATAATATTCATCACCTCCGAATCGTCTTCCCCCACCTTCACATTTCGTGTTATATTTTTTTTTCAAGTTACTAGGCCATCCAACTAACTTTGTCCCTCCTCTTTTTTTACCCAGTCCTCTCCTCAATTTTCTCATTAATACTTCGTGATGAACCTTATCAAATGCTTTGGCGAGGTCCAAGAACGCAGCATCAATCCTCCCTCCTTTATCATTATCAACTCGTTACTATACCTATACTCTGAGGCCCTTGATTTCAGTAACGCAATGCAATAAAAGAATGCATTTTATAGAATATCAGGATCAACAGGTATTTCAAAGTATATAATGCGACAGGTTGCACTATAAATATCAACAAGTTGCAGGTAAGGTTTTTGAACGTTTGAAGTAATTCAAGGTCTGTATATGTAAATTGAGCACATAGAATATTTTCTAATCCCAGATTGCCATACCGTACTCTACGCTCATCCCACAACGCACATTGTGCGTTTTCCTAGTTTTAAAATATTGCGAAACTTTCTGGTTTGGCATGTAGGTTTTAGGTTTTATTTTGTAATTGTCGTCAACTTACTTTTCCATGGGCGTTGTTCACTTGTGAAATTGTCAAGACGAGTAAAGTTATCAATTTGAAATCCAATTCAAGAAATCCGTTCATTTCCTTCATTGATATGAAACTATCGATTCCCTTCACACTTCTCCTTTGCCTGTTTACTCAACGTTATTCATTCAGAACTGATCTCCCTATCACTTCTCTTGTATATGTGTGATGGATTTTTTTTTAAATAGTTATAACTGACAAAGGTTATTATGAATAAATAGCTTTAGATTGCACAGAAATGAAATAATATAAATTTTGTAACGAGGACAACACTTGAAAAGGTTCACCTTCGAACGGATGTTTGTTAACGGATATTCGTGATGGAGAACCATTCCAATCTCAACTGTAGGCTTATGTACCATGTGACAACACGACGACCATACTAACAATACGAATATTCAGGATTTTTTCAAAAAAACTCATGAATAATATTCATTTATTCATTTATTTATTTATTATTTCCTAGTCCAAGTGGATTAACAATCAATATGCACACTAGATAAAATAATACATTCAAAAGTAAATCATATGCACGCTCAAGGATAACATGAAAACTAATACAAAATGTACACAACATTAGAAACAAAAATTCATCTGAAGGGTACACGGAAATAACGATACAAGCCACATTTTGTGAAAAAAAATGAGTTAGATGCGCCATCTAACAGTGTTTTTCACAAGCTTTCTGAATATGCATCGAGATTTCAGATAACAATGATACAAGTCCACGAAAAATGGAGTTGAAATATCGACCTCTATAGAAAAACCCATGGTTTTGAACTTAGAATTGTATTTATCTCAGAACTCACAATGTGTGACTTGTATCGTTATTTCCCTGTACCCTTCATATATTAAGTGTCCATTGGAGTCGATTTAGAGGAACATCTGTTGTTTGGTGATATCTTTTGAACGGTATGAGATATATAAATTGTGAATGCAAGGAAACACAGATATTTTCAATACCTTCAAGATGGTGTGAGTGATAATTATTCATCTCAAATCACCTGATGTCAGGCGTAGACGGTTAAAATTACACATTTTTAACCTTATATACGCATCACAAATACGCGATATGAAATATCACTTACACCATCTTGAAGGTATTGCAAATATATATGTGTCATTGTTTTCAGAATTTCGATATCTCATACCGTTCAGAAGTAATCGCCAAACAACAGATGTTCCTCTAAATCGACTCCCATGGACTCTTAAATTATGTAAATTGTGCATGCTATTACTATTACTGTTCTATTATGTGAAATCGAGTGCAACTAGGAAGTGAGAGGTGATGAAACACAATGATTGATGCCGGAGCTATGAGAGGGAGGGAGGGGGGGGGGAGGAAGGAAGAGGGGAGATAACGAAGGATGAGATGTACAGGATTGGCAAGAGCGACAGAAGAGTTTCGGATGAGAATCACAAAAATCACGAAAATAATAATGTTTGTAATTCTCACACGCAATAATTATTGGCTAGATATTACAGATAAACCGACACATGTAGCGCAGTGGTTAACGCGCTCGCTTCATATGATCCGGGAGGCGAGGGGAATCTCGAACCAAGTTCGATCTCCGCCGCCGACCATCTTTACAAGGGTTTTTCATGGTTTACCTCTGTAGTCTAGGATAATGCCGGGATGGTTCCTACAATAAGTCGGCCATGACCGCTTCCTTTCCACTATTCTTCCCATTATCCAAGAACCTTCATCGCATCATCCCATCATCTCAATAATGATCCATCCGACGCCATATATGCGTCATCATAACAGTGCGTCGTTAAAACCCAATAATAATAATAAAAAACAGATACATCTGATATTTTACAACTGATGGATATTTAAATTTTAGTTTCTGTTAATATTCCATCTAGGGGGGCTCAAAGCTTTTTGTCTCGCATCAAGTCCAGTGATCGCTAGTATTCAGTATAGATATTCAGTTAGTATAGATTATTGAAATCACTATTGTCAATATTATGAATTGCTTTTTGTTCATGAATACAATAATAGAATTTATACTTTGTTCAGACAGCCTGCACACAAGCCAACGCCACGTGTACCATCTGTAAGCGTTACTGATTCTCTCTGAATCGAACCTGGGGCCAACGGTCAGACCTACATGCATTGGTTTACACAAACTAACACGCATAAACGACAACAAAACTCTTTATTGACGTTTCCAAACACAATGAATACAATGAATAACAATGAAAGGTGAACACAGTGGGGATGTATGTCGTGCGAGATTTTAGGGTTAATGACAAAATAGATAAGTGGATCTGTGAATGATAATTTATTCCTTGTATTTATTGAATTATATCGAATGTTTTGAGAGTGGTGGAGAACTCGATAATATAACTTATCGATAATGTACAATTAGAATTAAAAATATAGAAAGATAGGACTAGATAGAATTCCAATCGAATGCTCAATAATTGAAGACTTCCTTCTGAAATGTCGGTTTTTGAATCTCACTTGTGCTCCTTGAGACATGCCTTCATGGTCATAAGGTGAGAGTACGTTGTCTTCGCCACCTGAAACACAGACACGTTTTATTCAATGCCGTTAACATAACTTGACTTGCCACGTTGTAATGGAGTCTGAGAATCAAGCGTCAAGATAGCAGCAAAGACCTCATTATCTAACTACGTTAGAAGACGCAAAACTGAGCCTTCTAAGCGAAGACAGAACGATGCTAGCGCGCGTATCGGAGTGGAGTGCATTATTCATTTGGTAGACCAGTTGGAATGATTTTAAACATATTTTTTCACACCCTCTTCGATTCGATAATTGTTCAAGTTTTGCTTTTTCTTAGAAATAATTTATTTCATTGAATATTATAGTTCCATCATGAATGGACGAGACGACGCTATCTGTATAATTATATGAGTATTTTAATCATGTTATCCAGACAAAAGCGAAGTCATTCTTTAGAATCCCAATAGATACGGAAATATGAGTACAGCATTAAGGCTGGACCAATTTAAATATCTGCTCATTTGGTATATATATATACTATTTATGTTGGAAAATTTGTGTAAATAATTAAAAATATTATAATTACATCAGTTTGGTGTTGAACGCATTTGACATTGATGGTAAAGCATATATCTATCTTCTAATTCACTCCAGTCCGACAGGTAGTATTAGTGAGCAATGTCGCCAAGCGTTGCATGGTAAACAAGACAAGTTTTGCGTCTTCTTAGATAAATAGGGTCATAGCAGCAATACTGGAACATCGTTTCAATATTCAACATGATATCGTTGCTAGATTGGATGTTATATGTAAAATTGTCGCGTTGAGCGGCTGAGGGTCCTGGTGCCTCGAGTCAGAGTGAGTGACTTGTCAGCAATGATTCTAACACGAACTTTATTGAGACATGTCGTTAACTGGTGACGCCCCGAGTGACCAACGCTTCGACTGAAGCATATCCGAGCAGTCTCACTGCGGTTCAAGGTCGAGTTAGATTGAGGGTTTAGCGATGCAAGTTGCAACGTGCTTCAATATGTCTGCTTGTACTTCATCAAACGCGGTAGATTTCTCTTTGATACCTTGACTATTACACGAACAGCTACATGAATGATGGATTACCTACATTGCTCAGAATAGAACAAATTCTACAAGTGCTCACGTTCATGTCGAATGGTGTGAAGGTAGAGCGAAAACTTGAATTTCCGGTTTTCACAATTTTATAATGGTCGAAAAATTCAAATAAAATTGCAATGTAAGAGTAAACGTTGAGTTAGGCTTGTGGTATGTGTATTTCTTTCTATTTTGACTCACAGTGATGAATGTTTTCAGTGAGAGAGGAATGTGCCTCGCAGCCATCATGACAATTGGCTGGTTCGACATGGACATCATGATCCGCATGGAGCGCTTAAAGCCGTCTGAAGCTTCGAACCAATCACATGCATACAATGCATCCTTCACATAGAAACTCTGGAATAGACAGTAGTAACAGAGTATATTCAGCGCATTACGCTCTTCCATACTCTCTCTCTCTCTATACTTTGGTAACAACTTATCATTTCTTGTAGAGTTAATTTCACTCTTTCACCAACAACAATATTCCATGATAACAACCAAACCACTGTTGCAATTGTTAACACAGCTTCCTGATTGGCAAGGTCGACTTGAATGCTTATTGAGGAATTGAATCAGATGGGCCGAATTTACAAGGCTTATGCAAACATAATGAAGAATTATTGCAATATCAGTGGGTAAACAATACAGCTGGTTAGAAAAAATCATCATATCTTATAACATTTGGCCCAAAACCTTCGTTTTACATTTGATAAGTATAACAAAAGTAGCCGGAGGTGGGAATCGCAACCTGCCCGACAGCCAATAGCCGGAGGCCTCACTGCCAAGCTATCCAGACACTTCAATCTGTCGACGGGTTTTGTAAGATATCGTAAAGGCCCGTTTTCATGGTTCGCGGCAGGCGGCTGGCGTTTTTTTTTCTGGCCAACCAGAACGCCGTGAATTCTGCCGCTTGAACCTGTTGCTCGCTGCCGCGAGATATGGAATAATTTCAACTTTGGAAATAAAACGCCGCGGATTATTTCCCCCACACATACAAGAAGTAAGGTTATGTAGAAATATTACATCTAAGTCAGTACTTTTCGAATATTCATTATTATTGTATTTGCGTGCCACATAGTACGATGATGAGAATCACTTTAACGCCTGAATTGAACTCGAATTATATATTAAAATAAATGAATGAAATCTTGAAGTGGATGCGAAAAAACGCGACTTTGTGAACAGAGCAGGCGGCAGGCGATTTTCTAAACGCCACCGCCTGCTTCCTGCCGCGAACCATAAAAACGGGCCTTTATAAGGGCCCGGTTCAATTTCTGTCCGCACCACTCGTTATGGAGTGCATTCGTGGTCTGCCTTCTCGGAAATCTATTTTCGAGTGTTCTCAGTTCTCATTTTGTTCATCATTATCTTGCACACAATATGATATATTAGATGTCAAAGATCCAAAAAACGATCACTTTCCTTGTCAAATAAAATGACAATATGATGAGGTTACACAATCAGAATGGAACTAATGTTTTAAATATTCCTGAATACGACATCAACATGACAACATTACCTCAGAATATATCGAAATCAATCTGTCGATTATAAATAAGTCTCCATTCAACATTTCATTCCTATACACTTCCAGTCAGGAAAGAGAACTTCGCGACATCCGTTTTCTATCCATAACCACCACACTGTTCATACTGTCCCTTCTGATCCATGTATGATACACACCGTAATGCGTCGACTACTTTGAGTCGTACGCATCGGATTTATAATTTCAACAAAGAGCACTCAGTTTTTTCATCTTTCGAATGGAATTCAACCCCTCAATGGCTAAGCTTAAGTACAGATAATCGTTACCTCGCCAGTGATCAGATCCGACAGCAAACACAATAGAGCCAATTCAGTGTATAGGCCGATGATGAAGATCAGCATAAATACTTCTTTGAAACCAATAGACGGTGCCTGAAAAATAGAACACACTGGAGACTTGCCTGAGAAGTATGTTTTCGGAAATCACATTTATTTGAATTGTAAATCAACATTCTACGATGATTGGCAAACACTGAAGTGCAGATATGTAATTTGACGGATATGAACAACAACTACATTGAAATGTATTTTTATTTTCGACTAGTTAACATGAACAATACCGGCACATGCAGCGCAGTGGTTAACGCGTTCGCTTTATGTGATCCGGGAGGCGAGGGGAATTCCGAACCCAGTCGATCCCCGCCGCCGACCATCTTTACAGAGGTTTTTCATGGTTTCCCTCTGTAGTCTAGGCTAATGCCGGGATGGTTCCTACAATAAGTCGGCCAAGACCGCTTTCTTCCCACTATCCTTCTCATTACCCAAGAACCTTCATCTCATCATCCCATCATCTTATTAATCATCCATCCGACGCCATTAGATCTCAGTTATCATAACAGTGCGCGTTGTTAAAATCCAATATAATATAAACATGAACAATAAAACTAATATCAGGCCTACTGAAGCTTGAGTAGGCGATTCACCGGCGGAGATATCAAGGTTACAATGAGCTGCACATCAGAAGAGAAGAAGCGATCATAACAAAATACTACTGACGTTCATTATAGAGAATTTGAAATAAAGCAAGTCGACTTTCCCTTCATTTACGCCATTCTATTTACCTGCATACTGAATCATTTTCACGACCGTTACAACTTTAGTGTAGAGCACAGAATTTAGAGTCATATCTCCACTCCCCGAATAAGGTAATTGAGTTAGTAAAACTGCTTTCCATCCAATATTTACCAATGTGAGCCAGAGAGCTAGAGAGCCAGATGGAATGAAGTTGCTGATGATTTGAATTGTAATGAAAGCATCGAAAGCCGACTCCAAATCGCGTACAAAACTGAGGAGAAAACAGAAAATGAAACATATTTACTAAATGTGTGAACCGATGAACGAATTGATAATTCATATTGTCGATGATATCAGATCGAACCAGTACCTGATAATGGTCTCATAATGATGAATAGACTCCTTCAGACGTCTCTCCATCACAGCGTTAACTTGTAAATCTCTCCAACGTTCGGTGTTGATAACTTCAAGATGGCGCCAAGATTTACATGGAACGTGACTTGTTTTCATACTCAACATATTAAACATCGAGATGTGTTTCCCACTTTCCTCGTCGTTTACCTTCAGTCCTATATGGGGTCTTTTAAAATCGTGGAGATTAATATTCTGTCGCTTCTGGAGTTCACTATTATTAGCTGCGCTGTGAACTTCTTTCTCTGACAGTTCTCTGATTTCAGTCAGGTTCTTGTTCAGAAGTAACAGATGCGCGTAAGTGTGGAGGATTATTGACATAAGGAATGTGTCTGTCAGTAGGAGATTCCAAAAGCTCAGCAGAATAGCGAGCCCCAGAAGAAACAACGTGATCTCGAAGATCGGAGACTTCGTTTCATCCCACGGAAACCAGAATCTGTGTCAGAACAGAGTGGTCAGAATATATTCAAATGTGAATAATTCATAAACATAGTATTCAATAACATTCTAACAACAATGAACTATTGTTTTTCATCTTATTCACTAAATGATTATTCTATGTATATCAGTATTACATATCATGTCAACAACAAAAATGTGTAGAAAATATTGTTCAGGCCCAAATGCCGATCTGTGGCTCGGACCCTGCATCAAGTTTTGTGAGTTAGACGCTGTGTGCTTTCAAATCACTATTTTGAAGTTTTTGTTGTTTTGGTAATATAATCTATTGGTCTAGAATCTGGTTGGGCGTACGACATTTGAGACTTGAACCTTTTTGCCTGTGTATATATAAATGAAATAAAGCTTCAGAAGCAGGCTCTAACCTTTAATATTGTGGGATAGGCTCACTTGCCTATATAACTTGAACAAGTGCCAAATGGCAACTTGATCTAAGAACAATCAACAAAATCCTGGGAGTAAAAATAGGCTACGTCTCAAGAACTGAAAGGTGCGCCGTGCAAGTCATCGGTATATATCGAGACCTCGATTTTGAAATAAATGTGGGTTGCACCCATTATTAGAAGGCATGCCGTATAATTCCGAATTGTGCACTAGATGTAGCAGTGATCGGTAGGATCAAGGTCATGGAATGTAGCCAGTTCGAGATTGGCGTTATAGGCCTATATAATATGCCTGACAATCACAAGAGAGCAGTCATGTGATTATCACCATAGAGCTAGAAACCCGTACAGAACGCATAGCCGAGGCGGAGATGCTTGTAGGCGCGGTATCTGCGGGGTGGGAGTAAGTCACGTGATGCGGTGATACCAGCCAGACTGGGAATATTTCGTTCAACGGTATCCTAATGGCAGAGCTCCGAGACAGACCGAATAAATTATTTAATTTATTGATTGTTATAACTGATGTGGCAATTCTACTGAGAAATGTACTTCATGATAATCAGCATATATTTTTGCTCCGTTTCATGTGACAACCGGACGATTCGCCGGTGGAGGTATCCGATAATTAATCCGGTGTCGGTCAGTGCAGTTCATAGTAAGACATGTAGGTTTACACATCAATGAGACTGGCGTTGAAGCAACATAGGAGGAAGATCGACAAAACACAACCCTTGATAAATCTTTTTTTATGCTGGTTAACTACTCCACCAACAGCTAGGTTATACGGGGGTACGAATGAGTGGGTGATAATGAAACGATAAAGTGATGATAGGTGAAAAGACGTTCATAAAAACCCATGCCTTATGCGGGATTCGAACCCTCGCCCAACGGTGACTTCAGTTACTACCGCTAGCGATAGTTGACTTAGCCACCGGGACGGCTTGATATTTTGATTTTTGCCTTACATGAAGTAAAGTTTTCTCTCGTGCAACGCAATGATGGTCGATCCAGATATGTAGATAGTGATAACAAGACCGAATATGACGTAGACAGCTTTCACAGCCAGTTCAATCAGCCAATCAGCTTTGCGCATGAAATCTTGTTCGTGCTGAGATAGGACAATGTTTACACGGTGGTAATTACGATACATTTCCTCCAGTTTGATCGTCAACTTCTTCAGGGGTTCGCTCTGGTAAAAATATCCACTGATTTTAACAGAAAACATTGCAAAAACAAAACTCAAGAATACGTTTTCCAGAACAGCGAGAACGTCTACCCCCCAATACATGTAAATACTCAAGGGAGGGAGTATGAAGATGAGAACGATTTGAGACAGCGTGATGATACCCATATAATAGGGTCGAAACGAAGGAAACCATTTTCGCTCTCCATTCGGCTTTGCCCACATACCTGTTGACATTCAATTGAATAAAATAATTTTCAGATAAACAATGCAAGGACATTCTTTGAAATTTTTCATGGTAAAAACATTTTTTTCCATGTGAATAATATCCCAATTTATAAATATTGAAGATATATTTACGATATTCATAATATTTCTTACATTAATATGCAAGCGTGTTCGAATACCAATCTTCATTTGGTGAATATCATTAATATTGACCACAACTAGCATGGTCAGGAGTAGTGTTTGGACATGTTTTATCAGGAGTTGATTTGCACATTCGAATTATCTTGAGGCAGAGTAAGATTACGCATACTCCCTCCATATACTCCGATCACCAAAAGGCTTGCACTCGACCGAGACGGTCCGAACGTGTTCTGGACCCTCACTCCAGACCTTATCGCCATGGGTGACCCTGCTGGGAGCAAATAAAATGCTCCCGGCGCCAGCTCTGGAGATCAGGGGGTCACGCAAGCCTCCACACCACGTCAAGGTGTCCGGATCCTTCGAGAGGGTTTAATTTATACTTGTCAAGATTGTGTAGAGTTTTCATATATATGTGTACTTCAACTTTGCTCCTTATGAATATCTCGCGCATGTTACAACGCATATGATGCGTTTGCTTGATATAATGACAAATCAATGTAACAAAAGTATTTGCTTCTTGCACTTCTACCACTGATAATACATATACTACCAAGATAAATCACGCTCATTGTAGAGCGAGATTCAATATCCTACACAAACCTGTAATCTCTTCGCCTTTGTCTAGAATAAGTGTGACTCAATACTCGCACGCTAGAGAGCATGACCAGCGGGTTGGTCGGCTTATCGCGCTCTCTAGCGACTGACTGGGAAGAGAGACTTGGAGATTCGAATGGGAAATTGAATCTCGTCTCTACATATGCGTTAACTGTCTTGGTGGTATACCTATTTCCAGATCAACTCCAGATCTAACTATGAGATCAACATCAAATGTCATCACAAATGTTCATCTGAGTAGACCAGGTGGTGAGAATTCTTGAGAAATGAGAACTCACCAGAAGAGTAAATCGCACTGGTGGCGAAATCATGTTTGTTGTAACCCTGCATCGCGACAACTGAAACCAACAGTTAGTTCGATCACAGAAATAAACGAAGGTCAACATCATGACGCATCTGTTACTCTTTGTTGACCGAACATAGAGTCAACAGTCCAGCATAATGACCTTATCAATTACTGATTACACTTTCCTTGAATTGAATTGAATACATGAATTGGCGTCATGCAAACTTGGACCATATATGACAAAAGACATGATAATTTATTTACGTATCAGAGCGATTGTCAGCGATATTGGGACGACTGCATTTAAACTACACAATAGGGTGTATAATGACAGGTAGGCGTAAGGGATTCCATGTATGATGATGAACGAAATAAAAGGCCTTTGAGGCTTCGAATAATAATGTATTGAATGGATTTCATTGAAATGTATTGATTTTTTCGCGAAAAGTTTAGGAACTCGATAATTTAAAGGTAAGAGAAGGTGGAACAAGACTACGTGGGCAGACCACTCTAGTATATCTCAGTGGCGTGCGGTGGATTTTAGAAAAGGGATGCTGTCGGAAAGTTGATAGTTGTGAATGGGGCGCTACGTGATAGCAGAGATAAGGTCTGGGGAGCGAAACCTTGGGAGAGAATTCGTCTGTTTTTTAATGTTGAATTCTGAATTCATGTGTTCAAAACGATATAGAAATACAACTTGTATACTAAAGAGGCAAACATTCGTTAGAATACGGACATATAATAGGTAACACGCTTGAAATATATTTATCATCCCCCTCGAAGAATCCGGACACCTTGACGTGATGTGGGGGGGCCTGCTTGACCCCGTGATCTCCAGAACTGTCGCTGGGAGCAACTTATTTGCTCCCAGAAGGCCGAAGGGTCACCCATGGCGATAAGGTAAGGGTCAAGACCAAGCTCGGACCATCTCGGTCGAGTGGAAGCGACCGGATTGTATGGAGGGAGCACTGAACCTTGCGTTTGTATTTTTATTTCATTTCGTTTTCTTGACACTTTTCTCTTCTTCTATCGTCTTCTTTTCTTTCCTCTTTTTGTCATCTCATCTACTGTTCTAGCTCTTTCTATCTCGCTCACTCCATATGCTCGAAATATCCACAAACGTTGACAACTATGGCAAAGTACACGGACGTGAATATAGGCACAAAATAACCTCGCTGTCGACGTGCCTTTAAACCCTAAAACACCATCTAACTAACTAATCATTTCATATGAGCATGAACAAATAACATTTTGTGGATCTGTTTGTTCAACTGAAAAATGACAACTAATTGTCCAAGAAATTATTAAAGAATTATTGAATAAATATTGATCAACTAATTATTTCATCTGAAACGATTCAAATTATTGAACTCTTGGAAGAAATGAATACTCACCAGAAGAATAAATCAGTCTGGTAGCCAGATCATATTCGTTGTGACCCTGCATCTTGACAACAGCCGTCTGTTCGATCACCGAGATATCGATGCTCAACTTGAAGGCGTCTTATCCGAGAGCGTTGCAGATACTGTCTATCCGTCGAGCATATTACCTAACGTCGTGCCGTGGATTCCTCTATTTGCGTCATGGGAACAAAATAATTTATTAAGTTTTCAAAGAATACTTTTCGATATTAAAAATTCATGAGATATTCAGTTTTGTCCGAAGTGAGTAAACTTTAGTTGGGCCTTGACTATACATCAATATCATCGATTTTTTTCAAATTCCAAGCAAGTGTATTGTTGAGATCCGTCATTATGTTCTACCCCCTCGCTCATTTCCTGTAAGTACCGAATCAGGGAGACTATTTCTTTGATCAATATCTACACATTTTTTTTTCAATAACATCGAAACTTTATAAAAAATCATTGTTCCCCAATTAAGACTATGGATGAAATATGAGGTCGTTTGAACGGGGCACCACAAGGGTGATCTCACCACCCCTCTTAACTATTATCTAACATATATTTAACACATATTTCACTTTTTTTTTTAATGATGCTTAACGACCCCACCAACAGCTAGGTCATACGGGAGTACGAATGAGCGGATGATAATTAAACGATGTAGAAATGATAGATAAAATGACGTGTACAAAAACCCATGCCTTATGCGGGACTCGAACCCACGCCCATCGGTGACTTCAGTTACTACCGCTAGCGATAATTGACTTTCTGAATTTTACATATTTGTATGAATCTAGAATACCATTTCTTCGATCAATATTGACTCAAATCTTACATATTTTCTGGCCATATAGAGTTAGTTCGTTACACTGACAACTCAGTCGCGTACAGCTATTGAAAAAACGGTTGGAAGCCGTTGTTGAAGGTGATTGTGTAACCGTCGTTCAGTAGATCTCAGTGGCGTGCGATGGATTGTTGGAAGAGGATGCGGTTGGAAAGTTGAAAGTTGCCAATGCAGCGTTATGCGATAGCAAAGATGAGGTCTGGAGAGCGAATGGACCCCAGCCTTCGATTTGTCTGATCGAGGCCCCGAGAGGATGTTTCTGTTCTTTATTGTTTCATTTCGGAACTTGAGTGTTCTAAACGATATAGATACACAACAATGTATATTAAAGAGGCAAACATTAGTTCAGACTTCTCTTTTCTCTCGGGTATTCGCCTGTAAAAGTTGCTGAACGCCCCTAGCGGAGGATTTGTGAACCCGTGAGAAGTAGTCGCAAGCAACACGCGTTAGTGATTTTGTGAAGAAATGGCTACGTTTTCACCTGAAAAGCGTACTGATAATAAGAGGTTGGCAATGTTCAACGATGGCAAAGAGGAACATGGAATGTTCATTGTTCACTTCCGGTTTTCAAAAATGACTTCCGGCTAAATCATACAAAAGGCACATTTCATATGGGTCCACACATTCCCTGAAAAAATCAGACAAATCGGACAATTCGTTTGGCCTGTAGCCGATATCGTAAGGGACGACGGAGAAGGAGGAGGAGGAGAAGAAAACGAAAAAGTACGCTTTTCACAGTGCTTTTTTATATTGGGTTTTAACGACGCACTGTTATGTTAGCGCAGATCTAATGGCGTCGGATGTATGACTAATCATTAATGAGATGATGTGATGATGAGATGAATGTTCTGGGATAATGAGAGAGATAGTGGGAAGGAAGCGGTCATGGCCGACTTATTGTAGGAACCATCCCGGCATTAGCCTAGACTACAGAGGGAAACCATGAAAAACCCCTGTGAAGATGGTCGGCGGCGGGGATCGAACTGGGTTCGAAATTCTCCTCGCCTCTCGGATCACATGAAGCGAGCGCGTTAGCCACTACGCTGCATGTGTCGGTTAACATTTATTTACTAAAATCACATTTTCTACTATCTTGTTTCTCTTTCACCTCTTTCTAGCGACAAATTTTAACAACAAGATTACTTCTTTGCTCAACACATTTTTTATTTTGTATTGAAGTCAGTATCAACACATTAATGTAATTATAATATTTTTCTCTAAATGTAATTACAATGTATTATTATCGTCTCGAAGTGAGAGTGAAGCGCTGGAAGATTATCAGGAACGATAAGGATGTGGTTGAAAAAGTTATAGAAATACCTACTAAAATGATTGAGGAAATGGGATGGGAAAATTTGGCAAAACGAAGACAAATAGAAAGAATGTGCAATTTTGCTATTCAAGAATAAATATCATAGAGGATGGGAAGAATTAAGCAATAGAATCGGAAAGGGATTACAAATAAGTACAAGGAGGACGGGTAAGAATGGAAGTGGAAGAAGTTGAAGAATATAACGAAGATCAGTGATTTAAGAGCTAAGAAAAAATACAATGCCACTATGCTATACAACGCAGTTCCTGAACAGTTCAAGACATTAAGCCAAAATGCATTCAAAGCTGCAGTGAAAAGACTATATACCGTACACAATAACACAAAGATCGGATCAGAAGGATAGCCATCAGTTCTAATTACACCGTATTTCATACTGTTTTATCATAATATTCATTCATACCATCTTGTTTGTATCCATTATATCATTTAGTTCTCATTCTTAGTTATAAGTTAAAATAGTATTGGTTATATGGAAGAGTAGAATAATTTAGCAATGCTAATATCTGAATATCGCCATTTTTTTCGGAAAAATAAAGACAATTGAATTGAATTGAAATGTATAATTTTAGTAAGTATGTTTTTCCTTTAATCTCTCAGAATAATGATTACCACCCGTTTTAAGAACAATCTGTTATGAGTAAATAAAGTAACTAACTAATCAGAATGTTGCGTTCTATTTTCCCTTCTGTCGTTTCGTCTCATCAGTTCGTATCTTGCCCTCCTCCAGGAAGTAACCAGCCAGGCTTGCCAACTTCTCGTTGTGCTCGTCTGAAATCACAACATCTCTTATCAACTCATTCACATTTTATATATAGAAAGATGTCAAAACACATACAAAAAACATCAAAACATCAAAACACATCAGAAAGACAAACAAAGAAAGACATCAATTCAACATTGATTTGATTGTAATAATGCCAACTAGCAGAGACCCGTTTGAATAACGTCCAACTATAGTTTCCATAGTTCATAGACGTGGCTTATAAATCGGATATCTTCAGCCATTATCTCTATATTGGTTACTGAAAATATCGATTCGAATCTAGTTG
This sequence comes from Brachyptera putata, assembly GCA_907164805.1. Classification (NCBI taxonomy): domain Eukaryota; kingdom Metazoa; phylum Arthropoda; class Insecta; order Plecoptera; family Taeniopterygidae; genus Brachyptera; species Brachyptera putata. Next base: position 14,442,276 of record OU015472.1, on the reverse strand, counting down.
AAAATATGTGAATAATTGGGATATGGAATGCGCTTGATTTGATTAACATGTACCACCATATGTGAACAGTGGAAGGACGCGTGCTCCAGGCAAGGCGTGAACAACTCACCACACAGTTCCTCTACTGAAGCCAACTCCCCTCCCAAGTCACGTGGTAGGCAGGCTTTAGGGATGTACTGGTAGAACGACTCCATGTCGCCGGTGTGGAAGTGAAGCTGCGAGAAGACAGACACAGTGAGTGCGAGACTCATCACAAGTATGCCGTGGTGATTTATTAGCCCATCATCTTCCAGTAGAAGAAATATTCATGCCAGTAAGTGGAAAAGCGGTCATATAGATCGAACTTGGGTAATTTAGATATGACATGATGAATGAATGATATGGTATATTACCTTGGCGAGATGCGTTACTCTTGCCGCCGAATAGCGACATGTGCTCGCTCCGATCTCGGCGGCCATATTGGACAAATAGCTTCTAAGCAAGGCATTCTGTATTATTATGTATTGTAGAAGGCCTCAGAGGCTAGGTGTTGCTAGCCAAGGCCTTATATATTATTACATCAGGCAATCATATAGAAGGCCTTGTGGTAGTACAGATCTCTATGTATGCTAGGCTTCAGTTCAAGTTGTCCAATATGGCGGAAACCGGTGTGAAGTTGCAGCCAAGACACAAATATGTACGCCTTCTTAACGTTGAGTAACGCATCTCGGTGTTATATCTATGATTATATCTTGGACTTACGCTATCGTACTATTGACTGATGGATACGCAACTCATGCTGATTCTCATGGGAACTCTCTCCGGATCTAGGAAACACGAGGCTCGATTGTTGGATCTTTCTATATTGACTGATATTTGAAGCTCGTACTTTATTGTGGACGGATCATTGTGATCTTCGACGTTCACTTGCTTGTACTTCTTATTCTGATGTGTGTGAAATTTAACTCACAAAAAATACCTCAATGTAGACAGAAGATATGACGACCGAGAAAAATACGCGGAGAAGCTTGAAAAACATTGTTGCTTATCCATCCAATAGCCATAATGAAAGATTCTATAGATATCATACTCTAAATAGAACATAAATTACCAAAAGTTATTCTAGGTCAAATACCAACTCAAATTAACAAAGGAATCCGACCATTTTAGATACATGTGGCATGTATCCTAGATGAACGAATACTGTTCCGGACATAGAATAGTTGACATTTTGTAATGGTTAAGAGTTCATGGCAATCGATTTAACGGAATATCAGTTTTTTGATGATAAATGTTCAACGGAATTACATATCGAAATTCTAATGAAAAGGAAACACAAATATTTTCAATACCTTCAAGATGGCGTAAGTATCAACTATTTATTCATCTTACATCGCATAATTGTCAGACGTATACAGGGTTAATAATGTGTTTTTTCAGCCGCATCCGCGTGACAATTACTCGATATGAGATTAATAGTTATAACTTACACCATAAGAAAGGTATTGAAAATATCTGTATTTCCTCGTTCTTAGAATTTCGATATTTGATTCCGTTCAAAAGTTATCATCAAAAACTGATATTCCGCTAAATCGACTCCCATAGACTTTTAGTGAATGAATACTCACCAAACTCATGAGTTCGTCGCTAATGAATGGTCTCATTAGCATCACGAATTGGTTAACGACAGGAACGACATTGATGACGTAAATCGCCTTCAGTCTCACCGGGATACCTTCCTGGAACAACGAATAATGTCTTGTTTTATTCTCTGGACACAAGTCACATAATTCGCATAGTACGCAAGCATCTTATTGACTTGAATGAATATGTTCGTCTAACCGAAGTATTTGAATGAAATGGCACTATAAAATATAGACATTCATACTCGATAATAGATCTACTTGTGTGCCCATATCTGTATATTATTATCGCATGGTTAGTTACAGGGGTTTACAGTGAGGTCATTTAGCGCCTATGTTCATGTCTGTGTACTTTGTCAAAGTTGTCAACGTTTGTGGATGTTTCAAGCGTACGGAGGGAACGGAAGAAAGAGCTAGAACAGTAAGATGAGATGATATAAAAGGAAAGAAAAGAAGACGATAGATGAAGAGAAACGTGAAAAGATAACGAAATAACATGAAAATACAAACGCAAGGTTCAGTACTCCCTCCATATTCTCCGGTCACCAAAAGGCTTGCACTCGACTGAGATGGTCCGAACGTGTTCTGGACCCTCACTCCAGAACTTATCGCCATGGGTAAACCTTCTGCGAGCAAATAAATTGCTCCCGACGACAGCTCTGGAGATCACGGGGTCACGCAAGCCCCCACACCACGTCAAGATGTCCGGATCCTTCTATGGGGCTTTTTCTGAAGGACAAATAATCTCTGGGAAAGTGACGCCATCGAATAACACCGTATACTACTTGATTGCCATAAGATCATCATTTTGTAAAGACAGGGATATATTCATTGTGCAGACAGATTGATAACATCAAGTGTCAGATAGAAATACCGCATAACTGAAACAGAATTACCTGTTGACATGAAATCATGTGCCGATGTGGACTCTTATTCTTAAGATTTGTGAAATATGAGTTGTGATTTGTGGAGTGAGATGAGATAACTTTCTAATTTCACCATCTCACTTTTGGTCGTTTAGCTATTCCTGAATTTGAAAATCATGAAATATGAAATGGAATTATTTTCAAAAGATGAGAGACCCTTCACGAGGCTAGTAGATTCTAGCCAATAGCGGCCTGTAAATATGTAAACAAATAGAAAGTCACTGTTTACCTACTTCATTATTCTGCCAGTAGGATAATGAACCTGCGGGGCTGCGATGGAGGCCCCCCCTTCCCCCCCCCCCCCTCCCGGATCCGCGCGGAACCTACCTCTTTATATGAACGATTTTTCAATATGCGTAGTTCTGAATTTTCACTACTACTAGGAAAACGCCATATAAGCGTTGTTAGACGAGCGAATAGTAATAGTATGGGTAAAAATGGGTAAAAACTGCTTCGAGTGGTACCAATTTATCACATTTTATGTTTTTTCTTCAAAATGGCTGACCCGATCGAGCTGAAAATTTCCAGAAATGTGTACCAAAACTTAATTCAACTTCATGCGAAATTTCATTTTTTGGGAAAATAAAAATATTTTCTTTTTTTTCCGCTGGGAATATTATCAACAACAAACGTATAATATAGGTAACCAATTCTGTAAATTGTTATTAATAACAAAAAACACAATATACCTAGAAGACAGAAGTGTATTATTGAGTGTGATGTATCACCGCCCACGCTTATAGAGATAAGTTGTGCCCAGGCATGCAGTGGGGCCAGGGCGGTCCAGGGCGGCGCCCTGGTACTTTTTTGGGGGGCAGGGCGGAGCCCTGTTTCCAATTTTGAAGCGGAGGCAGGGCGGCGTAGGGCGCTGATCTTTGGTAATATGTTATTTTATATCTTATCATAGGACAAAGTACATATTAAAATAAAAATCTAGTAATATTAGTAATAATTAACTTGGGCAGTCCCAGTCTGCCAGTCACGTGCTAGAATTATAAGAAACAAAACTCACTGAATATAATTGTTCAAAAAAATAATTTTCAAATATGTTCCTTGCAGGGCATTGTGGGGGGCCAACCCACCAACAATTAGGAATCGCATTGACTGCTATTTGAATTACATATCGATATTTATGCGAAATTTTGGGGTATACGTCGTTATTTTTACAACTACACCACTGGTTAGGCCTACCCACCTGTACGTATTGTAAGACTTTTCTCAGTGGCCCGAGTCTGACTCTAGTCAGGTGTAACAGCGACAAACCAGCCCCGTTGACCAAAAACACAACGCCTCCACAGGTGCCTTGCTGTCTGGAGTACGCGTCGACGGTCATCAGAGAGATCTTCATGTTGTCTACGAACATGAGCTTGCTAATCTCCAGCTCGCGTAGCCCGATGTACGCTAGCTGGTAGCCGAGAGGGCTGACCTTCGGAAGCAGAGTGCAATACCTGACCAAATAGAACACGATCAATTATATACACACATACAGACATATATATATATATATATATATATATATATATATATATATATATATATATATATATATATATATATATATATGTATATATATATTGGAAACGTCGAGAGACAAGGTTCTTCTCAGAACCGCTAACTGTTTCAAGGAAGGGCAATCCGCAATATGATAATAATGTAATATCAGCCATCGGCCCTCAAAACCTTCATCATCACACAATATATATATATATATATAATATTTCGTAGAGAACAGAACCAGTCTCATTAAATTGCCGAGTGATTATGTAATCTTGATGTATTATTGATGTTTATGTGATATAAAGTTGTCCCAAATGATATTTGGCAATCCCAATTATTGTAACTGTAGGGTCGTTTTAGTCATTCTAGCGCCCCGGGCAGAAACTCAATTCCAGAAACTAAGCCAGAAATACATTGAGAAGGATACCTACAATTGGATTGTGATTTTTGATATGTTAGAATCACCCAAGCTAGGGGTCTCCAAAGTACAGTTCGCGGGCCAACATCGGCCCGTAAACACCACCAATCCGGTCCGCCATAGTTTATTTGGATAACCTTGTGACCGGCCCACCATAGTCCAATAATATTCTATGCCGATCCGCTATAGTTTGTTATGATAACATCGTAAAATTTTCAATAATCAAATGTTTTTTTAACGACCATTTAAGAAACACAATAACTGACATACATATCAAATTCAACATTTGAACTGTAATTAATGATTTAAGACCTATCCTGAAAATTAACACTAAGTGACTACTTAGGTAATTCACATAATGAAATTAAACATTAAAATTATGATTAACTAGGGAAACGCCATATATGCGTTGCGAGAGGAGCGGATAGTAATAGTATGGGTGAAAATGGGTGAAAACTGCTTCGAGTGGTACCAATTTAGCACATTATAGGTTTTTTCTTCAAAATGGCTGACCCGATCAAGCTGAAAATTTCCAGAAATGTGTATCAAAATGCAATTCAACTTCACGCAAAATTTCATTTTTTTGGAAAATAAAAATATTTCCTGTTTTTCCGCTGTGTTATTCTAATGGGTATTTTTGACATTTCTAAAATTCATAAAAAAAGTTAACACCCGATAATGCCACAAAACTACACAGATCTAAGTTAGATGAGGTACCATATTGAAAAAAAGTTTGAAGTTGATAGCTTTAGCCATTTGACCTGTGGAGAACCGACAAAAAAACATACAAAAAAATGAAAAAAAAAAACATAAAAACGAACACCATTTTTTTTTCAAGTATATCAAATTGAATCCTCGCTGAAGCTCGTCTAATTATTGAGATTTATGTAGCTACGCACAAGATGGCGTCTACTATTGTTGACCCTTGGGACTTGATGGATGAATCAGTGTGGCCCTGAGACTGAAATGTTTAGAGACCCCTGAAAGCCATTTCGAGATCTAGCCTCAACCATGATCACAACTCGCTCGCCTCAGAATGACATTATGGCGTTTCCCTAGCTAGGTGTAATCATTACTGAACTCTGCTTACCATCCTGAGAGCGCCTTGGCCAGATCTGGTGACGTCACGTCTCTGTTGGTGAAGATCTCTGGCGTGTTTGTCCTCAATGTATAGTAAGACTCGATACACTTCTTCGTCTTCTCCAACTCGAAGTAGCAGCTGTGATGGAACAGGATCAGCATCTCCTCTGCGAACAAACCATACACAATCCATGATACTAGGAAAACGCCATATATGCGTTGTTAGACGAGTGAATAGTAATAGTATGGGTAAAAATGGGTAAAAACTGCTTCGAGTGGTACCAATTCAGCACATTTTATGTTTTTTCTTCAAATTGGCTGACCCGATCAAGCTGAAATTTTTTAGAAATGTGTATCAAAATGTAATTCAACTTTACGCAAAATTTCATTTTTTTCGGAAAATGAAAATATTTTCTTTTTTTTCCCGCCATGGTAATAGCTAATAGGTATTTTTGAAATGTCTAAAATTTATTTAAAACAAAGTTACCCCCCGATAATGCCACAAAACTATACAGATCCAAGTTAGCTGAGAAACCATATTGTAAAAAAGTTTGAAGTTGATAGCTGTAGCCGTATGACCTGTAGTGAACCGAAAAAAAAACATGAAAAAAAAAAAAAAAAAAAAAATCAACACCATTTTTTTTCAGTATGTCAAACTGAATCCTCGCTAAAGCTCGTTTAATTATCGACTACTTTCTTTTTCATCAACATCGAAACTTGATACGAAATCATTGTTCCCCGATTAAGGCCATGAATGAGAATTAGTGTTAGGGTTTAAAAGCGAGTCGACAGCGAGGTCATTTTGCGCCTATGTTCATGTCCGTGTACTTTGCCATAGTTGTCAACATTTGTGGACGTTTCAAGCATATTGAGGGAGCGGGATAGAGAGATCCAGAAAAGTAAGATAAAAGAAAAAAAATTGAAAAAGACGATAGATGAAGAGAAAAGTGTCAAGAAATTGAAAAAAAATGTAAATACAAACGGAAGGTTCAGTACTCCCTCCATATACTCCGGTCACCAAAAAGCTTCCACTCGACCTAGACGGTCTGAACTTGGTCTGGACCCTCAGTCTAGACCTTATCGCCATTATCGCACACACGACTGTTTGAATTGTTATATTCCAACCCTGAAATTACTACCTTCATTCAAGATTTATTATTACTAGGCAAACGCAGGATGTGCGTTGTACGATGAGCGAGATGTCTATATAAAGTATAATTGAAAACTCTACAAACCTTGATCATTTGAAATGAACTTTATCCGATGTCAATGAATCTAGAAAGCCGTGACTTCGACAATGCAACATTTTTCAACTAATATTTCTATCTTTTCGATGAATAAAATACATTTATTATATTATTTTCTCCAAAACGGCTAGTCCGAATATCAAACCAAATTTTTATTCATGTATATTATTCTTGTGTTCACATTTGTGGAAAATTTGAATCATATTGAAGAGATTTTATTTTTCAATTTTTTCCGCTCAGCCAAATCTTATGGGGTTTTTAGAAACTTCTAAATGATGTTTCTCAAAAATGGTCCAACCGATTAGACCTCAAAACTATAAAGTTCTAAGTTGGATAAGTTTGCATATAAAAAAAAGTTTCATGTCGATCGGTCAAACCCTGCGACCTGTGCAGTGTTTACGAAAAAAAAAAAAAAAAAAAAAAAAAAAAAAAAAAAAAAAAACGCACAGACAAAGCTCCGTAAGACTTGAGTGAAAATCTTCGCTACGCTCATCTAATTAAATTAGTTATCTTACTTTAATTTTCTTTGGGGTGGTAAGATCGCCCTTGTGGTGCCCCGTCCAAACGATCTAATCTTCCATCCATAGCCTTAATTGGGAAACAATGATTTTGTATCAATTCACTGTTAATTTAAAAAAAAAGGCTTACCCGTGATCGCTGGTAAATGCTGTTGTGTCGTGACCCATTCCTTCAGGAGTGCTATGTCTTCCTTATCCAAGTCCTTGTTCTTCTCGTATTCCTCCGCCGCCGTCACGCAGTGCTTCTCTAACTCCGTCGCTTGTTGCGTCTCTAACTTCTCTAACTCCATCTCGAACACAGATTTACTACAACACGCAAAGGATAATCGCAAAGGATCAACTGACGTTGTTCCAACGTCAGTTCTTCTTTATATGGTAATGTTTATAGTTTAACGTGCTGTGTATTCCTTCACGAAGTATTTACGGAATGTGTAAATAAACTTGGCAAATGATTAAATGCAGTGTAATGAAATGTAATAACCGCAATGGTTCTCGATGATAATTTCAATTTGACATGAATAACTTAAGACTGTGTTGTTTTCACTCTACATATAGGGTTCATAATCACAAAGGTAAGCGATAGGATAATACTATTCGGTAGCCAATCACAGAAGTTTGTGTTGTACGTGGCCCAATTTAGTGATTTGTGGGGGGGGGGGGGGGGGAAGGGGGGCTCGTACAATCAGAGCGAGAGAGGATAACCTTAGGTTCTGAAGGGGATTTTATCGATAGCATGCGGGCCCCTATGAGGCAACAATCAGGAGCGTATGTCTGATAATATCTGTTTTTTATCGGTAACAATGTTTCTGAATATGTATTTCGATGAACCTATATAGATAAACGATTGTAACCAGGGTCGGACTGACCCACCGGAAAACCGTGAAATCCCCCTCGAGGCCTCGATGTTTTGGAGGCCTCTGATCCCATGCTGAAAATTACATTTATGGAAATATGATTTTAATTATGATACCATAAATGTCCATAATGATTCAATTATTGAAAATAACTACGAAAATGTGCACGGTGGTTCAATTATCAGACTCCATAACTGTTTGTAAATAGCAAAAATCACTTGAAAAATGAACATATTTCCAAAACTTCCATGCGGGGCTCTGCTGGGGGGTTGGGGGGCTGGTGTCCAGCTGGACGGTCATTTTATTTATATAATCTGACGGTCCGAACTTGGTGGGTGACCCTTTTGGGAGCAGATAAATTGCCCCCACACCACGACAAGGTGTCCAGATCCTTCGAGGGAGGAAAAAACTCAAGATGTGAAAGAAGGTAGTGACAAGGAAATAAAATATGATGAAATCGCCACGCTCAGTACTTCCTCCATTCAGACCTACTATATATATGGTCACCGGAAGGCTTCCAATCGACCCAATTGTCGACGGTCCGAAGTTCAACCACAAAAAAATAATCAATATTAAAACGGTAGCTATATCCAATAACAAGCGGGCGTATGAATAATTAAGTGGCTCAATTCTTAGAGCAAAGAGTATAATTTGTGTATCGTGTATTCGTGTACACTCACGAATACTTCAAATGGTTTTCGTCATGTTCAAATTCGAAATAAATCAATTTTCAGCGCAATTGTTTCCCTGTCAATTTCTTTATAGAGTGTATACGAGAAGTCCCTATAAAGATTGTCTGTATAAGGTTTAGTTCCTATAATGACCATTCAACTAAATTACTAAAAATTTATATTTTTGCAATAATTCTTCAAACCTTGTATGTAAAAATTCCTTTTTTTTTTTTTTTACTTCAATTACTTTGTTAATTTGTATGTATGTGAAACGGACACGTCCAAATTTGAATTTGTATACTCATCATTTATTATTTAACCCACAGTTAAGCCCTTTTGAAGGGCTTTGTGGATGTTCTTTTGTTGTAATTGAAGGGTACACGGGAATAACAATACAAGTCACATTTAGTAAAAAAATGAGTTAGATACGCCATCTAACAGTGTTTTTCTCAAACTTCCTGAATATGTATCAAGATTTGAGATAGCAATGATAAAAGTCCACAAAAAATCGGGTTGAAATATCGACCTCAATCGAAAAAAAAACGTGGTTTGGAATTGAAATTGCGTTCATCTCGGAACTGCCAATGTGTGACTTGTATCGTTATTCCCGTGTACCCTTCAATTGTGATCTTCTTCTGTGTCAGTGTACTTGACTTATAACAAATTGGCATACTAATTTCCTTGAATTCCGACATGTGTTCATGTGCCCGCAACTGTACCTTCATGAATAATGGAAATGTATAGCAATTTCAAAACCCCAATTCAAGGCGTGTTGTTTTACTTCGGTTGGGAAACGTTCAATCAAACCAAAACAATATTTTTCTTGGCAGTGTCTTTAGGCGAGAGAAGCGTCAAGCATTTCGACACGATATTGTCAATCGGCGAATATACATAACACATCATGTTAAAACAACTTCTCGCAAAGTTTCCGTTGGAACTGAAAGAAGAATACAGGTTGGACGGATTCATGACTATCAACAAGAAAATGCTCTTTTTCATGGGTAAATATAATAAACTATTGTATATTTTATTGCCATGCTGGAATCCTGATGCAATGAAGAACAGATCCGGCACATTTAGCTCAGTTGCCAGCGCGCTCGCTTCTTCTGATCCGGGAAGTGAGGGGCATATAGAACCTTTGTTCGTTCTCTGCCATCTTCAATCTTGACAGGGGAGTTTAGTGGTTCCCTCTGTAGTCTAGGTTCATCCTGGGATGGTTCCCACAATATATATCATGGCCGCTTCCTTTCTATTGCCTACGACACTTTCATATTATCATGAATGAATGAATGAATATTAGGGGTTAGAGGCACGTCGACAGCTAGGTCATTTTGTGCCTAATTAATATCATCATCCGATCATTTCATTATTGATTCATCCGACGCCAATAGATCTCACTGATCACCACAGTGCGTCGATGTATCCAGTATAAAAACAAAGGTAATAAAACGGCACTGTTAAGAGTGCTAGGGAGTCAATTTAGCGGAATATAGGTTTTTTGGTGATAACATTTGAACGGTATGATATATCAAAATTCTGAAAATAGGGGGACACATATATTTTTGATACCTAAAAAATGGTGTAAGTAACAACTATTCATAACAAATCGCCTGATTGTCAGATGTATACGGTTAAAAAAACACTTTTTTCAACCATGATACGCCTGACAATCATGCGAAATGAGATGTAGGCCTATAGTCAAGACCTATTACTTGCACCGTCTGGGCATAAATATATATATATATATATATATATATATATATATATATATATATATATATATATATATATATATTCAACAGGATTGTTGAACAATCTTGTTGAAACGCGTTGGCGATTGAAGATTTTATATTTTATCACCACACAATACTTGGTTCATTTCCTAAATTATCATGAATTATATATATATATATATATATATATATGTATATACATATATATATATATATATATATATGCATATATACATATATATATATATATATATATATATATATATATATATATATATATATATATATATATATATATATATATATATATATATACATATATGTATATATGTATATATATATAATGATAAAATGAATATTAATGAATATATAAATAATTTTCAGGGTTCGGGGTGGTGTGGGCCTATATAGTTTCAGGGTTGTGGTGTCCTTTAATTTTCCAACTCTGCTGCCTTTCACATATTACTCTCCCTTCCTTCCCAAGTCCGAGTAGCACCTTCATTATTAGACGAGCTTTAGCGAGGATTCAATCTGACATACTGAAACAAATTGGTGTTCGTTTTTATGTTTTTTTTTATGTTTCTTTGTCGGTTCTCCACAGGTCAAACGGCTACATCTATCAACTTCAAACTTTTTTTTCAATATGGTTCCTCATCTAACTTAGATCTGTATAGTTTTGTGGCATTATCGGGTGGTATTTTTTTTTATTTATTTTAGAAAAATCAAAAATACCCGTTAGAATAACATGGCGGAGAAAAAAAAAATCATTTTCCAAAAGATGAAATTTTGCGCGAGGTTGAATTACATTTTGATACACAATTATGGGAACTTTCAGCTTGATCGGGTGAGCCATTTTGAAGAAAAAACATGAAATGTGCTAAATTTGTACCACTCGAAGCAGTTTTCACCCATTTTCACCCATACTATTACTATCCGCTCGTCTAACAACGCATATATGGCGTTTTCCTAGTGATAATGATAATTCACAATAATTCCAGGTCACTGGCCCGTGGAGAATGAGCCTCATGATTGGTTATACTACTGGCGCTTCTACTGGCCTCGAGTCGCACTATATTTCTCAATAATAGCGATCATATGCCAACAATTACTCGACTTGTATCTGATAAGAGATAACACATTGTTGGTATTTGAAGAATTCATGGCAGTTTCACTATATTTACTGGTAATTGTGATACTTGGTATATTGATCGGTAACAAAGACGAGCACAAGAACTTGGTTTTGTTCTTCGAAGATATGAATCGAGATGAGGTCCTCACTGACGATACGCAAAGATGGTTATCTGAAACGAGTCAACGGTTCTGTCACGTGCTGACGATTGTTCTTCATGTCTCGCTGAATATCGTGACTGTGGTCGGTTATTTTGGATTCTATTTGATGACGTATTTGGAACTTTTTCCGAAGCAACTCTACTTTCGGTAAGTCTACTTTCAAGGGGAGCCCACTCACAGAAATATATGAAATATTTGGTTATTTATTGATGTTTCAAAGCTAGAATAGTATGAACATTTGAAATTTGAAAAAAAGTTAAAAAATACCGTACCGGGAAAATTTTCGAAAAACTAGTTGAAAAATACGTTAAACCGTTACATACACGAAAACCAGTAGATAGTTAGTATCAAGATGACAATTGGTACATTGGCAGGGTAAACCTTCCTTTATCAGCTAAGCTAAATTTCATATGCAAAACTAAGACCGTTTTGATACAAATAAATAGTTTCGGTTACCTCGAATCACGAAACAAAAAGCGTGACTTTACCTAGTCTTGTGTGCCAAACATATTAGTTAGGCTAATCTGTTCATTTTTAGCTTAGCCCAAAGCCAGTTCTTTTACGAACACATCGATACCACACACGAAGAAGTAAACAAATGGTGTATGTAACGCGAGATTCCAATTGGTCACTTTTAATTCCATTTAAAAACCGACTGATTGTATTTATATTCTCAACACATCGAATAAAATTAATCTAATCCTTTGTTTGATGCACTGATCCCCTAATCATCAGTACAGTGCCGTCAGTGCGTCGTTAAACCCAATAAACACGTTGAAACTATAGATGTTATGACTGTTTTTTCAGAGGGTACTACCCGTTTAATACATTGGTATTTCCAATCTTCGAGATGACACTAATCTATCAGTCTGTTCTGATGTCACTTATGACAAACTATCTGATATTATTCGACGTGTTCATGCTCATCAACTTTGTAAACGTCATCACTCAGTTTAGAATATTACGTCATAAACTTAAGAACCTGCGCGCGCATGCCAAGAGAAATGTCTTGTTGAGAAGTACCGAAGAAGAAACCAAAAAGAAAGAAGGAAACACAAAATGTGATACAAAAAAAAATGATGAGTTATTTGTTGATGAATCTGTCGATTACAATGTTTATGAGAGAGATAAGATGAATTGGACGCTTGATGAGAGAGATGGAGAACTCATTATTGCAAGTAAAACCGTAGATAATCGTGAAGAAAGAGAAGGAAAGATACAAAAAACATACACACAATGGGTAGATCAGTTGGATGAGATTTTCGGTGATTTGATGGAAGTGTCTTTTCATTCGCTTCACGAGAATGGTCGACTGGAAGAGAAAGATGGCGGAGAGTTACTCATTGTTGTAGGCAATACAGACGAGATTCGCATAGAAAATGAAGAGATTGAAGAAGAATTCGACGGACGAGTTGAACAAGGAATGAAGAATGAAATCGACTTGGAAATGTGTCGACTGTTGAAGGGATGTGTGGAACATCATAATCTTTGTCTGAGGTAATCATTCATCCAACACTCGATTAATCAATTGAATCGATTCGATTCTTCATTGAAAATCGCATATCTCTAATATTGAATGTGTGTGTTTTGTTGTCAGTGCCACGTCGGCCCTCACTAGGGTCTTCAGCGCGCGCATGACGTACCTCACTGGCTGGAACCTGATCGGAATCATCGTCTTCGCCTTGTACACGAACCTGGTAACATTCATTCAAATCCTTACTACTTCAGAGAATAATTCAATTAAATGACCGCCACTGGTAGCACAGTGGTATGCACTTAGTTGGTTGGTTAGTTAAGGTTTAAAGGGTCATTTAGCGCCTATGTTCATGTCCGTGTACTTTGCCATAGTTATCAACGTTTGTGGATGTTTCAAGCATATGGAGGGAGCGGAATAGAAAGAGATAGAAAAGTAATATACGATGATATAAAATAAAAGAAGAAGATAGGTGAAGAGAAAAGTAACAAGAAAACGAAATGAAATAAAAATACAATCGCAAGGTTTATCACTCCCTCCACTTACTCCGGTCACCAAAAGTCTTCCACTCGACCGAGACGGTTCGAGCTTGGTCTGGACCCTCACTCCCGACCTTATCGCCATGGATAAACCTATTGAGAAAAAATAAATTGCTCCCGACGACGTAGATCACGGAAACTAGCAGCCCCCACACCACGTCAAGGTGCCGGGATCCTTCGTGGGGGATGTATTTAGTTGATATTTGTTGTATTATTGTTTCAGGCGCCCGGGTTCGATGTGAAGCAATTCGCTTGTCTTAGCATTGTTCTTATCGGCATAGGCGAGTTCCTGGCCATCTGTTCCACGGCAACTCAAATAACTGACGAGGTAAATGTAACTCATGTATTCACACTAGTTCTGTACCAACAATCAAACCATTGTTGCTAATGGACCCTTATTCTTGAGATTAAGACTTATTTCAATATCAATCGCTAAAGGTATCGGTTTCGAAAAAAATCTTACCGAACCATAACCCTTGGTCAAAAGCATTTTATATAACATTCAAAAAGTAACAAAAATGTACTGACACATGGGAATCGAACCCGGGATACTGCCTTGGTAGGCCGGAGTCATACCGGTCCAGCCACTTAGACTAAGAGTATTTATCTTTAAGCTTGTAAGCTATCTGAACAATCAAGGAGCCGAACCCTCTCGAGATGGCTTTGCATAACTGCCACTAGGATAATAAACTAGGGACCGAAGTGACTTCTTATTTCTTTAAATATTCTCAGGTTGATATTGGCTAGAATCTGCTAGCCTCGCGAAGGCTTATCTCTCATAAAGTAAAAATAATTCCATTTCATATTTCATGATTTTTTAACTCAGGAATAACAAAACAACCGGAAGTGAGATGGAATGGTGGAATGGGAAAGTTATCTGATCTCATTCCACAAATCACAAATCTCGAGAATTTGTGAAATCGTTATATCGTTGTCCATATCATGTATTCATGTAATCATGATTAAGGTTTCGACGAAGAAACGAATTACTATTATCATTATATATTTGTAAAGATTAGTTACAATTTCTCTCGTGATTGTTTGTCCAGAGCGCGCTGCTGTGCGAGGCGCTGTACAGCTGCGATTGGACGGGCGCCTCTGTTGACTTCAAGCGCCTGATGCGCATCTTCATGACGGCTGTCAGTCAGCCTCTCGAAGTCAGCACCGCAAGATTCGTGCCCCTGTCAAGGGAGACATTCCTGGCGGTGAGTTGTCACGAACCATGTCCCGGGGGCGTGATTGTCGCCACTTTGCCTCCCCATTTATTTATAAATATATATGAGATATAGTCACGCAATTGTATTTTATGTTCAATAGAATTGCTATGGCCTACTGAATTACTTTTCTGAAACTTTACAAGAGTACTTTTACACTACCACATATTCATAACTAGGAAACGCAGAATATGCGTTGTGTGATGAGCGAGATATCTATATCAAGTATAATCGAAAACTCTACACACCTTGACCATATAAAATATACTTCATTCGGTTGCTTTCGAATTTAGAAAGCCGTGAATCCATCTGCAACATTTTTCTGCTTGCTATTTAGATCCATATAATCTATGACTACCAATAACGTTACGTTATTGGTAGTCATAGATATAATGAAGAAAAAACATTGATCAAATTAATTTCGTCAGAACGGCCGGTCCGAATGGCATTTTTTTTCTGTTCACATTCAGAGAAAATTTGAATTATTTCAGAGAGATTTTATTTTTCAAATTTTCTTGCTCAGCCTATTCTGATTTTTTTTTCAATTTTGAGATGATGTTTCTCAAAAATGGTCCAACCGATTTAACTCAAATCTATAAAGTTATAAAGTGGATAAGTTTGCGTGTACAAAAAAGTTTCATGTCGATCAGTGAAACCCTGCGAGATGTGCAGTGCTCACAAACAAAACAAACAAAAACAAACAGACAAAGCTCAATAAGAGTGGTAAAGAAGTCTTCTCTAACGCTCATCTAACCAGGGAATTGATGATGTCACAGTTGGGTTAGGTCTATATACTATAGACGGTGGTAACCTCCCATCTCATCTTTCCATCAATTCATTCATTAATCACCGACGCCAATAGATATAAGTTTTCACGACATGTTGATTCGACAGTTCATCGCTCAACTTTATATAAAATAAATGTATAGTATAACATGGCCGTGAACTAGCAGTAGCTATAGGATATAAATTACTGACTGTAATTCTGGTTCTGACTTGTCAATCGGTATACAAGTCTATCGCTTTACTAATCGAAATTCTATCTGTCAACATTCATCATACAACAATTAACTATGTCCACTTCTCTAAGTGCCGGTATTACCAACGTGGGAGTAGATCTAACTGGCAGTTTTAAGTTGTTATCACCCTGGTTACCCATGTTATTTGTTCTCACCAACTGTCAGTTAAAGGCTAACTGGACTTGGTAATACCGGGCCTAAGTAACATTCGAGTCCTATGTTGAAATGGTTTGTTTTGAGTACTATAACAGGACAATGATAATAATTCGTTAAAGATCCTTACAAGTTCAACAAATTACATAACTTATGGATGTTTTTCACATTAAAATTGATTGATTATTGATGACACAATAGCACAATTTCTGAACATTGGTTATTCGATAATTATATTCCAGCGTGACTTGTGTCCATACAGAAAATATATGATTATATAAACTTATTCAATTTTCCTTTTTCCTACAGTTAAGCTTCTTCTTAACAGTGTTTTTATATTTCAGGTGCTGAATAAAGCGTACTCCTACTTCCTGGTGATGCGTGACGCGACGCAATAGAGTAGTAGAGAGGGGGGAGGGGGAGGGAGGGAGAGAGAGAGAGAGAGAGCGAGAGAGAGAAGGTCTACGAGCCAAAAAAAGGCAATGGACCAAGTGGAATCCTGTCACTCAAGCAAACTGGGAGTTTTTTCATGTAATCTGTCTGCAGTCTGAAGAATTCAGTAACAGCAAATCTCAACCAAAATGAACTGAAACGAGCAGCCAATAAATCAAATATTCAGCCATTAATAACCATTCAAAAAATATTACTAGATCACGTTGAATAAGACAATCCAGTACTCTTCAAAATCAATATTTCAATACACTCAGGTGTTAGACTTTAAGCAGTTATTCATAAGAAATGCACTTAGTCATGTGTTCAAAACTTTCAATTCATATGAAAAACAAATTGAGTTACATCTCTAATACATGAAACAGAAAGTTGCTCTCTCGATATCACTTATTTAGAAATTTCACGGAAAAATGAACTAATCAACGCGACAACAACACGTTGATAGGGTTAAAAATTAAAATCAAGTTCCTATTGAAATCCGCAATGTAAACAATATATTCAAATTTAAATTATCTATCACCAATTGGATTCAATTTCAATTGCTTCAATTCATGCGCATGCAGACTCTCAATTATTTGGAAGTTTGTGTAGTTTATTATTCATTCATTTTTCACAGTAGGCCTACTGGTATATCACATATGACGTTAAGAGCCCGCATCTTAGATGACCAAGCTGAGGATTAAGATGATAGAAGAGAAAAGAAGACGATGGATGAAGAAAAAAGAGACAAGAAAACGAAATGAATAAAAATACAAACGCAAGATTCAGTACTCCCTCATCAAGAGGCTTCTACTCGATCGAGACGGTCCGGAGTAGGCCTACATTTTACCGTCCGAGTTATTCTTATGATACCTTTCGAAATTCAGAAATCTTCATAAAAATTTGATAAAAAGAATCTTTGGATTTCCTGTAGAGCGCGAAGAAAAGAAAAAGTAATTCTCTTTTTCAATTACGTTACATTTGAGTATTCGCTTCGATCATCCAATAAATTGTGACATATTTATAAATCCTTCATCTCCAACCCAACTTGTCAAAATGTATCTGTATTGGAAGAAAACTGACTTCGCAGCTTTATCCAACATTTGTACTTTACTGTCCACTTAATGCCTATAACATTTCTCAATGCGTTATTAGAACTTTATTACCAGTATTATACTATTTATCCGACGGTCTTTAATATCCCATATAGTTAGTTCTTAATTAATTAACTATATGTAAAGGAGTGTAAAAACGACAATAAACTAACTGAAAGAACACAATACCATATTTTGTATACAGACCTACATACAATTTTAGTTTGAGTAATTATCAAATCCATCCTCATTCCTTTGAAAAATCAAAAATCAACAAAATCATATTTTGACTCACATTTGGTTTCTCTTTCTAAAATGAAAATTCTAATTGTCAGCTCATTTTATAAACAAAGAACAATTATTTCAATAGATAATGATATCAGATAAACACTCGTTTAACCCTTGACAATGATAGCATATTCGTTGTTTCGCTCAGGCATTCATTTCCAGTTCAAATACATGTAATTAAACAGCAATACTAAACGGTTGTGGCCTAGAAGCTATGTTATCAGCTGACAAGAGCTTGCTTGGAGTTGGAACTGTTGAGCGTGTTTGCCTGGCAGTAATAACAGTTAGAACTGTCGTCGAGCGTGTTTGCCTGGCAGTAATAACAGTTGGAACTGTCGTCGAGTGTGTTTGCCTGGCAGTAATAACAGTTAGAACTCTCATCAAGCGTCTTTGCCTGGTAGTAATAACAGTTAAAACTATCTTTGAGCGTATTTGCCACGCAGTAATAACAGTTGGAACTGTCACCAAGCGTGTTTGCCTGGCAGTAATAACAGTTAGAACTGTCGTCGAGCGTTGTTTGCCTGGCAGTAATAACAGTTGGAACTGTCGTCGAGTGTGTTTGCCTGGCAGTAATAACAGTTAAAACTGTCGAGTGTGTTTGTCTGCCAGTAATAACAGTTGAAACTGTCGTCAGGCGTGTTTACCTGGCAGTAATAACAGTTAGAACTGTCACCAAGCGTGTTTGCCTGGCAGTAATAACAGTTAAAACTATCTTTGAGCGTATTTGCCAGGCAGTAATAACAGTTGGAACTGTCACCAAGCGTGTTTGCCTGCCAGTAATAAGAGTTGAAACTGTCAAGCGATTTTGCCTGGCAGTAATAACAATTGAAACTGACGTCAGGCGTGTTTGCCTGGCAGTAATAACAGTTTAAACTGTCACCAAGCGTGTTTGCCTGGCAGTAATGACAGTTGAAACTGTCGTCGAGCGTGTTTGACTGGCAGTAAAAACTGACAGCGGAATCTGAAGAGCTGCAGTCAACGATGGGTGCTCGTCATAAGATGACCCGTGACGTCATAATTCAGGTCGTCATGCTGAGTCTGTGCAATGGTAAGTCCACTTCACGTAACCACTATTAGACCCGACATCAGAGCCCTAACAGTATATAGGGGGGTCAACCATAGAGCTCAAAATTACTAGAGAGCGCATAGATGAAGCCATCATGCTTGATGGCGCGGGGTCTGCGGGGTGGGAGTAAGTCACGTGTTTCGGTGACAACAGCCGGACCGGGAATATTTCGTTACATGTTATTATTATGGGCAGGGCTCCGAGTCAGATCAAATAAATGACTATATGCATTGATTATTATCACTGATGTGGCAATTCTGCTGAGAAATATACTTCGTGTTGGGTTTTAAAGCGCGTCGACAGCGCAATTAGTGACTATGTTCACGTCCGTGTACTTTGACACAGTTGGCAACGTTTGTGGATGTTTTAGAAAGAGCTAGAAAAGTGAGATAAGATGATATAAATATAATAAAACGAATGAAGACGACAGATGAAGAGAAAAGTAACAAGAAAACGAAATAAAATGAAAATACAAACGCAATGTTCAGTACTCCCTCCATATACTCCAGTCACCGAGATGGTCCGAACTTGGTCTGGACCCTCACTCCAGACCTTATTGCCATGGGTGACCCTGCTGGGAGCAAATGAATTGCTCCCAGCGACAGCTCTGGAGGTCACGGGGTCACGCAAGGGGAGCATACAATATAGAATGAATGACAAAACTGCCCACCACTATTCTATCCGGTTGGCCTGAAGTAAGAAAGGAGGTGTCTGAAGATATTCAGGATTTCTGCCAGTACCAAGATGAACTAGGGGTACATAATGGGGTAATGTTTGAAGGAAACAAAGAAGAGATTCCACAATCAATGCAAAAAGAAATGCTGAAAAAAATCCATGCTGCACACTCGGGCATAGAAGGAAGTTTGCGCCGAGCAAGAGATGTCGTGCTCTGGGTTTCTGTTAACAACGATGTCGAAGCCACAGTTACCAGATGCTCGGTTTGTGTAGAGTGTCCAAAAGCTCAGCAGAAGGAACCACTGAGCACACATGGAACGTCTAGTAGACCATGGGAGCAGTGGCTATGGACATTTTCTTTGTGGCGGGAAAACCGCATTTAGTAACAGTAGATTAGTACTCAGATGTTTGGGAACTAGACGATCTGAAGGATATGACTGCAAGAACAATAATCAAGTACTCTAAACGAAACTTTGCGAGACATGGCACACCCAACATCCTCGACACGTATGTAGGGTCACAAATGGATTGTCATGACTTCAGAAAGTTTGCTCGGGAGTGGAACATTGAGATGTGCACTTCGTTACCTTACCACCACCAATCCAATAGGAAAGTAGAGGCGGCAGTAAGGATTACAAAGAAAATAATTGATCGCACAATTAGTTTTCCACAAACGCTGACAACTATGGCAAAGTACACGGACGCACAAACGCGCACGGACGCGCAAGTACAATTGTACAAAGTACAAGTACAAGTACACGCATAGGCACTAAATTACCTCGCTGTCGATGCGCCCTTAAAACTAACTATTCACGGTGTTCTGTCTAGGTGTAATGAGCGTGACGCTTGCAGAGCCCCTCGTGACGTCACTCTCCCACAACGCTGATGGTTCCCTCACTGCGCATGTCACGTGTCTGGCTGACTCGAACATCACGAACTGTCAGTTTGTTCTACGAGATTACCAGTGCAGTGACTTGGACAGCGCTCTCATTGACCTTAGCCTTGGCAAGGAGTCGGTCCAAGTCAATGGTTCGATGTGCGGCAACACGACGTTCACTGCACGGTACGTGGGTACCGGCTTGGACCACGGTGACTGTGCCATCTCCTTGGACCTGACAAGGGACCGTGCGGACAGTTACGTCATCGGCTGTCGTGTTCGTGGGAACTCTGGAGGATGGGTGTTGACGTATAGGACGATCAGAACAACACAATGTGAGAAATAGTCGAATAATTTTGCTATTATGTAGTCCCGATTAATCATATTATAATAATGGCAACCCTACTCTAGACTGAGCGAGGGTAAATACTATGAATACAAACTGTTTTTCCAGACGAAATGCCGAGAGAGCTGGAGATGACCATTGACACTCGGTTCAAGCTAACCATTCCAGGCGAAACGAGGTCATTCAAGTGTACGGCGGCCGATCAAGCAGTTCTGCAGGAATGTGCATTCTACGTGCCTGGAATTGCGCAGCGAATATCGTTCCAAGACGGATATAAAAGTCCGATATATGGCGGGAATATCTACGAATATAACGGCAGAGGCCTCGATAGGGGAGACTGTGGTATAACCGTGGGACCGATGACGCAATATGAAACAGGCACTTACTATTGTCGAGGGAATAGTACTTCTTCACTGGTGAATGAACTGGTCATGCACATCGTCGTTGCAAGTAAGTAACATCATCTGAGATCTGAAGCTTGGTATCTGATTGGTTATCTGATTTAGTTGAGATAGAGGTAATTCTACGATAGTCCGGGCACGACTTTACAATCCCGTGTAGGCCCCAATGCAAGAGTTGCATTCACTCCAATTATTGAGGAGTGAACAGTAGAATATGATTTTTCTCTGGTGAGGGTCCAGTGTGAATCTTCTTCAACTAAATCAGGCAGAATACAAGAAGAAAACATTCAAGAAGACTAAAACCTAACATACCTAACCCTTACCTTAACATATTTCTCTATTCCCTAACCGATTCTCTGTAATAGTAATTCTTAAGGCAATATAACTTGATATATTAGTTTATAAATTATAGTATGCAAATCTCTTTTACGAATAAATATTGTAATCATTCATTAAAACCTAGTTTTAGGGTCGTGATGTCCTTTAGGCAAACAATCATTGATTATTATCATCATCGTCATAATGAGTGAAATAATCAGTTTATAGAAACCCATATGTCCACTATCAAATACGATTACCATATGAGCTTATCATATTATCCATATATCCAAAGGTTTCCTCACAAATCATTATGGACTTTACAAATTATAGTATGCAAATCTCTTTTTCGAAGCTCCACCTACCTCTATCGAGCTTGTGTTATCGAAGACCGCCTTCATTGAGGGAGACACTCTGCACGCTTCATGTACTGTGAGGAACAGTAGACCTGTTGCCAACATCACGTGGTACCTGGCCACTGACGTCATGCGCAATGACTCAATCAACGACGCTCTCGAGGACACCTGGACGTGGCCTTGGGAACCACAGTCCATCACGCAGAACTTGACCTTGAAACTGAGCGTCGAAGACAATGGCAAGGAATTGAGATGCACTGCGGAGTACCACGAGCAGATGACGCATGCGTACAACGGCTCGTTCATCAGCGTGTCTGGTGAGTGGTAATACGGGTGGGTCGCGGGAATTTGTCTGTAAGTCGGTTATTAATGGGACTAACAGTGACCAATGAGAACGCCATGATTTGTGACGTCATGACTCAGTTGTCTAGGTAAACGCCATATATGCGTTGTTAGACGAGCGGATAGTAATAGTATGGGTAAAAATGGGTAAAAACTGCTTCGAGTGGTACCAATTTAGCACATTTTATGTTTTTTCTTCAAAATGGCTGACCCGATCAAGTTGAACAAGAAATGTGTATCAAAGTGTAATTCAACTTCACGCAAAATTTCTTTTTTTGGAAAATAAAAATATTTTCTTTTTTTCCGCTGTTAATGGGTATTTTTGAAATTTCTAAAATTCATAAAAAAAGGTTACCACTCGATAATGCCACAAAACTATACAGATCCGAGTTAGATGAGGAACCATAATTGAAACAAGTTTGAAGTTGATACCTGTAGCCGTTTGACCTGTGGAGAACCGACAAAAAACATGAAAAAAAAACATTAAAACGAACACCAATTGTTTTCAGTATATCAAATTGAATCCTCGCTCAAGCTCGTCTAATCAAGTAGCACTAGGCAAGTATATGTATGTGTGGCACTACTGGTTGCATTATTACCTCGATTTTTGAGGGCCCATGGATCGACTCCCGACGATGTTCCCCCTTTTTTTTTTAGCAAAGAAACTATCAAATGTTGAGTCGAGCACAGAGTTATGGTTTAGGTTCATTTTTTTTCGAGCCCTAGAGGATTATGCGCCTGCTCTCAAGCCAGAGTTACGCGGATCAGGGTTTCGATAATTGACTTGACATCAACCCTTGAGCTCAAGCCCTTGACTCGTATAGACAGTACCATTGATCGAAAAACCCTTTCCGTGTAGAAAGTGTTCTATTTCCGTTCAAGGCTTGACCGAAACCAGCCAATCAGACGATACTATTAATCATACTGCGCATCTTTCGTCGCGCAAGACCTACTGCGTTCCTGTCGAAGAAGTCACGTGATTGATTCGACCAATCGGGAGAAATTTCAATATGGCCGTTTCTTGAACAGCTGACATTTGTTATGACGTCAGTTGGGCTATCAAGCCTTGATGGCAGGGTTGATCCGTGTAACTGCCTGCTCAATGTTTCAGTCAAGGGCTTAAGCTCAAGGGCTGATGTCAAGCCATTAATCAAAACTTTGACCCGTATAAATCAGGTTTTTATGAACCGGAGACTGGGTTCGAATAGACCTACTGCTACTTTTACTTATTTTTAAATATATAAAAGCTTTCGGCAATGAGTTATCGGTCAGGTAATTTTTTATCCTCGATCGTTCGAACAAACACTATACAGTCTTTAAATAGTTGCATACCCATACGACTGCACTTCGGTTCTGTCCTACCGTTATACTTGTGACAACAGGCGCACCCGCGTTGTGTGACTCGTGTTTGTAGAAAAGCCGGAGCTCGAGTACGTGACACAGAGTGTAGTTGAAAAGCCTTACCAGCTCCACCCTTCCGGTCTTGCGCACGACGAGGCTGAAGCGGCGTGTGAGTCAGAAGGAGCTCATCTGGCTGTTATCAACTCCGAGGCCGAGTATGACGTCATCATGGCTCTCTTACAACGCTATCCGACGTTCAACAACGCGGCAGATGACGTCACTGTCCTCGTTGGAGCCAAGTATGACGCGTATGAAGAACAGTACATGACTGCGAAAGGTGAGTTCAATAATGAATATACAGTAGGTCAACTCGCGATAAGGTATAAGGTACAAGGTATAATCGAAAACTCTACACCCCTTGATCATATAAAATATATTTCATTCAATAAATATCGAATCTAGGGAGCCGTGAATTCAATTCTTCAACATTTTTCCGCCATTATTTTTATGGATTTGATGTATAAAACATTTATAAAATTACTTTCTTCGAAAAGGCTGGTCCGAATTGTGTCTTTAATACTATGTAGTTAGTTCTTAATTAATTAACTATATGTAAAGGAGTGTAAAAAACGACAATAAACGAACTGAAAGCGAGTGACATGACCTAGCCTAAATGACCTATCCCAAGATGACTCAGCCTGACGTCACTCAGCCTGACAGCCTGGTTCCTCTCATGTGACGAACCGAGTGACACGACTCAGCCTGACGTGTCTCAGCCTGACAGCCTGGTTCCTCTCATGTGACGAACCGAGTGACACGACTCAGCCTGACGTGTCTCAGCCTGACAGCCTGGTTCCTCTCATGTGACGAACCGAGTGACACGACTCAGCCTGACGTGTCTCAGCCTGACAGCCTGGTTCCTCTCATGTGACGAACCGAGTGACACGACTCAGCCTGATACGACTCAGCTTGACAGCCTGGTTCCTCTCAGGTGGCGAGTTGAGTGCAACTGGCTACAGCACGTGGGCGCCAGGAGAGCCGAAGCGCGCCACTGGTGAGGACTGCGTGGCGTTGATGCGAGACGCACCAGGATACGTCACTGTCAGCTGCGAGAGAAAATGTGCCTTCGCTTGTGAGAAGGATGCTCGGTTCACAAGAATCTACAACTCTGACCAAACTGGTAATACGAATGTAATACTATCAGACTCAGTTGAACGTCATTGACACCAACATGACAAGTATTAATTGATTTGTATGTCGGTTTTCAGTTCAATCACTTATCTATTCCAATCACAGACTAAAGATGTACAAGTGGGGACGTACATAAAATATTTTGTCACACTTTTTAGGGCACTTTAAACCCCCCCCCCTCCCTCCCATATGACAGTTGGTCACAAAATCTATCACCCGCACCCTTTCTTGATTTGTTTGATTTTTGGGGGGTATTTTCTTGATTTTTGTGATTTTTTTTATTCTTCGTGATTTTTTACATTTTCCATGATTTCTTTTGATTTTTTCCAAAGTCTACACCTGATTTGTTTCCGTCGTTAACCCCTCGTCATTGACTACCTCCAGATGCCAACAGCTTCACCCTGACCGTGACTCCTCCCTCTTTTGGCTCCATGGACGGCAGCCATCACGTGATGTGCACCTCGAGCGCGCCAATCACGAAGTGCCAGTTCATCGCGTCGATCAAACGCGAGCCCGTACTCGACTTCAGCGCGGGCGAGAGCTCCAAGGCGGTGCAAGCGAGCGGGTTCAAAGCCGAGTACCACGGCAAGGGGTTGCGGGAGGGGGAGTGCGGGATGCGGATGACGGAAATGGATTCGCCGCATATGTATTATATAGCATGCCGAGTGCGGACAGGCGATAGCCAATGGAAGGTGGAAGATACGACTGTACAGATATTTCCTGCCGGTGAGTTTAGAGTTGGTTAGTGTTAAGCTGGATTTCCATGCACGCGATTCTCATGTCGCGTGATACTATACATTCGTAGACCGTAGAATGACATTCTACGAGTTCCAGTAACCACCGCTAGATGGAGGAATTTTCCATGCGATGATCGCTCGTATAACTCGGCTAGTCTGCTTGCTTCTCCCCGTGTCACGTGTTTTCTTGCCTCATTTCCACCCTGCGCACGCAAGCTATCCCGGCTTCAATCACTCTCAATGCTACCCGTGCTACGTTCTGCAGCTCGATTAGTCTAGGTATTAAAATGGTCATGGTAGAACAACTTGACATTTTAGTGTACACGTGATTCAAGAGTTTTTGATTTCTTTTGTTATTCTTGATTTGTTCGATTTATCGTCTTCTTTTTTATTTTTCGTGATTTTTTCACATTTTTCGTGATTTTTTTCCAATTGTTCGTGATGTTTTACACTTTTCTTGTTTTTTCTCTTCTTTTTTTTGAGCTTTCCATGCTTTGTGATTTTTCTCGATTTTTTTTCTACAAGTGTACACCTGATTTAATTAATCGTCAACCCCTCGGAAGATACGTACCAACACCTCCACCTACCACGTGACCATCTTGTTCCAGATGTCCCGAACGTGACGTCACTGGCACTGACCGTCAGTCCCCGCCAGACCGTGTTCCCTGGAGACACCGTGACGGTCGACATCCGGGTGAGTGTCCCTCTGTGGAAGATCAGGTTGTACAACATGGCAGACGGCGAGAACATGCAGTATGAGGACGGCGACGAGGATGTCGTGCAGTTCAAGTACAAGTACTCGGGGACCTCGCTGACGGACGGGGCTATACGCGTGACCAAGACGGAAGTGGATGAACGCGACGACGGTGTCAACTACTTCTATCTGCACTGGAACGATGTGGTGATACGGAGTGCTTTCATGTTGACTGTTATAAGTGAGTGGGCAACTGAAAATCCTCTCGGATAAAGAAATCCTCTATATGTAGGTGTATATGAAGGATTTCTCGCAGAGTTTATTATTTGTATCAATTCGTCACATTATGCTTCACAGACATGCGTTATTGCAGGGTTTGTGATTTTGGTACTTTCAGGTTTTTTGGGGGGACGTAAAGACCGGTCCTATACCCGGTCTTTACAAACGGGTACTCGGATTCAAATCCCAGGACCGATGTCATCACTAACACCTACACATATATATATATATATATATATATATATATATATATATATATATATATATATATATATATATATATATAAAAAATATATATATACATATTGGATATTATTATCAGTGAAAAATACCACCTAGTCGGGGGATCGAACCCCGGACCTTTAGCTTGACACACAAATTCTCTCAAGCCCTATTTACACGATCCAAGTTTTCATCCAAGTTCTGTGTTTCAAGGTTGATTACAATTTCTTGGACGATCTAATTGGAAAACTTGGAGCAAAAAGCTTTCATCCAACCCTTGGACACATCCTTTCATCCATTTCGTTTAGGAAATTCCTATTTTTCGTCCAACCTCTGATGAAACCAACCAATCAGAGGCATTGACGTCACACAAGTCTGGCGCGCATGCGCACTTGACGGCGACCGCTCGGTCTCCCGCCATATCTGATTGCCAGTCAGCTGTTACAAGTCATCTAGATACTCGATCAGCATGTTCAACTATTGGGATTAATGTGCCGTGTATGGCCTTCAATAGATTGGACTGTGTAGACAGGCGTTCAGTGTTCCATCCTAGTTGCTGACAAAGTACTTGGACCAACCCTTGAATCCACGGATTTGGATGAAAACTTGGACCGTGTAAATATGGCTTTAGTAGGCTTATACGTAATATTATATCAACATTTGGTTCAAAAATACAACTTTTGAACTATTTGTACGAAAACAACTGCTAAAGCGACCACGCTGATACGGTGTTTATTGTACCAGGGCCTCCTGACTACATCAACTTGAACATATCTGGCTCGACCTTCACGAGCTACGTAGAGGGCGCCACGCTATACGCGCAGTGCAACGTGGACGTGGCGAGGCCTGTTGCCAGCCTGACGTGGTACCTGAACAATGACGTCATCCGTAGCGACGCGGTCGACGATGCGCGTGGACCGGACGGTCGGTGGATGGCGCCGTATTTCTTAGGTCAGGTGACTCAGCATGTCTCGTTCAAGGTCACCATGGCCATGAATGGCAAGGTATTGAGATGTCGAGCGAAGCATGTGGCACAAATCAAACTGCTGGAAGAATATGCGATCATATCGGTTAGACGTGAGTTGTGATGATGAATGAAAGCTTATGAAACTTTTTGTGATGTGCTTTACACTTTAAAGGATATCATAACCCCGAAAGTAGATTTTAATTAAATAATGACGATACTTATCGTCCTTATTCTAGAGAAAACAAGAATTCGTAATTTCAGTTTCGGAAATAAAATTAATATTATTGTCCTCCAGAGACCATGATTCATGACGTAGGCATTACCGATTCTGTATAGGAACATGAACAGACTCGAGTAATGTCTACGTCACGACTCAAAAAAGGGCCGACTCCTGAAGGACAGATACATTAATTATAGTTTCTGAAATTGAGTTGATGATAATTTTAGCGATTGAATATTGATTAATCGAATCAATTTTATTAGCGATTGCTGAATCTGGATATCAATCTTACACTATTGACAAGAAACCGTACCATCTCCACCCTTCCGGTCTTGCGCACGACGAGGCTGAAGCGGCGTGTGAGTCAGAAGGAGCTCATCTGGCTGTTATCAACTCCGAGGCCGAGTATGACGTCATCATGGCTATCTTACAACGCTATCCGACGTTCAACAACACGGCAGATGACGTCACTGTCCTCGTTGGAGTCAAATACAACGCTTACATAGATCAGTATGTAACCGAACTTGGTGAGTTTTCTTGCGTTTGCGTACTCAGTACCTCATTATAAAAACATTTTGTTCACGCGTAGAGTTCTCACGTCTTATGTGAGAGATCAATGTATCTATGATTCGAATTCTTGGACATTGTAGTGCTCTCTAGAAATTTAGTAATATAGACGCCATTAATAATAAAAAGATTATACTACAATGAAAGATGAAGATCGAATTCGAATTCTTGGACATTGTAGTGCTCTCTAGAAATTTAGTAATATAGACGCCATTAATAATAAAAAGATTATACTATAATGAAAGATGAAGATGGGGAAGTAGACGAAAAGGACAGCAACACACTGGGTACCTTCTGCGACCTCTCAGAGGCGTTCGACAGCGTGATCCACGAGCTCTTCTTCTACATCCCGACTTGGTATCATTTCATTGCTAATTCCTTAAAATGGTTAGGATTATTGCTCTCAGATATGGACTTCAAGTTGTTGAGATTGAAAAGATATCTGACTTGAGCATTCTCAAGCTACAAATCTCGTTATATCGTATCGAATGTCGGAGTCCCACAGGGTTCCGTGTTCGGACCCCTCGTAAATCTACTCTACAACGACCTTCCCAGTGTATGCAATGATAAGAACCTAGTTCTGTTCGCACACGACACCAGTAATATTATTTCTGCTCCCACTCATGAGTATTTCGACAGAGCTGGCAATAGTAACAACGACATGCATGCACACATGTTGTACATCAATTAGAATAAAACTCAATAGGTATTCAATGCTACAATAACTAATGCTATGCAATTCACTTCATAAAGCTTAAACTTGGTAGTGCCCTTAGTTGAAGCGAACATGCTTGGTGGCGCGGGGTCTGCGGGGGGGGGGGGGGGGGGTAAGTTACGTGATGCGGTGATGCCAGCCTGACTGAGTATATTTCGTTACACGGTATCCTAATGGCAGAGCTCCGAGTCAGACCGAATAAATGATTCAATTATTTGATTCTTACGACTGATGTGGCAATTCTGCTGAGAAATATACTTCATGATAATCGACATATATTTCTGCGTCTGCGTATAACCTACCCTTAGGCTTACGTTATTGTATTCAGTATCCTCTGAGGATGAAAATAAAACGGTGTTGTGCGTGATCGCTGTGTATAACGCTATGCTAGTCTGCTTGCTTCTCCCCGTGTCACGTGGTATTTCCCCTCCAGTCAGACAAGCTATGTTGGCCTCACTCACTCTCGATGCTGCCTGTACTACGTTTTGCGTCCATCCTGGTCTAGATATTACCATGTATTTGTATCAGCTTTATTCCACTTCTGTCTGCGTCCATCATTCTGTAATGTAGTCAGGGATATAATTGAATACATAAATAAGTATTATTGTCCACATCAAAACGAATCGATTCACAAAGATTCACAATGTTTTCATTCCTATGAGATTCCGATGAGCAGACTTCATGAACACGTTTCAGGGGGCGACTTACGAGAAACAGGTTTCAACAAGTGGTCACCAGGCGAACCGAGCAGCGCCACTGGTAAGGACTGCGTGGCGTTGTTGCGAGACACATCAGGCTACGCCACTGTCAGTTGTGCCAGAAAATACGCGTTCATCTGTGAAAGAAACCAGTATGGTCTGGAAAGCAATGCAATTAGTAACGGTAAATACTTTTATTCGAAACATGAATTTAAATGTTTTTTAGGGTTGCCTGAATATCTACCCATGGGAAGTGTAGCAAACAAGAACTCTTTCCCTGGTATTAATGTTTAAAAAAAAGGGTACTCGATGGAAATACGTCCAAAATGAAACTGCAACTCAAGAAAAATCGTTCCACATATTAATTACCTTTAATTATTTTCCGAGTCTTCCAATCTGAAACTCTACCATTCGCCAACCGTCTAAAAGGGAGTCGCCGACGAGTTGTTGCCTGAAATCTACCTGCAGGTGTTCACATAGTCACCTCACAAAATAATTGAAACATGGGCAGAGTATCAGGGTCTAAGAAATAATTAGATGAATACAAAAAAATTTGAGGATACAATTTTTGATTAGAGCTAAAGTGACCCAACCCAACATATCACGAGCGGGTCGCGTGAATGTTCAGATATGCGCATCTGACAATAATTAATTTCGAAAATTTCAATAATCAAAAAAGACAATAATTGTGGCTCGTTGGTTCGAGCAATATTACATCTGCCTGCCACCACAGCGGGCAGGATTCGATTCCCATGCCAGGCCACATTTTTTTCCTTTTAAATATCATATAAACGCTTTTGGCCAAAGTGAATAGGTCGGGTAGTTTTTTTTTCTAAACTGATATTGTTTAGTGACCGATATTGGAGTTAGTCTTGATAACGATTCAACGGGCCAACTTAGACTCGACCGAATCAACGAACGAACACTCGGGCCAAGGAGCCGAACCCTCCCGAACGAATCCGTACTGTGGCCCGCGACCCTCTCGTATTCTGAAAAGGGTCCATTCACTAAAACCAACGTGTACTCTTTCCCAGACTCCGACAACTACTCACTCTCCGTGACGGCGCCCACCTTAGGGGTCATCGGCAGGGTGCAGTCCGTGATGTGCAAGGCGGGCGCAGCCATCGACAAGTGCCAGGTGACGCTCCTCAGCGGGCTGACTATTCTCGAGAGAATGTTCTCCTCGCAGTTCAAGGACCTGAGTCTCGGCAAGCAGACCACGCCCACTGACGTCATGGTGGCGGGGACCGATGACGTGTACGCCACCATGCGGTATAACGGCAAGGGGCTGGAGCACGGCGAGTGTGGACTGCGCTTGACGGACATGTTTATCCCGGACTTTGTTAACGTGTATTGTCGCGTGAGAACCGAGCTGGGAGGATGGAAATACGGAGAGACAACGATAGACGTACAAGGTGATTGACGAGTTTCTTTCATTTATCAATTTATTCATTTATTTGGACCCGGTATATCTAAGTCCAGCTAGTTAGGTTTTATGAGAGTTAGTTAGTGTTAGGGTTTAAAGGCGCGTCGACAGCGAGGTCATTTAGCGCCTAAGTTCATGACCGTGTACTTTGCCATAGTTGTCAACGTTTATGGATGTTTCAAGCATACGAAGGGAGCGGGATAGAAAGAGCTGGAAAAATAATATAATATAAAATAACATAAAATAAAAGAAGACGATACTTACATGCAGTAGATTCTGGAGGTTTCGGAATGCAGTCAATATCAGTGCCTGTTGCTTGTGTAGAAGAGCCGCCTCTGAAGCCTCTGGTGGTAGACGTCAATCCTCGTCTGATCGTGGCGCTACCTGGCGCCTCCTACTCGGTCATGGTGTCGGCTAACATTTCGCTGGATTCTTGCACCTTCACCACGATGATGGATTCGACGACCTTCATCCGCGGCAAAGAGGGTGGCACACAAGGGCGATATAGCTACCACGGCAGAGGGTTGAAACATGGAGAGTGCGGCTTGACGGTGACAGGTGTCGACGAGAGTGATAACTTTCATACGTCGTACGAACTCGAGTGGAAAGGAGGGCAAACGATGACTGGAAATTATTTGGTGGTTTTAGCGAGTAAGTGTGAAATGAGCTGTGATAAAAATTAAGTTCATTTATTCACTTTTTTATTTATTTATCAATTTTTTCTGACAGTTCATCCATTACTTGCAAATGAATCACGTCCAAGTTATTATAGAAATGACCGAATCGCATTACACATTTTAGCCAGTGAAAATGAGAAGACTGTAAAATTATAGGAAAATCAGGATTTCCAATATTGATAAGCAAAGCTGAACCTTAGAGAGGCGCTTTTGTAATTTGTTTCTACTATCCGGTTACTATCCGTTAACCGGGAATTCAACAATGAAAACCTTCAAATTAGACACATTTTGATCAATTATTGCTATATTATGAAATTATTCCCCAATATTCGATTAGGCATATCCAATTGTGAGGGTATTATTCATTGATGCAATTTACCGCAAGTCCGTGGTGCCTGTAGTTTCTTGAGATATATGTTGCGAAAGTCTACCCTGTATTTAGTATGAAATCTGTCCGAGAAGCGGGCTCCTAAGTTACTCAATTGATAGATGAAAAGAACTTGAAACACGATATTGGATCGGTAATATTCACTTGTTAGTATGAGAATTTAGAGGCGCGTCGACAGTGAAGTCATCTAGCTATGTACATGTCCGTGTACTTTGCCATAGTTGTCAACGTTTGTGGATGTTTCAAGCATATGGAGGAAGTGGGATAGACAGAGCTAAAAAAAGTAAGATGAGATGGATGATATAGGGCTGAAATAAAATAAAAAAAAGACGATAGGTATGAAGAGAAAAGTGACAAGAAAATGAAATAAAATAAAAATACAAACGCAAGGTTCAGTACTCCCTCCATATACTCCGGTCACCAGAAGGCTTCCACTAGACCGAAACTGTCCGAACTTGGTCTGGACCCTCAGTCTAGACCTTTTCGCCATTGCTCCCGGAGACAGCTCTGGATATCACGGGGTCACGCAAGCCCCCACACCACGTAAGGTGTTCGGATCCTTCGAAGGGATTTTCATTTGTTGAGGATTAGATTTATAACAATGACAACATATTGTTCGGCAGAACCCGCAACTCGTTTGAAACTGTTGGTGCTGGAGACAGACCTCGTTACCGGAGACAGTCTTCACGCGACGTGCACAGTGGGAGAAAGTCACCCGCCCCCTAACATCACGTGGTACCTGGACAATGACGTCATCAGGCGTGACACGGGCAACGACTTTGAATTGTCTGACTCCTATTGGCCGGCGCCGAATGAGCTACAGTCCATCCGTCAGAGCATCACGCTCAAGGTCACCTTGCCGATGAACGGCAAAGCCCTCACGTGCTCGGCGTCACACATGGCAGCTAGAATTCCTCTAGAAGACTCCGTCATAATAACAGTCACTGGTGAGTTGGCCTGATATCTCTGTAGCTCAGTCAACTGAGGCATCGCTGAACATGGCAGCTAGAATCCCTCTAGAAGACTTAGTCACAATAACAGTCACTGGTGAGTTGGCCTGATGTCTCAGTAGCTCAGTCCACCTGTTCAGTACCAGTACCACCTGGTTTGAGAACAATCTGTAATGAGTGAATAAAATAAAACTATAAAACTATAACTATATAACTATATAACTATAACCATAAATAACTATACCTATAAATAACTATAATTATATCATTCCTACTATCTGGAACGTCTCTCATCATCCCATAAGTTATACATCAGATGCTATATCATTAGAGTGCGTCGTTGGACCCGATATACATAAATATGCGTCTACATATAACTTGATGATCACTGGATCTCGTGATGTTCTAGACCGAGGAAAGTTCCGACTCCACCCTTCCGGTCTTGCGCACGACGAGGCTGAAGCGGCGTGTGAGTCAGAAGGAGCTCATCTGGCTGTTATCAACTCCGAGGCCGAGTATGACGTCATCATGGCTCTCTTACAACGCTATCCGACGTTCAACAACACGGCAGATGACGTCACTCTCCTCGTTGGAGCCAAGTATGACGCGGATGAAGAACAGTACATGACCGTCCTGGGTACGCTTATACTAACTTATTATTAACATCCAGGTTCTATCATAGACGAGGGATATAGTACCGAGAATCGTCACATAATGTTGAAATAAAACTGACCCTGACTGCTCACCAATCTTATCTAACCCCTGGGTAGACTGCTAGAAAGCGAACTTCAAAGAACAAGCATATTCTTGAATAGGAATCGATTCAGAAAAACTGTCATATGTATTAAGTTGAGACGACTGCTTTAGTAGGTTGCTATCGAAACTTTGGTTAAATTTCCCCATTTTATATTTGAAATTAGTGTCATCTTTTTGCTATAGCAACCCCTCCAACAGCTAGGTAATTTGGGGTGAGTGTAATTTGAAAATGAGAATTTGTATCAATATTTATTTTTGGATTATTCTTGATCAACTTCTTCATTTTCTATGGTAAAATTTTCAATTTCATTGAATACCAATTTTTTATAAAGGCCCTACATATGCTCTGTTATTTTTTAGATATCTCAATATCGAGCCCGGCTCATCTAGCGATTATTGATATTATAAAATATTATTATAATGAAATATCAAAATCAAAATCAAATCGATTGACGAAGATACATTTGTCTTATTCCTTAGATTTTGAAGAAGAGACTTCAACTGTTTTCAGGGAAGAAGTTAAGCAAGATACAGTTCAACACTTGGTCACCAGGTGCGCTGAAGCACGCCACTGATAAGGACTGCGTAGTTTTGATGCGCGAAGGACGAGGATACGCCACTGTTGACTGCACTAAGAGACGGGCATTCTTGTGTCAACAAAACACTGCAATCGGTGTGACCAAAGGTATTCAGTAACAATAGGCTGTCTGTTGGAGCATTATGCATCTGGCGTTATTCACATGGTGATGGTTGCTGGTATAGAGAGAGAGAGAGGGAGTAAGAGTGAAAGAATGAGAGACAGAGACAGACACAGACAGACATACAGACAGACAGAGAGAGAGCAAGAATGGAAATAATACGTTGCATAATGAAGTGATTAGTCCTTTGCATAACAGGTGAAATGGGCCACATTGGTTTCAGAACTGCGTCAGAGGTTGACATATATCAAATGAAAGCTTGCGGCTAGATGTTTTCAAAATGTCATAATGTACCTACAGAAAAAGTAGCTATCTGTGGTAAAATCGAGGTCAAAGGTCAAATTTTTAGTTTCTATCCCGAATGAATATTAGGGTTTAAAGGCACGTCAACAAACCCCGTCCCCCGTTCACACTATGATCACTAACTGGAGTTAAACATCTAACCGCAGTTAACAACGTAATGTAAAAGGAACGCACCAACTGACATCAAGCCCTAACTTCGTTCTGTGAACGCAGTTAGAGCTTAACTGAGATCAAAATCCACCGCCTTCTCGAAATTGAACATCTTTCGCATCATCACACTGTTGGTACAAAGCAAGGCCATCTATATATTTACATCATATAAATTATATAGATGGCCTTGTTTGAAGAAAGTTCGGGATAACGATAGAAAATCTGTAAATGTGTAATATACAATATACAAATTAAGAGTAAATCAAACAGGAAGGTGGCAGTGCATGGCGTCACTAACAACCCTTTCATCGCTGTTAGTGTGTTTACTTTACCTCACTTAGAACAATGTCACCCATGATGCTTTGCACCCAGGTAACTTCTGTTCGCTCAACAGTAGCTAGTGTCGATAACAACCCTTTCATCGCTGTTAGTGTGTTTACTTTACCTCACTTAGAACAATGTCACCCATGATGCTTTGCACCCAGGTAACTTCTGTTCGCTCAACAGTAGCTAGTGGTCATAGTGTTGACATCTCACCTCAGAACGATGTCACCCATGATGGTTTGCGCCCAGGTAACCTCTGTTAGCTTAACAACAGTTAGTGGTCATGGTGCCTCAACTGGGTAACAACGATTTCGTTTAGATATTCATAATTACCAAATTACAGCCACTCCCCCGAGAGATTTCTTCCGACTCCACTCTTCCGGTCTTGCGCACGACGAGGCTGAAGCGGCGTGTGAGTCAGAAGGAGCTCATCTGGCTGTTATCAACTCCGAAGCCGAGTATGACGTCATCATGGCTCTCTTACAACGCTATCCGACGTTCAACAACACGGCAGATGACGTCACTGTCCTCGTTGGAGCCAAGTATGACGCGTACATAGAACAGTATATGACTGTGAAAGGTGAGCTTCGGTAGAACTACTGTGTTGTCTGTGGGTGTGTTCTTCATCTGGCTGAAACAAATTGTTAAAACCTAGTTGGAATGTTGGAATAGGTTCTATTACACACTTTGAGACATATAATAATTATTCATAGTGTTCTCGGTGGTGTGAAGAGTCAAATTATGGTTGTCGTAATAATATGATGCGATATACGAGTTGACGGAGAACTACAACTACTGAAGCGTAAGTACATAGAGGCCATATTAGGGTTTAACAGCGCGTCGACAGCGAGGTCATTTTGCGCCTACTTTCATGTCCGTGTACTTTGCCATAGTTGTCAATGTTTGTGGATGTTTCGAGGATAAGGAGGGAGCGGGATGGGAAGAGCTAGAAAAGTAAGACTGGATGATATAAACGAAAAGAAAATAAGACGATAGATGAAGAGAAAAGTAAGAAGAAAAAGAAATGAAATATAAAAAACATGCAAGGTTCAGTACTCCCTCCATATACTCCTCCCGGCTTGCGGCGTAGCCTATTTGGGATTGTAAAGACGCTGACGGGCAGGGTACGATTCCCACGCCTTACTTGTTTTATATTACTTTCGAAAATATTACATTAATGCTTTTGGCTAAAGGTTATTGGTATAGAAAATTTATTTTCCCAACCGATATTGTTAAGCAACCGATGTTGGAATTATTCTTCATAACGAATCGCACAGGCATATCAAGACACGACCGACGAATGCTCGGACTTGTTCCGGACAAGGAGCCGAAACCTCCCGAATGAATCCGGTCTTTGGCTCCTGACCCACTAGTTTCAAGGTGGATATTTACTCTAGTTACAGTCTCATATCCCACCACACATGTTTCATGACGTTGCCCAGCCTCACATCATCCCGAGGATAATGTTGCTTCCAGGAGGCGAGTTAGGAGCAACAGGTTTCAACAAGTGGTCGCCAGGCCAAGCGAGCAGCGCCACTGGTAATGACTGTGTGGCGTTAATGCGGAACACACCAGGATACGCCACTGCCAGCTGTACGAAAAAATATGCGTTCATTTGCAAATATAATCGTTATAATGTTCACTACATCAAACCCGGAGGTAATTATAAGACTCATTACATCCATTACAGTTGGTTGTGTTAGGGTTTGAAGGCGCGTCGACAGCGAGGTCATTTAGCACCTATTCATGTCCGTGTACTTTGACATAGTTGTCAACGTGTGTGGATGTGTCAAGCATATGGAGGGAGCGGGATAGAAAGAGCTAGAAAAGTGAGTCAAGATGGTATAGAATAAAATAAGAACACAGACGAAAAGAAGTGGCAAGAAACGAAAAATAATAAAAATACAAACGCAGGGTTCAGTACTCCCTCCATATACTCTGGTCACCAAAAGGCTTCAGCTCGACCGAGACGGTCCGAACTTGGTCTGGACCCTCACTCCAGACCTTATCGCCATGGGTGACCCTTCCAGGAGCAGATAAACTGCTCCCGGCGATAGCTCTGGAGATCACGGGGTCACACAAGCCCACACACCATGACAAGGTGTCCGGATCCTTTGAGGGAGCGAAAATATTTTTCTTTATAATATATATATACTTCTATTATCATTATCAAAAAGGTAAATACTCATTCTCATGGGTAGAGAAATCAGTGTGTTATTGTGGCTCATTGCTGTCGGGAGTGTCATGATCAGATTAAGATCAAACCCTTGCCGGATCGGTCAATGATGAAGATCTAGACCAAGATCAGATTGTTGAAGCAAATCTGGAGCTCCAGTCCAACATTCTTTTCATCTCTTTCTACGCATTCATAATCATTTCTTTCCTCGTTATCTCTCTATTTCTCTGATTATAACACAGTTTCATGTACATGTGCAGAACTTCCCATCTTCCCTCAAATTCAATACAATCCGATACTAATTATTGGTTACAATAGGCGCAATATAAGCTAATTTAATATAAATAATAATGGAGTAAATAATATAGAATGATAGATAATAGTTACTAATGACGCGTCCAAAAAATATCCAATTCAATTATTCAATACAATGCAGTCGCTTATCTTGAAACACACATGCTCCTATTTCCTGGTGTTCAGAATCACTTTGATTTGATACTTACCTCCATTTTATCTATGAAGAAAAATAACATTTTTTTAATAATAATTCAATAACACCAACTCAAGAAGGCACTGATAACTTAACAGTTCAGCGCCTCTGAATAACAAATAAACTAATGTAGGACGAAAAGTTTAGTGAAATCTTGAAATTTTTACAGATCCCAATGACATGGCCATGACAATAACACCTCCAACATCCAGCTATTTAAAAGACACGCACGACATTACCTGTAAAGTCAACGTCGCATTACACAGATGTCAGTTCAACATAATCTACGACGGCTCCGAGACGCAAGTAGACTTGAGCTTGGGACAGCAGTCATTAGCCAGGCCTCTCTTCTTCAAGGACAACAGGAACAAACAGTACTGCACGCTGGCCTACCAGGGCGCGGGGCTGGGGGAGGGAGAGTGTGGACTGCGCATGACGGACTGTCAGCACAAGGGACTGTACGTCGTGGGATGCCGGGTCAGAACTTTATATGGCGACTGGAAGTATGGACACTCGTCCGTTGACTTATACAGTAAGCGAATCATTTCCCATGAAGCAATCATCAACTTCATCAAATAATGTATATTTTATTTATATATATATTTCTAAAAACCTAGATAACCAATTAGATTGGGCCAGGGGGTGTTTCCCCCACTTCTTCTAGGGCAGTCTTCTTATCAGTCGGTTCCTGCCCGTTCCGACTTCTTCCTCCTCTTCTTCACTACTACTATCCTCTCCTTCGTCTTTTCTTCCTAAGAGTTCCCTCCACCTTTCTCTATCTTTCCACCATCTCTCATCTAGCACTTCCTCCCATTTTTCTCCTCGATTGACTACCCCACACGTTACTCCCTTCTGCCACTTTTCTCTTGGTCTTCCTACTCTTCTCTCAACTCCATTGTTTTCTGCTATATCTTATTTATCACCAACTTTATTCTTTTTATTCTAATAATGCAATGTCAGTCAAGCTCCCCCCCCCCCCCTCCTGTATACGCCATTGGTTAGCGGGTGTGCCTGTTGTCACGAGGTAAACGGTAGGGAAGAGCCGAAATGCAGTCGTATGGTAACGGTGCACTTGTGTGTGTGGTACGGTAGCGTCGCGACGGTGCAGTTAGCTGTCAGCCAACCGTCTTCACTTTTTTCCTCTGCACACCTTGACATGGCATGTTCTTGTTCCAGAGAACGCTAACGTAACGACGGTGCAGTTAGCTGTCAGTGCGCCGCGACGGTGCAGTTGGCTGTCAGCCCTCCGTCTTCATGATCTTTCTCTGCACACCTTGCCATGGCATGTTCTTGTTCCAGAGAACGCTAACGTAACGACGGTGCAGTTAGCTGTCAGTGCGACGCGACGGTGCAGTTAGCTGTCAGCGCGCCGTCTTCATGATCTTTCTCTGCACACCTTGCCATGGCATGTTCTTGTTCCAGAGAACGCTAACGTAACGACGGTGCAGTTGACTGTCAGCCCTCCGTCTTCATGGGCGATGGAAGCTGATTCAACAGAGATCCTCATTCAAGCCAACATATCGCTGACAAGCTGCGACTTTTTAGAGACAATAACCAACGTCACGTCGACGTTTGATCAAGGCATGGAATCTATTGACGACAGAAGTTACTCGTATCTTGGAACTGGTTTGAAGGACGGCCAATGTGGAGCGTCGAAGACTTTGCCGCTTGACAATTCCTTCGGCGGCCATAACTACTTCACCCTGCACTCGAATGATACATCTGTGCAAGGAACATTCATTTTGGTACCATTGAGTAAGTTCAGTGTTGATGTGCGTTGGTAGATTCTCAAAATTTTGTATTGTACACAGCTGCTAATGTTACCATGGAGTGAGAGAATAATGTAGATAATGAAGGTAAAAGAGACAGAATTGGAGTTGAATTGGAGGTAGAGTCCAATTCTGTCTCTTTTACCTTCATTAACTATATTAATTTCTCACTCCATGGCAATATTAGCAGCTGTGTATCAATACAAAATTTTGAGAATTCACCAATTCACCAATGTTCAGTATTAATGTGCGTTGGTAGATTCTCAAAATTTTGTATTGATACACAGCTGCTAATGTTGCCATGGAGTGAGAAATTAATATAGTTAATGAAGGTAAAAGAGACAGAATTGGAGTTGTATGTGAATTAAATGTAATCAGAACCGTGTAACCATAGATACTACGTGAGCAATTATGTAAGCAAAAACACTTTATCCAAGAAAATTGAAGGATTTGCTCGGCAAGATGGGAGTACAACACGAATATACACGAATAGTTAACTAACTAGTAAAAAGGATAATACTATTATACTGTCACAAGAACAGATATTGACTATGTCATCGTATACTTTAGGAGATATACATTTTATAAGTACAGAAGTAGGCTTATTAGAGGAGATACTATCAGATCACTGTATCATAAGCATGCATCTAGGTAATTTGAGACAGAATAGAGAAGAATGTAAATAAAAATATCACCATGTAAGAAATTGTAGTAAGATACTAAAGAGTAAAGATGAGAATTTTCGAATGAACTGAAAAATAGAGACTGGAGTGAAAAAAAAGACTCGGGAAGGCAATATATATCTATGGTGCGAGAATCACTTGACCAGGCAATAGACATTTTTTAAAATTCAATGCGCATGCGCTTACTGCCTGCTAGCGGCCGAGATCGCTGGTGTTGCATTCTGGGTGTTTTAGTACTGTTGAAAATATACAACTTACATATAACTCACAATAGATAACTTGCATTATCTCTTATTTTACTCACTCTGATAGTGTGTTTATCTCTTAGAATATAGTTGACATATCAATGGTGTAAATACTACCGTATAAGTAAATACGTTGACTGTAACGAACAATAAGATGAATAATTCGTGCTAAATAACATTGGCAGCATAGAACTTTCAACCGCGCGTGCGTACTAGCATCCCGCTTCAGTTCAAACCTTGCCGCTAGATGGCTCTTTCATTTCCAAAACGGCCTGATAGAAATCGCATTAGTCGAGATTTTGTTTCTCAGCACCGCCATCTGCTATCGAACTGGTCGTGATGGAGGAAGAATTGTTCGTCGGAGACACGCTACATGCGACGTGTCGAGCGAGTGGCAGCAGACCTGCCCCGAACATCACGTGGTACCTGGAGAATGACGTCATCAGGAGTGACGCGATCAACGACGTGCCAGAGCATGATGACTCGTGGACATGGCCGTACGAGTTGCAGACCATAACGCAGAACATTACGATCGAAGTCGACTTGCTGATGGATGGCAAAGTTTTACGATGCAGTTCAGTACATGTGGTCACTCATTTCGTTGCTTTAGAAGATATGTACGATATGGTTGTCAAAGGTAGCTGTATTACTTTTACGTTTTTTTTTTCTTATTTACGTAACTTACAACTTACAACAAAATTAAACGTTCGTCCACTAACCCAAATAAGGCTTATCTGTGGAATAGATTACAAAATAATTAATCTTCCCTTCTCGTTTCCCTAAGACTCTCCTGATAACTGAGCATGAGGGTGATATACCTAGATATTGATGGAATCGTTATGCAAGCAATTGTCATCAACACATTATATCATCATCTCACTATTGTTAGTCATTACTTCTAGCCCGAGGAAAGTTCCGACTCCACCCTTCCGGTCTTGCGCACGACGAGGCTGAAGCGGCGTGTGAGTCAGAAGGAGCTCATCTGGCTGTTATCAACTCCGAGGCCGAGTATGACGTCATCATGGCTCTCTTACAACGCTATCCGACGTTCAACAACGCGGCAGATGACGTCACTGTCCTCGTTGGAGCCAAGTATGACGCGTACAAACAACAGTACATGACCGTGACTGGTGAGCATCGAACTGTTGAAGGAACTGTTCCGTTTTTTTATATTGGGTTCAACGAACGCACTGTAATGATAGCGAAGATCCATTGGCGTCGGATGGATGATTGATGAGATCAAGGTTTTTTATGTAATGGGAAGGAAGCGGTCGTGGCATATATTGTGGGAACCATCCCGGCATTAGCCTTGACTACAGAGGAAAACCACGAAAAGAAACCCTGTTAAGATGTACGGCGGCAGAGATCGGATCGAGTCCGAAATTCCCGACCGCGTTAACCACTGCGCTTCATGTGCTGGCTACACAGGACCCTAACATAAAGAAATACTCATGATAACGTGCCAAGTCCAGCTACTATCAATACTAGGCTTGATAGTTCACTGAAAGAGCTAGCTGATACGACAACATGTTTAGGCTCTGTGTATTCCCATTATTGTTAGCACAGACTTGTTAGCCCTGTTCATAAAGTGAAAGATGCAATATGATAAATTATTGAAGGTACAGCTGTCTAGAGAGAGGGCCCGGAATAGTGATGTGAAATACATATAAATCTACTAATTGTTGTACCTAATGAAGGCTTGAATATTGTCTTCCAGGGAACGAACTAAGTGCGTCTGGTTTCCACAAATGGTCCGCGGGGGAGCCGAAGAACGCGACTAGTATAGCGTGTGTTGCTCTAGTGCGTGGCTCACCCGGATACGCTTCTGTCCAATGCGTGAGAAACTACGCATTTGTATGCGAACTGAACGAAGCGTACGATCGTGATGGCAGAGTCAATGGTAAAAACTGGGAGATATTCAGAATATAATCATATATACCAGTATCTATCATCATTAGACTCTCAATTTGCGTATATTTCTGAATTTTCAGAGAGCAGTAAGAGTACACAAGGGTCTGATTTAGGGCCTATTTAATTTATTCGTTATCTTCGAACTAGATATCCTGAAGTACATTCAATTCAATGATACTAACAATTAACCGCTAGAGCAGCAGAATATACAGTTTACCATCACATAAATTCCTATTTTTGACAATGGCAATAACTCACACATTCAATTCTGGACAATGCAAGATCTGTATGATGACACCAATCTATTATAGCCTACACATGTATAGAAAGTTTCGAAATATCATATTCTAGACAAATCGTTCAATGAGAAAAACTCTCGAAATACTGGTTGCGATCAGGAATGTTAAATCGCAATAAAACTGTGTCCAAACTCGACTTAATATGCGTCTGGGTGCCCCGATGAAAATTGTTGACGAATAAATGACGTATTTATTTTTATTCTCTTCAGAAGATCTCCTCAAGTT
Organism: Brachyptera putata; assembly: GCA_907164805.1. Classification (NCBI taxonomy): domain Eukaryota; kingdom Metazoa; phylum Arthropoda; class Insecta; order Plecoptera; family Taeniopterygidae; genus Brachyptera; species Brachyptera putata. Next base: position 14,398,728 of record OU015472.1, on the reverse strand, counting down.
AGTGGTTGGATTGGTTTGTTGAAACTGACGGTCTGCATCGACTGTGATTCAATATTATCTATTTTGTATTTGTATTTTTTTATAGTAGTTTGTAATTATTCAAAAAATATACAACATAGGCCCTACATGTACAAAAATATTGAGATAAATACTCTGAGAATATTATCAAATCACACACAGGTAGGCCGTATATCTATGAATATATTGATTCCATATTTGAATTACTCAATAGACAACGTCCAACGATTACAGTTGAATTAAAATGGATTCACGTATTTACTCGTGCTTAGTATTTGATTTTTTCGTACTGAATGTTTCGAATACCAAATCAGTGTATTTGTAATCAAGGTGTAATATGAATGTTGCCATAGGGAAAGGAAAGTTCCGGCTCCATACCGAAGGTCTGTCGCACGACGCGGCTGAAGCGGCGTGTGAGTCGGAAGGAGCTCATCTGGCAGTGCTGGTCAGTGAAGCCGAGCACAACGTCATCACGGCCCTCTTACAACGACATGCAACGTTCAACAACACTGCTCAGCTAGACACTGTCCGCGTTGGAGTCAAATATGTGGCTGACATACAACGTTTCGAGACAGGAAACGGTGAGTTGGTTAGTGTTAGGGTTTGAAGGCGCGTCGACAGCGAGGTTATTTTGCGTCTATGTTCATGTCCGTGTACTTTGCCATGGTTGTCAACGTTTGTGGATGTTTCAAGTATATGGAGGGAGCGGGATAGAAAGAGCTAGAAGAGTAAGATAAGATGATATAAAATAAAATAAGACGGTAGATGAAGAGAAAAGTGACAAGAAAACGAAATAAAATGAGAATACAAACGCAAGGTTCAGTACTCCCTCCATATACTCCGGTCACCAAAAGGCTTCCACTCGACCGAGACGGTCCGAACTTGGTCTGGACCCTCACTCCAGACCTTGTCGCCATGGGTGACCCTGCTGGGAGCAAATGAATTGCTCTCGACGACAGCTCTGGAGATCACGGGGATCACAAGCCCCCACACCACGTCAAAGTGTTCGGATCCTTTTTTAAGTGACTTTTTAGAGAAACAAATACAATAGTTGAGAGTGGGGATAGGCTATTCGAGGGTGCTGGTTGCTACATCCGGGGTTTCTCAGGAAACGGTATTGGGACCATTACTGTTCAACATGTTCATCTATACATTACGATTGATGTTCAATCAAGATGCGACTGTTTGCTGATGATTGTGTAGTTTATTGAGTGGTGACTGAGGTTGAAGGTGAGGAGCTATTGCAGCAGGATCTGGATTCCATGTCTTTAATATTGCATGTGATGTTTTCAAGTCGCCTGGCCAATTCTGTTGCAGGGCAAGGACTGAGTGCCATTGGGTTCAACACGTGGTCACCAGGTGAACCCCGCGTCGCCACTGGTACGGCCTGCTTGGCGTACATGCCTAGCACCACCGGATACGCCACTGTCGACTGTGCACGAGGAAGTGCTTTCATCTGCGAACAAGACGAACAACAAAGTAATGCAATAAACCGCCACCAGGTTATAGTCTGTTGAAGTTTCTAGCGTATCTAATAAGTCGACCTTCCTATATATGTCATTGTATTTGGGACCAGGGTTGACAAGTCACTATCCACACCAATCAAACCCAATGTTTTTTCGAGTTTCGAGTTTTTTCAAATGAGATTTTCCCCAATTTCTAACCATTCGTTACTCTATGTCATTAAACTAGTGACTGGTTGATACAGAAAATGATGATAATATATAACTCAAGTCTAGACAAGATGATACTGTAGTTGATTACTTATTTAGAAAAAGAATATAGAATACAAAAATACATAGGCACTATAACATGAAAAAATACTACACACTCAATCAATTCAAACTTTATAAATAGTTTCTCAAAATGGACATTTCAGTTAACTCCACATTTCATTTTGCTATAGTTATAGTTATTTTATCTACTCATCACAGATTGTTCTTAAAACAGGTGGTAATGAATACTCTCATGAAATTACAATCGAACTTACTCAATAAAATCATACTTTGTTACTTTTTCTTACCTCTCTTCTTCAATCACTGTTCTTTGTTATATTCTTTATATCTTCTTCCAATTCATTCAATTCCCGCATCGTTCTTTGAATGAATCCATATTTACCTTCTTCTCTATCCTGTTTTTACACTTCCATTCTTAAATGTTCAAGGTGCTAAGAGCTTCAACCTGAAAATCCAACAGACCACTCAACTGATAGCCTCGACCTCTGACACGAAACTGGTCACGTGTACAGCCGACGTGGCGCTGGAGAGATGTCAGTTCGTGATCTGGTCCACGTCGTCGTGTCCCGAGCTGCTGATAGACCTGAGCATGGGCCCGTTTAGCGTCGGCGCCGGAGGGCTGTTCTGCAAGGGCCAGAAGGAGCAGGCGAGTACAGATGGCAGATTCGCTTGCGATTAATCGATTTTTGGATCGATTCTCTCCACCTTGATTTTTCGGTGAATCGAGCAAGTGTGTTTTTAACGATTCATCCATAAAAATTGTACATTCAGAATTGGTCTTTGATGATGACATTGTAGTTTTTAACTTATTTTCAAATATTACAATTGGTGAATCGATTTTTTCCTGGAAATCGATTTTCATACACCCGATTAATCGATCGAATCGATTAGATGAAAAAAAATCGAATCGATTCAGTGAATCTTACCCTACAATATGAATCAATATATTTATCAATATATATTAAATTTAATATGTATTTTAATATTTAATTATAAATATTCAGTATGATTAATTAATTCCTAGCGAGGGGTTACCAACTCCTGAAATCCGGTGTACACTTGCCATGAAATCCTATTGAAATCTCCTTGAAATCCCTGAGATCACTTGAAATCCGTATGAAATCTCATGAAATCTCATGAAATCAAGTGTACACCAAATTTGCGAGTTGTAAACCCCTCGGTTCCTAGCCATATAAATCTTATATCGATTTTTTCAAAACACGCTCATATGTACAGGCAAGAATCACAGCCGCCTACAACGGTACTGGCCTGGACGATGGTCAGTGTGGTATCGCAGTGAACATCCCGAAAGCTGCGCAGTACATGATCGGATGCCGCGCCAAGCCTCAAGGAGGCCGGTACAAAACGGCTCACACATTGATACAGGTGTTCCTACATGCAGGTGAGGAAGAAGGCTGATTGTTTTACCAAACCAAACGACTCGAATTGTAGTTTCAAAGTTTCAATTCCAATATTTGAACTACGACAACCCAAATCTACGAAAAACTAAATGTTCTGATTGGCGGAGTTGGTTAGTGTTAGGGTTAGAAGGCGCGTCGACAGCGAGGTCATATTGCGCCTATGTTCATGTCCGTGTACTTTGCCATGGTTGTCAATGTTTGTGGACGTTTCAAGCATATGGAGGGGGCGGGGTAGAAAGAGCTAGAAAAATGAGATATAATGATATAAAATAGAATAAAAATGAAAGAAGACGATGGATGAAGTGAAAAGTGACAAGAAAAAGAGATAAAATGAAAATACAAACGCAAGGTTCAGTATTCCCTACATATACTCCGGTTACCGAAAGGCTTCCACTCGACCGAGACGGTCCTAACTTGGTCTGGACTATAAAAATACAAACCACACCGCCATGGGAGCAAATAAGTTGCTCCAGGCGATAGCCCTGGAGATCACGGGGTCATGTAAGGCCCCACACCACGTCAAGGTGTCCGGATTATTCGAGGGACATGTATCAACTTGTTTCATAAAACAGAAATGTATATGTGTCAAATAATCCATTAATATACTAATTTGTAATTCAGATTCTGTACAAGATCCGTCTACATACCTCCTCGATATCAGCCCACGGTCGTTGGTTCTACTTCCTGGAGAGAATGCCACGATACTCTGCAAGACGAAGACAGCACTCGAAGCCGTCTGCGCATTCGATTTCCACGGACAGAGGACGCTCCACTTCAATAGAGGCAATCGATCACTGTCCTCCGAGAAATACAAATATTACGGATCAGGAATTGAAAACGGTGAATGTGGGATAATGATCTCGGGTGTCGACGAATCTGACAACGGCAACCTCGTCTGCCAGACAGCAAACGTGAATGGGACGACCTATCGAGCCATGTACATTGTAGTTATGAGTAAGTAAACACTGATAAAGCTGCCTCGAGTAGGAGGTTGAAGTTGAGGGTCGAGACCAAATCGATCAGGTTCAGAAGAGAATGAGTGAATTGAGAATCACTCAACATCAAATATCTCATGTAGGCTTACAACGAGTCGCGTCCGCCATCTTATAATATATAATATTTTCTATATGTATCAAATGAATCAAATACCTAAAATATTGTCGATTAATTGTTTATCACACACGATCCATACCAATAAAACTCTTGAGGTTAGTATATAGGCTTGTAAAAAACATCTCTAGTTCTGAAGTTTTCCAGAATTTCTTTCTGTTTCAGCTCCAATACATCTATGACATGGCACAAAAATAATTGTTTTATTTATATTTCCATTGTTGAATTTGTTATTAACTTTCAATTATTGTAAAAATGGTTTGTTTTCAACGAAGCTTTCTTCGGCTATGTTGTTGACAGTTTTTTCTCATTTTATTTTGATAATTAGTGTCAAACCTGTGTAGCTGTTAGTTGAGTTTCATTTCTATGACTACTCAAAGTATTTAATTTAAAATTTTGAATAATGGGTTTCAAATTTGTCATTTATTTTTTAAATGTAAGGTACAGTAAATTCAAAAATTGAGTATTAATTTGGAGATAAAAAAGTGAAATTCTGTCTCCAACACGTGCTTCATTCAATAACCTTCGGATTGGAAAATAAATCAGCTTTGTACCTATAAAACTCGCATACTTTTCCTATTTCGGAAATTCCAGTTGTGTATGTAAATCTCAGTTTCGAGTAAATTGTAGCCAAAGTCCAGCAAAAGTTTTTTTTCTCGAAATTTGATCTCTGGAAAACACCCATTTTTGAAGTCTGTACTAGTAGGCATGCCTTAATCTAGATAAAAAAAAACATTTACCATTTCAGAACCTCCTGTCCTAACTCTGTCGGTATCTCGCTCTGAACTGACCGACGGCGACACTCTTGAAGCCACGTGCACCGCTGCAGACAGTAGACCTGTTGCCAACATCACGTGGTACCTAGGCGATGACGTCATCAGGAGTGACGCGGTCAACGAGCAGCCGGAGTCGGACGCCACGTGGCAGTGGCCTTGGGACTTGCTCACGGTCAAGCAGAGTATCAGACGGATAGTCGGCCTGGAGGACGACGGCAAACAGCTGACGTGCGCGTCGCTGCATGCCGGCGAAGCGGACTCGATCGAGAGCTCGCTTGTTATTTACGTGAACCGTGAGTGAACTGAAACATGAAACACATGGGCTGGTTTTGTTAGTTGGTGTTGGGGTTTGAAGGCACGTCGACAGCGAGGTCATTTTGCGCCTATGTTCATGTCCGTGTACTTTGCCAGAGTTATCAACGTTTGTGGACGTTTCAAGCATATGGAGGGAGCGGGATAGAAATAGTTTGAAAAGTAAGATAAGATAATATAAAATGAAAAATAAATAAAAGTGGACGATGGATGAAGAGAAAAGTGAAAAGAAAACGACATAAAAATAAAATACGAACGCGGCGTTCAGTACTCCATCCATATACTCCCGTCACCAAAAGGATTCCACTCGACCGAGACGGTACGAACTTGGTCTGGATCCTCACTCTTTTTTTTCCTCGAAATAATCCCATCTGTGATTTGTATATTGACTGTTTTATTGTTCATTTCATTCACCACACAATATCGAAATTGAATAGTTATCTTGGCATTCGCTTCTTGATCCGTATTTCTAACTGTTGTCACCTTAATTCTTTCAGAGTACACACCACCTGGTTACGAACTGCTGTGTGGCCTTGGGACTTACAAGCTCTACCCTGAAGCTCTGACGTATGTTGACGCTCAAGCGAGGTGCGAGCTGGAAGAAGCGTATCCAGCTCTTGTTAAATCAGAGGCTGAATACGACGTCATCATGGCACTCCTACAACGCTATTCAACCGTCAACAACATGACTGACGTGAACAGTGCTTTTATTGGCAAAGCACATCCATCTGTTACCACGCTAGGTGAGATGTTTTACTTTCTTATAGTGTTGGGATGTAAAGGCGCGTCGACAACGAGATCATTTTGTGTCATGTTCATGTCCGTGTACTTAGCCATAGTTGTCAATGTTTGTGGATGTTTCAAGCATATGGAGGGATCGGGATAGGAAGAGCTAGAAAAGTAGGATAAGATGATATGAAATGAAATGAAAGACGACCATATGAAGAGAAAGGTGAGAGGAAATCGAAATAAAATGAAGGCTTCCACTCGACCGAGACGGTCCGAACTTGGTCTGGATCCTCACTCCCGACCTTACCGCCATGGGTGACCCATTAAGGAGCAAATAAATTGAGTCATGCAAGCCCCCGCACCACGCCAAGGTATCCGGATCCTTCGAGGGGGTTAATTGTCAAAATTGTAACATGTCTCGAATCTGGTCGGTATCTTTTCTGACGTAAAGAGGAAGGCATGAGTAAGCAATGCACAGGCGAGTTGAATCAACCTCATCTCGACGAATACCTCTGATGGAAGAGTCCCAGGGTTCTAGATTGCTCACCGTATTGCAATTTTCAGGTGTCGAGCTGAATGCGAGTGGTTTCAACAAGTGGCCGCTGGGTGAGCCAAACAACGCCTCTGGTAAGGACTGCGTGACGTTGTTGCGAGACGAACTGGGATACGCCACTGCCAGTTGTACAAGAAGGAGAGCTTTCATTTGCGAGCTTAATACGACGAGAACAAACAAGATGGCTGAAGGTAGAATTATGTGAGATATCATGTCATATGTGTGTATGTCTACCACTCACACACACACACACCCATATATACATACACATATACATACAGTTAGTGTCAGGGTTTGAAGGCGCGTCGACAGCGAGGTCATTTTGCGCCTATGTACATGTCCGTGTACTTTGCCATAGTTGTCAACGTTTGTGGATGTTTCAAGCATATGGAGGGAGCGGGATAGAAAGAGGTAGAAAAGTAAGATATGTTGTAGCGTAGACTTTGAGGGCCGCAGAAAGATGATAATAAGTCACTTTTCGGTAATTTGCCCTTCCTTGAAACAACTGGTGGCTCTAAAAAGAGCCTGGGGATCCGACGCTTCGGCTCAAAACGTTCAGCCATCTTCAGGAGTCGTTGTAGGTATGGTAGCCGGCAATCGATTTTTGCCGGCTACCACATCTACAACGACTACCATTTATAATGATAATTAATTGATTCTCCACCCCCAATCAGGAGTGGAGATAAGTGAAGCGCCGAGCCGATTTTTATTAAACAATCATCAGAAGAGTCATCTGAATATATTCTGAAATTTTCATCTTCATTCCGAGTATGTCTAGTCTAGGGTCTTTTGAGCTAGAAACTCCTGTAGAACAAGTAATATAATTACTAACTTACTGTGCATTGTTTCAGAACGTAAGAATCTGTCAGCTGCAAGTTGTTTCTTCGACCGTGAAGCTGCGACTCCGGAATCAACGAGGGACATGCGTCTTGTTGTGAACAGCCTCAACGTCGTGCTTCAACTGGACAAGGAGTTCATTATCCAGAACAATCAATCATCAGCCGCTATTATACATAACCTCGACCTCATCCTTGCTCACACGGTCCTGGAGACTGGCAAGGACTTGGAAGTGCTTCAAAGTCCATCGGTTGACATGCTTATCACCGACGTTCAAGACCAGGCCAACCACATTCGAGGTTTCTTTTACAATAGTACAGCTATTAACAACACAGGCATACATCAGACCAGAAGCAATAATAGTATTTACCAAGAATTGAATTACCTGAGCCAAGAAATGAATTCCATTGTTCTCGTAAATACAATCCTATCAATGAACATGACGATATCTTACACAATATACAATAAAAGTGCTCCCGTAATGGAGGCCCTGGGAATAACTCCCAATAACTCTATGCTGAACTGTCATGTAATTAGCGTGGTTTCCTCCAACATCGACACAGCAAATATCAAGTCGGAGAGTACTGCTTACCTCTATATATTGTTTGGAGCAACTAATGCTAGCACTGGACTGACACGAACATGCGCCTCTTGGAAGAAGCTCAACGGCATCACGTGGTCTTCAGAAGAATGCGAGGCATTCTATTACGAGGGTGATCTGCGCATGTGCAAGTGCAACAAGTACAGAGTTGCTGGTGAATACTATACTGTATTTGAATACGTCAGTAAATCAGTAGAAGTGACCGGAATCATGGGAACACGTTTGAAGACAACGTACACAATGCTCGATATGGTAGCCCTTGTACTCTGGGTCGTGTCTGCATTCTCTTTCATCATCATTCTTCTGACCGCTCGAGTGATTGCTGGTTGGCGCGAGAACACGAACATCAAGGTACTTCTACACGTGTCCTTCGCCTCGTTTCTCAACGTACTGCTGAACGTCTACGTCCTCGTCTTCGAGTATGACGATGATTACAATGACAATCAGCGTAGCGATCCGTTCTGCAACTTCACCATGCTTCTCGTACGGTACACGTTTCTAGTCCAGAACACGTGGATCCTTGCGATGTTCATTCTGGAATGTGAGAACCTGATGTTGGCACTTAAATCTCCGATCTTTCGTAAACTGTGGTTGTCGAAAGTGGTTCATTATTCTTGGGGATTGCCTCTGATACCGATGGCCGTACTTCTCGTCTGGAACCCGACTGACCATGTGTGTATGAACAGTGACTGGACGTTCTATACGACACTGGTCATGCCACAACTCATTGTTGTCTCTGTATATGCTGGTATAGTGGTCTATCTCATCCTGAAGCTCGGTGGTTGTATTGATGTTGGCAGGAAAAATGAAGCACAGAAAGCCAACGAGGACTGGTCGGGTGCGTTGAGCTATCTGAAAACAACGGGTTTCCTACTTCTATTGTTGGGTGTTCCTACAGCGCTAGAATTGATTTATATATATATTTACGACAACGTCACGGTTCTGTATATCTTCAACGTCCTCGATCAACTCCGCATTTTCTTCTTGTTCATGTTCTTCGTTATTATCGATGACGAAACGAAAGAAAAGTGGAGGATTGTCTTGGGGGGAAAACCACTGGTGCTTAAGGAATTACACTGATTCAAGTTTAAGTTCATTTTGTTGGAACTATCAAAGTCAACACACATATATGAACACAAAAGTAACACATATTTAACAAAAATAACATACAACATACAATATCAAAGTCAACACACATATATAAACACAAAAGTAACACATATTTAACAAAAATAACATACAAATAAGAAAGGATAAGAAATAATATTATCATTATTTTCAAGATAATACACAACAAAATTGGGTCTTCACTATTTCCACAAAACCACCAATGGTGGCTTGACTGTGGATGTATAAAAATAAAGGATTTTCTGACTATTGATAAAAATAAAGAAATGTTTTAAGAAGATAATTTTAATACATTCAATTCATGAAAATTTTTAGTTGAAAGTGTAGAATGAAAATGTGATTTAAAAAGAATTTGGAAAAGAGATAATTCCAAAAAAATAGTATTCCAGATGATTTATTTTATTTGTTAGGAAAGTTTTCAGTTCTTGTTTGATATTACGATAACAACTCATATTTCTATGAGAGATTGGTGAATTGTTGGTAAGTTTAGGTGTGATGTAGTTTAGTTATTTTTTCCGTGTTTGTTTTTATGAGGAGGAATATAAAAAAACACCTCTATTCCGCGCTCCGGTATTTATAAAAGGATCTTCGAGGGTTCTGTAGTGATTGTTAAAGTGATATTGCAAAATAAGTCGATACTCGTAAATTGCAGGAAGGAAGTTGACGCAAGTACATCTCGACTCCATGCCAAGAGCTTAATAAGTTTTGACTCCCTGGTCAAACTCCACAATGTCGTTGTGTGGCGAACATGTGGGAAGTAACTCGGAAATCTTTTTTTGTGGAGAAATGAAAAACCAAATCTGGGAGATGGATTTGAAAATATATGCCTACAATTTCAAGTGAGAATGTTTTGAATTTTCAAGAACTATACTTGATTACGAAATAGGAATGCCAGCTTGACCAGGTTTTATTCTCGTTTGAGAATAATGTTTGATGAGAATAATGTATGGATTTATGCTTTTGAGTTTGAAATATATTGTATGCACATGGATTTCATTGTTTCATCGCAATTTATTACTTATTGAGTAATTAGGCTAAAGAGAACTACAAGAATATAGTCCTGTGCATGACCGTTTTTTGAGTTTCAGAATTGGCACAAAGGTTGACATATATCAAATGAAAGCTTGCGACGAGACCTTTCCAAAAAGTGGAAAAAATCATTTTAATTTTCGAAGTTGATAACAACTGTCGATTTATCCTCTCTTGTGATTTTTATAACATTTTCAGACCGTTATGAACAGGGGCGGATCTAGCCTTGACTTCTGGGGGGGGCGGTTTCACGTGAGACAAATTTCTGTGACCACAAAATATTTCACGCCGAGAGGGGGTTTGACCTGCAATCTATGCGTTTCAGATAAAATGACGCTAACCTTGGCAATCCATATTTCAATCATATTTAATTCTTACATCTAAAAAAATGAGTACGGTAACCATGAAGTAATAATTAGAAGAAAATCGGATAAGTGTGTTGTTTATGTGAGAAATCATTAATTTCTCATTGATTGAACTGATGGATAATAACGCTAAAATGGTCAAAGTTGTAAGTTTTGAAACCTTTCTAAAATTAGTAGTGAAGGAAAACTTTGGCGGAAAGCGGGAATTGTGAAATTCAAACTAGACGAATGCCAATCATAGGGAGAGGGTAACTCAACAAGACAATAAAATCATGTAATATTACTATTTTAATCAATTAGTGTAGATACTAGGTAATGCGGTACATGAGTTTAATATACCTATAGTCATCGTCATGCTTTGGTTTTCATTTAAATTATAAATAATATTTGGTATACGAAATTTTTGGTGACATTATCAATTGAACCGTTAAACAAAATTTTTGACTCGGGTCTTATGATAATGAAATAGACGGTCCGAATCGTGAAAAACAATGTTCATCATCACATTAGTAATATAAGGTATCACCGAGACATCGACTCACTCTTCTCTCATGTCAGTGATCGAAGGTCTATTTACTAGAAGAAAAACAACAAAGGTGTTATTTACAAAACAAATTCTCGTTTCCGGTCCTTGCTTTTAGCAAATCTGTTGATGACATTGTCGACATCAATTGTTTGTGACCTATGGATTGTAAGCCTGGCCAGGCTAGTGAGTCTGTTCTGACCCATCTTTGTTCTCATCCATGTTTTCAACCGCCTTAGCGTTGAAAAACTCCTTTCTGCGCTTGCTACACTCACAGGTAGAGTGCACAAGATTAGTAACAGCGTGTGGATGGCTGGGAAGACCTCTTTATCGCACTGATTTAACACATCAATGGCCAGTGACGAAATCGTGTCCCCCCTTTCTTCCTGCCGCCTCCACTTGCTGCACCAAATTGTATATTCGCCCCGAAGACTTTCCTGGACGAGTCCGATGTTGATGTCTGCATTCTTTCGTGCAATGTGTGACAGGTGACTTCCAAATTGAGTAGCCAAGCCTTTAAATGTACCATCATTCACCACGTTCCTTTCGTCTGGGTGGAGTATCTGCTTCGGCAACAAAATGCAAATATTAAGAGCATTTAATGCATCTGGCGTGAAACGATGTGTGATGTCTGCGATAACCCCATCCAGCAGAGGAATAAATAAAGTACGTCGGAAGTATTCTTCGGGTGAACTCGCAGGATGGTTCTCCCTGTGAGTCTGCTTTCGAGCTAGGCGAGGTAGGGTGACGTCCACAAACAAATCGTTGCACAACGACGTTATGCCCGAAAAAATTCGTGTAAAGTTCTCAGTAGCGTTTTCCCTCATTCGAGCCAGAGAATCGAGCAAGTCCGACACACCCTCCGCAGCAGCGTTCACGTCCATGCTCTTCTTCTGAAGGACCGTGCTGAGTGGCTTCGATATGCTCAGTACGGAAGTCAAACAGTAGATAGATGCAATGAACTCGCAGTTGATGAGCGTGGACATAAGTGATTTTGCCTGAGTTGATGAATCTGTATCATCCCAATCACTTATCTCTTCGAGAGCTTCTATGATAGTGGGTAGTTCTTGCTTGAACGTGAGAATAGAGTCGTGACGTTCGACCCATCGAGTTTCACATAATCCTTTGAGTTGTCCGTGGAGACATTTCTTGATGACGAAGTTCCGTTTAGCAGACCCTGTGAAAAAGGCACACACCTTCTTGATCACTCCAACCGAGTTACGAATCAGGGTGACATCGGAAGATCGAGCAATGCTCAGATTCAACGCATGATTACAGCAGGGCGATCGCACCGCATTCACCGCGTGACGTTGAATTTCAGCGACGGCGCCTTTTTGCTTCGAAACCATCACACTGCAGCCGTCTGTTCCAATACCGACGCAGTGCAGCTTGTTTAACGAATGCTTCTCAAGCATAGATAACACAGTTTGGCCCAAAACTTTGCCGGTAAGCTTAGGTTCTTCGGCAGAGGCATGTGTCGTTTGTCTGGAAGTGGCAATTGCTGCCTCGTTTTCAACATCCCCATCAATGTAATCTACTTCGTCTTCATCTTCACTTGCAGCATTTGATTCAGCTGTAATTCCAACACTCTGGTTGAAATTAGTATTGTGCGGATCTAGAAATTCTAAGAAGTCTTCGTGAATTGAATCATTATAAACGTATCGTAAGGCAAGAGTGAGCTGTGATGTATGCGACATGTCTGTAGTTTCATCGAACAGTACAGAAAAGTACTTGGATTCTTTTACTTGGCACAGTATTTGATTAAGTATTTCTTCACCGCAACAATCAATGAGTTCGTTTTGTGTTGTTTTACTAATATATGTTGCTTTGGCATTTGAATTTTGAAGATGTTGTTCAAGTACATGATCGCCTGAAGCTACTTGGTACTTCAAAAGTTCGCGAAAATTCCCTTCGTTGTGCAAATCTTTCTCTATAGCGGGACCAACTGGCAACAAATTGCCATCGTCACGATGGCCGCGAAATGCAATGTTCTGCCGTCCTAGGAATATTATCGCTCTTACAATTGGTTTGAGACGGTCTCTGTTTTCTTGTACCTGCAATTGTCGACTCGAGGATAGTAGATTAATAACTTCCTTTTCAGGAGCAAGAAACGTTGCTTGGAAATCATTTGCAGCTAAAACTGATTCTGCGTGATACTTGTGGCTAGCGTGTGATTCTAAATCACCGCTTTTGCCTAAAAGTTTTGCAAATGACGCTAAAGGACACACAACAAGTTTGTTAACTTGAGTTTGGTGGTATTGACCTCCACAACGAGAAGTCATGAACAGGGAGCAGTACTTGCAGAACAATCCCTTCTTAGCTGGTGAATAAACCAGCCAAGGAAACTGATCCAAATGCGATTGCTTTAAAAAACGCTTTTCATTTTTGCCTCCCTTGTTATGACATGAAAATGGGAGTGAAAAATCATTTGATGGCTTCCACGGCTGTGTCAATAGCTTGTATTTGGTACAATCGTCAATAACACCTCCAATGTGGTTTCCGATGTCATTGCTTTCTTTGCTAGTATTTCATGCGAAACCTGGCTGAACTGCGTGATAGGAATAGGATTTACTTCCACTGGCAGTACATTAACGACAGTAGCCGTGACATTTGGCTCCGGTGTAGCTGCTACTTTATACAGAAATAAATCGCACTTTTTGTGGGTTTCTGTTGAAAATGGAACATAAATGTAATACAGATTTAGGTGACCAAAACAGAAGTACAAAGTAAAGTCAGAAGAACGCATGCCATGTATGCTTGTGAACTTTCGTACTTGACTTCTCATTTTATGAATTCGGACGTTTCTGATGACGTCACTTCCGTACTTTGAGCAAGGTCAAGCATGCAAGTACGCATAAAAAAGGCAATTCGGACACGTCCTTGGACTGTACTCGAATCTCATGAGTTTATCTTAATTATTTGTATATTCAAAAAATGTTTTTATGTGCCGACGTGCGAAACGTCTTTTTTGTAGGAACAAATGAGCAGGTAATAATGACACTATGAAATGATGATCAATGATTTGGTAGTCCTTTCACTTATCATCATTTAGTTAGTGTCAGGGTTCAAAGGTGCGTCGCAAGTGTCTAACAATTATCACCATTTCTGTATTGTTATGTGAAGACAATATGGAGGATTGCACTTGCTAGTTAGTGTTAGGGATTAAAGGCTTGTCGACATTGAAGTCATTTTGCGCCAATGTTCATATCCTTGTACTTTGCCATAGTTGTCAACGTTTGTGGATGTTTCAAGCATATGGAGGAAGCGGGATAGAAAGAGCTAGAAAAGTAAGATAAGATATTGCACTTGATTTGTAAGGGATTCCTGTCTGGGATTTCTGTAGCGTAGTCTTGTTGGGAAATCCTGTGAGACTATCTAGGATAATAATGAGGAATCCTGGAAGGAATTCACCATTATTTAGTCCTAGTATATATGGAGTAAAACTTGGGACTCAGTTGCTAGTTTCAGGATCAGATAGATTCAGTTCGTGTTTGAATATTTCAAAGAGTGAAATTATTTGTATCAGTCTTAGCAGAGTATAAATAATATAGTTCAGTTTCTATCGAGTATTTCAATAGAGCAAACATGGTAGAAATGTGGCAGGATGATCTTAGATTAATCAACAATTTCGAAATCACTGGACTCGAGAAAGAGCGGAGACCAAGAGCTTTGTATCCCCGGGACAATGCTTTCGAGTTGAACGAAAAAAGTTAATTAAATTATTCAGACTTTTAAAACTTCTGAAACCTGACAGAACGACTTGAGTTAGTAAGGACTCAGCCAAGTCGCCGTTCTGCTTTGGATGTGGAAAGTGCTGTAAGTTGATCGCGACAATGAATTATATTTTATTATTTAGCATGGCCAATGTTTAGGGGCAGTAGTGTTGTTATGAATTCAATTCACACTTCATTGGAAGTGAAGCTACCTTTGACCAACTATGAGACTGGCTCATCTTTTGTCAGTGTTGCCTGATCGGAGAGCTCATAGGTCGTTATAGTCCTGTGCATGACCGTTTTTTGAGTTTCAGAATTGGGACAAAGGTTGACATATATCAAATGAAAGCTTGCGACGAGACCTTTCCAAAAAGTGGAAAAAAATCATTTTAATTTTCGAAGTTGATAACAATTGTCGATTTATCCTCTCTTGTGATTTTTATAACATTTTCAGACCGTTATGAACAATGGTCGTAATTAAATAATATATATTTTACAGCGGGCATGTGTGGTACCCTGTGTCCAGAAAAGGCGAAAATTTGAATATGATTTTATGAAAATTCTGACGAATAACAATTGTCAATTCATCCCTTCTCATGCATGAAATAATATTTTCAGACCGTTGAGAGCAATGGTTGTAATTGTAATTATATGTTTTAACGTGGGCATGTGTGGTACCCTGTGTCCAGAAAACGGGAAAATTCGAATATGATTTTTGAAAATTTCTGACGAATAACAATTGTTAATCCATCCTTTCTCATGCATGAAATAACATTGTCAGACCGTTGAGAGCAATAGTTGTAATTAAATATTTGTTTTTACGCGGGCATGTGTGGTACCCTGTGTCCAGAAAATGCGAAAATTTGAATATGATTATATGAAGATTCTGACGAATAACAATTGTCAACTCATTCCTTCTCATGCATAAAATAACATTGTCAGACCGTTGAGAGCAATGGTAATAATTAAATATTTGTTTTTACGCGGGCATGTGTGATACCCTGTGTCCAGAAAACGGGAAAATTCGAATATGTTTTTCAGAAAATCCAGACGAATTACAATTATACTCCATATTTTTGTGATATGCAAAAAATTAAATGTCATCGATTGTGGCAACACTGATATCCCTCCTATCTTACCAGCCTCATCCGGCTTAACTCAAACGAAAAGGTAGAGTGGGTGGGTTCTGTAGGCAGGGGGTTTGCATAGTAAGTCATAACAGTAGGGTTAAGGGGGTCATCATCATAGTCAAATTCGGCTATAATATATGGTTGATAGGGCGCCACGTAGTTTGGGAAGCTGTGATGTTAGGACCGAAACTTCGAACGGTATTAACAGCTGGATCAGGTTGATTGCAAAAAATTCTGATAACAATTTGGTCTCCCTTTGAGAAAATGAATATTATGATAAAAAAAATATACAAGGTTACAATTACTCTCAATTGCTTATAAAAAAAAATGGCAACAACAATACACCGGCAACCCGTTTCCTCTGGGGAGGGGGTTACCACACTTAGCCAGAGGTAATATCAAAATATTACTTAAATTCGCTATTTATAAACATACATTCATTTATGAAGACAAAATAGGCAAAAGTATGAAAACAAGTATAGGCGATATGTGGAATCGCACAGAAATTGCCACTCTATAATCACACAGAAATCCACATGCCTGACGGGCGAGCCTTGTCTGAAGCATCAACACTTTACACAGTCCCTAGGCACAGCCTCAGTAACCTGAACCGTAAACAAGGGAATAATAATAAGGCAAAATATGAAAGAATATGTTACAGTACAAAATTATAGGCCTGGTTCCTTGAAACTCCAGGAAATCACCCCACGTGTCTATTGCACACGTCAGTGCTTGGTAATTTCCACCCTAGCTTCGGCAATGCAGTGACTCATCAATCACTTCGGTTGAATGACACACTGTTTATCATGTTAGAAATTGATGAAATATATAGTTATTCAAGTCAAAAACGTTTGATATAGGTATTGAGTATAGTATAGTAAATGCACTAGGCAAACTTATCGTCTCGGCGGCAGCGTCTCTTCTCGTTCAACCAAAGGCGAAATACGGACGGGTAAATTACGTAAAAAATACGAGGGAACGTGGACAAAAATGTATGCCGGATTATCTTTGTAGGGTGGTACAATAAACCAGCGAAAACAATCTCTCTTATGGCAAGTTCCCACTTCCTAGCTCCTGACCCACTAGGTCGCAAAAACCTTCCTCACTCGACGGTCAGAACTCCTTGCAACCACCAAACCACCCTGTCGCTCGGCTCTCGCTACACTCCCAAGGCCAGCCTCGACCTGCCCCAGCCAGCCTACGAACTCCTCGCCCCTCGCCCCTCCTCTAGCGCGGGTCCTGTTTATAGGGAGAGTAATTAAACACCTTACACGATCTCACATATTGTGACTTAAATTTTATCAATTATTTGAATGTATGCAAAAATTGCAAGTTTCTTATATTCATTGTTTAATTTCATTGTATTCATATAATACGCATGGAAAATTATAAGTATTTTCAAATATACCATCACAATTTGCGTTATTTAGTCCACTCTTTTTTCAATTTTATTGAGTCTTTTATAATTATTAACATTCGGCTCATTGTTTTATTATAACCATAAAATATTTCTGCCATAATAATATAATATAGAATAATCTGATATGTTGTTTTCTATTGTTGCTGAGAAGATATCATTTTGTTTATTATCTAACCTTGTGAATATATGATCAATATACACGATTAAGAAAACATACCGTCTGGTCCCTCAACACGCGTATTACCATTGTCGTAAACATGTATTAGCCGTGACATTGTTGTAACGTTCAACACTTTTGTATTCTTATTATTATTCAAATCTAAATTAATATCTACAAAGAAAAACATCTAGAGTAGCGTATCAATCTACTTGATTCATTGTTAGGTGGTCTGTATAGAAATGAATGTATTGTATTGTATCATTTTGCATAAGTTCACGTCTACACCTTTGAAACAATAATAAACGTCAGCCTTTAATGTTGAATTGAATCCACTAATTACGTGAACAATTACACCTGCCCTATTTTTCTCTCAGAAACGGAAACTTTCCATAGCCATTAATATTAAAATAATCTTTTTCATTTTCTTTCAAGGTCTGGAGTGAGGGTCCAGACCAAGCTCGGTCCGTCTCCGTCAAGTGGAAGCCTTTTGGTGACCGCAGTATATGGAGGGAGCACTGAACCTACGTTTGTATTTTATTCTATTTCGTTTTCCTCATCACTTTTCTCTTCATCTATCGTCTGCTTTAATTTTATTTCATATCATCCTATCTTACTTTTCTGGATTATTTTATCCCGCTCCCTCTATATGCTTGAAACATCTACAAACGCATTTGAACCCTTAAGTAGGTATATATAAAATGATTTTGTATGTTGTATTATTATTTATTTGATCTATGAAACATGCAGCCCTATGTGTAGGGTCAAGCACAGAGTTCAATATATAGATACAGCATCCTGGGTTTAAATTATACCTGATAGCCTACGGTAGTCCTACTGCTAACTATGACATTTTAAAATTTCAGTAGCCTACTAGCAGCTTCAATCTCAGTTCTATTTGAACCCATGTTCTTACAATTCATGTTTACGAAATAATCGGACTAAGGCATGGAATATTGTAGAAATCTTGTCACATTTACAATATCTTGTTTGCTTCAACACAACCATTGAGACTAAGTAAAAAAGTGAATAATTGTTTCTTGCTGCTATCGAGTTTAAAAATCTTTAGACCCATTGTGAATGGCCAAGTGTGAATTATAAGGTATGATTCGATGCTATGATTATTTGGACCTGAATTAGCAATAATAAATACAATAATAGACACGAAATGAAGAAAAAAAGAATAGGTTGAAATTATTATATGCAACAATAAACAAAAACACACACTCTGAAATTTTATTAAGTTACGTGCGTTAAATTCTTTTCCCAGAACTTATTACTCCCTGAAATCGTGCGCGGTGCGTTTGACATCAAAATTCTCGTAGTAGCATATATAATATAGTATATCTCTGCCATCGTAGTCGCAGTATGTAGATGTATGTGTAGTTATTTTAGACAACTCTATTCTGATTGTCTCTTGAACAGAGATGCACATACATCACGATGTTCGTAGAGCGTTTAATTCCATAACACAGAGTTAAAATTGAATGGGTATTGAAGAATCATGGGGGGGGCGATCGCCCCCCCCGCCCCCCCCCTGTATCCGCCCCTGGTTATGAACAATGGTCGTAATTAAATAATATATATTTTACAGCGGGCATGTGTGGTACCCTGTGTCCAGAAAAGGCGAAAATTTGAATATGATTTTATGAAAATTCTGACGAATAACAATTGTCAATTCATCCCTTCTCATGCATGAAATAATATTTTCAGACCGTTGAGAGCAATGGTTGTAATTGTAATTATATGTTTTAACGTGGGCATGTGTGGTACCCTGTGTCCAGAAAACGGGAAAATTCGAATATGATTTTTGAAAATTTCTGACGAATAACAATTGTTAATCCATCCTTTCTCATGCATGAAATAACATTGTCAGACCGTTGAGAGCAATAGTTGTAATTAAATATTTATTTTTACGCGGGCATGTGTGGTACCCTGTGTTCAGAAAATGCGAAAATTTGAATATGATTATATGAAGATTCTGACGAATAACAATTGTCAACTCATTCCTTCTCATGCATAAAATAACATTGTCAGACCGTTGAGAGCAATGGTAATAATTAAATATTTGTTTTTACGCGGGCATGTGTGATACCCTGTGTCCAGAAAACGGGAAAATTCGAATATGTTTTTCAGAAAATCCAGACGAATTACAATTATACTCCATATTTTTGTGATATGCAAAAAATTAAATGTCATCGATTGTGGCAACACTGATATCCCTCCTATCTTACCAGCCTCATCCGGCTTAACTCAAACGAAAAGGTAGAGTGGGTGGGTTCTGTAGGCAGGGGGTTTGCATAGTAAGTCATAACAGTAGGGTTAAAGGGGTCATCACCACAGTCAAATTCGGCTATAATATATGGTTGATAGGGCGCCACGTAGTTTGGGAAGCTGTGATGTTAGGACCGAAAGTACGAACGGTATTAACAGCTGGATCAGGTTGATTGCAAAAAATTCTGATTACAATTTGGTCTCCCTTTGAGAAAATGAATATTATAATAAAAAATATATACAAGGTTACAATTACTCTCAATTGCTTATAAAAAAAATTGCAACAACAATACACCGGCAACCCGTTTCCTCTGGGGAGGGGGTTACCACACTTAGCCAGAGGTAATATCAAAATATAACTTAAATTCACTATTTATAAACATACATTCATTTATGAAGACAAAATAGGCAAAAGTATGAAAACAAGTATAGGCGATATGTGGAATCGCACAGAAATTGCCACTATATAATCACACAGAAATCCACATGCCTGACGGGCGAGCCTTGTCTGAAGCATCAACACTTTACACAGTCCCTAGGCACAGCCTCAGTAACCTGAACCGTAAACAAGGGAATAATAATAAGGCAAAATATGAAAGAATATGTTACAGTACAAAATTATAGGCCTGGTTCCTTGGAACTCCAGGAAATCACCCCACGTGTCTATTGCACACGTCAGTGCTTGGTAATTTCCACCCTAGCTTCGGCGGTTAGGCAGTGACTCATCAATCACTTCGGTTGAATGACACACTGTTTATCATGTTAGAAATTGATGAAATATATAGTTATTCAAGTCAAAAAGCGTTTGATATAGGTATTGAGTATAGTATAGTAAATGCACTAGGCAAACTTATCGTCTCGGCGGCAGCGTCTCTTCTCGTTCAACCAAAGGCGAAATACGGGCGGGTAAATTACGTAAAAAATACGAGGGAACGTGGACAAAAATGTATGCAGGATTATCTTTGTAGGGTGGTACAATAAACCAGCGAAAACAATCTCTCTTATGGCAAGTTCCCACTTCCTAGCTCCTGACCCACTAGGTCGCAAAAACCTTCCTCACTCGACCGTCAGAACTCCTTGCAACCACCAAACCACCCTGTCGCTCGGCTCTCGCTACACTCCCAAGGCCAGCCTCGACCTGCCCCAGCCAGCCTACGAACTCCTCGCCCCTCGCCCCTCCTCTAGCGCGGGTCCTGTTTATAGGGAGAGTAATTAAACACCTTACACGATCTCACATATTGTGACTTAAATTTTATCAATTATTTAAATGTATTATGCAAAAATTGCAAGTTTCTTATATTTCATTGTTTAATTTCATTGTATTCATATAATACGCATGGAAAATTATAAGTATTTTCAAATATACCATCACAATTTGCGTTCTTTAGTCCACTCTTTTTTCAATTTTATTGAGTCTTTTATAATTATTAACATTCGGCTCATTGTTTTATTATAACCATAAAATATTTCTGCCATAATAATATAATATAGAATAATCTGATATGTTGTTTTCTATTGTTGCTGAGAAGATATCATTTTGTTTATTATCTAACCTTGTGAATATATGATCAATATACACGATTAAGAAAACATACCGTCTGGTCCCTCAACACGCGTATTACCATTGTCGTAAACATGTATTAGCCGTGACATTGTTGTAACGTTCAACACTTTTGTATTCTTATTATTATTCAAATCTAAATTAATATCTACAAAGAAAAACATCTAGAGTAGCGTATCAATCTACTTGATCCATTGTTAGGTGGTCTGTATAGAAATGAATGTATTGTATTGTATCATTTTGCATAAGTTCACGTCTACACCTTTGAAACAATAATAAACGTCAGCCTTTAATGTTAAATTGAATCCACTAATTACGTAAACAATTACACCTGCCCTATTTTTCTCTCAGAAACGGAAACTTTCCATAGCCATTGATATTAAAATAATCTTTTTCATTTTCTTTCAAGGTCTGGAGTGAGGGTCCAGACCAAGCTCGGTCCGTCTCCGTCAAGTGGAAGCCTTTTGGTGACCGCAGTATATGGAGGGAGCACTGAACCTACGTTTGTATTTTTATTCTATTTCGTTTTCTCATCACTTTTCTCTTCATCTATCGTCTGCTTTAATTTTATTTCATATCATCCTATCTTACTTTTCTGGATTATTTTATCCCGCTCCCTCTATATGCTTGAAACATCCACAAACGCATTTGAACCCTTAAGTAGGTATATATAAAATGATTTTGTATGTTGTATTATTATTTATTTGATCTATGAAACATGCAGCCCTATGTGTAGGGTCAAGCACAGAGTTCAATATATAGATACAGCAGCCTGGGTTTAAATTATACCTGAATAGCCTACGGTAGGCCTACTGCTAACTATGACATTTTAAAATTTCAGTAGGCCTACTAGCAGCTTCAATCTCAGTTCTATTTGAACCCATGTTCTTACAATTCATGTTTACGAAATAATCGGACTAAGGCATGGAATATTGTAGAAATCTTGTCACATTTACAATATCTTGTTTGCTTCAACACAACCATTGAGACTAAGTAAAAAAGTGAATAATTGTTTCTTGCTGCTTCGATTTTAAAAATCTTTAGACCCAATTGTGAATGGCCAAGTGTGATTATAAGGTATGATTCGATGGCTATGATTATTTGGACTGAAATACAATAATAAATAACAATAATAGACACGAAATGAAGAAAAAAAAAATAGGTTGAATTATTATATTCAACAATAAACAAAACAACAATTGAAATTTATATTAATTACGGCTTAATTAATAGATAAGCCATTCTGTAATTCGCAGAATGATTGAGAGGATATATTCGTCACAGCTGGCATCATCGCTCACCACTTGGAATGACTGAAATGACCAATGAGCGGTCCCCTTCAGCACTCTTCATGCGAAACATCGTGAAGATACTAGCAATATTATATTAGAATGGAAAACAGTAGGTCTATAACATAGATAATAAGAATGAATAAGCAGAGTCCACCAACAATACAACAGTACGGGCGAGTAACTAAATCCTGATCTATACCCAAAACCATTATTAAAAAAAGCATTTTTAAGTATTATTATATTTTATTATATTATTATGATTATTATTTATTATACATTTTTTCTAACCTTAATTTATCTATCAATATATTACCTTTTTTTCTTAATCATTTTATGTATAGCCTATAAGTTATATTATACAAACAAACACACATAGGAAAATATTTTCTCTAAGTAGGCCTACTTGATGAATTAAAGACGGTTGGCATCGAATAATAATAACATGTTAATTAATGCATCCAGTTTCAAAATAGAAAGAGATAGATGCAATTTTCTAGCTTGGAATCTAAAACTGTATTTTGAATTCGTATTACGAATAGTGTTTAGAAGAGCATTATATAGTTTACTGCCGGAAAATTGAGATCACGTTAAGAGATGCCCTTGTTGACTCTCAACTTGGAGAGTTTGTTAGGCGATTTAAAACGAGTGATGTTATTGACCTTGGTTGCAGGTATTGGAATTACTGATAGTTCCAAGTTTTCTGATAGTGCGTAAAGGTGTCGAATTTGAAGAAA
The DNA here is from genome assembly GCA_907164805.1 of Brachyptera putata. Taxonomy (NCBI): domain Eukaryota; kingdom Metazoa; phylum Arthropoda; class Insecta; order Plecoptera; family Taeniopterygidae; genus Brachyptera; species Brachyptera putata. The sequence goes on along the minus strand of OU015472.1, from coordinate 14,375,309 downwards.
TTTCGTTGTTCCATAGATTTGTACCGTTGGGTATCTTCGATCTTTTTTCATGATTATTTGCATAATTAAGTTCCGGAAATGATTAAGAGTTGTAAATTTGAATCATAGGCGCCTCCCTAAATAGCAATCCCGTATTGGTAGACGGATTGAGTGTGGAACGAAAGCCTCCCGAAGTTTGTAAAGATTGAAAGAGCTCAGTTTATTGGGTATCGATTGTGCTAACCAGTAGCCCATTCAATGACTATCCAATTCAAGATGTTGATCAATTACCTCACCTAGATAAGTTGTGGGTGAAGATTCAGTGATAATAATGGTAGGTGCAAGATTTGTTAGTTGGTATACGATTATTTGTGTAAAGTTTCAGAACAGTAGAGGTAAAGTAGGCTTAGAGTCAATGCGAGCGGAAAAGGTGATGTGTTTTTCAAATAATTGAAAAAGAGTAAGTTGGTGTTTAACAATGCCAAATCATGCCAATCGGAATCGAACTCCAAATCGAAAAACAAAAATCGATTCGTGAAAAGACGAGATACAACCAGGCCCAAGTGTATGTCTAAGAACCATGACGCTCTCAGAAATTCGACCCTCGAGCGGAGTTTGACCATCGAACTCCGACTGGTCTTTCATGTTGATCTTGCTCAACGATCCCATAAACAACTAGGTTATTTGGGGGTTACGAATGAGCGGATGAAACGATGAAGTGATGATAGGTGAAAGGACATTTACAAAAACCCTTACCTTATGCAGGACTAGAACCCACGCCCGACCTGACTTCAGTTTCTACCGCTAGCGATATTTGACTGCGCCCGCCTTTATAACACTAAGCTTTATTGGCTGTATCACTACTCTCCTTAACCGTACCACTGCCCTCCTTTACCGTGCCAGTACGCTGTTTAACTGTGCCCCGCTTTTTCACAGTGCCTCCTCGTGACGATTTCGTTGCACCTCTCTTCAACTTTTTCTTCGATCCCGTACTCTGCGCAGCAAAGCCCTTTTTCTTACCCAATTTTGCAAGCCACTTTTCTCTTATATTATTATCCAACACAATAAAGTACATGAACAGAAAGAACCCTTGGAGTGGATCAGTGGTGTTGAATAAGAACAGAATGATATCATCGTGATATATGTACGAGTACACCAAATCGAATGATGTGGGTATACCAAACAGGAAAAACAAAAACGCAATAGTTTTCAATCGATTAAAAGCAACCGTCCAATCCGTAATTCCGTGTCTTTGTATGACTGTCTCCTCGCCGACCCCGCAGCAGGCGCAGATGTTCAAGCTGATGTAGATGAGAACGCACGTGTTGATCGCGGCGACGGCCACGCCCGGCACCACGACTGTGATGTAGAACACGAAGATGTTGTTCATGCACAAGTGATCGGTCGGGTTCCAGGCAGCAGGCACGGTCAACAGCAGTAGAGGAGTTCCCCAAGCGAAAGCCGACACTTTCATCAGCAAGTTCTCGATAGTTGACGTTCCGACCATCGTTAGAAGTCGCTTCAACTGCAGAAGAGACATGACCAGAATCCAGGTGTTCTGCGTGAGGAATGTGTACCGGATGAAGAACATGATGGCATTGCAGTACGGGTCGCTACGTTGATCGTCGTCATAATCAATATCGTATTGATACGCGAGTATGTACACGTTGAATATCAAATAGATGAACCCGGAGCCAGCAGTGTTCAACAGTAGCTGGTTACTTTTCTCTTCGCTCCATTTAGGAATGACAAATGCTGTGAGAAAAATACCGATTATACTGATTAAAGATAAGAACCAAAGTACGAGTTGTATTATTTGGCTTAATGTGAGCTTTGATATCAACAGTATGCCGAAGACGTTTTCGTCGGGTGCAACAGGTTTGGTGATATGTTCGAATACAATATAATACTCGACGGAGATGTTCACGTCGCTTATTTTCCTGTTGCACATGCACATCCGCAATGCACCCTCGTAATAAAATGGCTTGCATTCTTCAGAAGTCCACGTTTCGTTGAGTTTCCTCCATGACGAGCAGGTTCGCGTCAGTCCGGCGTTAGCCACAGTCGGTCCGAACATGATCCGGGTGAAGGCGTCACTTCTCAGCAGAGCCGTGTTCTGATCCGATGTGATGATGATACTCACTAGCTGACAGTTCATCATGGAGTCATTCACTTTCCCAAGACCGATCAACACCAATGTGTCCACATTGTAAGTTGTGTACGACACATTCAAGTAACTTGACTCGATTACAGTTTGTACATAAATGAATTCCTCTTTTTTTTCCATGAAAGACACTAATTCAAAAATGTTGTTATTTATTCTGATTTCGTGAAGACCTGACGCATTCATAGCTGTATAGTCGAATATGAATCCTTGTGTGTAATTAATCTTATCACGGACGTCAGTGATCAGGATTTTGATATCTGATCTGTCGAATGACGTCATGTCGTGGTCCATCTCAAGGACGGTGTTGGTGAGGATGGTCTCAAAGTCGCGGAAGACAGATGAGAAGGATTGGTTTCTCTCGACGAGCAGGTTTTCCCCGAGCCGAAGCACGGAGTTCATGCTGTCGACCAGCCGAGGCAGAGCCGTGCTTGCTACGGCGGACTCCACTTGGCGGGTGAAGGAACATTCTGTGTGCGATAGCAGCTTGCGCTCTGAAACAATATCATACACCAGATGTAGAATGCTGTGGACAAGATTAATTGACAATTTGTTTTTTAGTGAAACCGACAGGCAACACACCAAATCTTCGAAAAAACAAATCTTGAAAACCCCATATCTCCGAGAACCCATTTGCCCGACACTTCGATTACTTGACTGACCAAATCTTGAAAACCCCATACCTCCGACAGTTCGAACATTTGATTTTTCGGAGGTATGGGTTTTCTAAGATTTGGTATGTGGCTAGCCGACAAATGGTGAAAACTTCGACTATTGGACGAGCTTTAGCTAGGATTCAATTTGGCATACTGAAAAAATTAATGTTCGTTTTTATGTTTTTTTTTCGTGTTTTTCTGTTGGTTCTCCACGGGTCGAACGGTTACAGCTATCAACCTCAAACTTTTTTAAAATATGGTTCCTCATCTAACTTGGATTGGTACAGTTTTGTGGCATTATCGGGTGGTAACTTTTTTTTTTGAATTTCAGAAACTTCAAAAATACCCATTAGAATAACACAGCGAAAAAAAAACATATTTTCCAAAAAAGTGAAATTTTGCGTGAAGTTCAATTACATTTTGATACACATTTCTAAAAATTTTCAGCTTGATCGGGTCAGCCATTTTGAAGAAAAAACATAAAATGTGCTAAATTGGTACCACTCGAAGCAGTTTTCATCCATTTTTACCCATACTTTTACTATCCGCTCGTCTAACAACGCATATATGGTGTTTTCCTAGTTGTAGAGAAACTCTCTTCAACTTGAAATATCTGATGCTTTTGAAACACAATTACTCGCAACATGGAATCACGTTATTCTACCTTCGACGTTCTTATTGGTTATCGTCGTATTCAGCTCGCAAATAAAAGCTCTTCTTCTCGTACAGCTGACAGTGGCGTAACCTGGTGCGTCGCGCATCAACGCCAAGCAGTCCTTGCCAGTGGCGTTGTTCGGCTCGCCTGGGGACCACGTGATGAACCAAGTACTATTCACGTCGGCTGCAAGTGCGCAAAATAAACAAGTAAGTATTTGAGATTATTTTGAAGAAAAAATAATCGATATACTTCATCATATTGACCATGTAATTTACAGAGCCTCTTCTTGTCGGTAAACGAGCTTTTTTTTACATCATTCAGCTATGTGTATGAATGACGTGAAAATTTACTCAATTTGAATACGGTAATGACTGCTTGTTCTAGCTAATGGCTGGGTGGCGATTCCAGATTCCAGGAATTTGTGTCAGTGTATTTAAAATACGGTTCGACAGTCAATGAAAAGATTACTATCATTGAAGCCTATGGAGAGCAAATAAAGCAGTTCAACTCTGAACATACCCAACTAATACTTGAAGCTATACAAATAGAAATAACAACTCTGCATACAAATCATTTTTCGTGACAAATGAACCACATATGTGTCACTGAAATAAACGAGAATCCGCTTATTCGTGATACATACAATTATAGACGATCTAGGTTCGGGTGAAATGATCCTGGAGTTGGTTGGAGGAGAAAATAGACGTCGGAGTCGTCAAAAGTGTCGACAAACAATCAGGGAAGGCTTGGAGCTGTGAGCTAGTGTCGAGTAACAGCCAATGAAGTCAATACAATTTTTTGTTTGAAATGTGCTCGATTTGATAGTACCCTATTGAAAAGGACAGGTAATGAAAATTGACATATATTGGTTCAGTATCTGTGCCGAAAACACAATAGTCAGAATACTGTATGTGGACATTGGTATATATTACTTACCGAGATAAGTTACTCCTCGGCCAACTAGCGACATGTGCTCGATCCGATCTCGGCGGCCATATTGGACTACAATAGCTTCCAAGCAAGGCCTTCTATATACGAATTATCTTGTTAAAAATAGAATGGACTGCTTGGAAAATGTCCAATATGGCGTAAACTTTCTGGTTTGCAAAGCGGTGTGAAGTCAGTGCCGAGACACAAATATGTGCGCCTTCTTAACGTTGAGTAACATATCTCGGTAATATATACATCACTGATGCGTATCTGCTTACCACGAACAGGGATCAAGTTCTTCCCATCACGTATTTTGCCAATAAAAGCACTGTTCACGTCAGTCATGTTGTTGACGGTTGAATAGCGTTGTATGAGTGCCATGATGACGTCGTATTCAGCCTCTGATTTAACGAGAACTGGATACGCTCCTTCCAGCTCGCACCTCGCTCGAGCGTCAACATACGTCAGAGCTTCAGGGTAGAGCTTGTAAGTCCCAAGGCCACACAGCAGTTCGTAACCAGGTGGTGTGTACTCTGAGAAAATTAAGGTGAGCTTTAAGAGATTCACCCTCGAAGGATCCGGACACCTTGACGAGGTGTGGGGGCTTGCGTGACTCCGTGATCTTCAGAGATCCCAAAAGGGTCCAGACCAAGTTCGGACCGCCTCGGCCGAGTGGAAACCTTTTATGACATTATATTTTTGTGGAGTCAATCAGCTTCAAGACAATACGTCAATGAGTTTCATCACATTCTTGGTATTCATTTACGTTTCATCTTGAAATTGATTGTATTCACAAAAGAAGATTGTCATGTTATACACAGAAAGCATCATATTATCTTGGAATTGATATATTTTCTATTCAATTACACTGATTCATGAACATAGAGAGAAATAGTGAAGAAGAATTTCTGTATTTTTGTAAGGTCCGTGCATGCATCCCCTTGACTTCATTAATAAGTCATTTCATTTCAAACTCGGTGCACTTTTATTTACATTATTTACAGCACTATTATTCAATTGCAACATAATCGAATTTCAAATTCACATACCGTCGTAGCATCATATGAATGTATTTTTTTTTTGTAGTTTTTAGTTAACCTAATAAATAGAAGTTCTACTAACGTTTCACTGATAGCATCACCGAACTACCTATCAGTTCAGCTTCACCCACGTGCAGTGTGACGCACCGAAGCTCTTTCTCGTCGTCGTCCAAGCGAGCCGTCAGACCAACACGCTGCTTGACCGTGTGCAAGTCCCAAGGCCACTGCCACGTGGCGTCCGACTCCGGCTGCTCGTTGACCGCGTCACTCCTGATGACGTCATCGCCTAGGTACCACGTGATGTTGGCAACAGGTCTACTGTCTGCAGCGATGCACGTGGCTTCAAAAGTATCGCCCTCGGTCAGTACGGAGCGGGATACCGACAGAGTTAGGACAGGAGGTTCTGAAAATGAAATATGTAAGTTTCTCTTTGGATAATCCCGCTCCCTCCATATGCTTGAAACATCCACAAACGTTGACAACTATGGCTTAGTACACGGACATGAACATGGGCGTAAAATGACCTCGCTTTGACCAACTTTTGAAGCATTATTTATATCTATTGAATATATATATAACCAACTAACTAAAGCACGGTACAAGCAGGGCACTTCAATTGTCCCGATCGGCACAGGGAGCCCAACCTTCCCGAAAGAATCCGACCGGTGGCAGCCGACCCGCTCGTGTCTATTGCCAGTCGGGAAATTGAATCTCTTTCTGCCGTACGCATGACAGGTCTTAGTAGTTCATCTATAGTCCATGCAATAACCCACGCAGATTTTATGAAACCGGAATACTCACTTGCAACTGTAAGGTCAATAACACGTTCGGTAACCAAACCATTAACTGAGGTTTGTCCGACGACAAAGCCATTATCCTGTTCAGTCACTTCAGCTATTTCGATCCCACATTGTCCATCTTGCAAGCTCGTTCCGTGATAACTATAATACGAGTTAGCCGACGAGTTAGCTCCGTCGTTGAATTCGATTGGTCTACTGGCGTCGAAGTTGAACGTACACCACGGTTCCAAGGGCGAAGGAGCTCGGAACAGAATGACGGCAGTTGCTCCCGGAAGCGCGATCAGGGACTCGTGGTTCACGTCGAGGAGGGTTACCGCTGGAATAACATTTACGATATGATAGCATTAATTATATCATTCTTCATTATCTATATAATGTTAACCTGAAATAGTGCATCAATTCAACAGTTAATAAGCGCAAAATGACCTACCTGTCGACGCGCCTTTAAAACTCAACATTCAATTCAATAACCTGAACCAAATTAATATGAAACTTCACAAATTAAAATCAGGAACGTCGTTAGGAATTGTGTATTGGGGAAGGAAAGGGGGCGATAAACTAAATTGTATCGACGCGAAATGACCAAGATGTCGACGTGCCGGAAAAAACAAATATTAATTCATTCATTCATGACATGTGACTACCAGTAAACGACAGAGCAATGTTTACCAGTACTAGTAGTGACAGCCAATGACGTGTAGTCCACCCTATACCGTCCCCCATGCGGTCTCGCCCGGCAGCCTACCACCAGCTGAACCGCCTTGTGCACCGCCATCGTGACACCGCAGTCTCCCGCCTCGAGACCCTGGCCGACGTACGCGGCCCTCAAGGTCATCTGCTTGCTCTGGCCGTCACAGAACACGACGTCACTGGCCACGTGCATCGGGCCCAGGCTCACGTCGATCAGGAGCACGGGGCAGTTGGTCGCGGGCTCGGTCGTCAACACGGTGAACTGGCACTTCTCGAGAGGCACGTCGGCCTTACAACTGATGTTCACGGGGTTCAAGGGCTGCACGAACAGTTGGCCGAATTGCTGCATTTTCAAATTGAAGTTCGAATTGCCTACCGAAGATACAATATCAATTACACGGCAGTTGGTGATAGGTGTGGCTTATTAACCGACCATCTAGATTGATTCGGAAGAGCAATACATATCTGGTTGGTAGTAAATCACAAGGTATGGGCGAGCATAAGCTTGTTGGTCATCTAAAATCAGCCAATGGGCAAGATGTATTGTCATAGATATATATTACCGAGATGTGTTTATATGCTGCCAGCTAGCGACATATGCTAGTTCCGGCCGGGCGGCCATATTGGACGTTAAAAAGCGAAGCCTTCTATATTATGATGTATTATAGAAGGCCTTAGAGGCTAGGTGTTGCTAGCCGAGGCCTTCTATATTATTACATCAGGCAATAATGTAGAAGGCCTTGTGCTAGCACAGATCTCTGTGTATGTGGTTGCTAGGCCCCAGTTCAAGTTGTCAAATATGGCGGAAACCGGTGTGAAGTTGCTGCCGAGACACAAATATGTACGCCTTCTAAACATTGAGCAACGTATCTCAGTAAGGTAATATATATATCATGATCATGGTATTATCACATAAACTAACCGTATTAGATACGAGAATGAACATTGGAGATTTAGAGATACACGGATGTGAGAATTCTCCATCTTTCCTCCTTCCCCTTATTATAAACATACCACGTAAGATGATATGTTTTGTGACGTCAGATGTTCGGAGAAAATGAAATGATTATTATTAGTAAAGCAATCCAATACGGCCACGTTTGAACCAATATTTGTTCTGTTGGCCTACCCTTGATTTTTTCAACTGGGACCGGTTCGTATTGTTCACAGATAAACGCATAATTTGTCGTACAGCTGACAGTGGCGTAGCGCGATGTGTTACGCAGGAATGCTAGGCACGCGTAGTTGGACTCGCCTAGCGGCCACATGTGGAACTGCGTCGTGCTCAGCTCCTGCCCTACAACAACAAACGAGAGGCTTCAACACTTTGAACGCACAGAGCTTGAAACTAGTAGAGTGCGCATAGCCGAATGCGCATAGCCGAGGCCGAGACGCTAGTGGGCGCGGGGTCTGCGGGGTGCGAACGTAAGTCACGTGCCTCGGTGACAACAGCCGGAAATCGGAATGGAAATATTTCGTTACACGTTATCCTTATGTCGGAGCTCCGAGCCAGTCCAAATGAATGACTTTATTCATTGATTGCTGTGACTGATGTGGCAATTCTGCTGAGACATGTACTTATCAACATATATGTCTGCGTCTTTTCATGTGACGTACCCCCACGTTATTGTGTGAGTAATTGTTCATTATAGTATCCTCTTTTTGCGACGAAATGGTCCACATTTGGTCATTTTTAACACCGCTTTGGTATTTTTATAATATATGACATGAATGGTTTTTATTCACCATTTTTCAGTGTCCCTATTAATAATGTATGATTTTAGGTATGGCTCTGGCCTAGCAGTGGGTGGAGCTTTCGGTAACTCGCGTATCGTGACTACAGAATAGTATAACATCTGGACTAGTGCACAAAAATTTACGATTTTTTTTCAATATTAATTTTACAGCCAGGTAACTGAATAATGAATATAATCCAATAATATACATCACGTAAAAAAAGTAACTCGCGTATCACTGGAATCAGAACATGACCAATTTTTTCATAGTGTTGCAGTCTATATGTCAACAAAACAAACATACTTTCTGATAGTATATGAATTGGGTAACAGGGAAGGAGAGAACAGCAGCTTACCGAGGTTCACTAGTAGATAGGCCTACTTATGGTGGTGTTGCAGCCGTTAATTGAGCACATAGAGATGAAGTAACACAAGATTTTGACGTTTCGGCTGTTGCCTCCATCACTGTAGAGTAGGTAATGAAGACTACTTTCTGATAGGTAATTGCACATTTATGAACACCATGTATTATTACTTCCAGAATATTCCAATGGAAACATATTTACCTTGTTTGCTGGAATTTTCTCTTCTTTAGGCCTACTGCCGAAATTCAAGTTGAGCCATCAAGATGCTGGTGCCAGAATAGAAACTGCCAGTACCATTCTTACAAGTGTAGTAACATGAATTGACACTTCCCTAACAACACGGGAAAAAATTCTCCACTTTCTTTTTATATATATAATGTTGCTTAACGACCCCACCAACAGCTAGGTTATACGGGGGTACGAATGAGCGGATGATAATGAAACGATGAAGAGATGATAGATGAAAGGACTCTACAAAAACCCATGCCTTATGCGGTACTCGAACCCACGCCCAACTGTGACTTCAGTTACCATCGCTGGCGAATTGACTTAGCCACCGGGGCGGCTTTTTATGTTTATTCATGTCCCTAGTTACATGGAATGACCCATGATCTTAGAACGAATAAAATAACTCACCGAGCACTGTTAATAACTGACGATCCTTCTTCCTATATTTGACTCCAACGCGGACAGTGTCTAGCTGAGCAGTGTTGTTGAACGTTGCATGGCGTTGTAAGAGGGCCGTGATGACGTTGTGCTCGGCTTCACTGACCAGGACAGCCAGATGAGCTCCTTCCGACTCACACGCCGCTTCAGCCGCGTCGTGCGACAGACCTTCGATATGGAGCCGGAACTTTCCTGTACAATAAGCAGTATCATTATTGTTATTATACAGAGGCCTCTACTTTCCAGGACAAATCTATAAGTCTGGTTCGTGCACTGAAATCCGTTTGAATTTACGATGAAATATACTTTTTCAGAGTACAGACATTTCACGTTCCCTTATTTGTGTGGGGAGAATATAAGAATATAACGTTCCGAAGGTTGTATCACACCCAAGTTGACTACTGTCTCGAGCCAGTTCACAAGTACGCTAAATCGATAGGTTGAGATCGAGTAGAAGTGAATTTCTACTTTGAAATCTCCGATTGGATCACGAGATTGATCAATTATCTGAGACTGATAAGGTTGTTACATGCTTGTCTGTGTATCCCCGCATGTAACTAATGTGTGCAAAACATCCCCCTCGAAGGATCCGGACACCTTGACGTGGTGTGGAGGCTTGCGTAACACCGTGATCTCCAGAGCTATCGTCAAGAGCAATTTATTTTCTCCCGAAAGAGTCACCCATGGCAATAAGGTCTGGAGTGAGGGTCCAGACCAAGTTCGGACCGTCTCGGTCGAGTGGAAGCCTTCTGGTGACCGGAGTGTATGGAGGGTGTACTGAACCTTGCGTTTGTATTTTCATTTCATTTCTTCTTTCACTGTTCCCTCTATGAGCGAAACAGAAGAGGAAAATATTATGATCTCAAAATACTGAAATGTTGTGAGGACAACAACGACGAACCTATTCGATACGTTTCGTGAACATCGGAAAAGCCGTTTCAATACCAAGGTGCGTAGATTTCAAATACATTTCATACAAACAAATATATCGCTAACCTCACAACGTATACGCTGCGTTTCCCTAGTCAGCTTGGGCCCGCTTTTACGAAACTGGATGAAGCAATAGTTAGCGGATTAACTTGTCATCACCATTGTTACACATGTTATATTCGTACCTTCAACTTATAGTTAGTGGATTAGTACTCAACCAAGATTCGTAAAACCGGGCCTTAGCAACTTAGTGGTAGTCTAGTACCTGAAGATAACTATTTTGTACCTGTCATCTGTTTCCGGTTGGGTTGATATGCTTCATTATGTTCGCACATGTACGCGTAGTTCTTCGTACACCTAACAGTGGCGTACCCTCGAACGCCACGCTGCAACGCCACGCAGTCCATACCAGTGGCGTTGTTCGGTTGGCCAGGCGACCAACTGTTGCAAGCAGTGTCACTCAATTCTTCTCCTGGAGATAATTACACAAAACTCATTAGCATTTAATTGAGAATGTTATATCAGCGCTGTGATTGGATGTTGTTCTGGCTGAAGGGTGTTATCGAAATTCCAGCAGTGAACGATTTCCAATAAAATCTCGGAAAGAGTTCATGAAACTAAATTAGTCTCGGGAAGTAAGTCCAGTTACCATAGAGTTGATCAAATGAACAAAAAACGACGCGAAATATAAAAATTAGATTACAAAAAAGTTGAAAAATGAAGTTTTTAGGTATTTTACTCTTGATATAAATACGATGGAAAGGGAAATAAAACAGACATTCGGTCAACTTTCTCCAGCATATAATTTTGAATCTTTGCAATTACACCAATCAAATGGAATTCAAGGAATTCACTCAAAAGACTCACCATGAATTGTAGTAAGTTTGAGATACCTCCTTCTGTACTTGACTCCAACGAGGACAGTGACGTCATCTGCCGCGTTGTTGAACGTCGGATAGCGTTGTAAGAGAGCCATGATGACGTCATACTCGGCCTCGGAGTTGATAACAGCCAGATGAGCTCCTTCTGACTCACACGCCGCTTCAGCCTCGTCGTGCGCAAGACCGGAAGGGTGGAGTCGGAACTTTCCTACGTCTGGAAAAGACTTGAGAATCTGATAATATCCAAGTAGTCGGGCAACGACTGAGCCCCAGGGCGGCTATGTACTGATTAATCTGAAACTGCAATACAATCCTATCAAATTCTAAAATAGAATCCAAAAACTTTCCATTTTCACGTACCCTTGACAGATAGCATGGAAACATCCTCCAATCGCGTGACGGCAGCCACGTGCGAGGCGACACATTTCAAGGCCACGCCATTCATCTCTCGCGTGACCTTGAGCGTGAGGTTCTGTCTGGCTGTCTGGGGCTCGTAAGGCCATGCCCACACGTCGTCTGGCTCGACGTAGTCGTTAACCGCGTCACGCCTGATGACGTCACGGTCCAGGTACCACGTGATGTCAGCAACAGGTCTGCTGCCGCTGACTGTACACCTCGCAAGCAGCGTGTCTCCCACTGCGAGATCCGTGCCGGACACCCACAGGTTCACGTCGGTCGGAGGTTCTGGAACACAGGTTACATCTTGGTTAGTTGGTGTGAGGATTTAAAGGCGCGTCGACAGCGCCTTCGGTATCGGTAATTATTAGCCAGCACTAAGAGCGCTCCCACTATCCTCAACGGATAAGAAATCCGAATACCTACTTTCCTTTTTGAAATCAACTGATTGTTCTGAGCCCTCTTCAACATATTCTGGAAATTCTGAACATTTCTTATTCATTTTTTCAAAAGAATTTGAAATATTTCTTGATTTCTCCGTATTTTCCAAATACAACTTCTTCCTCAAAAATTATTCGTCACCAGTTCCAATCAATCAACCTGTTGCCGATATTGAAAAGAATTTAATCAAGAGAGTGCTTCACTCAGTGCAAAATTGTGTGAGACTGAAAGTAGGCTCTTACTTCCAACGACAACCATAAACCTTCCGCCAACGTCAGGTCTTTCCCAAGTCCGAAGAGGATTGATTGGTTCGTAACGAAGTGTGTAATCGTAAGGTCCATTATCAGCATCTTCAACACGTGACTTGCTGACGTCACACTGGCCGTCACGCAGGCCAGATCCCACGTACTGGTAATCTCCAACGGAGACGGTGTTCGGACCGAACCTGATTGGAGTGTTGTGATTGGTCAAGCCGCAATTCATCAAGTCAGGTTCTCCTCTGATAATGAAGGAGAACGAGCCTTGAGGAAGCACCTGGACAGTACTAGGCTGGAGGGTCAGTACTTGTGGATTGTATCTAGAAACGGCTGAAATAAAACAAACACAGTTTAATCTTGCACATCTGTGATACCATGGAGCTTAAAATAAGTAGAGAGTACATGGATGCTGCCATCATGCTTGGGTTCGTGCTGCCATCATGCTGGGGGCGTGGGTTCGAATCCCGCATATGGCATGGGTTTTTGTAAATGTCCTTTCACTTGTCATCACTTCATAGTTTCATAATCACCAGCTCATTCGTAGCCCCCTATAGCCTAGCTGTGGGATCAATAATCAGGGAGTCGATTTAGCGGAATATCAGTTTTTTCGTGATAACTTTTGAACGGTGAAATATCAAAATTCTGAAAACGAGGTGACACATATATTTTCAATACCTTCAAGGCGGTCTAAGGAATAACTATTTATCTCTAATCGCCTCATTTTCAGGAGTAAACGATTAAAAATAGACATTTTATAAGCGTATACGCCTCACAATCATGTGATATGATATGAATAGTTATTACTTACACCGTCTAGAAGGTATTGAAAATATCTGTGTCTTCTCGTTTCCAGAATTTCGATATCTCACACCGTTCAAAAGTTATCACGAAAAAACTGATATTCCGCTAAATCGACTCCGAGGGGTTAACAAATCCTGAAATCCGGTGTACACTTGCCATGAAATCCCCTTGAAATCCGTATGCAATCTCCTGAAATCCTCTGAAATCACCTGAAATAGGTGTACACCAAATTTGCGAGTTGTAATCCCCCCGATCGACTCCCATGGAATCTTAATGATCCCGGCATACTCACCCCACGTCTGTATCGTCGTGTGTTCGTAATGCCAGTTGCCGTGCGGTGTTCGGACCCGACAGCCGACGTAATACACGCCCTCCGCCGAGACTGACGTCATGCTCATGCCGCACTCCCCTCTCGCCAGCCCCTCGCCCTCGTAGTCCAAGGAACTGGATTGCAATGTATGATATATGTCGTCTTGACAGAGGAAAATGACTCGCGGCGAATCCTGGCCCTGACTCAGTTCGATCAGCTGCTCACGACGCTTGAACTCCATGTGAAACTGACACTTCTCCAGAGCGACGTTCGCTCGACACATCACGTGATGGTCTTCTTTCAATAAGTCGAGCCGGGGAGAGGTTATCGTCAGCTGGAATTCATTGCTGGCTGAAAATTAAAGTATAAATGGGAAACTTTGCAAAAAGCTCTCATCCAACTCGTGGACACATCCTGTCATCCAAGTCATTTCGTTTAGGAAATTCTTATTTTTCGTTCAACCTTTAATGGAACCAACCAATCGAAGGATTTGACGTCACACAAGTCACACCATACCTGATTGCGAGTCAGCTGTTACCAAGTCATCTAGATACTCGATCAGCATGTTCAACTATTGGGTTTGATGTGCCGTGAATGACCTTCAATATATTGGACCATGTAGACAGGCGTTCAATGTTCCATCCTAGTTGCTGTCAAAGTACTTGGACCAACCCTTGAATCCACGGACGAAAACTTGAACCGTGTAAATATGGCTTTATTCTTCCCGTCTCGTTACCGAGATATTGTATGTCAAATTTGGGGGAGCCAAGATCAATGAATTTTGTAAACCATTATATAATATGTACTTTTTTTCTTGCCTTTTATGTTTATATTGTATATGGCCTATATTGTCATATTGTAAATGACCTATATTCGGCGTCACAAGTCATGTCTGACGTCATACCTTTGGTTTCAGCAAGAACTGCAACGTTTTGACGTTTCTGTTTGCAGACGAACGCGTGGCTGCTCTCACAGCTGACAGTGGCGTAGCCTTCTGAATCCCGTGATACCGCAACGCACGCGATATCTTCCTCTGTGCTCGGCTGACCTTCGGACCACGTGCTGAACATCGTGTCACTCGGTGGCTCGCCTGGAATCACAACACACTGTACTCGGCTGCTGTCGCCACCACCTGTTCAACATTCTGGCACTCCGCGGAGGAATGAAGAATAATGTAGGCCTAATGATTGAACTTCTTGGATACGATCCAATATCGAGATATTTCGGATAGCCATCTCATAAAAGATACGTCTCGACCGGGACTCGAAATTACATCGGAATAATGATCATATAACTTATGCCGGTATAAGGTTATATATATATATATATATATATATATATATATATATATATATATATATATAAAAAATTAAAAATAAACCAACTTTAGTTGTATGAGAGAAATTATGATCATATGTAGATAACAGAAGTAATTAAGTATACGCTTCAACACTGAAGTAAGATTTGATCTTTTTGCTAGTTTATAAAATTTGAAATCAACTGTAGAACGCATGTGTTCGAGGCACTATCACCTTTCACAGCTTCGTTAGCAGTTATCGTGATGCGTCAAAATCAACTCCGAATAGGACAAAGTGATTTTACTCTTTCGACCTTCATCAATAAGTTTTCATCACTGAATTGAGACAATGTAGTCACCTAATACAGTCACGAACTTCTCTTCATACGCGTCATACTTGACTCCAACGAGGACAGTGACGTCATCTGCCGTGTTGTTGAACGTCGGATAGCGTTGTAAGAGAGCCATGATGACGTCATACTCGGCCTCGGAGTTGATAACAGCCAGATGAGCTCCTTCTGACTCACACGCCGCTTCAGCCTCGTCGTGCGCAAGACCGGAAGGGTGGAGTCGGAACTTACCTCGGGCTAGAACAGCAGAGAAATAAAAGTGCGTTCAAATGAATGAATACAGAATAAAACTAATGAATAACGCATGAATATCCTCCGCGGAGCAAAAAAAGCAAATGACTGAATGCTCTCTTCAACACTCGACCTGGAACTAGTAAAGACTCGAATTCCAACTACCTCATTCATCCATCAATCAGTCTACACAATTCATTCGAGAAGCCACCCTTGAACGACGACACTCTCAATGATGATAAAGAGATGCCAGAAGAACAGTTAATCAATCCTGATAGTAAAGAAAATATGTCTATAAAATCTCCCAATCTTTCTCCAATTTTCATGAAAATCATCACGAATTTCATGGTAATCGCCAATGGATTAAAGCAAGTCTGTTCCAAC